>CM060932.1:908274761-909524761 GCA_030765085.1 Allium cepa
TAGGCTTTTGATTTTTGGGTAAAATCAGTATTGGAATTTGGAAAGCCTAGTTTGAAAATTATTGCTTTGGAATAATCGATTTTGTGTAAAGGAGCTTTATATGAGATCATACTAGGTGTATGATTTGAAAGATACTATATGTGTATAGTATAAATTGTTTTGACAATGGCTCTGGGGAAAAAGGCACTCCCTTGAAATGAACTTCTCAGGAGTGCCACCAGGTGGTGCTGCCTTGAACCCTAAGGGGGGGTTCTAAAGTTGATCCTGTGAGGAGTCCGGACAAAACTAGTTCCTGAGAATTATGAGTAGTGTGTAGCGGAAGTCGTGGGACGCTGATGCCTATAGAGGCATTTGGGTTATGCTGTGACGACAGTGTAACTCGATATCACTGCGATCTACTGCAGACCATAGCGAAAGTCGTGTGTGCCACTGCGAGCCAACAGTCTACGTTTGATTCTACATCGGTAGACTGTGACCTATGGTAACATAGTGAAAGTCATGTGTGCAGTTGAGAGCCAACAGTCTACGTTTGATTCTAAATCGGTAGACTGCGGCCTATGGTAACATAGCGAAAGTCGTGTGTGCCGCTGACAGCCAACAGTATGCGTTTGATTTTACATCGGTAGACTGTGACCTATGTAGGGGTGGAGAAGTTTCATTTCGACAGCGAAAATCGAGGGCGCTGATTCCCACAGTTACATGGACTTTTGCTACGATGGCAACGTAACCCTGGAATGTAACTGCAATCTGTTGTGGGTTCCATGGCGTAATCGAGGGGCGCGGAGTGCCTACAGTTACATGGACTTTTGCTGCGATGGCAACGTAACCCAGGATGTAACTGTGACCATGGATGGGGGTGATGATTTCAAGAGCATTCTCACCAAGATATTTCCTCTATTTTCAAAAACTGTTTTCTATATTTTCAATAAAATTTATTTTTTCCAAGTATTTTCACTGGGTGTTGAAACGAGTCTACCAAGCACTTATAGATTTTCAGTCGTACGCCTGATTAACGTATAACCGAATTTCTATGAGAACAAGAATGGACTTGTCAAAACATCGAATTATAAAAGTATTTTTATAAAAACTATTTTAGGAATATTATATAGATTTTTTTCAAAGTAGTTTAAAAACGATCAAAGAAAATTTATCTGATTTTAAGCATTTTAATAAATCTTGCTTCGTTCCTTTCCGAGGATGAAAAGATTCAAAAGGGGGAGGTATGTGATGACCCGGTATTTTGGCAATATTATATTAATAAGCATTTAATCTAATTAAATAAAATACAAACTTATCATTTTAAAAATGAATAAAACTTTTAGACATTTGCCATTTATTTATATATGTGTGTGTGTTTTGGAAGGAAATAATGATTTGAAATTTAAAATATAGTCTTTTGAAAATATTTAAAATAAAATCTATCTTATTTACATTAAATTAAAGTAAAGCTCTACTTATTAACTTTTGATCTAAATATATATTTATGGTGTAATCTAGGGAATAATGGTTAAAATAAAATAAATCTTATAAATATTTAAACATGAGTATAAATCAAATATATGGTTATAAACATAAGTATAAATACATGAACATAAGAAATAATGATATTAACATAAGTATGAAAATAAATAATAAGTAAATGAAGTATTTGGTAGTTTAAGTTTAAAACAGAAATAAATATATAAAATAAATTGATGGTTATGTAAAATATAAAATAAACACATACGATAATTATAGAAACATATATACACTAGTGAAATATATGTATATGCAAAGAAATAAGACAAAAGAAAAAAATGTATACAAGATTGTACACATAAAAATGGGATAAGTATGAAGATATGAAACAAGACAAAATATATACATGAATGTACTTTCAAATATAAAAAATATAATAATATGTGTAAACATGAAAAGGAACCAAGGCATTTAATGCCATCACCTCTAGCACAAAAGGAAAATCATTTCAGCCTCTATATGAAAAAAAATCTCTGCTCAATAAAAAAAATGAAGCTTACTAAAGAAGGCAGCCTACCCCTGTACCTAACTATTTTCTATATATGCATCTCTTTTGTTCTGGTTCATTCATAACACAGCATATCAGAGAAACACTTAACATTTCCACCTTGCAAACTTAAAACAACAACTTCATTTAAACAACCAAGAGGATCAAAGAGAGATTCAGGCTAGCAGTTTTCAAAAAAAACAAGATCTATTCTCTGCTCAAACTTTTTACTGTGAGTAAACAATTTAAATTAAAAGCTAAGTATATATATATATATATATATATCTGGTTGCCTGTGAAGTTTGAGATGGATGTTACTTTGTTGATCCATATATACATGAGTAATCTCTGTATATTTGTAAGTAGAAACGTCTTGTTTTGATCTGAGTAGATGGATATGCTTATTCTTCTCTGTTTCCATAGTACAGGGTTTCAAACATGTAAAATTCATTTGTTCCATCTCTGATCTCTGTTAGGATCTTGTTTAACAAGAAGTGTTTGTTAAATTAATTATTAAGGTTTAAAAAGAAATTTAAGAGGATTAATTGGTATTTATCTGTAAAAATGGAAGAGCAGTAAGAAAATCCTTAAACATGTTAAAAATCAAATGTAAGAAATTGCTGAATCAAGTATATAATTAGAATCACCAATGGAATATATGATTTTTAAAATAAAATCTTGATTTTTAAAGTAGAATCGAATGTTCATTTTGCCAATGACCAGAATGTGGGTTTCGAGCAATTTCAGGTGGACGGAAGTTTTTTGGGAGACGGGGCTTCGTCTGGAGGTAGGAAGGTGTACCGCGGGTATGGGAAAAATCATCGGTGGGTTAACTGATCATCATGGCGTCGACGGCGGAGCGATTTAGGTTTCTAAACCTAATTTTGTTGAATGAGTAAAAGGGATCGCCGAATCTTCTCTGGTGGATCGAGCTTCACCGAACCCTTGGGAAGCGCAGCAGGGAGTGCTAGTGGAGATGTTGACAAGGCGGCAGCGATTCTGGTGGTCGGAGTTGCCAAGGTGAGAAGTTTTTCTGAGGCGGGTCGGTTCCAGGTTGATGGAGATTTCCTCGTTTTCAGTTTTGTGGTTGTTTGGGTGTTTGGGTGGTCGGAGTTGGGAGTGATGGTGATCGTCGATGTGGGCGAGGTGTCGCCGTAGGTAGCGGCGCCGTAGTTGGTCGGTGCATGTGCACGACATTGGGTTCATGTCAGGAAGGTTTGGTGCGTGGGCAACTCGGGGTGGTGCTCGAGTGAGCAGGCTTTCGACTCGAAGTGGAACTCGTGTTCTCGTGAGATCTGATTGACAATTTTATTACTTAAGCAAAAATAAAATGTTGAAAAGTGGAGACCCAAAAATTTGGATCAGGTTTAACTCAAGGAAGGGAGGCAAAGTTTAACATGTTTTAGATAGGCTTATAAAACAATGTTTTGTAAATCTAAAAAAAAGTGGAGTTTGTTCAAATCCTTTCTTCAATAAATTCTTTCCTTTTTAAATGTTCTCAAAAACTTTAATTAAGAAATAGTATATTGTTAGTTTAAGTTTGTTAAACTTTATGAAGGCTTACCCTAATTTTGTTTTAAATAGAATTTGGGGTTAATTAAAAGCTAATGTTTTAATGTGTGATTAAGAAATAAATAAAGAAGATGATTATCTTAATGGTAATTTAGATTCTTGATAATTAAATGAAACAGTTAAAGTACAATTTACTATTTTAATTAATGATTAAGTAATTAATTAATGATTAAGAATTTTAAATAAATTAATTAGAAATAGTTAATTAGTAATTAAAAATTAATTACTTAAGGTAATTAATCTAAGACTTAATTAATTAATAAAATTTATTCGAAGTTGATTAAGGAATGTAATTAAAATATGATTAATCAAGCTGATTAATGAATAAAGATTTGATTAATTAGAACAATCATTAATTAATGAAGTGATTAAGGGATTGGTAATTAACCAGTGAAGAAATTATAGAAGGATAAATTAATTAATTGAGAATTAGTGTAATTATATATAGTCTAACCATTAATAGGAGTAATTAAACGGTTAATTACTATAATTGATTGAGAATAATAAATTTGTATAATTAATTACGGATAATTTCATAATGTAATTAGAGAATGATAAATCGAGGATGATTAATTAAGATGAATAATTAAGGGATGGTATGACCAATTTATCTTGCTTATGAATAATTGAATGATATTTGAATGCCTTGGATTATTTGTTATCCCTGATATGTGATAGTGATGCTTTGTGAAATGAAATGTTTTGTAATATGATAGGTTGGGTTAAACAGAGATAATTGGGTTATCTATGACTAATTGTTGTGTAAAGGGACATCCTTTATTTAAAGTTTGAAGTGTATTTTATTGGATAACTTGGGTTAGGATGACATGAGCCTCGAAGATACCGTGGCCGGGTATTAGAAAATACCCGAAACCACTTCGAATTTTTTTAAATTGATATGTGAAATCAATAGGCTGGAATGAAATGATATAAATGAATTGGAGTATTTGATCTAAATTTTGATACTTAGAAATTTATATGCGAAATAAGTAATGCCTATAACAAATTGTGAATTTGTAAATTAATACGAGTTACCCCAGGTTTTATGTGAGTTGTATGCTTTGTATTCCATGTTGGATGGGTTTACTCACGCTGGTTTCCAGCCTGACTCGGGTGTTACTTTGATGTAATGCTCGGGTTAGACTGAGTATTACAGATTTTCAAGTAAGGACGTTCGGAGCTCAGGAAGTGAGCTAGATGGCAGGAACGTATGGAATTTTTCCGCTATATTATATTGATTGTATATCTGAGACATATTGATTTGTATATGTCGAGTGTTTGAGTATGTGTGTAACTCTGATGTATAAAAATGTAACCGACAGATATAGTATTCTTTGTAAACTGTTATTATTTTTATTATATCTTATCCGCTGCGGATGTGAGATGTTGATGTTTCTGATCTTCTTCTTCTATCTCTATCATCTTTTTCATAACTATCTGGAATTTTCGGGATTGAAAATTTTCGGGTCGTTACAGCAGTGTTTGAGTGAATTTTGAGGTGGTAGAGGGTTTCTGGTTGCTGTAGCAGGAAGGAGCTGTAGTTTGAGGTGGAGCAACAGGGTGATGGCTGATGAGTAGTTGCGATGGCAGGTTGTAGGGGGACATTGGGTTTGATGTTGTACTGCAATTGAAGTGGGTGGAGTTGGATTGTGATTATGGGTTTGTATGATAGGCAAGTTGTTTATGGGAGCTTGGTAGTTAGGGAAGAGGTTGTATTTAAGCAGTTTGGTAACAGAGGGGAGATGGTCTAATAGTGCAATTGCAGCAGTGTGTTGTTGCTGCTGCTGTGTTTTGTTTGAAACAAAATGCCTCAAATAATTCTCAACATCAAAATGAAATAGGAAAACTTGTGATTTCACCTCAAACTCTTGTATCAAAACTGTAGCCAATACAAAACCATAGTCCAAATGAAACTTGACAGTTAAAAGACTTGTAATAGAGAAAAACAAAAAACCAAATGCCTGTAGAAAAGTTGAATGCAACAGCAAATACAAAATAGCAAACAGAACACGAAAATGCAATGTATCACAAAAATACACAAAAAACAGCAAAAGAAAACAAAAACTGCAATGCGGATTTTTTTACTAAATAATAACACACAATAAAGTAATATAAAATAATAATAACAACAATAATAATAATTAGAAGAGTAAACTAAAATTAAATTGCTTCTCCGACAACGGCGCCAAAAACTTGTTTGAGACGAAAAATTCTATTGATAAGAATACCATCGAAAATGTAATAATAGAACCACAAGTGCACGACGTACAGTCACACGTGTCCTAGTACGGTTCGATCCACAAGGAAAGTAATAATTTCAAAATTACCCAATCAAAATAGCCTAAAAGTGAGAGAGGTGTTTAACTAAAAAGTGTAGAAAAATGAAGGTAAAAACTAGAGTAAAAATGAAAATAAACTATGATATTAAGGAGCAATTTAGAGGCTAATCCATTCTCATGTTCCAATGAATCAACATACAATAAATTTATTATCTCTCTTTTTAATCATTTATGGAATTGGTAGATGAATTTATTATAAGTATGGCCTAACTGTGTTATTAACTAATGCAACTTAAACCATCAAACTTTAACACACCCTCTAACCCACATGCCATCTCTCATGGAAATGACATGAAATTAAAAACAAAATCTATTTTAAGCATAATCTATTTACTATTAATTAGTAACATAGAGCATCAAATTTTGATTCTAGTTTCAATTTCATTGTCAAAATCATATTCAGATGAAAGGGAAACTTGTGTTTATGTTTAATATAGCCTATTTGTCATGAATAACATAGGATGTCAAATTCAATATTAAACAACAAAATTCCATACACATCAAAATTTCCATAAAGCACAAAAGAGCGATCATAAATGAAATTATTATGTTAATTTTATATGATTCATGAGAGCTTCATTACCCCTAAATTAAAGGAGTTTAGCTTCTCATATTTGAATACGCGTTAACATAAAGTGATTTCAACATAAACATAAATGAAAAGAAGTGCTAAAAAAAGAGAGCTAACTAATTGCAACAAAAGAAATCTACACTACTAAAATGAAATAAAAAGGGACCATTTAGAAAAATAACATAAAAGAAAAGAGCATAAACATGAACAAGGCTAAGAAGCCATTAAAGAGACAATTTTATTCTCTAAATTTTTTTACAACTTTCATAAAAGAGAAGAGACTTTCTACGTGAAACACAGTATATACACATGCATAAAACCCTAATCCATTTTTAGGGAGCTACCCAAATACCTTCGAGTTTGTGTAGCATCCAAGTAATCATTAAGGAATTAATTCATCTTCACTTGCATGTGTTTTTCCTTTTAATTCCACTAACATATGCATATATTTTTAGTTGCGGTCTATTAGTTAGTGGGATGATGGGCTTTCTTTAGCTTTAAATATTTATACATGCATATATGCATGAAACTCCATCCAATTTACACCTAATTTCCTACAAATAAAAATAAAAATATGCAAATAAATTTTCTTTAAATTAATTCATACACAAAATTATGATTTTTCCACCAAATGAAGATGAATGACTGATGATTTGAAAATAATTTAAATTTTGGTGTAAACATGTAAAAGTACCTTATCATGCTCATTTATTTTAGTGAAAAAAGATTAAATATAGAAGTAAAAACATATACTTTTACGTGCACATCATAAGTGTTGCTTATAATAGTAAAATTAGGTTTTACCGAACAAATGTGTAAGTTATAAACTTAGCGAAAATGTCACACCAGTAGCTAAGATGATGCATGAATGTTAATATTTGAATTTTTTAATCGCTGACTGAATTCACACTTTTGAGTCGCACAACCATAATGATGAATACTCCGAAAAACCATACGTTTAATTAATTTATAATATTCATAAATCACCTAAATTAATTAATATTTATGAAATATTAATTATTTATTGATTTGATATTTGGATGTCATTAGTGTATAATGAAATGCGTAGATATATATTGTAATGACCCTAATTTTGATTAACATTATTTAGGATATTTAATTAGATAAATAAATAAAATAATGTAAATGGTTAAGGGATTGAGATTTGTATAGTAAAGTGGAGCCGTGCCTAGTTAGACTAATGAACTAAATGGAATTTAAAATGAAATAGGTTAGGGAATTAGATAAGGGGCAAATAGGAATAAGTCTTATAAGAATAAAACTCTTACTTACCCTCAGTTTTCACGTTCATTTCCACAATCTAAAAACTAAACAAGCGGCTAGCCACCATTAAAGAAGATAAAGTGGAAGATAAGCACGAATTAAGAGGAAGAAGCTAATCAACTTAATTCAAGAACAAATCTCAACTCCTTTACTGTAACAACCCGAAATTTAACTTCTAATAATTAATTCGTTAATTAACTAAATAATAAAATAACCCGGTGAAATTATCTGAATTGAGCCACGAGAGTTGCACCATTGCGTCCATGGTAATTTTCTGGTCAATTTCCATGTATAGAACGTCAGAATCTGAGTTAATATGAGCAAAGAACAAAATAATCAAAGAAACAAAATAAAAATAAAGCCCAGGTGGACCGGCCCGTCGACCTGGGCAAAAGGGCAGTCAACTGCCCGGCTGACCCGCCTGCCTATTTTCGTGAATGAATGAACGTTTATTCGTTCGAATATTTAGCCGACTTTACACGTATTTTGCATTGTTTAAACTATTTCGGTCCTTCTATTCTTACATCCAATGGCTCATATTCAGCCTATGACGTAGTTGCATCCTATTCAATCCTCAAATTCTATGGTCCGGGATCCACTTCTACACCTAGAAATAGTACCCTAGGCCTAACACTTTTTCTCATTCTAGATTTTTTTCGGTTGGGTTCTCCTTTTCAGGAAGGACCCTAAAAGGGATAATTTTCCAAGGTGAGAATATTTTTAATAAAAATATTTTAATACCTTCAAGTGGATTCGTGAAGGCCTAAAGGGAAGAGCTAAGGACCAGAGGTGAGTGATTGTAATTATTTTAAATTTCTTTGAGTAATTTAAAATAATAGAGTTTCCAATAGTTTTAGTTTAACTACGATTTTTGGAGTAACCTTTTTAGTAATTTATTTACAGTTTTAGAATTATTTTCAATCTATTCCTTCGAGCTATTCATTTCAGTTAATTTTAGTTTATTGCTATTAATTATAGCTTTTCCACACTAATTGTAGTTTATTTGAAGTATTTTAATTTATTTACTGTTATTTATGCATTATTTACGTCTTCTTCGTACGTCTTGGATTTCTTTCTATTTTCAATTCTTTTATTTGTCCTTCTTCTTTGCATATGGATTAGAACAGAATTAAGCAAAATTAGATTAAATTATAAGAAATCTGAAATAATGGAATATGAGATGTAAATCACAAAGGCTGTTATGTAATTGGAATAGGACTGAAATTATGCCTAATTACAATATAAATTGGACTAAATTAAGAAGATTGGCCTAGTTATAAGTTAGAATTATAAATAAAAAGAATAAAAGAAGAAAGAACCTTATTTTCACACTTAGACCTTGGGCTAAGTAATAAGCATGATTATAATGTAAGTTATAAATTGATAAACTATGGAAACTATGGTAACTACGGAAAATATGGCGCTTATTTTAAGACTTAGGATAAATTAATAAGCAATAATAGTAATTGATAAAAATAAAGGCTTATTTAAATAATTTATCTAAGTTAATAAGCAAAGATAAGAGTAGGACCTGTACCAAATAGCATTCCCCTAATATTTCTATGGTTACGGTGTTTCACATAATCCTCAAGTAAGACAAGGTGCTTCACATAATCCTGAAGTGAGGCGAGAGGTACACTTATGCTTATAGTGGTAATAAATGGTCAATCTATGGTGGTTCAAATCAAGGGGATTTGAACAAAGGGCACAACTAGATTTTTGTTTGATTGGGACTGGTATCGGTAGTATTTCCCTTATTTTTCCATGGACACGTGTTTCACATAACTCTAAATTGAGATGAGATGCTTAACATAATCCTGAAGTGAGGCGATGGACACGCTTATGCTGACTAAGGTAAAAAAAAGGTCAAAAGAGGGAGCAACGGGTAGCATGGGCATGGTGGCAGTTACTCGTGCGACTTCTATTTCGGTGCTCAATAATCGCTATGAGCTCCAAGCACTTAGTAACTGTGTCTTTCATAGACACCAAAGTCTACTGTGTAAAGAAACGTCCCGTCCACAGTAGATTCTATGAAGAAGTAGGCCGATCGGAGGGTAGAATTAGAAATTCAGCCTAATCAAAGCAGCTGTCAAGGATGCAAACAATCAAAGTTAACGTATCTTATTAATTGAGTACTAGTTAATCCGTATTTATTTCCAGCTTTATCTCTCCAATTTCGTTTGTTTCCTTTTATATATACTAGCACTGTTGAAGAGTCTATTACTTTTACTTTTCTTAAAGATTCTAGTAGTTACTATCATTCACCAGATTTTTAATCCAACCCACTCCTCTATTTTCCCCTTTCCCCTCCATAGATAATCAAGGAAGATGGCAGTAGACTGCAGTTCCTAAGAGGTTTCTTGGAGAAGATTCTACTATGTATTTCCCTACTTTTATTTCCGTTTTCTTTCTTTGTACTGGCACTTGAGAGAGATATTTATACTCGGATTTTTGATGAGACTACGAGTTTTTATTTCATCAGATATATTGGGTTTTGAGACATGTATGTTGTATTTGGTATTTGACTTATTTGGTTTATGAAGCAATTATGAAGTTTTTGTTTTGAATAAGTTATTACTTTAGTTTCCGCTGTCTTTACCTATTTTTGTCTTATGAATCTTAGTCTCTGTTAGTTTCAGTTATACCTACAACGGACCATGCCTTTTAATGTGTCCTTTTGGATATAATAAGAGGTGTAGGGTATTTCACTTGGTGTCAGAGCCTAAGGTTACAGGACCCTTAAAATTTATTTTTAAAAAGTAAAGTATTTTCTAAAATAACTTGTTTTAAAAGGTGTTTTCCAGAAAATAAATCTTAGAAATGTTTCTAAGTATAAAAGATTTTTATAACAATACCCTGATAAGTCCATTTCAATCTCCCATTGACTCTTTCATAAACTATCTCTTTCTTTTCGTAGAATGGCTGATGCCTCGAACCTTCCCGAGGCATTCCAGTCTGGCCTGGTTTCGTAGGTACTTACAAGCCAAGATTACAGAGGTGCACAGGCCAATTCCCAATCCTGCACCAGTGGATGGAAACCCTATCAACCCACCTGTCGCCATCAATTTCTCTAAGCTTTGAAAGGATTTTGAGAGTTTGGGTAGAAAAACCTTTTTTGGCAAGGAGACTTTTATGGTGGCGAAAGCTTAGCTTAGAGACACCGAGAGGATATTTGGCTAATTGGGATTGGAGGACCAGCAGCGGGTTCAGCTAGCCTCTTAGCAGTTGAAAGAGGAGGCTTCTTATTGGTGGGAGGTTGTTGTATTGGAAGGAAGTGAAGTCGTTTGGAGTGGGTTTAGGCAGAGGTTTGAGAGAAAGTTTATGTCTCAAGTGGAAGAAAGTATTCAGTTGGAGAGGTTTATCAATTGAAAGCAAAGGAGTTTGTCTATTAGGGAATACATCAATCAGTTCAATGAATTATCGTGATTTGGTTTGGAGTTAGTTAATACGCCGCATAAGAAAGCTATGAATTTTGCGAAGGGATTGAATCAACCACTTCAAGGATTACTGTTGACTCACATACCGATAGGAGCTACTTATGAGTCTTTCATTGAGATGGCGCTTATGTCAGATATAGTCAAGGAATGAGAGTATAAAGAAATGATAAGTCAGAAGGTACAAAGAAGAAGTGGTGGAAAAACAATAAGGAGAAGAAGAAAGGTGATGGCCCCTAGAAGCAGATTAAGAGAGGTTTGAAGTGCGGTAACTATGGGATTGTTGGACATGTCGCCAAGGATTGCAGAAGGGAAAAGATGAAGGGAAAGTGCTTCAATTGCAGACAGCCCGGTCACTTGAGTAGGAATTGTCACTAGAGAGCAAGGAAGGCGACTAGTATACCAGTCGTGTAGGTCCAGGCATTAGACGCGGCACCTTCAAGCAGCATTTCGGATAGAGGAAGGAAAGTCACAGTTAAAGGTTTAATTTCTAAATCTGATTTTCCCATTCAGCCTTTATTCAATTCTGGAGCATCACACTCTTTTATCTCTAATTCTCTGGTGGATTGTTTGCACTTAGAAATTTCTTTAGGTGTAGACCTCATTTTTGTTTCAAACCTCATAGGTAAATCGACACACTTGTTTATGGTTTGTAGGGGTTTTAAAATTTATATCCTAGGCGTAGAATTTGACCGCGACGCCTATATTTTGGGATTCTCGAGGTATGGGATGATCTTGGGTATGGATTGGCTATCCACGTATGGAGCTATATTAGACTATTATAGGAGAGTCGTTAGATCAAAGACATGCGGTGGTAGGACTCTTAAGGTATCATGCGACCTGCAAAGGTCGGTCATGTTGAGTTTTCTCTAGTCCCTCGATTCATCTTCAGCAGAGCTTGATTCAGTTCCTATCATTGGAGATTTTTCAAACGTCTTTGAAGAGGATAGGGGATTACTCCCTAAGAGAGAGATTGACTTCAGGATTTATTTGATCGAGAATGCTAAGCCAGTAGCATTACCAGTAAGGCACATGGCACCTAGGGAGAGGAAGGAATTGAGCAAGCAAATTCGTGAGCTTTTGGAGAGGGGATTCATAAGAAGAAACATATCAGGATGGGGAGCACCAATAGTCTTTGCTACTAAGGCAGATGGTTCTCTTCGACACTGCATTGATTATAGAGAGTTAAATAAGCTCACAAAGAAGAACCGATGTCCACTCCCTAGGATTGACAATCTTTTTGACCAGTTAGTTGGCTCTTCGGTATTCTCCCAACTTGATTTAGCCACGAGATTCCATCAGCTTAGAGTCGTCGATGACAACATAGACAAGAGTGCGCTTAGGACACCAGACAGACTTTATGAGTGGTTGATTATGCCTTTTTAGGCTAACAAATGCCCCATCCTACTTTGTAGATTTGATGAGCCTTGTCTTCAAGTCCTAAATAAATTCGTAGTGGTATTCGTGGATGACGTCTTGGTATTTTCCAAAAATATGGAAGAGCATGTTGTTCATTTAGAGGAAATTCTTTGCACACTTTGTAGTCGCCATTTAAGAGCTAAGTTTCGAAGTGTCGCTTTTGGAGAGAGGAGGTATGCTTCTTGGGGCACGCGATAACGAAGGAAGGTTTGGCTATTGACCCTACAAAGGTTATTGCAGTACAAGATTGGAAGGTCCCTAAGAACGTCACCGAGGTTGGGAGTTTCCTAGGATTGGTTGGCTATTATAGGAAGTTCATTAGAGACTTTGTCAAGATTTCGGCACCACTCATGCGCCTTACTAAGAAGAATAAATCTTTCATGTGGGACGTAGATTATGAGGATTCCTTCACAAAGCATAAGAGATCCCTTACTAGTGCACTAGTGTTAGCACTACCCGATGGTGCTAAGCCTATTGACGTATACATTGATGCATATAGGATAGGCCTAGGAGTAGTGTTGATGCAAGAATGGAGGGTGGTATGTTATGGTAGTAGGCAGTTGAGGACGCATGAGAATCACTACCCTACCCACGATTTGAAGTTGGCTACCATAGTATTTGAAATCAAATCTTGGAGGCACTATTTACTTATAGAGAGATTCGAGCTTTTCACCGACTACAAGTCACTAAAGTATCCATTCTCACAGAAGGACTTGAACTTGAAGTAACAGAGGTGGATGGAGTTTTTAGCCTCGTATGACTTTGAGATTGCTTATACCCCTGGCAAGGGTGATGTGGTCGCAGATGCATTAAGTAGAAAGAAAGCAATCCTTAGTCCTTTGTTCATAGAGTGGAGGAGATTGGAGTTTATTTCTACTTTTGATTCTAAGCCCTCTACGTACGTTACTCCTGGACTGTTGGCAACATTAGAGGTAAGGCCTACCCTTATTGATCAGATTGACTCAAGGCAGCGAAAGGATTCGAAGCTTATGGATGTGATGGATTGGATTAGCCGAGGAGAGGTCTCTAGACATCTACAATATTATTCCATTTATAGAAAATGGTGGCTTAGGAGAAATGGGAGGATTTGTCTTCCCAGTGCAAGTGATTTGTTGAGAGCGGTTTTAGAGGAGGCACACTATTCACGTATGACTATTCATCCGGGTGGCGACGAAATGTATCGGGATATGAAGAGAATGTTCTATTGGAATGGCATAAAGAAGGATGTGGCGAAGTTCATAGCTAAACGCTCATTTTCTAATGGGTAAAGCAGAGCAGCAGAAGCCTGGTGGATTACTTCAGCCCTTAGATGTGCCAGAAAGGAAGTGGGATGGTATTTCTTTGGAGTTTATAGGTGGTTTACGCTGTTCTAGGAAGGGGAATACTAGGATTTGGGTGATTGTTGATCGTTTGACCAAGAGTTCCCACTTCATTCCAACTAAGAGTTAGTGCATGACATCATATTTGGCATCCCTTTATATCCAAGAGATAGTCCGACTTCACGGAGTCCCTTCTAGCGTGGTGAGTAATAGAGATCCCATTTTCACTAGTGAGCTTTAGAGAAGCTTACATGAGGTGTTAGAGACGCAACTTAGTTTGAGTATGGCTTATCATCCACTGACGGATGGTCAAACGGAGAGAGTGAATAGAGTGCTTGAGCATTTACTACGGATGTGCATTTTGGACTTTCGAGGAACTTGGGAGGAGCATCTTCCATTGTTTGAGTTTGCGTTTAATAATAGTTACCAAGCGATCATAGAAATGGCACCATTAGAGGCTTTATATGGAAGATCTTGCAAGTCCCCTTCATGTTGGGTGGAGCCTACAGAGAAGTTTCCACTTCGTGGTGAGGGGACATCAGAGAGAGTGGATTTAATTCGGTGAAGGATGAAGACGGCCCAATATAGGCAGAAGTCTTATGCGGATAAGCAGAGGAGAGACATTGAGTTTGAGGTTGGAGACTTAGTTTTTATCAAAGTATCCCCGCAAAGGAAGGTGGTAAGGTTCGGATCGAATGGAAAGTTAGCCCCTAGGTTTGTTGGATCATTTCCTATCATAGAGAGAGTTGGGAAGATGGCTTACTGAGTGAAGTTACCAAATAGGCTCGCAGGAATACATGACATTTTCCATGTTTCGTACTTGCGAAAAAGCTTACATGGCTTGGCTGTGGTTGTAGAGCCTAGTTAGTTAGAGGAGATGGAGATAGAAAGGGAAGCATTTGTTCGGCGTATCCCTACGAAGATTGTTGGAAGTGACATCAAGTGACTAAGGAAAAAGGAGGTTGCAATGGGGAGATGATGTTGCAGGCGCCACTTGGGAAGCAGAAGAGAAGATTCGGACTTCCTATTCTCATCTTGTCGATAGTAAGGTTTTAGAATTTCCTATTTCTATCTTTAGTTTTGAATTGGTTCTTTCCTTTATTATCCTTTGGGAGGGTAGGACATAAGATTTAAGCTATGGATGGTAGAATTTGATGTAAACATTTTATGAATGATGTATGCTAGTGGTTGCAAGTGTTTGCTAGTGAATACTAATAGACGCATATAGGTACACTAGGCACTATTATTTTTTAGGGATCGGCCTAACTAGGACACTAGATCGTATGCATATGGATGTGTGAAAAATTTTATTCTATTTTTCATGGTTGATATAAATGAATAATTATCACATGATTGTTGCATTTGAATGATGTTTGCAGCACGCATATAGAACTATCAGTTGTCATTAGGTAATTTTTGCATTCATTCGGATATATGGCACGGACATGATTGCATAAAAGGAGGTCAACTAAATCAGTGGACCGCCTAATCTTTTGCATTAGATAGGAATATTTACACTACACTAATTCCATAAGTATCATAAATTGCATTAGAAAAACTTAAGCACAATGGATGAATCGTCGATGATTGAGTAGTTGGTTGTAGAATTGGATGAAAACATTTAGTACACTCTTTTATCCTTGGAGATTTTGGGGTCAAAATCTCTTAAGGAGGGGAGAATGTAACAGTCCAAACTTTAACCCATAATAATTAATTCGTTAATTGATTAAATAATAAAATAAACTTGTGATATTATCGGAATTGAGCTAAGGGTGGTGCACATTGTGTCCTTGTGTCCTTGGTAATTTTCTGGTCAATTTCTATATATAGAACGTCAGAATCCGAGTTAATATGACAAAAGAGCAAAATAATCAAAGAAACGGAAATATATATGTGTGTGTGTGTGTGTATGTGTGTGTGTGTGTGTGTGTGTATAAAGGCCAGGTCGACCGGCCTGTCGACCTAGGCAAAAGGGCGTTCGACCGCCTAGTCGACCCGCTTACCTATTTTCGTGAACGAACGATCGTGTGTTCATTCGAATATTTAGCCAACTTTACACGTACTTTGCATTGTTTAAATTGATCCGGTCCTTCTATTCTTGCATCCGATGGCTCCTATTCATCCTATGACGTGGTTGCATCCTATTCAATTCTCAAATCTAACGGTCCGAGATCCACTTCTACACCTATAAATAGAACTCTAGGCCTAACACCTTTTCTCATCTAGATTTTCTCCACTTGGGTTCTCCTTTTTAGGAATGACCCTAAAAAGAATAATTTTCCAAGGAAAGAATCTATTTAATAAAAATATTTTAACACCCTCAAGTGGATCCATGAAGGACTAGAGGGGAGAGCTAAGGACCAGAGGTGAGTGATTGTAATTATTTTAAATTTCTTTACGTGATTTAAAATAATAGGGTTTCAAATAGTCGTAGTTTAACTACGATTTTTGGAGTAACCTTTTTAGTAATTTATTTACAGTTTTAGAATTATTTTCAGTCTATTCCTTTTAACTATTCTTTTCAGTTAGTTTTAGTCTGTTTCTATTAATTATAGCTTTTCCAATCTAATTACAGGTTATTTAAAGTATTTTAATTTATTTACTGTTATCTATGCGTTATTTACATCTTCTTCCTACGTTTTGGAATTTCTTCTATTTTTAGTTCTTTTATTTCTCCTTCTTCTTCTTCGCGTATGGATTAGAATAGAATTAATTTAAAATTAGATTAAATTATAGGAAATCTGAAATAATGGAATATGAGATGTAAATCACAACAGCTGTTATATAATTGGAATAGGACTGAAATTATGCCTAATTACGATGTTAATTGGACTAAATTAAGAAGATTAGCCTAGTTATAAGTTAAAATTATAACTCAAATGAATAAAAGAACAAAGAAGCTTATTTTCACACTTAGACCTAGGGTTAAGTAAAAAGTGTTGAATCACTAGTTTTGATTCATGACAAGACGGTTCAAAAGCTAAAGAAGAATTTGCATTCATACATGACAAAAAGAAGACAACATAGGATCAAGACTACAACTCTATGCTTAAAGTAATTATTATACGTGTTGAGTCTTAGACATATGTTAAAATCAATCCTCAAGTTTTTTATTTTTTAATTTTTTCTTTACAAACAGAGTTCACTGTGCAATATATGCACAGCCAGTTGACTGACTATTCGTGCCAGTCGACTGACTGTGCATATGCACAACAGTGAACACTGCTTATAATTTTAAACGGGCAAATATTTTTAAATTTTCAAACACCAGTCGACTGATCAAATATACCAGTCGACTGAACCGACTTCAACTGTCAAATTTCTGAACGGACACCTTCTTCCATGAAGAGTTGCACTTCGTCAATAATTGTCTCTCTTGGCTGAAACTCTTCACTAAGAGTTGCATCTCTCTAAAAACTATATATAGGAGTTATCTCATACTTCATAATTACCAATTTCTGATTCTAATTCTTTCTATTCTTTCTTGTGATTACTCCAGTGCTCTCATACTCTTCACTGCTTTGAATCTTTGAGTTATACTTTATATACTTTGATTCTTAGCAATGTTCTTCCTTTCAAATCTTCACATACTCTTTATATTCTGGAGGAATTGATTATAGGAAGTTTGTAATCTTAATAGACAAATCAATGTTATCAAAAACACATTGACTCAACTACTTTTATATTTTGTTAAAGTCCTGTTCTGCTGCTCAGGCAAGGGAAAGTCCTCTTCTGCTGCTGAGGCAAAAATCTTGTTCTATTGCTCAGGTGTTGTTTACCTATTCCTCCGAGTTAAGTGACGTATTGTGAGTTAAAGCCAGATGTTAGTCTGGGACTGGACGTAGGATGGTGCTCCGAACCAGTATAAAATCTCTGGTGTCATTTTATTTACTGCATTTACATTCCGCATTATTTACTGTTTATACTCTGCTTTACTGTTTATCCATATTATACGGTCCTACACACTTTTATTTGGTATCAGAGCAAGGCATCTTATAACCGTCCCAAAGTTATCTGATATCTTGCCAATATGGAAAATAACACCAGCACTACCACTAACACTGTTACTAACATTAGTTTTATTGAAGGTCAATCCACTGCACGATCTCCATCTTTTAATGGTTTGAATTTTAATTATTGGTCTACTCGTATGAGAATTTATATGCAGTCTAATAGTTTTGAATCATGGAATATTACACAGATTGAATACATTCCTCCTACTGGAGAATACTCCACTTGGTCAGATACACAAAAATTAGATGCTACTACCAATGCTAATGCTATGAACATGTTATTCTGTGCACTAGATAGAAATGAATTTAACCATGTTAGCATGTGTCAAACTGCTTATGAAATATGGAGAACGCTTAAAATCACTCATGAAGGAACTAACAAGGTCAAACAAAGCAAAATCTTCATGCTCAAAAATCAATTTCAAAACTTTAGAATGAAACAGGATGAATCCATCAATGATATGTACTCTAGATTTCAATATATCTATCATTCACTATTAGGATTAGGAGAAAAGTACACTGATTTTGATATTGTATCAGAAATCCTAAACTCTTTAACGGATGAATGGGAAAGAAAAGTCTTGGCTATTGAAGAAGCTAATGACCTCTCTACCATAAAACCTGAAGAGTTAATAGGAAATCTAATGTCCTATGAAGTGAATTTGCAGGCAAAGTGAGTACAAGCACAAGATAAAAAGAACATAGCTTTTCATGCTGAAGAAGAAAAAGATGAAGAGGATCTGGCATTTATTGCTAAAAATTTCAAAAAGTTCTTGAAATTCCGAAAAATAACAAAAATAATGGAAAAGGGAACTTTCCAAACAAACCATCATCTTTAGTTCTAGAATGTTTCAATTGTCATAAGAAAGGTCATATTCAGAAGGAATGTCCAGAATTAAAGAAAAAATATTTTAAAGGAAGAAAAGACAAGAAAAAGAAAGCAGTCTCGGTAACATGGGATGATTCAGACACTTCTTCATCAGAGAACAGTAGTGACAGTGAAAACGAGCAAGCAAATGTCTGCTTCATGGCTACTGAAAACAATGTAAGTTATTTTACTTTTGATGATATGATTGAGACAAATTCAGAACTACTTGACACTCTAAGAAATCTCAAAAGAAAATATAAGGAGACTCGTGAACATTAGAACAAAGCAGAATTCGAAAGAGATATGCTTAAAGATGAGAAGAAAATATTGAAGGAAGAACTTGAAAATTACAAGAATCATTCTCTAATATCAATTCTCAACTCGCTCTTTTGAGTCAAGAAATTGAAACTCAAAAAGAGAAAAATGATGCTCTTGTTTCTGAAAATCAAGAACGAAAAACAAAAGTAAAATTGATAGAATTGGATAATACTAGTCTCAAAACTAAGTTAGAATGCATCGCCAAAATTTTTTCGAACTTTAATAAAGGAAGAAAAACTTTATCAAAAATTATTGATAACTCTCAATCCGTTTCAAATAAGAAAGGATTAGGATATGTTCAGAAAACAACAGCTCCATCTAAAAAGAAAATTAGGAGAAATATTAATCCTACTACAGTTCAGACAAAAAGGAATTCTTACTCAAAAAACATAAAAGTTTGGGTTCCTAAAACAAACAACAATTTGATTAGAAAAAAAAATATAAACACCTTTTTAGAAACTGTTCATAAAAATAAAGATTATATTTTTAAATGGGATACTAAGCCCTCTTGGGTTTGGTTTCCTAAGATTTAACTCTTAGGAACCTATTAAAAAAGTGGGTACCAATATTATCTTATATTTTTTGTAGGTCCCACTCAAGAAAAGAGGAAAATGGATACTCGATAGTGGTTGCTCAAAACATATGACGGGAGACAAAGATATGCTATCAAATATTATTTACTCAGATGGAGGCTCCGTCACTTTTGGAGACAACTCCAAAGGATATATCATCGGCAAAATGTGAGCAATAATGGTATTTCAAATTTACCTTTTATTTCAAATGTTCTTCTTGTCAAAAATTTAAAACATAATTTACTTAGTATCAGCCAATTGTGTGACAAGGATTCAAAATCACTTTTTCTGAAAACAAATGTAGTATTTTTGATCAAAATCAAAATCTTATCTTTGAAGGGAATAGAGACAGAAATATGTACGTTCTGAATATGAAAATAAATCATAATTCAGATATGTGTTTAGTAGCCAAAGAAAATGATCCTTGGTTATGGCACAAACGATTCTGTCATATTAATTTCCAAACTATAAATAAGCTTTCTAAAAATGATTTAGTAAAAGGTCAACCAAAAATGAATTTTAAAATAGATCATATTTGTGATGCATGTTAGTTAGGAAAATTAACTAAATCATCTTTTAAATTTAAAAAGGATATTTCAACCTCACAACCAATTGAATTACTGCATATGGATTTATTTGGACCAACACAAGTACAATCCATTAATCACAGTACATATGTGTTTGTAATTGTTGATGATTTTTATAGATATACTTGGACTATTTTTATGAAAAATAAAAGTGATACTTTGGATAATTTCAAATCGTTTGTCAAAAGAATTCAAAATTTTAAAGGATTGAAAATCAAAAACATAAGAAGTGATCATGGAGGTGAATTCGAAAACGAAGCCTTTAAACATTTCTGTAAGAAAAAAGGAATATTCCATAATTTTTCGTTTCCTAGAACTCCATAACAAAATGGGGTTGTAGAACGTAAAAATAGAACCTTACAATAATGTGCAAGGACTTTGTTAAATGGAAGTACGTTGCCAAAACATTTTTGGGCTGAAGCAGTTGCAACAGCTTGTTATATTTTGAATCGTATTTCTATTCGACCACTAACTAAGAATACTCCTTATGAACTTCTTAATGGACAAAAACCAAATATTTCCTATTTTTAAGTTTTCGGTTCAAAATGTTTTATTTTAAACACAAAAGATCAGCTTGGTAAATTTGATCCAAAATATGATGAAGGAATCTTTTTAGGATATTCGGATCGTAGCAAAGCTTAACGAATTTATAATAAAAGAACAAATATCATCGAAGAAACTCTTCATGCATCTTTCGATGATAATTTCAAGCCAACTCCAAGTATAATAGATGATGAAGATTTCCCTGATAATACCACAAATACAGAAACTACAACTTTTGAAATTAATGAAAACATTGCTCACAATAACAATGAACGAAGATCTCCACCTAGAGTATTAAGAGATCATCCTTCTATTAATGTTATTGGAGAACTAAATTCATCTGTTAGAACAGGAAGACAATTAAATCAAATGGGTCATGTAGCTTTTCTTTCTCATATTGAACCTAAAAATATTAAAGAAGCATCTACTGATGAAAATTGGTTAATTGCTATGCAAGAAGAACTAAACCAATTCGAAAGAAATGACGTTTGGGATTTAGTTCCACGGCCTAGTGATCAATCGGTTATTGTACAAAATGGGTTTTCAAAAATAAAGCAGATGAACAAGGAAATATTACTAGAAATAAAGCTAGATTAGTTGCTCAAGGTTATAATCAAGAAGAAGGAATTGACTATGAAGAAACGTTTGCTCCAGTCGCTAGACTAGAAGCAATACAAATCTTACTAGCATTTGCATGTTTTCATAACTTTAAATTATATCAGATGGATGTCAAAAGTTCTTTTTTAAATGGTTTTATAAAAGAAAATGTTTATGTCGAACAACCTCCATTATTCATACACGAACAATTTCTTGACCATGTCTATAAGCTCAAAAAGGCTTTATATTGTTTGAAACAAGCACCCCATGCTTGGTACGATCGTCTTAAAAGTTATTTAATAAATTATGGTTTTGAAATTGAAAAGGTTGATCAAACTCTTTTATTAAAAGAAATAAACAGGATACTTTAATTATTCAAATATATGTTGATGATATAGTTTTTGGCTCTACAAATGAAAAGCTTTGTCAAGAATTTTCTAAAATAATGACAAATGAATTTGAAATGTCACATATGGGTGAGTTAAATTATTTTCTTGGTTTACAAATAAAAAAACTAGAAAATGGTATTTTTATTAATCAAGAAAAATATTATAACAATCTAATTAATCGCTTTGGTATGAAAAATACTTCTACCAAACCAACTCCTATGAGTACAACCATACATCTTGATAAAGATGAAAATGGCAAAAGTATTGACCAAAAATTATATCGAAGTATGATTGGATCGTTTCTATATTTAACAGCTAGTAGACCTGACATAATAATGAGTGTTTGTTTGTGTGCACGATTTCAAGCAGATCCCAAAGAATCACATTTACGAGCAGTGAAACGTATACTACGGTATCTTAATAAAAACAAGGACTTTAGACTATTCTATCCAAAGGAATGTCCTTTTGAATTAGTATCATATAGTGATGCTGATTTTGGAGGAAGCCGGATAGATAGAAAAGGCACAAGTGGGACTTGTCATTTCATTGGACGGTCTCTTGTATCCTGGTTTAGTAAGAAACAAAACTGTGTTTCATTATCGATATGTGAAGCAGAATATATTTATGCCACTCTGGCATGTGCTCAAGTTATCTATATGCAACAAACACTACAAGATTTTGGTTTCAATTTATCTAAATCAACTATTTACTGTGATAATTCTAGTGCTATTAATTTATCTAAAAATCCTATTAATCACTCACGAACAAAACACATTGACATTCATCAACATTTTCTTCGTGATAATATTGAAAAGGATTTGATAAATCTAGAATTTGTTTCCTCTGGTTAACAGTTGGCAGATATATTTACAAAACCTTTAAACGAAAATACTTTCATTAATTTATGATGAGAACTTAGTATTATCTTTTTTTAAAATTTATAAAATTTTATATATATACTATCTGTATTTGTAGCTTCTAATAACACATCTTGACAATATATATATATATATATATATATATATATATACATACATGTGTGTGTGTATAACTTTCACTCAAATTTTATCAAAATAAAATAAAAAATTTATGACCCTAGCAAGACTTGAACCCATGACCTCTCCTTTATTATGTTTCAAATGCTTCCTACCATTTGAGCTATGATTGTTTCTTGTTTCACCTAAAAGAACAGTTTTAACTATTCTGAAAATTTTCGTTCAAAAATAAAATAACATAGCCACTGAAGCTCGAACTTGGGTCTTCTAGCTGGTAGTTCAATATCTTACCAGTTGTGCCAGAATGTTTTCCTGCTGAGTCATATGTATCATTCATTCTTAACCATTTATCCTTCGACTAATTCTCATTCACTATTATTTATCTCTGGCTGTTAGCTATTGATTGTTCATAACCACTCAATCTCAGCTGAAATGCATCTATATGAGCTGCATTTTTTATTTCTTAATCATCCTTACAAACTTTTCGAACAAACTTTAAAAATTCAAGCTCCTCATCAATGGCCTCTCATGACTCTTACGATTCCTTAAACTCCAAATTGTCCTTTGCAACTCCAACATCCTCCAGTAGCTATAAATCATCCAGTAGCTCGAAATCATCATTGCCAACTCCTACCCCTGTACATGAACCAGGTCGATATCACACCGGATTTTCACCAAAAACTAAAAAGTCTCGAAGATCATTGTTTATTTCACCAAAAACAAAAGAAAAAATTGATGAAATCCATCATTACCAACAGGAACAAGTCAATCTACAAAGAGAAATATTTTATGAACAACGGATGAATTCCAATCGCCTTAGCATTATAGAATCTATCGCCCTTAATTTTTGTGGAAAATCATCTAAACATGACGCCGTTCAACCTTTAACATCTCGTCAGCCAAATTCATCCGACTGGAATAAATGGGAACAAACTCCGCCTCAACCTCCGGCATCTCCAAACTCATGGGAATGCCAAAATTATTGGTCTCCTTTGCGACCTTATGTTGAGAACACCAAGGTTGAACCACAAGAATCCTTTCCAAAAACTCCTAAACAATCATCATTTCTTTTATATTATTGTTCCTGATTATTTGTATTTCAATTATGTATTTTTTTATATAACATTTTTTTTTAAACTTCACTGCAATTTTTACCTCCAGTCAGTCGACTGAAATTATAAACCAGTCGACTGTTTACAGGTGCTCAAAACTTTCGGGAAAACAGTCAGTCGAATGACCTAACACGATCAGTCGACCGGCTGTTCATAATTTTTGTGCATTTCAGTATACCAGTCAATTGAATGCTTTTCTCAGTCGAATGGCAGTTCAAAACTGCTACTATCTTCTTTATTTAATTACTATTTTCCCAAGTTTCACTTTACCATTAGCAGTTTTAACCCAAATCTATTTCGTCCACAAACCCTAAAATCCCCATTAAACTCATTTTTTCACCAAAAACTCAATCAAATGGCTCCTCCAAAATGTCATAGGCAAAGCTCTTCTTCAGTCGATCCTACCGATGCCCACATTGCACAATGGCTATATAATGATGTAGCAATAACAAGATGGCATAAAATGTAAAACTCAAGGATCTTTGAAGGTTCATTCATGATCTACAGCGATTTCACGGCTTATGGTTTACAAGAACTCTTGCGTAGATCCGGATTGGAATCTCTACTTGACTTGAATGTTAATTCTCACAAGATCAATCATCTCATGGTAAAGTTTTTTATGCAAACTTAAATCTTCCTTATCAACGTCCATCAAATAGGGATGATTGTGTTTGGAGTTTAGTTTGTGGGCATCAGGTTTTCTTCTCCTTAGATCGAATGGCACACATACTTCAAACTCTCAATCATGGTATTCCACTAGATGATGTCGATTGTAATATTCGACAAAGGGATCGAGTTAGCCATATGTTCATGGGTGACAATATGACGGAACAAAAATCTATTCTCCTTCGACCAAAAGCAAGAATTCTTCACAAAGCTTTCATGAGGAGTATCCTTCCAAGAACAGGGTCATTTGAACTTATCTACCTAGAAAATTTCAAAGCATTATATGCGGTATGGGGAGGAATTCAAGTCAATTGGCTACGAAGAATATTCGATGAGTTTCTCACCTTCAAAAACGGTAATATGAGAACAATTTATTTCGCAGAATATATAATGAGATTGCTTTTAAATGTGGGTACACCTCAACTGGAATCCAGAACTTCTTCCGTTGGAGTTATCAACATTCGCACATTAAGTCTCATGAAACTACCGTCGGCTCCTCCAGCTTTTACCTCATATGAAGAATGGATCACCAGCAACAACAACGTCCATCAGGCGGACCAGTTATTCGAGAACGAACATCTCATCCCGAAGAAGACAAAGAAATTCGCCTTGCAAAATCGGCTAGTTTACGAGAATCCGTAGAGATCCTTTCTAGAAATCAACAAATACTAGGATCTCGTTTAAAGAAAGTTGACAAAAAATTAGGCAAAGTAAAAGGATTCTTTTCTATACTATGGGATGCAATTTTATGTTCTTCTTCCACAACTGCTTCTTCAATAGCACATGGTAAACGTCCAGAACCAAGATTTACATGGTCAACTTCCGAAGATGTAACAACCCTAGATTTTTGTATATTATTTAAATTGGACTTTCTTTTATTTTTAAATTTATTTTATTTCAAACATTTCATTTTTAAATATAAATGTTGATTACTAAGTGATTTATAGTTCAAACTAGTATAATTTGAATATTTTACTGTAAAGTGAATTTCTGGTCAAACTGTTCAAACTTTGACTTTTAAACTTCAAATTTAAATAATTTTAAATCTTAGATTTTATATTTTATTATGAAAATAGATGAAATAACTTGAACACTGCTTTCGTTTCGTTGAAAACGGAGTTAAACTGCAAAAGTTATGTACATTTCAATTTTGAGTGTAATTTGATTTATTTAACAATTTTGTCTATTTTAAATTATATAAATTATATTTTCTTTGTCATATTTTATTTTAATACGTGTTAATCTGTTATTTTATGTATATTTTCTTCTTTTAATATTTTTGAAGTGATAGTATAATTTTTCTAAAGCTTATTGAATTTATTTTCTATTTTTAAAGCCTAGTTTCTATTTTCTTTGCTATTTTCTACATTTAAATTATATTTAAATTAAAATTTATATATTTATTTGTGAATGCATTTTATTTTATGTTATTATCTTTGTTATAAATATTTTTACAAGTACATAAAGATTTTCCAAAGTTCATTGCATTTATTTTTCATATTTTCAAGACTAGTTTGCAATTTTTGCTGTTTTATTAATTAAATTATATATAATTACTATTTATTTATTTTTGTTTATTTAATAAATTTTCGTACTTTTATCTGAATTTATATATATATTTCAGTTATTTAAAAATTAAAATAAATTGATGGAAATTTTAAAGGTTTTAAACACTTTAACTTCCAAAGCCTTTTTACATTCCGACCTTTCATTTTCTCAACTCCACTCTTTAATGATTTTTTTCCGTGCTTTCATTTCTCATTCTAGCTGCATCTCCCTCATTTTTTACGTATTCTAACCTTCTCAAACTCATAAAAAAATTGCACGGCCATTGCTTCAAAGGTTTGGGTAAAATTCATCTCCTTCTTCCTTGTTTTTCTAGTTTTCTATTGAATTTTGTATATGTTCTCTACCTTCATAGCTTTGTTCCTCCACCTCCAGCTACTAGGAGGACCCCATCACCACCACAACCAGCCACCACCACCTCCATATCACCGCCCCATCAGGCCGACCTGCCCTAGGCAAGAGATCCACCCTCCATTTACACAAACCATCACCATATAGTTTAGGCCGAGCATACCCTTCCTCTATCACCACTTCCACCACCTTTTCCACCACTTCCTCCACCACCCCTTGCTCTGACCTGACCACCACCCACTACCACCTCACCCACCACCATCTGGACACCTGGCCATGCCCCTATAGCTTGAGGCCGAGCCCATGTATAGCCTAGAAATGATGATATGTTGCCTTGTGTGTAGATTGTTGCACCCTATGTCCATCACCTTCAATTTCCACCATGGCCATCACCAATAGCCTCCACCATCTGATCTTCCACCGCCTCTAGCTGCCACATCAGACCCCACCTGACCTTCACATTGCATGGCCAGACCCACAACAGCAAGGGTCGAACCCTATGGTGCAACAAAAGCCACCATTTGCCTTAGAACCCTTTGTATTCCATTGTCTTCTCTACTTGTAACTCCCACTCCCTTATCACCTTGTAGCCGAGCCTATACTGGACCCAAACCAGACCTTAATCCATGCCTTGGCTATGCTATTTCAGTTCATAACTGAAGTATGTGAAGTTGAGAACAAGTGCAAACCATTTAATTTGTTTTGGACATTGATTTCTAGTGTTGTTCAAGTGTTACATTGTTTTGTAACTTATATGTTGCATTGTTTTGTGTAAATGTGAACAGGGCAATTATCTTTGGCTCTCTCAATATCAAATCTTTGTCATGCCATCTTGCTTTTGAAGATCTCAGTTTGTGTCAGTTGTATTGCAATCTCCAGCTCAAACAAGTGAGTTATCCTCACCAGACAATATGTACATATATAACTAGTAAATTGACCCCTTTTGAATCTGTAAAATGCATTAACATGTTACATATGCTATATTATGATTATATGATGTTCACCCATGCTTAAACACCTATTATAACATCTGTTACTGTTATATTATGTTGTTCTTTTATTTTTATCAGTTTATCACACTGCAAGTTCCCTTTAGATTAGAATCACTATGGGTTGAAATGATACATACCCGAACGGACTTTAGAATAGGGGAAAATCGTTATGGGCTGAAATGATAGGCCTGAGCGATTTTCATTTTATTTCATTTACTTGGGACTGCGGGTTTGAAATGATAAAACCCGGATTTTCTTTGTAAATTACGGGTTGAAATGATACATTACCTGTATCACTTTACCTAGGCTAGAAAATTATATACAGACCCGTAGTTAAAATATATTTTTCTAAAAATTTTAAAAATATGTTTGAAATGTAAATATTATAATATTTTGATTTAAAACATAATTAAAAATGATTTTTGTAAAGTATTATTGATTTTTTGGAAATTTATAGGTTAAATAAATTATGGGAAAGTTAGAAAATTTAAATGTAAGTTATTTTGGAAATTTGATTTAACTATAATTGGAAATTAAATTAAATATGAAATTATGATAAATTTATGATAATTTGAATTTAAAATGAATTTAAAATGATTTTATAATATATTAATGATTTTTGAGTAAAGTTAAAAAAAATGAAAGGGGTGATTATTTAAGTTGAAATTTTGAAATATAACTAAAATTGGAAATTTATGAAATTGACTTAAAAGTGAATTTTTTTGTTAAGTAAATAAAAATAAAACTAAGTTATATTTGAGAATTTGAACTTAAGTGTTAAGTTGAAATTTAATGTAATGAATTTAAATTTGAACATTGCAATTGAATAAGTGAATTATTATTAAATCTTGATTTTTGAATGGAAATTTAACTTTATAAAATCATGAACTTAAGGAAAATTAAATAATGTTTATAAATGTGAAAATGTATGATTTTATAAGTTAAAAATGTTTTAAATAAAAATATAATTGGTTGTGAAATTATATTGAATATTTGAAGTTAATTAACTGCATTTTTCAAATGCTATTAATTGCAATGTAAATGATATTACAGCATTTGTAAATGATGTAGTTGATGATAATGAACTAAAAAGCTAAATTGAATTAGAGGCTATTATAGCAATCTTTTTAAGTGCTATAATTGTTGAATTTAACTAAGTTTATTTGAAATATTAAGTAAACCCTATTACAGCATTTTTAAAAATGCTGTCTTTTGTTAAATTGAACTGTTTTGAATGTAACTTTCCGTAGCATTTTCTAAATGCTGCCAAAAGTGAATTTTCACTGTTTTAATAAACTTAAGTGAATAAATGAACTTTGGAAGTTGAAATTTTTGGAAATTTAATAATTTATTTATTAAATATAATAACTTCATTTTAATGATTTAAAATGATTTTTGAAATATAAACTGTTTTGAAATGTAAATTGAAATGGTATTTTAAATTGAATAAAATGAATAATGATTTGAAATGAATGTGGTTTTGAAAAGATATGATATTTTGGTGTATTAAAATGATTTGAAATGTGGTTTTGGGAAGATATGATATTTTGGTGTATTAAAATGATTTGAAATGTGGTTTTGGAAAGATATGATATTTTGATATAATAAAATGATTTGAAATGTGGTTTTGGAAGGATATGATATTTTTGATATATTAAAATGATTTGAAATGTGGTTTTGGAAAGATATGATATTTTGGTGTATTAAAATGATTTGAAATGTGGTTTTGGAAAGATATGATATTTTGATATATTAAAATGATTTGAAATGTGGTTTTGAAAAGATATGATATTTTGATATATTAAAATGATTTGACAAGAATTTCTAGAAAGATATGGTGTTTTGAAATGGTTTGGAATTAATTTAATCTTTATTTTGATAAAGATTTGGATTTGAAATGATATCCTATTTTGAAGTATAAACATTATTTTACAAGTTATAACTACGGGTTATAATAACGATTGGTTGGCAAAGTGACCGGGATCAGATATGGGCATACTCTCTGTCGATACCGAAAACCACTTTGACTAACCGTGTACGCGATGGAGATTCCAGAATGAAGTAGGATGGTGGCGACGTTCTTGAGGTATATTTACGTGGACCCAACTCCCGTGAGTTGGCATAAGGTGGCTAAAACAGGAGCGATCTCGGGCCAAGTGAGGTCATTCCTCCTATCGAACACATTCCTTCGATACTATACTCTTACTGGTGATTGATTAGATGGCCATCCTCCGATTGTGATATGGGAGTGTGTTCCGAGGTGGGCGTATGTGGCTGCTGCGTTACCACCAGCCCGTGTGCGTAATTGGTATATCTACCCTGGCATTGCCTTGTGTGCCGTGTCACCTACCATACCGAGCCTTTACTACGAGTTTGTTTTTCTCCCGTAGCCCGTGTGGTATCCTCTGACAGTCACCCGGAGTGGAGATGGCATGATATTGGATGGACTACTGGGACTATTATGTGTGAAGGGTGATATGGGTAGCCCAGAACGCTATTTAAAAGTAAGTTTATTTTACTGTAGACATTATTATAATAGCGAAATATTACTACATAGTAAATAGTTTAACGGATCCTTAAAGGATGGGCGGTCTCAGGCATCCTTTAAGTTACTTGTACCTTATTACAGTTCATTTGAGTTGGTTTACATTATATAAGTATATATTGTCCTGACTCGAGTGTTTGTATTTTTATTTACGCTCGGGTCAGCCTGAGTTATTCACAGATTTGCATTCCACTTTCTGGAGATTGGAATCGATGGAGATTATCTGCTTATCTAGTTTTATCTATTCCAGTTCTGTTGTTCTATTCAGCTTGTACTTGGTTATCATCTTAAGAGTTCTGTTGTACTTTATTTAGTCTGTTGTATTTTATTTAACTCTGATATATTTATATAGTGGCTTCATGAACTACTATTTCTTTTACTTCAGCTGCATTATTAAATACTCTGTGTCTGTGATCTGTGATTTTATTTACTGTATATTCTGAGATTTGCCAAATTTTATTTACAATGCGGTATTTTGAGCAATTCAAGTCCGACATGTGCGGATGCGAATGGTTGAAAATATCGGGTTGTTACAGTTGGTATCAGAGCTTTGGTAGCTCTAGGCAAAACTCAGTATATAGGGTAAATGTATTTACAGAATCACTTTCATTCGAGTTTAAACCTCTTCCTTTTTGACTCGATTCCTTTGAATTTTGGAACATTCCTTGTGGTTCCAAAATCCATTCGTGTCCCTCACTATTTATCTTCTTTTGTTTCTGGAGTATCCCATAACTCCACTTCAAAAGATCTTCATAATGAGTCGGCGGTCTCGCCAACCTCAAATTTATTTGTAAAGGGGGAAAACTCCTTTACAACAACATCGATTCACCAGAGATTCTATATCCTCGGTTTAGATGCTAGTATCTCTTATAATTTCGAACTCTACATCTTGAGATCGAATGTCGATTTACCCAAGAAATCCACATCGATCTTATTCTTTAAGTCACGGTTGACCCGGTTAAGGTTGCCCACGATTTATATAAACTCATCCATCTCCCTATTCTATTATTTAATCATCTCATCTTTGTTTCCAACTTATCTTCAAATTATTCTTGAAGTGTATTTGTAAACTAATATTTAAAATGTTTTATATATTGTGTTGTTTGAGTTGTTGATGTTGATTTGGGTTTCTAATCGATTCGTCTGATCAACGCTATCGATAAGATTTCCAAAACACTTGAACAGAGAAAACTGACACAATATGTTTTTAAAATTTAGTAATGAAATAAATTTTGTGAAATAAATTTTGTAACTATATTATAAATCTTTATCTGGATTTTTATTTGAATTAGTTGTTAAGAAATAATATTTGATTTATATATCATTTTCTATTGTTTCATATATCTAATTGAACTACAAAACATGGTTATAAATTTATTTGGAAATTTAAAATGAATGTAAAACAAGAATTTGAGAATTTAATTTCCGATGGTTTCAAACCTTGTGTTTTCAAGTTTTAAAAGGATATCTTATTTAAAGCATTTTGAATAGAAATTTGTTTCCAAAGAATTTGAAAAGTTAAAGAAATTTGTGCTCTTCTCTTTGTCGCTGGAAAATAATTTCGGTGATGAACCGCGGCATCATCGATTTTCATTTTCGAGTTTCGAAGTGAAGAGACCGTTATGTAGTCTTGCTACAGCTTTGTTTTAGGAAATTTAGTTGATTTGAATTTCTAAAATAAGACTGGATTTATAATATATATATATATATATATATATATATATGATTTAAATATGATTTGACTTATTATGTTTATATTTTTATTTATCCCTAAATGGTTTGAAGGGAATCAGAAATTTAATTCTTAAATTTTATTTTAAAGAATCATTTCAATTATAAAAAGAAAATCAAAATTTTAGATAGATGATTCAAACTTGAGATGAGGAAATTAGAAAGTTTTATTTGTATAATACAATTGCATTCAAATTTAACTTGCCTTAATTTCAAAAGTTAACAATGTAATTGGAGAATATACAATATAAAAAGCTTTATAAATAAAATTTGAGTGATTATAATAAATTTTATACACTTAAATTTTAGTTATAAAAGATTGACAGAGGTAAATATAGAAAAAGGGGTTAATTGAATAATTTACAATATAAATGATGTTAAAGGAATCAAAAATAAATTAAAACAGTTATAATAAATGTAAGTATCTTAACATAGGTGATAAAACATATTGAGAGGAATAAATTTAATTTTTATTTAGGAATAAAGAAGAATTAAATTTATTAAGTACATTTTTGAATATAATAAATGATGATTTTTCAAATACATGATTTTAGGGATTTGTTAATTTAAGATAATTGGATGATAAGATAATGAAATTAGAGATGCTTAAGATTTATTTGACTTACGTAAAATTAATTTTCAGTTTAAGTTGAAATTTTATGGTTTCAAATTTTTTATTTTGTTTTGCTTTTCAAACTATCTTTTGGTTGTCCTAATTTCCCTTATCTTGCTACAGAATGGGAGGCTATTGCATACACCAGTCTGTTTAGAAATCTTTCTATAATCTTTAATAATCTTTGGTACTCATTTTAAATCTGAGCACTGCTTTTCATCCACAGACCGTCGGTCAAGCGGAAAGAGTTAATCAGATTCTAGAGGATCTTTTCGTGCTTGTGTTCCTGATTTTGGAGAATCTGGGGAAGATCATCTCCACCTTGTGAAACATACCTATAACAATAGTTATCAGGTGTAATTTAAATCTCCTTGTCATCTTACCTTAATCTTATTTCACTCTATCTAATTCTGTGCTTTCCCGTACCTCATTCCTTTTCGGGGACGAAAAGTTTTGAGTGGGGGAGAGTGTAACAACCCTAGATTTTTGTATATTATTTAAATTGGACTTTCTTTTATTTTTAAATTTATTTTATTTCAAACATTTCATTTTTAAATATAAATGTTGATTACTAAGTGATTTATAGTTCAAACTAGTATAATTTGAATATTTTACTGTAAAGTGAATTTCTGGTCAAACTTTGACTTTTAAACTTCAAATTTAAATTATTTTAAATCTTAGATTTTATATTTTATTATGAAAATAGATGAAATAACTTGAACACTGCTTTTCGTTTCGTTGAAAACGGAGTTAAACTGCAAAAGTTATGTACATTTCAATTTTGAGTGTAATTTGATTTATTTAACAATTTTGTCTATTTTAAATTATATAAATTATATTTTCTTTGTCATATTTTATTTTAATATGTGTTAATATGTTATTTTATTTATAGTTTTGTCTTTTAATATTTTTGAAGTGATAGTATAATTTTTCTAAAGCTTATTGAATTTATTTTCTATTTTTAAAGCCTAGTTTCTATTTTCTTTGCTATTTTCTTCATTTAAATTATATTTAAATTAAAATTTATATATTTATTTGTTAATGCATTTTAGTTTATGTTATTATCTTTGTTATAAATATTTTTACAAGTACCTAAAGATTTTCCAAAGTTCATTGCATTTATTTTTCATATTTTCAAGACTAGTTTGCAATTTTTGCTGTTTTATTAATTAAATTATATATAATTACTATTTATTTATTTATTTTTGTTTATTTAATAAATTTTCGTACTTTTATCTGAATTTATCTATATATTTCAGTTATTTAAAAATTAAAATAAATTGATGGAAATTTTAAAGGTTTTAAACACTTTAACTTCCAAAGCCTTTTTACATTCCGACCTTTCATTTTCTCAACTCCACTCTTTAATGATTTTTTTCCGTGCTTTCATTTCTCATTCTAGCTGCATCTCCCTCATTTTTCACTTATTCTAACCTTTTCAAACTCATAAAAAAATTGCACGGCCATTGCTTCAAAGGTTTGGGTAAAATTCATCTCCTTCTTCCTTGTTTTTCTAGTTTTCTATTGAATTTTGTATATGTTCTCTACCTTCATAGCTTTGTTCCTCCACCTCCAGCTGCTAGGCGGACCCCATCACCAACACAACCAGCCACCACCACCTCCATATCACCACCCCATCAGGCCGACCTGCCCTAGGCAAGAGATCCACCCTCCATTTACACAAACCATCACCATATAGTTTAGGCCGAGCATACCCTTCCTCTATCACCACTTCCACCACCTTTTCCACCACTTCCTCCACCACCCCTTGCTCTGACCTGACCACCACCCACTACCACCTCACCCACCACCATCTGGACACCTGGCCATGCCCCTATAGCTTGAGGCCGAGCCCATGTATAGCCTAGAAATGATGATATGTTGCCTTGTGTGTAGATTGTTACACCCTATGTCCATCACCTTCAATTTCCACCATGGCCATCACCAATAGCCTCCACCACCTGATCTTCCACCGCCTCTAGCTGCCACATCAGACCCCACCTGACCTTCACATTGCATGGCCAGACCCACAACAGCAAGGGTCGAACCCTATGGTGCAACAAAAGCCACCATTTGCCTTAGAACCCTTTGTATTCCATTGTCTTCTCTACTTGTAACTCCCACTCCCTTATCACCTTGTAGCCGAGCCTATACTGGACCCAAACCAGACCTTAATCCATGCCTTGGCTATTTTATTTCAGTTCATAACTGAAGTATGTGAAGTTGAGAACAAGTGCAAACCATTTAATTTGTTTTGGACATTGATTTCTAGTGTTGTTCAAGTGTTACATTGTTTTGTAACTTATATGTTGCATTGTTTTGTGTAAATGTGAACAGGGCAATTATCTTTGGCTCTCTCAATATCAAATCTTTGTCATGCCATCGTGCTTTTGAAGATCTCAGTTTGTGTCAGTTGTATTGCAATCTCCATCTCAAACAAGTGAGTTATCCTCACCAGACAATATGTACATATATAACTAGTAAATTGACCCCTTTTGAATCTGTAAAATGCATTAACATGTTACATATGCTATATTATGATTATATGATGTTCACCCATGCTTAAACACCTATTATAACATCTGTTACTGTTATATTATGTTGTTCTTTTATTTTTATCAGTTTATCACACTGCAAGTTCCCTTTAGATTAGAATCACTATGGGTTGAAATGATACATACCCGAACGGACTTTAGAATAGGGGAAAATCGTTATGGGCTGAAATGATAGGCCTGAGCGATTTTCATTTTATTTCATTTACTTGGGACTGCGGGTTTGAAATGATAAAACCCGGATTTTCTTTGTAAATTACGGGTTGAAATGATACATTACCCGTATCACTTTACCTAGGCTAGAAAATTATATACAGACCCGTAGTTAAAATATATTTTTCTAAAATTTTTAAAAATATGTTTGAAATGTAAATATTATAATATTTTGATTTAAAACATAATTAAAAATGATTTTTGTAAAGTATTATTGATTTTTTGGAAATTTATAGGTTAAATAAATTATGGAAAAGTTAGAAAATTTAAATGTAAGTTATTTTGGAAATTTTGATTTAATTATAATTGGAAATTAAATTAAATATGAAATTATGATAAATTTATGATAATTTGAATTTAAAATGAATTTAAAATGATTTTATAATATATTAATGATTTTTGAGTAAAGTTAAAAAAAATGAAAGGGATGATTATTTAAGTTGAAATTTTGAAATATAACTAAAATTGGAAATTTATGAAATTGACTTAAAAGTGAATTTTTTTGTTAAGTAAATAAAAATAAAACTAAGTTGTATTTGAGAATTTGAACTTAAGTGTTAAGTTGAAATTTAATGTAATGAATTTAAATTTGAACATTGCAATTGAATAAGTGAATTATTATTAAATCTTGATTTTTGAATGGAAATTTAACTTTATAAAATCATGAACTTAAGGAAAATTAAATAATGTTTATAAATGTGAAAATTTATGATTTTATAAGTTAAAAATGTTTTAAATAAAAATATAATTGGTTGTGAAATTATATTGAATATTTGAAGTTAATTAACTGCATTTTTCAAATGCTATTAATTGCAATGTAAATGATATTACAGCATTTGTAAATGATGTAGTTGATGATAATGAACTAAAAAGCTAAATTGAATTAAAGGCTATTATAGCTATCTTTTTAAGTGCTATAATTGTTGAATTTAACTAAGTTTATTTGAAATATTAAGTAAACCCTATTACAGCATTTTTAAAAATGCTGTCTTTTGTTAAATTGAACTGTTTTGAATGTAACTTTCCGTAGCATTTTCTAAATGCTGCGAAAAGTGAATTTTCACTGTTTTAATAAACTTAAGTGAACAAATGAACTTTGGAAGTTGAAATTTTTGGAAATTTAATAATTTAGTTATTAAATATAATAACTTCATTTTAATGATTTAAAATGATTTTTGAAATATAAACTGTTTTGAAATGTAAATTGAAATGGTATTTTAAATTGAATAAAATGAATAATGATTTGAAATGAATGTGGTTTTGAAAAGATATGATATTTTGGTGTATTAAAATGATTTGAAATGTGGTTTTGGGAAGATATGATATTTTGGTGTATTAAAATGATTTGAAATGTGGTTTTGGAAAGATATGATATTTTGATATAATAAAATGATTTGAAATGAAGTTTTGGAAGGATATGATATTTTTGATATATTAAAATGATTTGAAAAGTGGTTTTGGAAAGATATGATATTTTGGTGTATTAAAATGATTTGAAATGTGGTTTTGGAAAGATATGATATTTTGATATATTAAAATGATTTGAAATGTGGTTTTGAAAAGATATGATATTTTGATATATTAAAATGATTTGACAAGAATTTCTAGAAAGATATGATGTTTTGAAATGGTTTGGAATTAATTTAATCTTTATTTTGATAAAGATTTGGATTTGAAATGATATCCTATTTTGAAGTATAAACATTATTTTAAAAGTTATAACTACGGGTTATAATAACGATTGGTTGGCAAAGAGACCAGGATCGGATATGGGCATACTCTCTGTCGATATCGAAAACCACTTTGACTAACCGTGTACACGGTGGAGATTCCAGAATGAAGTAGGATGGTGGCGTCGTTCTTGAGGTATATTTACGTGGACCCAACTCCCGTGAGTTGGCATAAGGTGGCTAAAACAGGAGCGATCTCGGGCCAAGTGAGGTCATTCCTCCTATCGGACACATTCCTTCGATACTATACTCTTACTGGTGATTGATTAGATGGCCATCCTCCGATTTTGATATGGGAGTGTGTTCCGAGGTGGGCGTATGTGGCTGCTGCGTTACCACCAGCCCGTGTGCGTAATTGGTATATCTACCCTTGCATTGCCTTGTGTGCCGTGTCACCTACCATACCAAGCCTTTACTACGAGTTTGTTTTTCTCCCGTAGCCCGTGTGGTATCCTCTGACAGTCACCCGGAGTGGAGATGGCATGATATTGGATGGACTATTGGGACTATTATGTGTGAAGGGTGATATGGGTAGCCCGGAACGCTATTTAAAAGTAAGTTTATTTTACTGTAGACATTATTATAATAGCGAAATATTACTACATAGTAAATAGTTTAACGGATCCTTAAAGGATGGGCGGTCTCAGGCATCCTTTAAGTTACTTGTACCTTATTACAGTTCATTTGAGTTGGTTTACATTATATAAGTATATATTGTCCTGACTCGAGTGTTTGTATTTTTATTTACGCTCGGGTCAGCCTGAGTTATTCACAGATTTGCATTCCACTTTCTGGAGATTGGAATCGCTGGAGATTATCTGCTTATCTAGTTTTATCTATTCTAGTTCTGTTGTTCTATTCAGCTTGTACTTGGTTATCATCTTAAGAGTTCTGTTGTACTTTATTTAGTCTGTTGTATTTTATTTAACTCTGATATATTTATATAGTGGCTTCATGAACTACTATTTCTTTTACTTCCGCTACATTATTAAATACTCTGTGTCTGTGATCTGTGATTTTATTTACTGTATATTCTGAGATTTGCCAAATTTTATTTACAATGCGGTATTTTGAGCAATTCAAGTCCGACATGTGCGGATGCGAATGGTTGAAAATATCGGGTTGTTACAGAAGAGCATACTAGTAGTGATACTAGTGGCACAGGCAGTGGTGCTCAAGGAACTTCTAGGCCAGGAAAGGAGCCCGCAACAGAGGAAGAATACAATTGGAATCTTGATGACTAGGTCTTTTGGTGAGCGAGTTGGGTATGAATTATTTGCTTATCTATAACTTTATTGTCAATTTAAACATATTGAATCTTGCAACTTATTTATCTATTGAGATTTGTATTAAATAGTCTCTCTTTTATATTTATTTCTGCACTTTACATTTATATTTTATTTGTTGTATCTCCTTTTTGTCGATGACAAAGGGGGAGAAAAAGTATGTGAACTATCATATTTGATGTAGGAAAAAGAATCATACATTCAGGGGGAGAAAATTTTTCTCTCTAAGATACATACAGGTTGTCATCAATCAAAAAAAGGGAGAATGTTGAATCACTAGTTTTGATTCATGACAAGACGGTTCAGAAGCTAAAGAAGAATTTGCATTCATACATAACAAAAAGAAGACAACATAGGATCAAGACTACAACTCTATGCTTAAAGTAATTATTATATGTGTTGAGTCTTAGACATATGTTAAAATCAATCCTCAAGTTTTCTATTTTTTAATTTTTTCTTTACAAACAGAGTTTACTGTGCAATATATGCACAGCCAGTCGACTGACTATTCGTGCCAGTCGACTGACTGTGCATATGCACAACAGTGAACACTGCTTATAATTTTAAACGGGCAAATATTTTTAAATTTTCAAACACCAGTCGACTGATCAAATATACCAGTCGACCGAACCGACTTCAACAGTCAAATTTCTGAACGGACACCTTCTTCCATGAAGAGTTGCACTTCGTCAACAGTTGTCTCTCTTGGATGAAACTTTTCACTAAGAGTTGCATCTCTCTAAAAGCTATATATAGGAGTTATCTCATACTTCATAATTACCAATTTCTGATTCTAATTCTTTCTATTCTCTCTTGTGATTACTCTAGTGCTCTCATACTCTTCACTGCTTTGAATCTTTGAGTTATACTTTATATACTTTGATTCTTAGCAATAGTCTTCCTTTCAAATCTTCACATACTCTTTATATTCTTGAGGAATTGATTATAGGAAGTTTGTAATCTTAATAGACAAATCAGTGTTATCAAGAACACATTGAGTCAACTACTTTTATACTTTGTTAAAGTCTTGTTCTACTGCTCAGGCAAGGAAGTCCTCTTCTACTGCTGAGGCAAAAATCCTATTCTGCTGCTCAGGTGTTGTTTACCTATTCCTCTGGGTTAAGTGAGGGTATTGTTAGTTAAAGCTAGAAGTTAGTCTGGGACTGGACGTAGGACGGTGCTCCGAACCAGTATAAAATCTCTGGTGTCATTTTATTTACTGCATTTATATTCCTCATTATTTACTGTTTATACTCTGCATTACTGTTTATCCCTAGTTATCTCTACTGTTTTTTACTATTTTTGAATATTCAGTCGACTGACCATTTTTTCCCAGTCGACTGAATTCTGCAACAGTCATTTTTTGTGAAAAGACACTTCCTTTTTTGAATAGCCTTCTTCCTCCCCAAGGGTTGCAACCATTGCTATTCACAGAGATCTCTTCACCAGCAGTTGCAACTCCTTAACTACTATATATATGCATGAATTTCAAGATCAAATAACTTCACTTGCTTGCTTATACTTGAATTGTATTTTCTGAATTAACTACTCTCTTGAATTCATACATTCATTGCTTACAATCACAATTCTACATTTCTAAAGCAATTTGAAACTTTCTAATCTTCATATACATACAACTATACACATTATACTTGAGGAAAAGATTATAGGAAGGGTGTACTACAAGTGACAAATCCGTGTTATTAGAACACACAAGGTCAAGACATATACTTTGTAATCAAAGTCCTATTCGGTTGCTCAGGCGGTAAAGTCATGTTCTGTTGCTCAGGCGGTAAAGTCCTGTTCTGTTGTTCAGGCGGTAAAAGTCCTCTTCGGCTATGGAGGCGGAAAAATCCTGATTGGTTGCTTAGGTGTCATATACCAATTCCTCCGGTTTAAGTGAGGGGTTATTGTGAGAAATTCTAGAGGGAAGTCTGGCACTGGACGTAGAACGGGAAGTTCAAACTAGTATAAAAACTCCTGGTGTGCTTATTCTTATTTACTTTATTATTATTATCTCTTTCCACATTTTGTTTATAATACATTCCATGTTACATGACCCTAAGTGATAACTAGCTACACAGTAGTCACTTTCATAACTAGCTACACAGTAGTCACTTTCAAAAAGCATGATTATAACATAAGTTATAAATTGATAAACTATGGAAACTATGGTAACTATTGAAACTATGGCGCTAATTTTAAGACTTAGGATAAATTAATAAGCAATAATGATAATTGATAAAAATAAAGGCTTATTCAAATAATTTATCTAAGTTAATAAGCAAAGATAAGAGTAGGACCTGTATCAAATATTATTCCTGTTAGAACCTCAATTGTTGGATTTTAATGACAACTACTATAAAATTATGCCAAAGAATCTCTATGATGATTTGCAGGTACATGGGCATCACAAGGAGACAAACAAATACGTTCAAAATGAAGATACACGTTACAAAAGGATGAAAGAATGTATATGGAGATACAAGAAGAGATATTCACGATAAAGACAAGAAGAAGGTGTCAAACAAAGTATTATTAGTCATAGAGTTTCATGTCCAGAATTTACAAATTTAAAATCTTCTCAAAATGGTATATACACATACATTCATATTTTCAATGAAAAATTAAGTTTTCAAAAATTGCATAGAGCAGAGCTCGAACCCGGGTCACTAGTTTAAAAGGCAGGTGCTCTAACCAAATGAGCTATGGTAACTTTTGTTTATCAACAAAATTCAGCCGACGGAATAATACCATTCAGACGGCTGAATGCTGAAACTTTTCATAAATTGATATGAGTTTCAGTCGGTCGAATGATTTCATTCAGCGGGCTGAATTATGTCCGAAAATACCTATTTCTTTGCTGTTTTCGAAATTAACAAATTTGAAAGGCTGAATTATATTTTCATCCAACAGAATATTTGTAACAGCCATTTTTTATGAAAAGTCACTTCTCTTCATCGAAGAGAAACATCTCCAAATCAACAGTTGCAACTGTTTCTTTTAAACGTTATCTTTCATTAATATTGCAACTTTTTAATCTCTATAAATAGATTTCGAAATTCAACAAACAATTAACTTAACTGATTTTAATATTCTTGAATTCTTATCTCTCAATCTATTTTCAATTTGCACTCTAACTGCATACAAACCTTGATCGTTGATCACTCCATGTTCCACATTTCTCAAGCACGTTACACTATATATCATAAAGGAGAAGATTACAGGAAGATAGTACTTAATAGACTTATTAGTGCTATTTAAAGAGCATACTAGAGTCAGATACTTTTGATATTTGTAAAGAAGTCCTATTCGGTTGCTCGAGCGGTAGAAGTCCTATTCGATTGCTAAGGTGGTAGAAGTCTTGTTCGGTTCCTCAGGCGGTGTAAACTTATTACTTCGGGTTAAGTAAAGGTTGCTAATTTAATTGCAGAAGGAGTCTGGAACTAGACGTAGAATGGGAGTTCGACCCAGTACAAAAATCTTTGGTGTCATTTATTTTACTATTTACTTACTTATTTTATATACCGCACAAATAGTTTATCCATATTACATGATCCTATAGCACAGTCACTTTCATTTGGTATCAGAGCCTCGGATTCAAGAGGTCATAACAACATCCTTGAATAAATGGCTACAAAGAGATCTAGTCAAGGCAATAAGAAGAGGAAGAGAAATAAAGAAAAATCAAAGAAGAAAATAAACAATTGCTTTATGGCTAAACTCAGATCACAATTGGCATGCATAGATTCTTTATATAAAATCTTCTGTTAGCACATGACGAATTATTAAAAGATTGTAAAACTTTGAATAAAGTTAATAGAATTGCTTTGGCTAAGTTAAAAGATTGTGAGCAAGAAATTTCTAATTTAAAAGAGGAAAATAATTTTTTTGTAAAACAAACTAAATGTTTTGAAAATACCATAGAAGAACTTGTTTTACAAAAAGATTTCCTACAAAAAGAAAATGAGTAGTTAGAAGATAAAAACAATGATCTTTTGGAGGAAATCAATATTTTGCAAAATAAAATTACATTTTTGGAAAATTGTTTAAATAATTCTAGTTCTTTAATTTTGTCTCTTGAAAAAGAGAATGAAGCTTTAATTAAAAAGAATATAGAATTATCTAAAGAATATGAGATTTTAAAAGTTAGCAATATTTTTCTAAGGAAGTTTGTGATTCTAAAGCAAATTTTGAAAGATTAAATACAGAAATCATAAATTTTAACAAAGGTAAAGATAGCTTATCTTCCTTAGTTACAAATTCAAAAGCTCGCAATGATAAAAGCGGTTTAGGTTATAAACAAGCTAAAAGTAAAAATAGTACTAGATATGCATTCTTGTATGCTAATTTTAGTGCTACTACTAGTAACCAAGATAGTTTTAAAACCACTTACAGTCATAATAGTACTTGGTTTAGAAATGATAGAAATTATTCTTCAAGTACTAAGCTAATGACTAATAGTATTAAGATTTGGATTCCAGCTAATATTATTGATCATGATAAACAACTTTATATTAGCAACTATTATAAGAATGTGATTTGCAATGAAACTATATCTATAAAGGTTCAACCATGCCCAAATGGGTATGGTTTCCTGAAAATAAGAAAATTGTAAGAAACTTGGGTATCACATGCTATAAATATTAATTGTTTTTCTGATACCTTAGATTACAAGTAGTAGTTATTTTAAAATTGTTTCATTATTTTTTTGGTTACAACCACGCCTATTTTGGTAAGGTTTTCATCATGTGATTAACCCTCGGACCCTATCATAGTACCAAAAATGATTATTATTAACTGCACATACTCAGAGAATCAAAAGGAAAATGATATATTTTGGAATTTTAAAGGATGTTCCATACGATTAATAGAATTACATGCTTACAATGAAATATGGACTTCTGCAAATATGGTAAAATCTATTTTATTTTTTTCCATAATTAATATTGAGTTTATCCTGCTATTTACATGATATTTTATAAAATTTATCGTATTCCCTCATTCTTTTTGATAATGACAAAGGGGGTGAAATTCATATGCATATTGATAGAGGGAGATATTATACTTAGGGGGAGATGTTATACTTAGAGGAAGCTTTAAACATATTAATATATTTTTATACATAGAATGAATATTTTTTTAAAATTGTACAGTTGTCATTATCAAAAAGGGAAAGAATGTTAGAACCTCAATTGTTCGATTTTAATGACAACAACTATATAATTATGCCAAAGATTCTCTAAGCTAATTTGCAGGTACATGATTATCAAAAAGAGACAAACAAATATGTTCAAAATGAAGATACACAGTACAAAAAGGATGAAAGAATGTATATAAAGATATAAGAAGAGATATTCACGATAAAGACAAGATGAAGGTAACAAACAAAGTATTATTAGTCATAGAGTGTCGTGTTTAGAGTTTATAAATGTTAAAATCTTCTCAAAATGGTATACACGTATATACATTCATATTTTCAATGAAAAATCATATTTTCAAAAATTGCATGGAGCAAGGCTTGAACTCGGGTCATTAGTTTCAAAGGCAAGTGCTCTAACCAAATTAGCTATGGTAACTTTTGTTTATCAACAGAATTCAGCTGGTTGAATAATACCATTCAGATGGCTGAATGCTGAAACTTTTCATAAATTGATATGAAGTTTCAGCCTGCTAAATGGTTTCATTCAGCTGGTTGAATTAAGCCTGAAAATTCCTATTTCTTTGTTGTTTTTGAAATTAAAAAATTCAGAGGGCTGAATTATATTTCTAGTCGACTGAATATTTATAATGGCTACTTTTTATGGAAACTCACTTATCTTCATCGAAGGGAAACATCTTCAAGTCAACAGTTGCACGTGTTTCTTTTCAACGTTATCTTTCATCAATTGTTGCAACATTTTAATCTCTATAAATAGATTTCAGATATCAACAAACAATTAAATTAACTAATTTTAATATTCTTGAATTCTTATCTCTCAATATGTTTTCAATTTGCACTCTAACTGCATATAAACTTTGATCGTTGATCACTCCATCTTCCACATTTCTTAAGCACATTACACTATATATCATAAAGGGGAAGATTATGGGAAGACTATATTTAGTTGACTTATCAGTGCTATTTAAAGAGCATACTACAGTCAGATACTTTTGATATTTGTAATGAAGTCCTGTTTGTTTGCTCAAGCGATAGAAGTCCTATTCGGTTGCTTAGGCGGTAGAAGTCCTGTTCTGTTGCTCAGGCGGTGTAAACCTATTCCTCCAGGTTAAGTGAAGGTTTCTTTTTAGTTTCAGAATGAGTTTGGGATTGGACGTAGAATGAGAGTTCGAATCAGTATAAAAATCTCTGGTGTCATTTATTTTACTATTTACTTAGTTTATATTCCACACAAATGGTTTATCCATATTAAAAAATCCTATAGCACGGCCGCTTTCAATTCCCCTAATATTTCTATGGTTATGGTGTTTCACATAATCATGAAGTGAGACGACGTGCTTCACAAATTCCTAAAGTGAGGCATGGGGTACATTTATGCTTATAGTGGTAGGAAACAGTCGTTCTATGGTAGTTCAAATCAAGAGGATTTGAACAAGGGCGCAACTACATTTTTGTTTGATAGGGACCGGTACCGACATCATTTCCCATATTTTTATATGCACATGGTGTTTCACATTACGCTGAAGTGAGATGAGGTGCTTCACATAATTCTGAAGTGAGGCGAGGGGCACGCTTATGCTGACTAGGGTAAATAAAAGGTCAAAAGAGGGAGCAATAGGTAGCATAGGCATGGTGGCAGTTATGCATGCGACTTCCATTTCGATGCTCAGTAATCGCTATGAGTTCCAAGCGCTTAGTAAGTGTGTCTTTCGTAGACACCAAAGTCTATTGTGTAGGGAAACATCTGGTCCATAGTAGATTTTATGGTTTAGCAGGCAGATCAGAGGGTAGAATTAGAAATTTAGCCTAATCAAATCAGCTACCAAGGACAAGTGCAAACAATCAACATTAACATATCTTATTAATTGATTACCAGTTAATCCGTATTTATTTCCAGCTTTTTCTCTCCAATTTCCTTTGTTTCCTTTTATATATACTAGAACTATCGAAGTGTCTATTACTTTTACTTTGCTTAAAGATCTAGTAGTTCTATCATTCACCAGACTTTTAGTCTGACCCACTCCTCTATTTTCCCCTTCCCACATAGGCAATCAAGTGAGTGGGCAGTAGAGTGCAGATGGTTGGAGGTTTCTTGAAGAAGATTCTTCTATGTGTTTTCCTACTTTTATTTCCGTTTTCTTTCTTCGACTGGCACTTGAGAGGGATATTTATACTCTGATTTTTGTTGAGACATGTATGTTGTATTTGGTATTTGACTTATTTGGTTTATGAAGCAATTATGAAGTTTTTGTTTTGAATAAGTTATTATTTTAGTTCCTACTATTTCTACCTATTTTTGTCTTGTGAATCTTAGTCTCTATTAGTATCAGTTATACCTATAACGCACCACGCCTTTTAATATGTCCATTTGGGTATATTAAGGGGGTGTGAGGTGTTTTATTAACAACAAAGCTAAGGTGAATAATTGTTACATCTCATATTTTTTATGTTTCAGTTTCTAGAATCAGATCCAAATGTTTTTGCAAGTATATTGCCAGGTTTTGAATGATGTTTAGATATGTACATGCTTGTTGATGAATTATGCTTGTTCCTAATGATTTTGTGACTTGTTTTGAATTGAAAACCTATCAAATGACATCTAAATGCTTATGATTTTAATATACGGTCATAAATGATACTTTAGAGATGGGTTTCAAGTTTTATAATTTTCTGAAAAAATGTAGATTTATTATTAATTTTCTAGTGAATAAAATGGTGTTTTGGGTTTAAAATTGATCACAGCTTTGGGTCAAAACTTTCAATATGCTAGAAAACCTATTAAAAGTGATTTACGTGAACTTTTGTATAATTTTCCTAAATGTTTTAATAAATATATCAAATTATTTAAGATATGAGACTTAAATGTTTTAAATGTTTATAAAAGGAGAAGGGGCTATTTGTTAATGTTTTAAAATGTTAATCTCTGAAATTCGGCAGCACCTTTCAGAAAATATTTTGAAAAAGAAATAGCAACCAATTATATGAGGACAAATAAGCAGGTTAGTTGGAATGAATTACTTTTTAAAGTTAAAAATCAGATTTTCTAAGGTTCCGTTGTCTCACCATCTTCGCCAGCCACCTTTCGAATTACTACCTCCCCCTCCAACCAGATCAAAACCAAAGCATATGGTATCAAAAACTTGTACGTTGTGAACTGAACATAGGAGAAAGATATAGGTTCGAAACATGGGGTTTCGATGGGGTCGAAGCCTTGTTTTTTTTTTAAAGGAAAAGCGCCTGCTTTGCTTTCGAAAAAGGTAGCATCTAACCTGTTCCGCTTTCGACTAGGTTAAATTTGTTTTAAAGAAAGGAGCTTTCGAAATAGTTTGCAACCTTGTTTTAAGTAAATGCTTTCGAAGGAGTTGAAACCCCACCTGCCTCCTTTATACCTTTCGAAGCAGTGCCTTCGAAAGGTTCCTTTTGTTTTAAAATTAGACCTGCTTCTCCAATGCTTTCGTAGGGATAGGTCTCGACAATGGCCACTTCTTTACTTAGGAAATTTCTTTCGAAAGGGTTACTTTTGACTTAGTTGTTTTAAGACCCTTTTTTGATGTTTTGAAAGTTAAACCTAAAGGTTTCGAAAAGAATGACTTTAGATGGTTTCGAAAGGTCTTTCCACGTATTTTAACTTATACTCAATGCTATCGAAAGGTTTATTCAAAGTAGTTTACTTTAATGCTTTTGAAAGGTAGCTAACAAAGGTTTCGAGTGGGAGACTCCCCAGTATATTCGAAAGGTGTATGATAAAGGTTTCAAAGGTATGATTCCCTAAAGTTTTTGAAAGGTACTTAAAGTATTTTAATAAATCGTTTCTAATGTTTTCAAAAGGCCTGATTAAGGTGTTTTAAAAGAGGATGCCTAAGGTTTATAAAACTTTCGAAAGAGATGTTTTCAATATTTTTGAAAGGACTATGGAAAAAGGTTTCGAAAGGTGTATTTTGGCATTTCGGCCAAAGGTTATAAAGTAAAGTAATTTACTTGAAAGGGGTACTTTCAACAGCATCGAAAGGGGCACTTTCAAATGTTTCAAAACAGATTGTTTAAAGGTTTAAACAAAGGTTTCAAATGTTTTCATCAATAATATTTTGAGCAAAGCATATAACATGGTATAGAGATTTGAGTAAAACAAATATTATATTTGATTTAAAGGATTAACTCATTTTGAAAAGGTTTTCGAGGAAAATTTAAAGGGTAGTTAACCCTAGTAAAATGATTCAAATATTTGTATACCAGATATTACTGGTGTAGGATCATACCCTATACATTAGTTATTAGCCCCTAGCTAATTTTATCCAAAATTACATTATGTAGGGCTTAGTCACATGTAAGACTTAAATGATTTTTACACATAGAAAGGAATATTTGTACAAGGAAGGCAGATAAGTTATTGGTGAGCCTGAAAACCAATTAGGATCGGGTGACCCTTGGAGAAGTAAGTTAAGGACAGACCGTTCAGAAGTTTGTCTAACAGTTGTTAGATTATTCGTTTATTTTGTTTGGTAGGCCCAAGTCAGCCTTGGTTAGTAGTTAGCCAAACAAAACTATATTTTCGAACAGATGGTCCATTTATTACCTGTTTTTGAGCATATATGATATTGTTATTATTGATATAATCAGCTTTACTAACCAGTTGGTTGTAAGATTTTCATTTTTAAAAACGATATGTTTTAAAGGGATATTATTGAGGGGAAACCCGTTCCGCTAGGTGGCATTGTCTCACTTAATATCAGTAAATCAAGATGTAATAATATTATTCACATCAAGCTTTATGTCTAACTCGAAGTTTACGTTTTTACCCTTGAACTATTGGGCGCTCAAAATTAATTTGAGTAGATTGAGAGTTAAGGTTTTATGGTGTTAACCTGCCTTTTGGCAAGGTCGTAGACATGTGGATTTAACTAAATCGTTTTCTCGGATATCGAGGCGAAAATACAGCAGGTTTTACTCGACTTGACGATCAATGACAGATGATAAACACGATTATGAATCCGGGATTCGGCGTAGTCGATGGGCAAAAGACATGGGATACTCAAAATATGAGTTTCGAGAAAAGTCAAGGTGATTCCGGATGTTTGGAGTTTACTTCGAGTCGCACTTGGGCTTGCTTTGGGTTTTTGAGAAAGCTTCTTTGGGTCAGGATAGGGTGTGCTTCAAGTCGTCATGAGATCGGTGAGCTTTCCATGGGGTCGGTATTACTTTAGGTCGGCATGGTAAAAGCTCCGGGTTGCTGGAATTAAGGGATCGACATGTTTTTTGCTTCAAGATATCGGCATGCTTCCACTTGGTTTAGCTCGGTGAGTCATGTACTCGAGGTCGGCATTCTGATTTCTTCGGGTTGGCGTTGCAGCTGGGTCAGCATGCTATGGGATCGGCATCAAAAGGACTCGCGACGGCAACTACTACCGCTTCGGGTCGACGATGGCCACACTTTGGGTTGGCTATAAGGTCGGGTCGACATATGGGAAATTGGGTCGGTGTGTTGTATCAGATCAGCTACTTCGGCTCGGTGGAACGAAGACTTCGGGTCGGTTAAAGGGGATCGGGTAGGTGTCTTCGAAGAATAGGGTCGGCACTCTGTTACTGTGAGTCCAAACGTTGGTTACTTCTTCCTCACAGTCGAGTTTGCTCCTGGTTATATCCATGTTCACAGTCGAGTTTGCTCCTGGTTGTAGCCTAGTAACTCGGATTTTGCCTATAAATACAGCATGTGGGGCTTCAGAAAAGGGTCATCTTCATTTTACTTCCTTTCATCTTCTCCAATAAGGCTACTCTGCCATTATTATTTTAAAAACTCTGGATTCTAACTAAAATTGATTCTGATATCAATAAAAAGGAAATTTCTAGAGTGGACGTGGGCCCGGAGTTAGCCGAACCACTATAAATCCTGCTTATTACTACTTTCTTTTTCATTTTTATTATTTTTCATATTTATTTCCTCTTCATATTTACTATCTATGAACTATAACTGTGAATTGGTGCTTTCAATGGCATTTCAGTGTTAGTGAGAAATTTGGGCACTAAAACTCTGGTGCTTTCACTGAGAAAGTTAGCACCCAGGGATTCCAGATTGAAGATTTTGATTTTGAAAGCTTAAGAACTCGGATTCTAAGAGGAACTATCATTAGGCCATTTGCAAGGAGGCAAGTGACAGAATGGAGCAATCAAGAGAGAAGTCAAGAGGCCTCTTCCAGAGCTGGATCATACCAGGCATCCATCTACATCACTAAGGACGAGATGCAGATTATGATGGATTCTATGCAGGAGTAGTTGATGAAAAAGCAAGAGGAAATAATGCAGACTCTTCTTAGGCAATTTGGACAGGCAAGAACAGGAGGATTTTTATTAGCTCTGATCCATCTAGTTGGATCTGAAGGACTCAATAGGAAAGCGGATGTAGCATTCAGCAGAGGGCAGCCCCTAATCAGCAAAAAATAGTCAATCTAGATGGACCTAGACTTGGGGGTACACAACCAGGTAATGCTGGACCAATCAATGGAGGGTTACAAGATGACACTGCACAGCCCGGCGCCAACAAGAATACAAGAGTGCGTGACGAGGAGTATGTACCAGAATTCCCTCGAGGACTTAGAGGGTATTTGGGATATGTAGATGGGGGGCAAACCTTGGTAGGTGACACTGGATTACCTGACATTATCAGGCGGACTATTCACGGAGGTCTGACAAACGAGGATTTAGAGTGAGTAAACAAAAGTCCGTTTAATCGTAATGTAACGACCCAAAATTTTCCATCCCGAAAATTCCATATAGTTAAGGAAAGAAGAAAAGAGATAGAAGAAGAAGAAACTAAAAACCAAACTCAGAATCTCACATTCGCAGGAGATAAAATATAATATCAAATAATATTATTTACACAAAGAAAGCTGTATCAGTCAATTACATTTTAATATATCAGAGATACAACATTTCACAATCACTGGATAGTTAAAATAACCTGTCCCAGATAAATAACAATATATCACAGGGAAAAACACTTCATATGTTCGTGCCATCCAGCTCGCCTCCTGAGCTCCAGAACGTCCTTACTTGAAAATCTGTAATCCTCGGTCTGACACGAGCATTACATCAAAGTAACACCTGGTCAGGCTGGAAACCAGCGTGAATAAACCCATTCAACATGGAATACAACAGCATACAACTTATATAAACCCGGGGTAGCTTATATTAATTTACAACTTCACAAGTTGTTATAGACATCACTTATTTCATACATCAATTTCTAAGTATCAAAATTTGGATTAAACGGTCTAATTCACTTAAATTATTCCATTTCAGCCTATTGATTTCACATATCAATTTATAAAGAATCGAAGTGGTTTCGGGTATTTACTAATACCAGACTCCGGTCTCTTCGAATTCAATACCATCTTAACCCTAGTTATTCAAGTGAAATACAATTCAACTTTAAATAAAAGATGTCCCCTTTTTACACAGCAATTCATCATGATAGATAACCACATTATCATTGTCCACCCAAAACATATCATATCACAAAGCATTTCATATCAAAGATATCAATCAATTCAAGACATTTAATCATCGTTCAATCATTCATAAGCAAGATGGATCATTTACAAAATTAATTTAATTTTCTCTAATTAAATTAATTCCAAATCTTTACTCACTTAGATTACCTTTACTTAACATTAATTAATTACAAATCAATTAATTAATCATCCTTTAATTATCCAATCATCCTTGATTAATTATTCCTTAGTGTAATTAATTATATTAAGTAATTAACTCTTAATTATTTACACAAATTAATTAACCTTCACACACTCACACTAATCACATTTATCCTTGATTAATTACTCAAATTTCATTTTCCTATAATCACTTACATTGATTAATCATCTCTTTAATTAATTACACTAAGTAATTAATTCTCAATTACTTTCCTTAAGTAATTTACCTTTAATTATTTTCATCAAGTAATTATCTAGTTAGTTAACCTCTAATTATCTATTAATTAACCTTATTTCTTAATTAATTAATTCTTAATTAACAATTAATTAATCCTTAATTAATTAACTAAACCTTTATAAATTAATTAATCTTAAATTATAAATTAATTTAACTTTAATTACCTTATTAATTAAAGTAATCATTAATCATAAAAAATCTTAATTATCCTTTCAAGATAAATCATTTATTCCATGCTTAATCTCATTCAAGCAATTACCTTTTAATTAATTTACATTAAGTAACTAACTATTCCTAATTACTTAAATTAATTAATCTTATTCAGTAATTTTCCAACTTAAGTAATTATCCTTAATTAATTACTTAAATTAATTATAACTAATTAACTAAAACCCTTAATTACTTAAATTAAATAATAAACCCTTTTATTTCTTATATTAATTAATGACTTTAATTAATCACAATGATTATTTATCCATCAAATCAAGACCATAATTGATTTAAGATAACTATTATCTTGATTTAACTACTAGATCATCATTAATTTCCATAGAAATAAAATCATATAACTAACTTATTATTTTTAACTTTGAAACCCTTGACTTAAAAATACCCAGGTCTAATCCTAAAATAAACCCCCGAGCTAACTTAATGATCAAACTACCAACTAAGTGTTTTTAAAAATATTTCTTACCAATATCCTTTACTTCAGTTTATTCTTACTCCTATTTCCTTAACTATCTTTTATACCTTTATATAAATTAATTACTAAACCCAACCAGCCCATTATCTTCGGCCCACCCAAAATCAAGACCCATGAGAACAACGAATCCCTTCCTCCCATCCACTTATCATCAGCATACAGTCGAAATCGATCTACAGGCTTGAACACGAAGACGTTAACAATAAAACCCTCATCTTTCCCGAAGCATTAACACAAACAAAACAACGACTACGTACGAAAATGCGTGCACGTGTACACGACATCGGTGCCGTTCTGACCAACTCCGATGCTATCCAAAGAAGTCATTGATCACCTCGATTTACCTCAGCTACCCAGATCCCTCATGAACCATCTTGATTTGAATTTGAACAAATTCGACACCCAATAGAAAACATCCAGTCACCAAACTTCTCAGCATCACCACCTCACATCACCAGTGACCACGAAACTCCGGCTAAAGCTTCGGCATCCTTCCCTTCAGCTAATTTTCCTACACCGCACCTTCCAATCGTCACCGCAATGCCAAAAATTCTCGAAAACTCACCATGACTCAAAACGAACCGAAAACCCTACTAAGGCTTCCCCTCGTCGCCATAGTGATTGGAAAAATGTGGCATCATTTTTCCCGTGTCCGCCTACCCATGACCAAACCCCGGTAAAAACCCTACCCTACCGAGCCACGCAATCGCCAGGATTTGATCAAAACCCCAATTTCGTTTATCACGAAATTCCCTCCCAACCTCCAACTTAAAAATCTTGATAAAGTTATTAAAAATCATAATTTTGATTAAGATTATAAAATCAAAACAAAGAAATAAACAAATCAATTTTTCCAATTCTAATGGATTTTTACTATTCTTGCTTGATTACTGAAGTCTTCTTGATACTTCTGTTCAAGTATGATTTTAAAAATTTAAACAAGTGGATATAACCAACTTCCGTCTAAAAATCATCATATAAATCTGTTTACAATAGAAGATAAAAAATTACTTGAATTTATTGATCCTGTTTTTAGTCTGTATATACTAACAGAAACATTCATATATATATTCACTAACATGCACACCAATATATCCTTATATATATATATATATATATGATCATATAAAACAATCATACAATCACTAATTTACTTCAAGATCACAGCATGTAACAAGACTAAAACAGATTAAAAACTTGTTTACTCACTTGTTATAAGATGAAGAACCGGGACTTAAAACTAAGATGCTCTGATTTTTGAAAACTGGAATCACTGATCTTTGAAAACTTAATTGTGTCGCTTAGTTGAGTTGATCTTGCTTAAATCTGAGATGAGATTATTTTGTTAGCTGAGATGTTTCAAGCTTTGATAATTTTCTGGTTTTGAAAATTTTACAGGCTTTTTTTTTAAAATGACAAAAAGATGAAAACCTGGTTTAGTTTCTTTGATTTTTATTTTCATTACAAATTTGAAAAGAAAACATATTGGCCACTTGTATATTGCATGGCATAATAAGTTACAATTGTCAAAAAACGAATGTATTGATTACAAATGTTGATTCTGTGCATATTAAAACTTACAAGTATATAAAGCCTTATTTATAAATTTCTTATGCTTATAAATTTTGGGTTTTATGTATTTAGATTATATATAAACTATACTTAGCACATGTGTAATTAAGAAAGAAGAATATTAACTCTTTGATTAATTCTTGTTTAAATTTTATATTTTAATTGTTATACTTGTAAATTTTTATGTTAAATGATTTATATTTGTTAGTTTGGGTGTTAACATCTTAACACTTGTCTTTGTTTTATTGAAAATGTTTTTATAAAGCTTTTGAATTTATTTTACTATTTAACAAATATTTTCCCTTAATTTATAAAATAAAATTCTTTAAAGGAAATAAAATAATATAAAAAAAATCTTATTCTAATAAAAATCTTATTAATATTTTTTAAATCTAGAATATTTTAAAATATCTATCTTTTGAAATTCAAATTCAATTTAAAATCAACTCAAATATAAACAAACACAAAATTCAATTTGTAAAAGAATAATTCTATTTAATAATATATTTGTATCTATATATATAAACAACACATTATTATCATTGTTAGAAAATATTAATTTTGCCAATTTAAATAGTTATACTAGGAGGATTATCAAACCAATACTTATTCAGATATATATTTCTATTACCAGAATTTTTTTTATTTAACTTATAAATCAGTATTTCCACAAATTAAATCTAGTTAATTTATCAAATACAATTGTCCAGAAATCCAGGATATCACATTCCTTCCCCCTTTGAATTATTTCGTCCTCGAAAAGAAACGAAGCCATAATTTATTTAATACTTAGAATCAGATAATTTATTCTTTGATCATTTTTAAAACACTTATAAAATCTATATAATATTACGAAAATAGTTTTTATGAAGATACTTTTATAACTCGATGTTTCAACCAGTCCATCCTCATTCTCACAGAAATTCGGTCATACGTTGATCAGGCGTAAGATTGAAAATCTATAAGTACTCGGTAAACCCGTTTTCAACACCTAGTGAAAATACTTAGAAAAATAATTTATTAAAAATATAGAAAATATTTCGGAAATAGAGAAAGCATCTTTGGTGAGAATGCCCTGGAAATCATCACCCCCATCCATGGTCGCAGTTAACCCGATGGTTACGTTGCCATCCTGGCAAAATCCATAGATAACTGTAGGCCTCCGCGCCCCTCGATTACGCCATGGAACCCGCTACAGATCGCATTTACATCCAGGGTTACGTTGCCATCGCAGTAAAAGTCCATGTAACTATAGGCATCGGAGCCCTCGAATTTCGCTGCCAAAAGAATGAAACTTCTCCACTCCCACATAGGTCGCTGTCTACCGATGTAAAATCAAACGTAGACTATTGGCTCTCAGCGGCGCACACGACTTTCGCTATGTCACCATAGGTCGCAGTCTACCGATATAAAATCAAACGTAGACTGTTGGCTTTCAACGGCTCACATGACTTTCGCTATGGTCTGCAGTAGATTGCAGTGACGTCGAGTTAAACTATCGTCGCAGCATAACCCAAATTCCTCTGTAGGCATCAGCGCCCTCGACTTTCACTACACACTACACATAATCCTCAGGAACTAGTTTGTCTGGACTCCTCATATGATTAACTTTAGAAACCCCCCTTTAGGGTTCAAAGCAGAACCACCCTGTGGCACTCCTAAGAAGTTCATTTCAAGGGAGCGGCTTTTTCTCCAGAACCATTTTCAAAACACTTTATACTATACATATATAGTATTTTCCAAATCATACACTTAGTATGAACCCCATATAAATCTCCGTTCTCAAAATCATTACCCCAAAATCAATATTTCTCAAGCTAGACTTTCCAAATCCAATATTGATTTTACCCAAAAATCAAAAGCCTTTACAAATTCAAAGGTTCCAAACCTTTTCCTAAATCATTCTCATAAGATCCTATATATATATATATATATATATATAAATCCTTGAAAAATCTTTAGATCATTTCAAACTTGTATAAAACCCCTTTTATACTCCAAATATTTTCAAAATTCCTTTCCTTCCGGCAATAGATTCAACAAGGGGAGATTTATCTTATATAACAAAGATATATAACTTTGTTTATTTCAAATCAAATATTCAAATTTGATTACTCTATAAAGTCACTTACATATTACTTATCTTCATAAAGTGAACCTTTAATCATAGAAATGTCCGATTTCCATTTTACTTCATTGTATATTTCACAAAATATACTTTTCATTTCAAAAATCATTTCACATTTGTTATCCAAAAACTCCCAATATCAATTTAATTCAAACCCGTACGATGTACACATATCATCCATACGCTATATTAATCTGATCGCTCACTCGATCACACAATTTCCATTTTGAACTAGTATTGTCCACCCGACTTCCTAGTGCGGACTCAGATCTGGTTTCTAGATCAAAAACCGTCATTCTCCTTGCATAGCCTAACTATGATAGAGAATATCCAGAATCAATCAACAATCCATATCCAGGTTCGTCGTCGAAAATCGAGTGAAAAATCCCAACTCAGATCGATATAATTATCTCGAAATTCTATGCTCGAAGCTGGATCAAATCACTATGCGAATAGAGTAGTATACGTACATCCCACGTATTTATCTTTATTGATTATTAGCCAAATCAATTCTCTTTCTATTCACCTTCATTTTGATTTTCATTCACTTGCTCACAATAGCTTAAATCCTTATTTGGATTATCACCTCAATTCTTATCTCAAATGGATATTTAATCATAAACAGTTTGAACTCTGTCCAGCTTAAATTTAGAAAATGGCTTGGAAAGTTTAAAGATAGGTAAGTAGTTGAAAAATAATTATTAGTTGTAAAATAATTATAGAATAGTTAAGTAATTGTAAAATAGTTGGAAAATTGGCAAATAGTTATAAAATAGTTAGATAATTGTAAAATAGTTGTAAAATAGTAATTAGTTATAAAGTAGTTGAAAAATAGTAATTAGTTATAAAGTAGTTGAAAAATAGTAATTAGTTATAAAACAGTTGTAAAATAGTTAAATAATTCTAATAGTAGTTATAAAATAAGTATAAGATAGTTTTGTGTTTAATAAGAAAGGTTGTATATATATAATAAATAGCTTGGAAAAATAGATTTGTCCTGAAACAATTTATTTTGAAAATAGCACAGAGTCAAACTGTTCAATTCCCAAACTCCATTTCCGATCAATTCAATTTAAATTTCCACTTCCATGTAAATTGACTCAATTCCAATAACTTCAATTTCCATTAAAATTGATTTAACCCCCATTCAAGTTGAATCAATCCTCAATTTCTTACCTAAATTCAGATCAAATTCCCTTTGAATTAATCGCAACTCCAATTTGAATTTGAACTCATTCAACTTTAATTTCATTCCAAACCAATCCAATTCAAATTTTCCATTTGAATTTTTAAACTTATCCACCTTCAATTCTAATAAATCCAAACCAAATTCAATTTGAACCAATGCAATTTAAATCTTAACTTTATTCCATCTCGAATTATATAAATTCGAGTTAAATTTTAAAAGTTTATTTAATCCCTTAAATCAAATGAACTTTTAGTTTTAAATCAATAATCAAAATCTTTAAACAATTTAATTCTGAGTCCAAATCTTTAAATTATCTTTACTTCTTATTTCAAAGTTCAAATAAGAGTTTAAAACAATTTTATATTTAAAATTCAGTTCTTAATATTCAAATATTAAGTTCAAAGTGATTCCATATCCTTAATTTCAAATTAAAGTTTAATTTCCCTTTTTATCACAATAATGGATATATTACCACAATCAATTTCTTTGTTCTTTTAAACAAATCCAATTCACAGTTTAAAGATTATTAATAACAACGGGATGATATCATCCAATTTATTTTTAAAACATCCATCCATTTCCAATTTCTAGATCTCAAACCCATTTTGAGATCATACAAATTCTCAATTCAAATCAACCATTTTAACTTCCCAAGTTAAATCTCAATTTCATCTTGAAATTTTCAATTTAGATTGCTTATTAACTTATTTAACTTTTCCTAAGTTAAATTCAATTCAATATACTCCAGTCAACATAATTCAATTTGAACTTCCATTTCAAATTTTAAACTTCTCATTAATAATCTTCCCACTTCAAATTTCAAATTTCTATCAATGTTCTTTCTTACTTATAAGTTCAGAGACATGTATCACTTTGGGTTTTCACATCACATTCCAAGGGAAATTCAAAGCTCAACCTTAGAGCTCATTCCAAATTTATTCCCTTTACACACCAGGTTACTTTAATTTTTAACCACCTTTGGTTTTTAATTTAAAACAAATTTCTGTAAATTTTCAAACAACTCTGGTTTGAAATAGGACCCTTTCATTCAAATATATTAAATAACTTTTCTTTATCACTTTGAAACAATTGTCAAAGTCTGAACCGAGATTTAAAACTTCACAATTCAGATCATCTTCAATTCCAATATTTAAGTCATACTTTCCTAAATGTTTTAATTTCCTAAAAAATTTCATTTTTCTTATTCATTAATACACATTTTATTATCAAACACAACAATTATTTATGATAATAACCAAGGAAACCAATTCATTATTATCTTATTCTGAAACTCTTCTCCAAATTCAAGATTTTAATTTCAATTTGAATCCATTTCAAACTTGTCTTTATTCAATTTAATTTGGTTGTATTTTTATTACCACTTAATTCCTATTATTACTTTTAATTCAATTAATATAACAACCAATTTCCTTAATATAATTGAAAATTTTATTGTTTAATAAACTTATATAAGATTCATTTACTTTCGAAACCATTTTAAAACCTTTATATAAGAATATAAGAAGTATGATCTCTTATATATATACACTCAACTCATCCTTGGATACCATTGACCCTATCCTTAATGAGTAATCCCACCAGAGCCAAGGTTCTCGCTTAACCTTCTGCTCTGATACAAGTGTAACGACCCGAAATTTTCCATCCCGAAAATTCCAGATAGTTAAGGAAAGAAGAAAAGAGATAGAAGAAGAAGAAACAGAAAACCAAACTCAGAATCTCACATTCGTAGCAGATAAAATATAATATCAAACAATATTATTTACACAAAGAAAGCTGTATCAGTCAATTACATTTTAATACATCAGAGTTACAATATTTCACAATCACTGGACAGTTAAAATAACTTATCCCAGATAAATAACAATATATCATAGTGAAAAACACTTCATACGTTCCTGCCATCCAGCTCGCCTCCTGAGCTCCAGAACTTCCTTACCTGAAAATCTGTAATACTCGGTCTGATCCGAGCATTACATCAAAGTAACACCCGGGTCAGGCTAGAAACCAGCGTGAGTAAACCCATCTAACATGGAATACAACAGCATACAACTTATATAAACCCGGGGTTGCTTGTATTAATTTACAATTTCACAAGTTGTTCTAGATATCACTTATTTCACACATCAATTTCTAAGTACCAAAACTTAGATTAAATGGTCTAATTCACTTAAATCATTCCATTTCAGCCTATTGATTTCACATATCAATTTATAAAGAATCGAAGTGGTTTTGGGTATTTACTAATACCCGACTTCGGTCTCTTCGAATTCAATACCATCTTAGCCCAAGTTATTCAAGTGAAATACAATTTAACTTTAAATAAAAGATGTCCCCTTTTTACACAGCAATTCATCATCGATAGAAAACCACATTATCATTGTCAACCCAAAACATATCATATCACAAAGCATTTCATATCAGAGATATCAATCAATTCAAGACATTTAATCATCATTCAATCATTCATAAGCAAGATGGATCATTTACAAAATTAATTTAATTTATCTCTAATTAAGTAATTCCAAATCTTTACTCACTTGGATTACCTTTACTTAACATTAATTAATTACAAATCAATTAATTAATCATCCTTTAATTATCCATCTTAATTAATCATCCTTGATTAATTATTCCTTAATTTCATTAAGTAATTATCTTAATTAATTACACAAATTAATTAACCTTCACACATTCACACTAATCACATTTATCCTTGATTAATTACTCAAATTTCAATATCCTATATCATTACATTGATTACTCATCTCTTTAATTTATTACACTAAGTAATTAATTCTCAATTACTTCCCTTAAGAAGTTTAACTTTAATTACTTTCATCAAGAAATTATCTAGTTAGTTAACCTCTAATTATCTATTAATTAACCTTATTTCTTAATTAATTAATTCTTAATTAACAATTAATTAATCCTTAATTAATTAACTAAACCTTTATAAATTAATTAATCTTAAATTTTTAATTAATTTAACTTTGATTACCTTATTAATTAAAGTAATCATTAATCATTCAAAAAACCTTAATTATCATTTCAAGATAAGTCATTTATTCCATGCTTAATCTCATTCTAGTAATTACCTTTTATTTAATTTATATTAAGTAACTAACTATTCTTAATTACTTACATTAACTAATCTTATTCATTAATTTTCCAACTTAAGTAATTATCCTTAATTAATTACTTAAATTAATTATAACCAATTAACTAATATCCTTAATTACTTAAGTTAATTAATAAACCCTTTTATTTCTTATATTAATTAGTGACTTTAATTAATTACATTGATTATTCATCCATCAAATCATGACCTTAATTGATTTAAGATAACTATTATCTTGATTTAACTACTAGATCATCATTAATTTCCATAGAAATAAAATCATATAACTAACTTATTATTTTTAACTTTGAAACCCTTGACTTAAAAATACCTGGGTCTAATCCTAACAAAAAAACCCCGAGCTAACTTAATGATCAAACTAACAACTAAGTATTTTTAAAAATATTTCTTACCAAAATCCATTACTTCATTTTATTCTTACTCCTATTTCCTTAACTATCTTTCATACCTTTATATAAATTAATTACTAAACCCAACCGGCCCATTATCTTCGGCCCACCCAAAATCAAGACCCATGAGAACAACGAATCCCTTCCTCCCATCCAGTTATCATCAGCAAACAGTCGAAATCGATTTACAGGCTTGAACACGAAGACGTTAACAATAAAACCCTCACCTTTCCCGAAGCATTAACACAAACAAAACAACGACTACACACGAAAATGCGTGCACGTATACACGGCATCGGTGTCGTTCTGACCAACTCCGACGCCATCCAAAGATGTCATTGATCGCCTCGATACACCTTAGCTACCCAGATCCCTCATGGACCATCTTGATTTGAATTTGAACATATTCGACACCCAACAGAAAACATCCGGTCACCAAATTTCACAATATCGCCACCTCACCTCACCGGTGACCATGAAACTCCGGCTAAAGCTTCGGCATCCTTCCCTTCAGCTAATTTGCCTACACCGCACCTTCCAACCGTCACCGCAACGCCAAAAATGCTCGAAAACTCACCACGACTCAAAACGAACCGGAAACCTTATCGAGGCTTCCCCTCGTCGCTACAGCGGTCGAAAAAATATGGCATCATTTTTCCCGTGTCCGGCTACCCTGACCTAACTCCGGTAAAAACCCCTACCCTACCGAGCCCTGCAGTTGCCAGGATTTGATCAAAACCCCAATTTCGTTTATCACGAAATTCCCTCCCAACTCCAACATAAAAATCTTGATAAAGTTATTAAAAATCATAATTTTTAATGTCAAGTAATATTATAAAATCAAAACAAAGAAATAAACAAATCGATTTTTCCAATTCTAATGGATTTTTACTGTCTTGCTTGATTACTGAAGTCTGCTTGATACTTCTGCTCAAGTATGATTTTAAAAATTTAAACAAGAGGATATAACCAACTTCCATCTAAAAATCATCACATAAATCTGTTTACAACAGAAGATAAAAAATTCTTGAATTTATTGATCCTGTTTTAGTCTGTATATACTAACAGAAACATTCATATGGATATTCACTGACATGCACACCAATATATCCTTATACATATATGATCATATAGAACAATCATGCGTTCACTAATTTACTTCAAGATCACTGCATGTAACAGGACTAAAACAGAATAAAAACTTGTTTACTTACTTGTTATAAGATGAAGAACATAGACTTAAAACTGAGATGCTCTAATTTTGGAAAACTGGAATCACTGATCTTTAAAAACTTAATGTGTTGCTTAATTGAGTTGATCCTACTTAAATCTAAGATGAGAATATTTTGCTAGCTGAGATGATCCAAGCTTTGATAATTTTCTGGTTTGAAAATGTTTATAGGCTTTTTTTTAAATGACAATGAAAATCTGGTTTAGTTTCTTTGATTTTTATTTTCATTACAAATTTGAAAAGAAAACATATTGGCCACATGTAAATTGCATGGCATATATGTTACAATTGGCAAACAATGAATTTATTGATTACAAATGTTGATTCTACGCATTTCAAAACTTACAAATATACAAAGCCTTATTTATAAATTTCTTATGCTTATAAATTTTGGGTTTTATGTATTTAGATTATATATAAACTATATTTAGCACATGTGTAATTAAGAAAGAAGAATATTAGCTCTTTGATTTATTCTTGTTTAAATTTTATATTTCAATTGTTATACTTGTATATTTTTATGTTAAATGATTTACATTTTTTAGTTTGAATATTAAGACAATTTGAAAAATCAACTCAAATATAAATAAACATAAAATTCAATTTGTAAAAGAATAATTCTATTTAAAAATATATTTATATCTATATATATAAAAAACACATTATTATCATTGTTTGAAAATATTAATTTTGCCAATTTAAATAATTATACTAGGAGGATTATCAAACTAATACTTATTCAGATATAATTCTATTACCAGAATTTTTTTATTTACCTTATAAAACAGTATTTCTACTGATTAATCTAGTTAATTTATCAATTACAGATGTCCAGAAATCCGGGATATCACATTCATCCCCCTTTTGAATCTTTTCGTCCTCGAAAAGTAACGAAGCCATAATTTATTTAATACTTAGAATCGGATAATTTATTCTTTGATCATTTTTAAAACACTTTTAAAATCAATATAATATTACGAAAATAGTTTTTATGAAGATACTTTTGTAACTCGATGTTTCAATCAGTCCATCCTCGTTCTCACAGAAATTCGGTCATACGTTGATCAGGCATAAGACTGAAAATCTATAAGAACTCGGTAAACCCATTTTCAACACCCAGTGAAAATACTTGGAAATTAATTTAGTAAAAATATAGAAAATATTTTGAAAATAGAGAAAACATCTTTGGTGAGAATACTATGGAAATCATCACCCCCATCCATGGTCGCAGTTTACCCGATGGTTACGTTGTCGTCCCAGAAAAATCCATAGATAACGGTAGGCCTCCGCGCCCCTCGATTACGCTATGGAACCCGCTACAGATTGCATTTACATCTAAGGCTACGTTTCCATCGCAGTAAAAGTCCATGTAATTGTAGGCATCAGCGCTCTCAAATTTCACTGCCAAAAGAATGAAACTTCTGCACTCACACAGAGGTCACAGTCTACCGATGTAAAATGGAACGTAGACTGTTGGCTCTCAGCGGCACACACGACTTTCGCTATGTCACCATAGGTCCTAGTCTACCGATATAAAATCAAACGTAGTCTACCGATGTAAAAATCTTTGGATCATTTCAAACTTGTATAAAACCCCTTTTATACTCCAAATATTTTCAAAAATCCTTTCCTTCCGGCAATAGATTCAATAAGGGGAGATTTATCTTATATAACAAAGATATATAACTTTGTTCATTTCAAATCAAATATTCAAATTTCATTACTCTATAAAGTCACTTACATATTACTTATCTTCATAAAGTGAACCTTTAATCATAGAAATATCCGATTTCCATTTTACTTCATTGTATATTTCACAAAATATACTTTTCATTTCAAAAATCATTTCACATTTTTTATCCACAAACTCCCAATATGAATTTCATTCAAACCCGTACGATGTACACATATCATCCGTATGCTATATTAATCTGATCGCTCACTCGATTACATAATTTCCATTCCGAACTAGTATTGTCCATCCGACTTCCTAGTGCGGACTCAGATCTGGTTTCTTGATCAAAAACCATCATTATCCTTGCATAGCATAACTATGATATAGAATATCCAGAATCAATCAACAATCCATATCCAGGTTCGCCGTCGAAAATCGAATGAAAAATCCCAACTGGGATCGATATAATTATCTCAAAATTCTGTACTCGAAGCTGTACCAAATCACTATGCGAATAGAATAGTATACGTACATCCTACATATTTATCTTTATTGGATATTAGCCAAATTAATTCTCTTTCTATTCACCTTCATTTTGATTTTCATTCACTTGCTCACAATAGCTTAAATCCTCATTTGGATTATCACCTCAATTCTTATCTCAAATGGATATTTAATCATAAACAGTTTGAGTTCTGTCCAGCTTAAATTTTGAAAATAGCTTGGAAAGTTTAAAGATAGATAAGTAGTTAAAAAATAATTATTAGTTGTAAAAAATTATAAAATAGTTAAGTGATTGTGAAATAGTTGGAAAATAGTTATAAAATAGTTAGATAATTGTAAAATAGTTGTAAAATAGAAATTAGTCATAAAGTAGTTGAAAAATAGTAATTAGTTTATAAAACAGTTGTAAGATAGTTAAATAATTCCAAAAGTAGTTATAAAATAAGTATAAGACAATTTTGTGTTTAATAAGAAAGGTTGTATATATAATAAATAGCTTGGAAAAATAGATTTGTACTGAAACAATTTTTGAAAATAGCCCAGAGTCAAACTGTTCAACTCCCAAACTCAATTTCCAATCAATCCAATTTAAATTTCCACTTCCATTGAAATTAAATCAATTCCAATAACTTCAACTTCCATTAAAATTGATTTAACCCCAATTCAAGTTGAATCAATCCTCAATTTCTTTCCTAAATTCAAATAAAATTCCACTTGAATTAATCCCAACTCCCTTTTGAATTTGAACACATTCAACTTCTATTTCATTCCAAATCAATCCAATTCAAATTTTCCATTTGAATTTTTAAACTTATCCACCTACAATTCTAATTAATCCAAACCAAATTCAATTTGAACCGATGCAATTTAAATCTCAACTTTAAACCATCTCGAATTATATAAATACGAGTTAAATTTTAAATGTTGATTTAATTCCTTAAATCAAACGAACTTTTATTTTTAAATCAACAATCAAAATCTTTAAAAAAATTAATTCTGAGTCCAAATCTCAAAATTCCATTTTAAATTATCTTTACTTCTTATTTCAAAGTCCAAATAAGAGTTCAAAACAATTTTATATTTAAAATTCAATTCTTAATATTCAAATCTTAAGTTCAAAGTGATTCCATGTCCTTAATTTCAAATTAAAGTTTCATTTCCCTTTTTATCACAATTATGGATATATTACCACAATCTATTTCTTCATTCTTTTAAACAAATCCAATTCACGGTTTAAAGATTATTAATAACAACAGGATGATATCATCCAATTTATTTTTAAAACATCCATCCATTCCCAATTTCCAGACCTCAAACCCATTTTGAGATCATACAAATTCTCAGTTCAAATCAACCATTTTAACTTCCCAAGTTAAATCTCAATTTCATCTTGAAATTTCCAATTCAGATTGCTTATTTAACTTTTCCTGAGTTAAATTCAATTCAATTTACTCCATCAACATAATTCAGTTTGAAGTTCCATTTCAAATTTTAAACTTCTCATTAATAATCTTCCCACTTCAAATTTCAAATTTCTATCAATATTCTTTCTTGCTTATAAGTTTAAAGACTTGTATCGCTTTGGTTTTCACACACATTCCAAGAGAAATACAAAACTCAACCTTAGAGCTTATTCCAAATTTATTCCCTTTACACACCAAGTTACTTTAATTTTTAACCACCTTTGGTTTTTAATTTAAAACAAATTTCTTTAAATTTTCAAACAACTCTTGTTTGAAATAGGACCCTTTCATTCAAACATATTAAATAACTTTTCTTTATCATATTGAAACAATTTTCAAATTCTGGACCCAGATTTAAAACTTCACAATTCAGATCATCTTCAATTCCAATTTATAAGTCATGCTTGCCTAAATGTTTTACTTTCCTAAAAAAATTCATTTTGCTTACTCATTAATACACATTTTATTATCAAACACGACAATCATTTATGATAATAACCAAGGAAACCAATTCATTATTATCTTATTCTGAAACTCTTCTCCAAATTCAAGATTTTAATTTCAGTTTGAATCTATTTCAAACTTGTCTTTATTCAATTTAAATTTGGTTGTATTTCTATTACCACTTAATTCCTATTATTACTTTTAATTCAATAAATATAACCTCCAATTTCCTTAATATAATAGAAAATCTATTGCTTAATAAACTTATATAAGATTCATTCACTTTTGAAACCATTTTAAAACCTTTATATAAGAAAATAACAAGTATGCTCTCTTATATACATACACTCGACTCATCCTAAAGTACCATTTACCCTATCCTTAATGAGTAATCCCACCAGAGCCAAGGTTCTCGCTTAACCTTCTACTCTGATACCAAATGTAACGACCCGAAATTTTCCATCCCGAAAATTCCAAGTAGTTAAGTAAAGAAGAAAAGAGATAGAAGAAGAAGAAGAAACAGAAAACCAAACTCAAAATCTCACATTCGCAGCAGATAAAATATAATATCAAATAATATTCTTTACACAAAGAAAGCTGTATCAGTCAATTACATTTTAATACATCAAAGTTACAACATTTCACAATCACTGGACAGTTAAAATAACTTATCCTAGATAAATAACAATATACCACAGGGAAAAACACTTCATACATTCCTGCCATCCAGCTCGCCTTTTGAGCTCCAGAACGTCCTTACCTGAAAATCTGTAATATTCGGTCTGACCCGAGCATTACATCAAAGTAACACTTGGGTCAGGCTTGAAACCAGCATGAGTAAACTCATCCAACATAGAATACAACAGCATACAACTTATATAAATCCGGGGTAGCTTGTATTAATTTACAACTTCACAAGTTGTTATAGACATCACTTATTGCACACATCAATATCTAAGTATGAAAATTTAGATTAAATGGTCTAATTCACTTAAATCATTCCATTTCAGCCTATTGATTTCACATATCAATTTATAAAGAATCAAAGTGGTTTCAGGTATTTACTAATACCCGACTCCGGTCTCTTCGAATTCAATACCATCTTAACCCAAGTTATTCAAGTGAAATACAATTCAACTTTAAATAAAAGATGTCCCCTTTTCACACAGCAATTCATCATCGATAGATAACCACATTATCATTGTCCACCCAAGACATATCATATCACAAAGCATTTCATATCAGAGATATCAATCAATTCAAGACATTTAATCATCATTCAATCATTCATAAGCAAGATGGATCATTTACAAAATTAATTTAATTTATCTCTAATTAAATTAATTCCAAATCTTTACTCACTTAGATTACCTTTACTTAACATTAATTAATTACAAATCAATTAATTAATCATTCTTTAATTATCCATCTCAATCAATCATCCTTGATTAATTATTCCTTAGTTATATTAAGTAATTAACTCTTAATTAATTACACAAATTAATTAACCTTCACACATTCACACTAATCACATTTATCCTTGATTAATTACTCAAATTTTATTGTCCTATAATCACTTACATTGATTAATCATCTCTTTAATTAATTAAATTAAGTAATTAATTCTCAATTGCTTCTGTTAAGTAATTTACCTTTAATTACTTTCCTCAAGCAATTATCTAGTTAGTTAACCTCTAATTATCTATTAATTAACCTTATTTCTTAATTAATTAATCCTTAATTAACAATTAATTAATCCTTAATTAATTAACTAAACCTTTATAAATTAATTAATCTTAAATTATTAATTAATTTAACTTTAATTACCTTATTAATTAAAGTAATCATAAATCATAAAAAAACTTAATTATCCTTTCAAGATAACTCATTTATTCCATGCTTAATCTCATTCAAGTAATTACCTTTTAATTAATTTACATTAAGTAACTAACTATTCTTTATTACTTACATTAATTAATCTTATTCATTAATTTTCCAACGTAAATAATTATCCTTAATTAATTACTTAAATTAATTATAACTAATTAACTAATATCCTTAATTACTTAAGTTAATTAATAAACCCTTTTATTTCTTATATTGATTAATGAATTTAATTAATCACATTGATTATTTATCCATCAAATCAAGACCTTAATTAATTTAAGATAACTATTATCTTGATTCATACTAGATCATCATTAATTTCAATAGAAATAAAATAACATAACTAACTTATTATTTTTAACTTTGAAACCCTTGACTTAAAAATACCCGGGTTAATCCTAAAGAAAACCCGAGCTAACTTAATGATCAAACTAACAACTAAGTATTTTTAAAAATATTTCTTACCAATATCCTTTATTTCATTTTATTCTTGCTCCTATTTCCTTAACTATGTTTTATACCTTTATATAAATTAATTACTAAACCCAACCGGCCCATTATCTTCGGCCCACCCAAAATGAAGACTCGCGAGAACAACGAATCCCTTCCTCCCATCCACTTATCATCAGCAAACATTCGAAATCGATCTACAGGCTTGAACACGAAGACGTTAACGATAAAGCCCTCATCTTTCCCGAAGCAATAACACAAACAAAACAACGGCTACACACGAAAATGCGTGCACGTGTACACGGCATCGGTGCCGTTCTTACCAACTCCAACGCCATCCAAAGATGTCGTTGATCACCCCGATACACCTCGGCTACCCAGATCCCTCACGAACCATCTTGATTTGAATTTGAACAAATTCAACACCCAACAGAAAACATCTGGTTACCAAACTTCATAGTATCGCCACCTCACATCACCGGTGACCATGAAACTTCGGCTAAAGCTTCGGCATCCTTCCCTTCAGCTAATTTGCCTACACTGCACCTTCCAATCGTCACTGCAATGCCAAAAATGCTCGAAAACTCACCACGACTCAAAACGAACCGAAAACCCTACTGAGGCTTCCCCTTGTCGCCAAAGCGATCGAAAAAATGTGGCAATCCTTTTCCCGTGTCCGCCTACCCATGACCTAACTCCGGTAAAAACCCCTACCCTATCGAGCCCAACAGCCGCCAGGATTTGATCAAAACCCAAATTTCGTTTATCATGAAATTCCTTTCCAACCTCCAAGTTAAAAATCTTGATGAAGTTATTAAAAATCATAATTTTTAATGTCGAGTAAGATTATAAAATCAAAACAAAGATATAAATAAATCGATTTTTTCAATTCTAATGGATTTTTACTGTTCTTGCTTGATTACTGAAGTCTGCTTCATACTTCTGCTCAAGTATGATTTTATAAATTTAAACAAGAGGATATAACCAACTTCCATCTTAAAATCATCACATAAATCTGTTTACAACAGAAGATAAAAAAATTCTTGAATTTATTGATCTTTTTTTTAGTCTGTTTATACTAACAGAAACATTCATATGGATATTCACTGACATGCACACCAACATATCCTCTTATATATATATATATATATATATATATATATATATGATCGTATAAAACAATCATACAATCCCTAATTTACTTCAAGATCATAGCATGTAACAAGACTAAAACAGATTAAAAACTTGTTTACTCACTTGTTATAAGACGAAGAACTGGGACTTGAAACTGAGATGCTCTGATTTTTGAAAACTGGAATCACTGATCTTTGAAAACTTAATTGTGTTGCTTAGTTGAGTTGATCTTGCTTAAATCTGAGATGAGATTATTTTGCTAGCTGAGATGTTTCAAAACTTAAATCATTGATTACAAATGTTGATTCTATGCATTTTAAAACTTACAAATATATAAAGCCTTATTTATAAATTTCTTATGTTTATAAATTTTGGGTTTTATGTATTTAGATTATATATAAACTATACTTAGCACATATGTAATTAAGAAAGAAGAATATTAACTCTCTGATTAATTCTTGTTTAAATTTTATATTTCAATTGTTATACTTGTGTATTTTTATGTCAAATGATTTACATTTGTTAGTTTGGGTGTTAACATCTTAACATTTGTCTTTATTTTATTTAAAATGTTTTTATAAAGCTTTGGAATTTATTTTACTATTTAATAAATATTTTCCCTTCATTTATAAAATAAATTTCTTTAAAGAAAATAAAATAATATAAAACAAATCTTATTCTAATTAAAATCTTATTCATATATTTTAAATCCAGAATATTTTAAAATATCTATCTTTTGAAATTCAGATTCAAATTCAACTTAAAATCAACTCAAATATAAACAAACACAAAATTCAATTTGTAAAAGAATAATTCTATTTAAAAATATATTTATATCTATATATATAAACAACACATTATTATCATTGTTTGAAAATATTAATTTTGCCAATTTAAATAATTATAATAGGAGGATTATCAAACCAATACTTATTCAGATATATATTTCTATTACCAAATTTTTTTATTTAACTTATAAATCGATATTTCTACTAATTAAATCCAGTTAATTTATCAATTACATATGTCCAAAAATCCGGGATATCACACGTAATATTAGGATGGCTAGGAATCCACCCAATTTCAAGCTGCCCACTCTCGAAGTATACAACGGTAAGATGGATCCCACCGACCACTTGATGAGGTACACAAGATATATGGAAGTGCTGGGGGCATCAGAGGAGGTTATAGCCCGGTGTTTACCCCTGTACTTGACTGATATAGCTGCTATGTGGTTCAGATAGTTGGAAGATGGATCTATTAGAACATGGACAGAATTAGTGGGTGGTTTCTTGAAACAGTTTCGAGTTCACATCAAAAGGCCGAAGAATGTGATGACACTAACGTCGATGAAGCAGAGGCCGGGAGAATCACTCATGAATTTCTTAACTTGGTTTTATACAGCAGTTGCTTTGGTGGATTGGCCGGACCCATCAGTGTTTCTAATGGCGATGGTGTCAGGAGTCAAGTATAATTCGGATTTCAAAGTATCGTTGATACGGGACCCACCAATGGTTCTTGGGGAATTCTTTCACGAAGCTAAGAGATTTCTTCGAAAAGAGGATGCATGTTTGGATATGAGGTCAAAGGAAGTAAACATGGTTAAGCATGGAGAACCATCTTATGAAAGCTTGGGTAAAGATAAGGATAAAGGGAAGAGGAAGTCGGATAACGAATATGGTGGGGCAAGGAAGCGCTGGGGAGAACCAAAATTCTCCACTTACAAGGCATTGAATGAAACATTGGAAGGGATATTCATGGAAACTCAGGATTGCGTTCCTTATCGAAGGCCGGCAAGGAGGGAACCCTCGGAAGGCGAGAGGGCGTGCGGAAGGCACTATCTCTTTCATGACTTGGATTGACATGATACCAATATTTGCAGGCACTTAGAAGATATAATCTAGGAGCATGTAAGGAATGGTCAGTTGCGACAATATGTTGGAACTTGGAATGCGGTTGTGGAACGGGAACATCCACCGTCTACCTCGAACGTCGATGGCACGAGGACCAAGAATGGTGGTCGATTGGTCCTCAACTAATCGTGATGGTTTGGAATAAGTAACAAACTTTGGGCAAAAGACTAAGTCACTTACTCTTGTACGGGGATGGAGATAAACCCTAGGCATGCTCTGAGGTGACGATAAGCCATGACGCTCTGGTTTGTGAAATCTGTTTTTCTTTTTGGCTTGGACACTTGCCTTCTAGTTTGGTTTTGGAGTTTGGTTTGAGCTCCTGGTTATGTTTGTTTTCTGATTTGGATTTTGGTTTGGACATTTGTCTCTTGGTTTGGATTTTTGATATGGATTTCTGATTTTTTGGCTTGATTTGGATTTCGGATTGAATTTTAATTGACTTTTTATCTGGTTTTTGGCTTAAAGGTCGTCGGGTATGGATTATGCCTGGCAAGGGGTAAGACGCTTCATTCAAACATGGCGGGTCGGCTTACTTAGGTCATTGAGCGTGGACTATGCTCGAAAAAGGTCCGAAGAGACCAGGATTCGACCTAGGACTTAAGCCACATATTATCTATCACTTGTTATTTTAGGTCATCGAGCATGGACTATGCTCGGTAAGGGTCCGGAGCAATCAGAATTCGGCTTAGGACTTAAGCCATGACATTACTCAACATTCAGGGACACTAAACTGGGAACATCAAAGTATTGCTTGACACAGGTGATCGAGTGCAGGTTGTGCTTGGCAAGAAACCGGGGAGGTTACGGATTCAGATTTCGGCTTTCAATGGCTAAGGATTAGCTATGATCTGGAGCGATCCCGGATTTGGATATCGACCCAGAGAGGTCGTGGATTTGGTTATTGGTTATTGGATATGGATGGGTTATAACTCGGTTATCAGATTCAGATGGATGTGGAATAGGATAAGGATTTGGTTACTAGATAGAGATCGGATATCACTTCGGAGCATTCGTGGATTTGGGTAAGGATACGGCAATGACACTTGGATAAAATGGATTAGGTTATGGATCGGATGGTATTGCTATGGATAAAAAATGGACTTTGGATGATGGATTAAAATCTATTCAAAACATGCCTTCCTACCGCAAGGCATGTTTTGGGGGGGGGGAATGTTAACCCGCCTTTTATCAAGGCCGCAGACAGGCGGATTTAACTAAATCGTTTGCTCGGATATCAAAGCTGAAATGCAGCAGGTTTGACTCGACTTGAAGGATAGATGATCAATCACAAATGATAAACATAAATCCGAATCCGGGATTCGGCATAGTCGATAGGCAAAAGATGTGGGATACTCAAAATATGATTTTCAAAAAAAGTCGGGGTGATTCGGGATGTTTGGATTTACTTCGAGTCTCACTTGTGCTCGCTTCGGGATTTTGAGAGAGCTGCTTTGGGTCAGGATAGGGTGCGCTTCGAGTCATCATGGGATTGTTGAGTCTTCTATGGGTTAGGTGTTACTTCAGGTCGGCATGATAAAAGCTCCGAGTCGGCAGGAATCAAGTGATCGACATGTTTTTTTCTTCAAGGGTCCGGCATGCTTCTACTTGCTCTAGGTCGGTGAGTCATGTGCTTAGGGTCGACATTTAGGTTTCTTCGGGTCGGCGTTGAGCCGGGTCGACAAGCGATGTGATCGAAGGCTTTAGATCAATTAAAGGGGATGGGTCAGTGTCGGCGAGTTTGCTTCGGGTCGTATCTATTTTCACTTCGAGTCATTCCCAAGGCAACATCGGATCGGCATATTCTGAACTCGGGGTCGGCAGTGATGATGGATTTGGGTTCGACTATGGTCTTGATGGGTCCGGATCACTTAGGAAGCCTAGTAACTCGGATTTTCGTATAAATACAACATGCAGGACTTTAGAAAAGGGATTTGTTCATTCTGCTTGCCTTCATCTTCTCCACTAAGGCCACTCTGCCAATATTGTTTTAAAAACTCTGGATTGTAACTGTAATTGATTCTGATATCAATAAAAAGGAGTCTGGAGTGGTCGTAGGCCGGAGTTAGCTGAACCACTATAATCTTATCTTTTTAGTACTTTCCTTTTAATTTTGAAGACGTGTAGGAGGCAAAGCCAGCTATATAAGAGCTATCTAGTTTTATTTCCGCTATGTTGTATTAAGACTGATATGTCTATTCAGTGCTCATGTCATCCACAGGGGCATCTTCATATGTTGCCCTTGGCATAATTTGTGATAATTATATTTGATCAAAACCCGAGAATCGTTTGGGATAAGTAATTTGAATGTGAAATATTGCTTTCAAATGTAATCAGAAAAGTTGTTTTAATCTATGCTGTTTTTATTTCATATTCATGTGCATTTGATATTATGGATACCATTAACATTACCGTATTTTGTCACCAAAATTTTATACTATGGATGATAGCAGCATCTGTAGAGCTTAGCTTCGGGCCTCAAGATAGGGGATGTTACAACTTGGTTTCAGATTATAGGTTTATGAAAAACTTTAAACTAAAATTACTTTGAAAACATAATCCTAAGGAATAAGAGAGAAGATCTAGGTATAGGATGACGCTATAATAAAGTTCTCTATTTTATGTATATAATTATATGATATATCTCTATTCTCTCATCTCTATAGGCTATTCTTCTATATCTTATGAAGAATCGAATGCAGATATGGATGCTAGAGGTGGAAGAGTTAACCTTGGTGGGTGAAGCACCACAACTAATGGAAATGTCCAACCAAACACCAAGAGAAATCAAGTCAGGCACAAGCTGCAAATGTGGGTGCTGGAGTCCCACATGGGAGCGATGTATCAGTTCTTTGTCAAAATTATGCAGGTGGAAACTTGTGCCGGAGTAGTTGGAGGAAATGTTGTAGGAGGGAACCAAGAAACTCCAGTGGTGAGTAACTATGCTATTCTGAGTTGGGATTTTGCCCAGCTGGGAGGAAAGCCATTTATTAGTACCGAAGATGCAATAGAAGTAGAGAATTGGCTATTTCATTACGAAAGGATTTTACTAACTTAGGGCTCAGTGATGAGAAGAAAAGGAGACTCCCTTTTAGAGAGCTTCAAGGAGCAGCACTGTTTTGGTGGAACAGCGTGATAGTTGGAGTCAACGAGGAGAATATTACTTAGGCTGAGTTTAGGAGGAGGTTCGAGGGAAGTTTTATGTCAGAAATTGCTAAGGCCACTCTGCTCAGGAAGTTTACTGAGTTAGAGCAGGGGGATATGACTTTGTTCGAGTATGTGACAAGGTTTGAGGAGCTAGCGAGATATGGCTATGCTACGATTATACTGTGATTGAGAGGAATAAGAAGTTCATCAGGGGATTGAAGCCTGAGCTTGCTAAGACCATGTAACCACATATCAGGGATCCAGGTGATATTGTTGTTGATATGGCCATGAGGAATGAAGAGATGCAAGCTTTTCTTAAAAGAAATAAGACCAAGGATGCTCAAGGAGGGCAGAGTCAGAAGAAGAAGTTTTTCCATAAGAAAGTAGCTCAGAAGGGTGGAGCTGCTAAGAAGGGAAAGGCAGAAGTGGTCTGTTACAAATGTGACAAGAAAAGACACTATGCACATGAGTGCCGGACAGGCAAGGGAAAGAACGTTGCTGAGGAGAAAGGGATAAAGTGTTTCAACTATGACTAGATTGGATACTATAAGAACCAGCACGAGGAACCAGCCAAGGTTGGAAAAGGCAAAATGTTTGCGTTGGAACTGGTTACCTCAACACCAACAACAGAGGAGAGGGGAAAAGATGTGTTGGGAGGTACGCTTTTGATTTTATCAGTTAGAGTTCTGGTTGATACCGGTGCATCACATTCTTTTTTATCTCATTGTTTGGTACATAAACTTAACCTAGGACCCTCATACCTAGTTACTTCCTTAACGGTTGCATATCTGATAGGAGGTTATGCGACTCTCCGGATGAGATGTGACCACTTAGAGTTTGAATAGTTAGGTCATGTATTATCTTTTAGTTTGCATGTGTTTGATTTTGTAAGTTTAGGAATTAATTTGGCGTAGGGATTGGTTGAGCAAATACGATGCTAGGATATTTTTTCCATGATAGGAAAATATCGCTTAGATGCCCTGATTGTAGTGATCGGGTTATATACTTCGTAGAAAACCTTAGTTCTGAGGTTAACACTTTGTTGGGTGTTGTGGAGGTAGAAAATGAGTTGAATCATGTTTTCATCATAGAGAATTTGCAAATGTATTTGAACCTATAGTAGGACTACCATCGAAATGAGCAATTGAGTTTTAAATTAATTTAGTACCTTGAGCAGAACTAATATATAGACCGCCAAGCAGAATGACACCAACCGAGATGAAGGACCTAAAGGTGCAGTCAGTGGATTTAGAAGGCAAGAATTTTATCAAACCTAGTGGTTCACCTTGGGAAGCAACCGCAATGTTTGCCAAGAAGCCGGACGGATCGTTAAGGCTATGTATCGATTATCGTAAGTTGAATGAGAAGACGATAAAAAATCGATATCAGTTACCTAGAATTGATGATTTGTTCTACTAGTTGTGTGGAGACAGGGTATTTTCCTAGTTGGATTTAGCGATTGGGTTCCAACAGCTTAGAGTGGCAGAGCATAGTATTCCATTGACAGTATTTAGAACCAAATATGAATTGTACTGTTTGGACTAACGAATGCGCCAGCATTCTTTGTAGATTTAATGAAGCGAGTTTTCGAGAGCACTTGGATAGGTTCGTGTTTGTTTTCATAGATGATATTTTGATATACTCTAAGGATGAAAGGGAGAATGAAGTTCGTCCTAGAGTGGTGCTTGAGACGCTGAGGCAGCATCAGCTAAAAGGGAAATTTTCAATTTGTCATTTCTGAAAGAAGGAAGTGAAGTTTCTTGGTCATGTAGTCTCAAAGAAAGGGTTGTCTGTAGATCCGACTAAGATCGAGGAAGTGAATAATTGAAAAAGACCCGAGACAGTGACTGAGGTAAAGAGTTTTCTTAGATTAGCTGGTTATTATCGGAGATTCATTAAGGATTTATATGGATAGTAGCACCGATGACCAAGCTAATGTGAAAGGATGTGGAGTTTGTTTGGACCGATAAGTGTGAGGAGACATTCTAGAAGCTAAAACACTTATTAACTAATGCACTTGTGTTAGTTGTTATAGAAGGGAATCAGGGTTTAGTGGTATATACAGATGCATGTGGAATGGGTTAGGAACTGTGTTTATGCAAAGAGGTAAAGTGATTGCCTATGCTTCTCGATAGCTTAGACCGCATGAGGTTGGTACCCAACTCGCGATTTGGAATTAGCAGTGGCGATTTCTACGTTAAAGGTGTGGTGACATTATCTTTGGGAGAAATATTCGAGTTGTACACGGATCTTAAGTCGCTAAAATATTTATTCTCTTAAAAGGATTTGAATATGAGACACCAGAGGTAGTTAGGGTTTTAGCCGCTTATGACTTTGGTATTGAGTACACACTAGGAAATGGCAATAAGGTTGCATATGCACTAAGCTAAAAACATCAGAATGTAGTGTTGGCGATGATAGCTGAGTGGAAAGATTTGGAAGCATTGACGACATGTAGAGTACAATGGAGATCTGAAGCTAGATCTAGTAAAGAAACTGTTGTGTTGTCTTATTTAGATGTTTGACCAGTTATGATCGAAAGGATTGCTTCTAAGCAAGGAAAGGATCTAGTATTAGTTGAACGGATTAGAAGGTTAAGAGATGGAACAAAGAGAGATGACTTGAAAGATTTCAAACTTGACCAGAATGGGTGGTTGAGGAAGAAAGGAAGGCAATTTATTCCGAATGTAGGAAACATTAGGAAATAAGTTCTATAGGAATTCCATCGTTCGAAATTCACCGTTCATCCGGGAGGAACTAAGATGTATCAGGACATGAAGAGGAGTTTCTTCTGGAAAGGTATGAAGAGAGATGTAAGCTTATGGGTGAAGCATTGTTTGAACTGCCAACAAGTAAAAGCCAAAAATCAAAAACCAAGAGGGTTACTTCAGCCTTTAGATATTCCAGTATGGAAATGGGATTCTTTTTCGATGGACTTTATAGACGGGTTGCCAAGGTCAAACAGAGGAAATGAAAGTATACAGGTCATAGTGGATAGGTTGACCAAGAGTCCCCATTTCATTCCAGTTATGTCAACCAGGACGACACCTATTTTAGCTAAGTACTTTATGAAGAATGTAGTTAGACTGCATGGAATTCCTAGTATTATAGTAAGTGATACAGATTCCGAATTCACTAGTTAATTCTAGAAGAGTCTACAGGAGATTCTAGGTACCTAGCTTAAGATGAGTATCGCTTACCATCCACAAACAGATGGGCAAATGGAAAGAGTTAACAAAATCTTAGAAGATTTGTTATGAGCTTATGTGCTAGATGTTGGAGGATCATGGAAAGACCATCTACAATTAGTCGAGTTTTCGTATAACAAAAGCTATCAGGCTGGTACATGGATGACACAATTTGAAGCTTTGTATGGAAGGCCATGCAAATCTCCAGTTTATTGGTTAAAAACCGAGGATACGTTAGTTCTTAGTCGAGATTTACATAAAGAAGTTGCAGAAAAGATTGAGTTTATTAGAGCTAGAATGAAGGAAGCTCCGTCTAGGCAGAAGAGTTATGCCGATAAGAGATGGAAAGACTTAGAATTCTCAATTAGGGGTCATGTTTCCATCAAAGCATCACCAATGAAGGGTGTGATCAGATTCGGGAAATCAAAATAGTTGGCACCGAGATTCGTTGGGCCATTTCCTATTGTAGAGAGGATAGGGAAACTCGCATATAGAGTAAGGTTATAGAACATTTTTGTAGGAGACCACGACGTTTTTCATGTTTCTCATCTAAGAAAGTGTGTACGGGATCCGGGGACTATCATAACACCGACTGTGTTAGATGACTTAGTAGTGGAATTGAATTTGACTATAGTTAGAAAGCCCGTTCGTATAGTTAAAATGGATGAGAAGAGGCTAAGGAACAAGACAGTCAGATTAGTTAAAGTCCAATGGAGTGAAGACGAGAGGGACTAAACTTGGGAATCTGAAGGTGGGATTCGAGATGCATATCTCGATTAGTTTCATGGTATGTTTTACATTTATGATTAATTTTGATGAGTGCCTTATCATAATTTCGAGGAAGAAATTATTTAAGGAGGGGAGTCAATAACGACCCTAATTTTGATTAATATTATTTAGGACATTTAATTAGATAAATTAAATGAAATAATATAAATGGTTAAGGGATTGAGATTTGTATAGAAAAGGGGAGCCATGCCTAGTTGAACTAATGTGCTAAATGGAATTTAAAATGAAATAGATTAGGGAAGTGGATAAAGGGCAAAATAGGAATAGTCTTATTCTTATACCCTAAACCCTTATTAACCCTCATTTTACACGTTCATTTCCATAATCTAAAACTAAACAAGAGGCCGACCACCACTAAAGAAGATAACGGAAAAGATAAGCAAAGATTAAGAGAAAGAAGCTAATCAACTTTAATTCAAGAACAAATCTTAACTCCTTAACAACAAAGCTAAGGTGAATAATTGTTACATCTCATATTTTTGATGTTTTATTTTTAGAATCAGATCCGAATGTTTTTGCAAGTATGTTACCATGTTTTGAATGATGTTTAGATATATACATGCTTGTTGATGAATTATGCTTATTCCTATTGATTTTATGACATGTGTTGAATTGAATAACCTATTAAGTGACATCCAAATGGTCAGAAATGATAATTTAGTGAAGGATTTCAAGTTTTATAACTTTCTGAATTAGTCTGGATTTATTATTAATTTTCTAGTAAAGAAAATGGTTATTTTGATTTAAAATTAATAATGGAAATTATATATATTTTGGGTCAGAAATTTAAATATGTTAGAAAACATATTAAAAATGATTTATGTGAATTTTCGTAGAATTTTCCTAATTGTTTCAATAAATATATAAAATTATTTAAGGTATGAGACATAAATATTTTATATGTTTATAAAAGGAAAGGAGCGATTTGCTAATGTTTGAAAATGTTAATCTCTGAAATTCGCCAACACCTTTCAAAAAAAAATTCAAAAATCAAAGGCAACCAATTATATGAAGACAAATAAGCAGGTTAACTGAAAATAATTACTTTCTAAAGTTAAAAATCAGATTTTCTGAGTTTCCACTATCTCACCATCTTCGACAGCCACCTTTTGACTTAGTGCCTCCACCTCCAACCAGATCGAAACTAATGCACATGGTATCAAAGGCTTGGTACGTAGTGAATTGAACATAGGCAAAAGGTATAGGGTCGAAACAAGGGGTTCCGAAGGGGTCGAAGCCTTGTTTTGTTTTCTAAAGGAAAAGCGCATGCTTTACTTTCGAATAAGATAGCCTTCGACTTGATGCTTTCGACTGGGTCAAATTTGTTTTAAAGAAATGAGCGTTCGAAATAGGTTGTGCCCTTATTTTAAGTAAATGCTTTCGAAGGGGTCGAAATCGCTACCTACTACCTTTGTACCTTTCGAAGCAGTGCCTTTAGAAGGGTCGTTTTGTTTTAAAATTAGAGCTGCTTCTCCAATGCGTTCGAAGGGATTAGTTTTGACACCATCCACTTCTTTACTTAGGAAATTTCTTTCGAAAGAGTTGCTTTCGACTTAGTCGTTTTAAGACCCTTTTTTATGTTTTGAAAGTTAAACCCAAAGGTTTCGAAAAAAATGACTTCAGATGGTTTCAAAAGGTCCTTCCACATATTTTAACTTGAACTCAATGCTTTCGAAAGTCTTTTTAAGTAGTGTACTTTAAAGCTTTCGAAAGGAAGCTAATAAAGGTTTCGAAGGGGAAGGTCCCCTGTATTTTCGAAAGGTATATGATAAAGGTTTCGAAGGGGTAATTCCTCAGTGTTTTCGAACGGTACTTAAAGTATTTTAATGGAAGGTTTCGAAAGAGATGTTTTAATTGTTGTCGAAAGGACTATGGTAAAAGGTTTCGAAAGGTATGTTTTGGCCTTTTGGCCTAAGGTTATAAAATAAAGTAATTTACTTGTATCGAAAGGGGTACTTTCAATGGTTTCGAATGGTGTATTTTCAAATGTTTCGAAAGAGACTGTTTAAAGGCTTAAACAAAGGCTTCGAATTTTGTTTCCATTAACAATATTTTGAGTAAAGCATATATCATGGCAAAGAGTTTTGAGTAAAACAAATAGTATATTTTCCTTGTATAATTATGATTTAAAGGGTTCAATCATTTTGAAAAGGTTTTCAAAGAAAATTTAAAGGGTAGTTAACCCTTTTTTGAAATGACTTGGATATTTGTATACCATATGGGACTGGTATTGGGTCACTCCATATACATTAGCTATTAGCCCCTGGCTAATTTAGTCAAAAATTCTAGTGTGTAGGGCTTAGTCATAGGTACGACTTAAATGATGGTTACTTATAGAATGAAATATATGTACAAGGAAGGAGGATAGGTTATTGGTAAGCTCGAAAAACCATTAGGATCAATTGAGCCTAGGAGAAGTAAGTTAAGGACAGACCATCCAGACGTTTGTCCAACAGTTGTTAGATTATTTGTTTATTTTGTCTACAAGGCCCGAGTCAGCCAATGGTTAGTAGTTAGCCAAACAAAACTATATTTTCGGAAAGATGGTCCATTTGTTACCAGTTTTTGAGCATATACGATATTGCTTTTACTGATATAATTGGTTTGATAACCAATTTGGTTGCAGGTTTTTGATTTACAAAAAGGTTTTTTCTAAAGAGATATTAGTGGGGGAAACCCGTTCCACTAGGTGGCGTGGTCTCACTTGACATCGGTAAACCAAGATGTAATAGTATTAATCACACCAGGCTTTATGTCTGACTCGAAGTTTATATTTCCCCTTAAACTCTCGGGTGCTCAAAATTAATTTGAGTAGATTGCGAGTTAAGGTTTTATAGGTTTTATAGGTGGACGAATAAAGCGTCTGAAGACATTCAAGAGGCAAAGTTAGCTATTTTGGAGTTGCTCTTTAGTTTTATTTCCTCTGTGATGTATTAAGACTTTTGTATTTATTTAGTACTCTGATAATCGAAGGGGGCTTCTTCATATGTCACTTTTGGTGTATTCTGTAATAATTATGTTTGATCAGAAACTAGGAACCGATTATGGGATTATGTAATTTGAATATCAAATATTGCTTTGAAATGTAATCATGAAAGTTGTTTTAATCTGTGCTGTTTTTATTTCACATTCGTGTGCTTTTGATATTATGGATACCATTAACATTACCATATTTTATCACTGGAAATTAATATCATGGATGACTACTGCATCTATAGCGCTTAGCTTTGGGTCTTAAGATAGGAGATGTTACATATATATAAGTTATATATGCGCATATTAGTATAGGATATTGGTAAAATATTTAAATTTGATCAAAGGCAGTTAATTACTAAGTGATTTTAGAAATTTTGAAAGCCTTTATAGGCCATTTCTTAGTTGGCCATACATGGTGAAAAAAGAGGGGTATTTGATTGAAATTTAATGAAGAATTAAAGATGGAAGGTTTGAAGGAGTCGAAAAGGTTTCAATTATTTCTTTAAAACAAAAGATTTCTCATTTATTCATTATTATTTTCTAACAATTCATTTTTCTCAAGCTCTTCTCTCTCTCCCTCTTTCTCTTATGGCCGAAAATTCCATGGCTTCATGAAAGAAAAATTCCGAAATAAAACCAAAACAAATCAAATAAATACAAAAGTGGTTCTTCAGATTGTTGTAATTTCTGGAGGTGATTCAATCAGATCTAGGAGTGGTTTATACATTCATGATGCAAATCATAGGCAATATCTTTCGGTAAGTTTTTTGCCTTAATTTTGTTTACATACACCATTATGTTAATGTAGATTAGATCTATATGCTCTATAACGAATTTATATGTTCCTATGTTGTCATATTTATTATATATTATATACATATGTATTCATGTTCAAATTTATTTAAATAACATAACAATGTTATTATAATATGTATACATATGTTAGTTACTATAGTTTTTTACGTCGACAATAATTTTATTACATAAAATAGTTTAACAACATGTGTGCATACGTCAAACATGTCTTAAATAGCTTAAAATTGCATTGTGTCTCTTACTATTGCTCTCTATATAATTTCTAAGGAAAATATAATGCCGAATTGAAAACAGGTAATGTCAAAGGCTTGCATCAAGAAACTATGCTAACCTTAAGATTTAAGGGCATCTCGCACCAATGAAGTATATTAAGTTATGTCGTAGATAGAGGATGACGTATGTAAGCAATATTGAAGGATGATAAATGCCATAAGGTTTTTATTATCATGGTATTCAATGAAGCTGGGTGGACAATGGCACTAGGTTGCATTCTAATGACACAAGGATAAACAATGGCGCCAGGCTGCATCCTAATGCCGTAAAATTGGTTATCATCGATAATGCAACTTATGGATGTCGCACTTTGCTAATTTCGCATATCATCGACATTAAATAATGACAAAGAAACGACATTGATTCAATTATAGAAGTATGATACCATAGCCCATCTTTATAAGAGGAGTATAAAAGCCATCGATATCGCATGTCGCAAGATACCAGCAAAAAGGCTGTATGGTTCATCAAAGCAGAGATTGATGGAAGATAAACGAATACCGCTTCTATTCAATGTTGCGTCCTTCTAATGTTGCATCTCTTCAATTACGCTTTCATTTGACGCTATTCCACTTCAATGCCGCTTTCATTGGATGTCGCTCCTCTTCGATGTCGCTCTTCTTCGATGCCGCTTCTCTTCAATACTGCTTCCTTCTAATGCCGCATCTTTGTAGTGCTGCTTTCATCGATGCTGTGCTCAACAGTTTCGTTTCTTCTCTATGCCACATCATATCGATACCTATCAATTTCATCTCTTCTCAATGCCATATCCTATCGATACCTATTAATATCATCTCTTCTCAACGCCACATCCTATCGATACCACATCCTATCAATACCGCGCTCTATTAATATCGCCTCTTATCTATGCTGCACCCTATCAATGTTGGCTCCTGTTAATGTTGTCTCGTGTTAGTGTCACTCATCACCAGTGCCGCCTCCTATTATTACCATCTCTTATCAATGTCGCTCATCATCAATGTCACCTCCTGTCAATGTCGCCTCTTAGTAATGTTGTGTCATGCCTTGGTGATATCGCTTACCATCAACAATTAAAGAATGCCATAGGCCTTCAATGCGACATTGATAACATATGTCATCAATGTCGATGAAAACTATAGAGATGGAAATGATGCCGTAAGGTTATTAATACTAAAGATTAATGAAGATAAAGTATGAAGCCTAGCGCCATTAATATAGAGATTGATATGAAGAGTTAAGCATGAGAAAGGTGGCCTAAAGTAGCCGTGTCGAACCCCTCTATCCATATAAATACGAACGAAGGTGCAAGGAGCATGGGACGGTCATTTCTTTTCTCTCCTCTCAAAATTAAATATATAACCGTAAATTGAGAGGGGAAAGCTTGATTTGATTGTAATTATGACAAAATTATATGAATAAAGACTTGAATATTCCTAGTATCTTGATTTTGCACTTGGAACATTATTGGACATGGATATGCATATAATAAAGCTTTTTGGACCCAAAATTTGTCGTGCTTTTATATAAATCATATGGGCTTGGGTCTAAACTAATATTTGTATGCGTAATCACTTTCTTACCATTTGCATATGGACATAGGACTATGAACAAAGATGACTGCCTATCTCGCCAATTAATGACTGCATATCTCGTCAATTAACATGCTTGATAAGCTATCGCATATACTTATAGCCTATTCTTTTATCTCCTTTAATCATACGGCATGGACTTGTGAATGTCTTTTTCCAAAAGAATGTATAAGCTTTCGAACAATTTGGTCCAAAAGGATATACAGGCTTTTGAATTCCTCACTCCAAAAGTCCATAGGTATCACGGAGCCATTCCTCAATGACATCATTTTGTATTAGGCCTTTAATGCTAATCCTAATATTGATATCTTAACACCATTTACTCAACACCAACTAAACCACTCATAGTCCTATTATTGAGCATGTTAAAATTAAGCTTTGGCTTATCATACTTGGCGTCATGGATGTTATACCAATTTTAGGTTAACATTTTGGTGTTAGAACTTTGTTTCTCTGTAACTCTCCCTCTAGACTAATTACATGAAGTTTCCTTTTGTTCTAATAAAATGGGGAGATCGATGTGAATTAATGTTCCAAACGAAGAATTCATATAGATAGCAACATTGGAAGAAAATGTTGTCCTAATTTCAATTTGGGGAATATAGTACCTGGACAACCATCAAAGCCAGCAAAGCCAACTTGTAGCGAAGCCTAAATTAAAGATCTAACGCAGTAGGTAGCAACAATGAAAGATTTACTGGAGTAGATCCTTGCACAGAAATTTTCCAAAACTTCCAATTTCACCGAAAGGGATGGAAGTTGAATCTCTGAGAAGGAATCTGTATGCTTCTTTGCTTAGGAATATTGGCAAAGGCAAGTTCGCTATGACTCCACAAAAGAGGAAAGGAAATCAAGAAGCTAAAGCAACAGAAATATCCCCTAAATCAAAGGTTGGTAATAAGATTAAAGCAAATTACCAAGGAAAATTAGTGGATAAATCCAATGAGAAATCTGAAAGTTCAACCTCCAAGGAGTATAAACCTGATAGAAGCAATTACCATAGTGATGAGGCTTATCTAAGGGACATGGTCCAAAAATGGCAAAAGATATGCTTAATCCTAAGGAAAAAAAATTCTTGATGAAAGAGTTAACAATAAACACCGAGAAGCTCCCTTTACGGATAGAATCATATCCACGAGAATCCCATCCCACATCAAAATTCATTCCTTAAGATACTTTATAATGCATCTAGAGCATTATGTTGCAGGATTTTCCCTTCTACTTTCCAGGGCACAACAACTAAGTTCTACAGACGTTATCTTGAGAAGACCATTTACCTTTAGAAACAATTCATTATGATTTCTCAACGTAGTTTTATATTTGCAAAGACCCCATAATTAACTATAGTGTGCTAGCTAATGTTAAGAAAAACCCAAGGGAATTATTGGGTGATTATATTAAGAGGTTTAATGAAGAGGTGCTGAAGGCGGAAGATATAACCAATAGAGACAAGTTAATGGTTGTTTGCTTGAGACTGATTGAACAGACACCTTTTGGGCGGGAGCTCTGTATTCATGGGTGTTTAGATTTACAAATTATTATTTTCAATCTAAAATATTTATCCGTATGGACGAAATATATCATGCCAAGACGAATCTTCAGACAAAGAAAGAAATGGAAAAGCTGGCTATAACCACAATAATAGGAAGGCGAAATGGGAGAAGGCCCCAAACAGTAACCATGTTGCATTGCACAAGCCAATATCCTACATATTTGCTATAGTGAAAGAAAGTGGAAGTATTCTTGATTCGTACAAAGCTAAAACTAATCCTAAACCAAGAATAAGGGAGGACTACAATGCCTATCATAAGGTGAACGGACATAAAACAGATGAATGTCGAGTGTTGGCAGACATAATTCAATGCATGATTCATTCCGAACACCAGAAGGAGTTTGCCAAGGATAATTAGAAAGCTGCTCGTTTTGGAAATGGCAACCAAAGACTCTCAAACAATGCTGCAAATTTAGTAGAAGGTGACATTCAACCAGATTCCACTCTACCTCTTAACGGCATTGATGTTATCCGTGGAGGTCCACACCTAGCCAGAAGCAGTAGAGGAGCTAGAAATTGCTACATTAGAGAAGCAAAAGATGAAATTTTCTCTATTTAGGAAGAGCCGTCGCTCAAAAATCCAAGGTTCCAAATCCAGATGCATAATTTAACGATCACTCAACAAGCGGTAATTGGATTTCATCATCCGCATAATGATACGCTTATGATCATAATGCAAATTGAACTCTCTATGGTTATTAAAATTTCGGCGGATACTGGAAGTAAAGTCAACATGATCTTTAAACATGCATTCGACCAAATAGGAATTCCAAAGGAGAAACTAGAGCCGAGCTTTGAGCCCATTTTTGGATTCAATAACAAAGGATCAAATCCTATTGTGAAAATATGAATTCTCATGTAAGTTGGAACCTCACCACATTCTAGGACCTTTGAGACTCTCTTCGTCGCCATAGATCAACCTTCTTATTAAAACGCCTTCTTTGGAAGGCCAACTTTAGATGAGGTTGATGCTTTGTCTCACCAAAGTATTTGATGGTAAATTTTCTAACTAAAAGGGGATGGAGAACTGTGAGAGGAGATCAATTTAACTCTTGTGAAATGTACTTTACTACTCTTAAGCAAAACAAATGAGACAATCTTTCTTGTTATGACTCAGGGAAAAATTAATTAATCAGAACAGATATTAAAAAGCCTTTGGACGATGATTTTTCAAGCCCGTTATCCAGAGCAAAAAAAGCCTATTGAGAAAACTAAGCATGCATTGGGAAAATTTGACTACTCTAAAAAGAAAAGAAAGAGAAAATAAACAAACCTAGTGGATGACGAAATAAAAGGCAAGGAGATCATCACTGAATTAGATTGTAGAGGTGAACAAGAAAGATTAAAGCCCACAGAAGATGTTAAGGAGATATGCATTGATCTAGTTGATCCAACAAAGTCCGAAAAAATTGGAAAAGAATTAAATAGCAAACTTAATAGAGAGCTAATTCAATTTCTTTAATCCAGTAAAGATGTATTCGCCTGGACCCATTCAGATTTGGTTGGAATAGATATGACCATTATGTGTCTTGCTTTGAGTATAGACCAGAGTATCACATTAGAAGAAATGATAGTTTGATAAATTTTGATCCAACGCTTTAAAAGAAGAAGCCAAGATATTGCTTGAGAACAGATTCATCAAAGAATTACTTTATTTAAAATGGTTAGCCAATCCTATACGAGTCAAAAATAATAGGAAATGGAGGACATGTGCCAATTATACCGATTTGAATAAGGCATGCGAGAAGGACTACTACACCCTTCCAAGGATAGATCAATTAGTCGATGTAACAAGTGGGAACAAACTATTATCTTTCATGGACACTTTTTCCAAATACAACTAGATTCCAATGTTCAACCAATATGAGGAGGGTACTAGTTCCATAACAAATTAAGGAACATAATGTTAAAAAGTAATGCCTTTGTGATTCAAGAATGCTAGAGCAACATACCAAAGGTTGGTGAATAGGATGTCCAAAGAGAAAATTGGCCGAAACAAGAAAGTATTCATAGATGATATGCTAGTTAAATCTCTAGAGGGAAGCAACTATTGAAGAGATCTTGAAGAAATGTTCGATGTATTATGAAGATATCAGATGAAGCTTAACCTACAAAAATGTAAGCTTGGAATTCAATCCGAAAATTTCTTAGGATATATTGTCAGTACAAGAGGAATCGAAGCCAATCGTGACCAAATTCAAGCTATTAAGGATAAGAAAGAACCTATGACAGGTAAAGATGTAATAAGCCTGAATGGAGGTGTGGCAGCATTGAATTGATTCATTTCCAAGGCCATTGACAAATGAATCTCATTCTTCGATGTGATTACGAAGAAGAAAAACTTTGAATGGGGGAAGGATTGTCAAAAAGCCTTTAAAGAATTGAATACCATCTTAAGAAACCACCAACTCTATCCAGTCCTATAGATGGGGAAAACCTCTACCTTTATATGGCAGTTTTTGAACATGTTGTTAGTTTTGTTCAGGTAAGAGAAGATAAGGAACTCAACTTCCAGTGTATTATACGAGCAGAAGGCTTAAAAATGTTGAAACTAGATACCATGTTATAGAGAATTGACATATGGCTTGATGCTCACTGCTCAAAACTAAGAGCTTACTTCCGAGCACATCCGATCAAGGTCTTGACCAACTTCCCACTTAAGCAAGTTTTTAGTAAACCTGAAACTTCAGGAAGACTAGTAAAATGGAAAGTATAATTTAGACAATATGATATTGAATTTCTATCCTGAGTGGCAATAAAAGGAAAAGCCCTAGTTGATTTTGTTAAGGGATGTATGGGGTTCATTAAAGAACAACTAGAAAATGAGAAGGATTTAAGTCTAAATGGCAATTGTTTGTAGATGGAGCTTCAAATGAGCAAGTTGTTGAAGCAGGATATGAGATTATTACTTCCGATGGACATCGTTTATATTATGCAATGAAATTAGGATTTCCAACCATTAATAATGTGGTAGAATACAAATCAATAGTGGCAGGACTCACCCTGACCCTCTTTTAAAGTTCCCTATGATTGAGATTTTTAGTGATTCCCAACTAATGGTAACATCAATTGAACAAATTATATATCAAGAAAAGGATGCTAAGTTGGTATTATGTGTCAAAAAGGTGTTAAAAATGTTAACTTAATTTGAGGATTTCTCCATACACCAATTGCCGAGAGAGAAGAATTCTCAAGCAAATTCTTTGGTTAAATTGGCTAACTCACGTGGAGCACCAAAAACACAAATTATACTAGTAGGCTAACAACCAAACCCCGGTACAGAAGAGAAGGCACCCGAATCAGGAAATGAATATATGGTATTAACCAGGTTTTAAGCTATAATACATGCGGAGAAGGAGTCGGAAAATGGAAGTGAAACCCTCCAAGAGAAATTTTCTCATCCAAAGATGAATGATAACATAAGAACAATTGGATGACTTCCATTGTTGAATATATGATAAAGGGAAAATTACCAATAAAGAAAAAAGAAGCAAGAAGAATAAAACACCAACCTCAATCCTTCATGATGATGAATGAAATATTATATAAGAAAGGATATTCACTCCCTTACTGAAGATGTGTTAATCCAGAAATAGGAGCAAAATTACTAAGGGAAGCCTATGAAGGATTTTGTGGAGATCATTCTAATAGCATAAAGTTAGCAAAGAAAGTTTGAGACAAGGCTTCTATTGGCCTCAGATGACTAGTCATGCAATTGATTATGTGAAAAGGTGTGAAAATTGCCGAAAGTTCTCTAAGATCTCATGTTTGCCACTAAGTGAATTGACTTTCATCTCAAGACTATGGTCTTTCGATGTATGGGGAATTGACCTAATCAAACCACTACCTATATCTAAAGGAGGAGCTAAATACAATGGTGGCTATTGACTATTTCACAAAATGGGTAGAAGCGGAACCTCTTCCAAATATCACGCCGGAAAAAGTTCTAAAGTTTGTAATCACGTATATTGTTACCAGATTTGGAATTCCAAACAAGATAATATCTGATAATGGAACTCAGTTTGAAAGCAATGAATTTACTCGATTTTGTAATAGAAATGGATTCATCAATAGATTTTTGTCCGTAGCTCACACTAAGGCTAATAGGCCATTTAAACTGCCAACAAAACTATTAAAACCATTCTCATAAATTGATTGGACAATGCTGAAGGAAATTGGGTAGAAGAACTACCTCTTGTATTATGGGCATATAGAACTTCTACAAAAACCGCAATAAGGGATACCCCATATTCCTTAATATATGAATGTGAAATCATGCAACTAATTGAGGCTGAAGTAGCTTCCTATAGAAGGATTGCGTATGCATTTAATCCAAATCAAGAATTAAAGAAAGAATCCTTAGACTTAATCAATCAGTTAAGAGATGAAGCAACTATACATGGTCTAATATCAATAAAGGGTATCCAAATATTACGATTCTAAAGTAAGAGAGAGATCATTTCAAAAAGGAGATTTAGTGCTCCGAAGAGTTATGGAAAATACCAGGTATCCAGTGGATGGACCGCTCCAGCCAATTTGGGAAGGACCTCTAATCATACATAAAGCAATCCCACCGAGAATCTATAGACTAAGCGGACTCGATGGCAACATAATAGCAAGAACATCGAATGTCGATCATTTGCATCCATATTTCCCAACAATAGATGAAAAAAGAAGTTGAAATAAGTATATCTACATGGTTGAGGAGTAAGACTTTTCTAAAGTAAAGAAAATGCCTAAACCACTATCTAAGATGGAAATAAGGGGAGAAAATGCCTTTGTCCCTACCAAGATGGCCTAGTCAAAGCACCTCCTAGAGGGAGTTTAGAGCAAGCCTTTGGTACCACCTAAAAAGGCCTAGTCAAAGCACCTCCTAGAGGGAGGTTAGAGTAAGCCATTAGTACCACCTAAAAAGGCCTGATCAAAGCATCTACAAACCTTATGCCCTCATCTACATGGCTTGAATGGAGCATCTCCTAGAGGGAGGATGAAGTAAGCCTTTGGTTCCATTTAAGATGGTCTAACCAAACAACCAAAGCAGCCTTTAGTACCGTCTCTAAGGCCTTACTAAAGCGTTTCCTAGAGGAAGGTCGGGTAAGTCTTTGGTTCTGCTTAAGATAGCTAACCAAACGCACCGGATAACGAACCTAAATCATCACTTAAGATGGTGATAAGGGGTTCGATCCAAACTGAGATCATCACCTAAGATGTGATGAAGAAAAGGGACTAAGACGTCCAAAGCCCAAAAAGAGATTTAAAGAGAAGGGACTAAGAGATTCAAAGCTCAAAGAGAGGAACAAAGAAAAGGGACTATCCAAAGCCCAAAGAGAGGTGCGAAGAAAAGGGACTAAGACGTCCAAAGCCCAAAGGAGGCACAAAGAAAAGGGACTAAGACATTCAAAGCGCAAAGAGAGGTACAAGGAAAAGCGACTAAAATGTCCAAAGCTCAAAGAGAGGTGCAAGGAAAAGGAGTAAGTCGTTCAAGGCCCAAAGAGAGGAAAAAAGGAAAGAGACTAAGGTGTCTAAAACTTGAAAAGTGGAAAAAGAGCCCCATCAAAAATGAGTCATTTATTCTCTAAAGCAAGAGTCAGTCAATCTTCTAGAGGAAGATCTATAAAATATGAGCTGTTATGCTTCATAGTCAAGAAGCGGGATTCCTCCATGAAAGAAAGCATTATTGTCAGATGGTTTTCTAGTCTTTTGTTATTGCCAAATGGTTTTCGATCTTCTATTATTATTTTCATATGGTTTTATGTTCTTCTATTATTATTGCTATATGGTTTTCCGGTCTTCTATTATTGCTAGATTGATTTTCTGGTCTTCTTCTATTATTCTAAAATTATTATTACTATATTGGTTTTCTTGTCCTTTTTTATTGTTTCCAGATGATTTTTTGGTCTTCTATTGTTGCTAAATGGAATTTTTGGTTTTTTTCTATTATTCAGGAATTATTATTGTTTGATGGATTTTCTGGTCCTCTATTCATATAGTTTTTTCATTTTTAATTCCCGGTATTGCCAAAAGATTTTTTGGCCCGTCCTTCTATGATATTTCCAGGTAGGTTTATGAACTTCTATTTAGGAAATTATAATTCACTAGTTTACTAACTCGTAAAATCATTATTTCCAGATAGTTTTCTAAACCTGATTCTATGGGATTTTATTCAAGTGAAATTGTTGTCAAATAGATTTTTGGCATCTTTAAGTAAATGTATGATTCCAAAAGTAATATTGAATTACAAACAAAATATCCTTTATGAACTTACTAAAATCCTGTAAGGTTGACCCAAAATCAAATTAAAAAGTTACTTATGAAAATTGTGACTTGCTTTGTGTTTTGTAGGAAAACAGGATTAGAGAGAAAACCTCGCAAAGAACAAGAAAAGTTGGCAAAATTATTGGCTTTGCACCGAAGTGTAAAAATATTCTTTTATACAACGAGGGGGTCAAATTTTATCCTTATAATTTCTAAGGAAAATATAATGCCGAATTGAAAAAAGGTACTGTCAAAAGACACATCAATGAACTATGCTGACCTTAAGATTCAAAGACATCTCGCACCAAGGAAGTATAATAAGTTATGTTGTAGATATAGAATACCATAAGTAGGTAATATTAAAGGATGAGTTATGCCTTAAGATGGTTATTTCTATAGTATTCAAAAACACCGAAAGGACAATAGCGTCAGACTGCATTTGATGCTACAAGGATAAGCAATGACGCCAGGCTGCATCTTGTGCTGCAAAATTGGTCAACAATGGTGCGGCTTATTGACGCCAACTTTGTTGATATCACATATAATCAACATTGAATAATGATAAATACATGACATTGAAGCAATATCAAAAGTATGATACCATGGCCTATCAGTATAAGAGATGCATCAAGGCCATCCACATCGCATGTCGTAATATACCAGCAAAAAGGCTGTATGATTCATCAAAGTAGAGATTAATGTCAAATAAATGAATACTGCTGCTCTTAAATGACGCTTCCTTCTAATGTCGCATCTCTTCAATGCCGCTTTCGTTCGTTGTCTCTCATCTTCAATGCTGCTTTCATTCGATGTCGCTTCTCTTTAACGCCGCTTTCATTTGATGCCGCTCCTCTTCAATGTCGCTTCCTTCTAATGCCGCATCTCATCAATGCCCCTTCATCGATGGCGCGCTTTATCAGTATCGTTTCTTCTCAGGGCCGCACCTATCAATGTCGGCTCTTGTTAATGCCGTCTCTTGTTAATGTCACTCATCACCAATGTCACCTCCTGTTGTTACCACCTCTTATCAACGTCGCTCATCATTAATGATACCTTCTGTTATTGTCTCCTTTTAGTAATGTCGTGTCGTGCCATAATGATATTGCTCTCCATCAACCATGATAGAATGCTACAGTCTTCACTACGACATTGATAACATATGCAATCAATGTCCACAAAAACTATACAGACAGAAATAATCCCCCATACCGAAGGTTAACAAAGATAAAGTATGAGGCCTGGCGCCATTAATATGGCTGTTAATGTGAAGAATTATGCATGCTGAAGGCGACATAAAACATCCATGTCCAACCTCTCTACCCCTATAAATACGGACCCAGAGGCAAGAAGGAAGGGGCGATCATTCATTTTCTCACCTCTCAAAGTTAAATAATTGTAACCTTAAATTGAATTGTGGAAAAACTTGATTTTATTGAAATTATGATGAAGTCATATGGATAAGGACTTGAATATGCCTATTATCTTGATTGTGCACTTGGGACATTATTGGACATGGATATACATATGATGAAGCTCTTTGGACCCAAAGCTTGTCATGATTTGGTATAAATCATACGGGCTTTAGTCTAAACCAGTGTTTATATGCATAATCGCTATCTTGCCTTTTGCATATGGACATGGGCCTATGAACTAAGAGGATTGCTTATCTCGTCCATTAACATGCTTAATGGGCTGTCGCACATACTTATGGCTAATTATTTTATCTTCTTTGATCATGTGGCATGGACTTTTGAATGTCTTATTCCAAAAGAACATAAAGGCTTTCAAGCAATTTATTCCAGAAGACTATATGGACTTTTGAATTCCTCATTCCAAAAGTCCATGGGCATCATGGAGCCATTCATCAGTGACACCATTTTGTACTAAGCCTTGAATGCTAAGCCTAATCTAGATGTAAAGGCATGTTTTTCCGTACCCTTTGAATCGACAATAAACCATACATGTCCAACTCAAATTGTACGAAAAGGCGGATCTTTAAGGGTGATAAAGAAAAGTAGACAGAACAAAATCTCTTACAAATGGAATAACATAAAATATTGAACAAATATTTTTATTGCGGAAAACTTTTAAATACATATATCAGAGTCTAACCTAAATTCTACTTGGACAGTTATATAACCTGCCCTTACAAATGCTGACAATCATCAAACAAAATTCAGCCATATGTCGATGAATATCTCCAGCTCTCCTCTAGAAACTCCAACCATCTTCGACTAAACCTGAAACTACTCGGATCTGACCCGAGTATTGAAAATACCTGTATCGGGCTTGATAAACCAGCGTGAGAAAAACTCAATAATAAATGACAATGTCATATATTAGCCTTTGGATAAAAATCCTTTGAAAAGAAAGAGTATCTCGTAAGACAAGTCCACACATAAACACGGACATGTTCTTACCTTACGATAACTATAAAAACTTTTATATCAAAACCTTTGATATTATTTATAATGACATTCTTTGAAAAACTTTGCAAATAAACTTATTAATCTTAGCAGAAATTATTACATTGATTAAACTCCAGCATACTAGGCTCTAAAAACAAAATCGTAGGTTCTTATTGGAGAATGGATTTCCATACAAATGACCAGGTGCAGGATCTACCTTCCAAAAGGGGTACATCTCTAGATGGATGTCTCGAGGACCATCACAAAGGATCCTCTACCAACACAAGACCGGCTCACCTCAATAACTAGATGGTACCGAATATGACATCCTCCGGTTGTTACCGACCTTTATCGAGGGCCCTCTAGCATACACCACATTAATTTACACCCCGACGTCATAGCGGGAAGAAATATATCTAGAAGAGGATGACCATATCCTAATTGGGAATGACCCACTTAGCCTTGCTGCATCTAATCCTGTTTCAGTCATTTCCGGTTTGATGAGGCTTGAGGCAAACGATTACCTTTTCTCACAGCACATATCACATCTTTGAATGCCACATTGCCATTTCTGTTTAACTACTAATTTCCTTCCACAAAAATACAATCCTTGAGTTCGTATGTCTCAAGAAGGGTGTTAATCTAAGAGAAGTTGCCTTCTCCGCCGCCACTGATGTACGTTTGTAAAAACCAATGTACGTAATCGTTAGAAATGCAATGTCAAACAAACGCCCATACAAGTTGTCCAGGAACAGGACAAACCGAAGGCGCTTTCCTCGACCATTACTAGGCGAGAAGCCCTTGCAATCCGCAAAATCTCCATCACGAAGAGACCAATGCTATAAATAACTCTATAATGGGGGCCAACCAGAGCATGTTCAACAAGCAGTCTTCACGCTAGGAATATCCACGGTCTTCAATCACCATCTTCAACATGTCTTCATGTTCCAACGTATACATTGGTTCGAAGTGGTTTTCGGATAGGAATTAACCAAATCCGACTCTGGTTCCTTCAAAATCCAATATCGATAAAAAAGAATATGAGTATATAGGATTTATTAAGTCTCTTTTCACTTTAATTCTTTTCGGACGATTTCTAAATGTCTTTCTTTTAACTTAGGATAATTCTAAGTGATTCATTCTTTTTCTTTTGGAAAATATCTCAAATTTCCTTACTTAATTCTTGATCCAAATTCCTTAACTTTTAAGCGGGTCAAAAACAATGTTATTGAAGACATCATTTACAACAAACCCTAAATCAATCTTAGCAAACATTTTGGAGTCAACAGGATCATAGAAATCATTCATTTTGGAAATTGCTTAACTTTTGGGTAATACAAATCTTATTTTAATTCAAAACTTAATACAATCTTTTTATTTAAGAGCATCCGGGCTTTCCCTCCGATCTGTTCCACCCTTCGCCTAAGAAAAGAAAACATAGGCCAGGTAAGTTCAGGGCACTGGTTGCTCCATCCCTAACCTTAGTTAAACACCTTGTTTTATCTTCCCAGATCTCACAGGCAGGACAAATGTACCAGTCGTTTTCGCATACTCAGATTTTCCACTTTTATTTTGAAATTGCTTATAAATATTCCAAATTATCTTTCAAAATGCTTAATTATCCTTTTTAAAACATTTACAATTGATTCTGGAACAGTCGTTATTACATTTAAACTCATATTACAAAAGTTAAACAATTCACAGCATAAAAGTGTTGCGAAAAGTGTCGTATAAGCTTATTTGATTAAAACAACTTTTAAACATTCGATAATTCATACTTTCCAATAAAAATCTCTTTTAAATCATTTAAATAGATTAATAAAATTTATTTCATATTTTTCCATAATTAAAAGTGTTTATTTAAACAGATTTCCTGTTATGGCCACTAAACTGCACTAGTGCGATTTTTCTGGAAAATTGATTTGGGTTTATTTCAAAATATACTTATCGAAACTTTGATTTTCTTTCTTCGTTTAGAAGATATGGATATAATAGTCTGGAATATTCTTATCTCGAAGAATTCCGAGCCATATTTCACTCTATATATTCATTTGAACTTTTTGGTGCGAAATCGCGAACTACCGTTGCGCGATGCGTCTAGTTTTAACTTATTTTTCAATATTTGAAATAATCTATTCAAATTGGATTTCAAAACTTGTAAAATCATTACAAATCATTTTAAATCAATAATTTCACTTTTTAAAGTATTTAAAATATATTTTCACTATTACCACATTATAATATTATTATATTTTCATTATTTTAATATTAAATTTTAAATTTCAATTTAATTTCAATTCTAACTTCAAATTAAACACATTTAAAACTTAGATTTAAATGTAATTTCAATTTAAACTTACATTCAACCTCAAACTAAACTTCACTTTTTCAAAATCGATTTCAATTTCAATTTCACTATTCATCTTAATTTCAATTTCTAAGTAACTATCCTTTTCAAATCCGTTTCACTTCAAATTTCAAATTCTCTTTCATTTTAACTTTAATTTCACTTTTGAATGAAAAGAGTCTTATTTTTCCACAATATCTTATATTACTAAAATATGGTATTTTTAAACAAAGGGATTACTAAATTACTAGAAATTTGATGTCCAAATTATCATCACAACCATACAACAATCATATAACATTAACATATTCAATACGGTAAATGTCATAACATTACTACGGATTATCAACCATATCCAAACAATCAACCAAACATCCATATCACCAAATAGTGAATATCTAACATAACAATTAAGCATGATAATCGACATAATTCAAAAAGCGGTGAGAATTTTTCACCTTCATATCCACTCCATCAAACTTTAACGTAAGATTTCCGTCTCTCGATGTCGTGCTATTTCCAACGTCTCGCCTTTTGTCGTTTCCTTTCCGAACGCTTTTGATTTCCTTTCCTTTTCTTTTCTCTTTCCTTTTTCCTTTTCTTCTCTCTTTTTTTTCTTTTTTTATATGGAGGACGTGAGCTTTTTTTGGAAGGAGGGGAGAGTGTGGCGTTGGGGTATAGGCGTGTAGGAAGGGGTAGGAGTGTATAGGCTTGGGTTTTGGTGAGGTGGTGCTCAGCCTAGAGGGTAGGAGCTCAGGTTTTGTGAGGTGGTGCTCGGCTTGGGCATAGGGTGGCTCGGTCGTGGGTATAGGGAAGGGTAGGCGTGGGTTTTGGGTGAGGAGGAGGTGGATAGGTGGTAGTTTGGCTTGTATAAGGTGATGGTTTGGAGTATGGAAGTGATAACTTGAAGGTAGAAGGGAAATGGTGGAAGTAGAGAAGCTTTTTGGAAATTTTTATGAAACGAAAGTGTAGTGGAAATAAAGAGATGTGTGGTTGTATTTATAAGTGTACATCTTTAGTGGTAAATGACATTAATACTCTCTTCATTTTTGGATTTAAATATAGTTTTATTTTATGTGAAAAAGAGTGATTTGATATGGATTAATGGTGATGGTAAGAAATAGAAATGATTAATTATCATTTCTTTCTTAGGTTTTGTGTTTGAAGATGAGACTTTGCATTGATTTGATTTGCATTAAATGCATGGACGTATGTGTCATTAATTCCTTAAATTAGCTTTCTTTTCACTTTTCCATTTGCTCCTTTTCTATGTATAAGCATAACATCTTATTAATGAGATGTGAAGTAGAGTAATGATGTTGTTTTATAAAAGCTTTAATAATTTTTAAATTTGTCAAATCATACTTTTTACTATTTATACATTTATGTAAATATTTTCAAAAGTAAACTCTTTTTGTTTTTAGTGCTAAATGTAGAATGTTTATATAGTTTGAAAACTTGTATTTATAAGTTAGAAAATGTATCAAGTTGCAACAACTTGTCGACAACTTGTTTTGGTTGAAAACTTTGTTTTTGATGACAAAGTTTACAGTCAAAATTTGACGTTTTTATTAAGCTATATATTGAAGTAAATCAATCTTTAAAATGAACTTTTTACTTCTTTAAATAAATTAAAACATATCTCTTTATATTTTAAAAACATATTTAAATAGTATCAAAATCTCTAATTTTACACGGTATGTAAAACTGTCAAAATGCGACAAATTTTGGTTATTTTTGTAAAACGATTATTAACAAACTTTTAAATCTTTTAACATACTTTTATTATATTTATTAGATGTTTTAAATAAGATTTACCTATTTAAATAGATATTTAAATTCATTTATTTAAGCCATTATTTATTTTTAACTTTTGTCGATTTGTTCAAAAATCCAAATTTATACTTTTTAATTTATTAACTATAAGAATAGATAATTATTTATTATATATAACATATTATTTAAGATTTAAACTCCTTTTTAAATTTAAATCGAACAAAATCTCTCATTTTCTAAGTAGCGAAATTACGGGTCGTTACATTCTCCCCTACTTAAAAGCATTTCGTCCTCGAAATGAAATCAAAGATACAGAACAATAAAGGTCAACAATATATGTCAAAGGAAATACTATCACTAAATACCGATCATAAAGTACAATCATTCATCCTGGTCCTAACCTGAGTGCGTACTACACACTTGAGGTAAGTCAACTATCTACATTAGTCAACCCTCTATATCAGTCAAAAAAGACTACATCCCATATCTTAGCGCGTACTACGTGCTTAAGTTAATCACAATTGCTATAATACAACAACCCCAAAATATCCCAAAGTGAAACACTAATCATCGGATGAACCCTCTGATGGTGCTTCTAAGTCTATCTCTTATGGTTCATCATCTTCCTCAACCGACTCCTCCTCATCTATCTCTGGAACTACATCCCACCCTAATGGCTGCCACTGGTGGCCTCCTAGGAACCATGGCTCATGCTGCTCTATCTCAATATCCTCTAAACCAATATCCTCAGCTACCATCGGAATGGGAGATCCTATCTCCTGAATGGGTGTACCCATATCCCAAATAATCTGCTCCTCGTCTTCTGAATCATCTTCCTCGTAAAACCTCGCATCGTAAGTCTCTGAGACTTCCGTCTCTATCTCCATGGGCTCTTCGATCAATGGTTCGATCTCCATGGGCTCCTCCATAGGTTCCTCTTCCTCCGGTTCCTCATCATCACTCAAGGGATCTAACATCCAGTTATCCACCTCATCCTCTGCCTCGTCATCTGCCTCCCCTCCTGCATCGATCTCTATGTCTACGGGCAACTCTTCCGCAATATCTGGAACAACTATCAACTCCTCATCGTCGGAGATATCTATCAAGTGGTCAAATGATCCCGGTACTATACCCGAGGGTCCTCTTACTGGTATATCTTCCTCATCACTCGTGATCAGCGTATCAACAACTTCCAAGTCTCCGTATTTAGCTAAGGCTTCCCTAAATCTTTGCCTAAGTGCTAGTCTTTCGGCCTTGGTTGGTTTCTACAATTTTATATATGAGAACTCAAAATTAGTTATCATTTTCTATCAAAGATTCAATTTTTAGCTTATTTTTATTTTATTAAGTGCTTCTTACTTAATTATCATCATCATTTTTTTCCTCTAATGGGTTCTAGCAGAATTTGGACATTGACAAAATAGCAAAATGGTAGCTTATATATTGATTCCAAAATACATTCATACTAAGTGACTTCTACGAAGTACACTCAAAAAGTTTTACAAAATTCCTACCGGTAAGAATACTTAGATAAGGCTTACTTATACATGCTTAACTAACTTAAACTTCCACTATCCCTTTTTCTGCAACAGTTGGTGGGTGAGTAAGGGTAACAAAAGGCCTCGGCTGTTCTGCCGCCTTGAGCATTGGACGGTCTCTGGCAGTATGTCCTAAAATGTGGCAGTAATAACAACTCTTGGGGACAGTTTTCTTAAAGGTCTTGACGTTTGCTCCTAATTTACATTCTTTGACTATACGTACTAATTCTTTGCACCGATAACAACACTTTTCCTTCCCTTTTGGGGCTTTGGGTTTCTTCTTTGTTCTAGGGCAATCATGTAGAAAATGTCCTAGCTTCTTACACTTAAAGTAGCATATATCTTCTCGAACAGGTTTTTCTTCCTTCTGTTTCCTTATTTTCTTGGCTGGTGCTTCAGTAGTCGGCTTTAGCACAGCATCCTCGAATTTTAGGGTATTGCTTATCATTTCCCTAAACGATCCATGGATGAAGCTTACCATGCTACACTGGAGCTCATCACATTTGCTTAACAAATTCTTAACTTCTATAATCTTTTCTGATCCTGAGAACTTCATTTGTCTTAAGAACTCGAACTCCCAATAAAGTGAAGCGAAGTTCAGTGGGTTTGGTCTTTCCTGAAAAGAATATTATTTCTCTACACATTATCATCAAATACCTTATAGTCAAATTGTGAAATTTAATTCACGAGGTATTTGTTCTTATTTACCCATTTTATACTTATCAAATCATTTATCATTTCTTAAGGCCGAATATCTAGGGTTATGAAAGTTAGGAAGTTTTCAACAATTGATTTCTTTATAGGAATATCTTATAGTCAAATTGTGTAATTCTAATCACAAGATATTCATATTTTAGTTTTACTAAGCAAAAATCACAATCAATCCTTAATTTCTAACCCAAAAGGTTATAATGTCCCCTTTACCATTTATAATATAAACCCATGGTAAAATTATTTCATTTACCAATTTCTTTAAAACAAAATCACTTTTATAAAATTAACAAACATGCGCTCATATATATAATACTCTCATAACTCATTCTAGGGTGTTTCTAGCCCTATCTCTAATGAGTTACTCATCCTAGGATATTATTAATCCTTTCTCTGATGAGACCTTTATCCATAACAGAGCCAAGGTTCTCGCTTAACCCTCAGCTCTGATACCAAATGTAAAGGCCCATTTTCCCGTACCCTTTGAATCGACAATAAACCATACATGTCCAACTCAAATTGTACGAAAAGACCGATCTTTAAGGGTGATAAAGAAAAGTAGACAGAACAGAATCTCTTACGAATGGAATAACATATAATATTGAACAAATATTTTTATTGCGGAAAACTTTTAAATACATATATCAGAGTCTAATCTAAATTCAGCTTGGACAGTTATAAAACCTGCCCTTACAAATACTAACAAACATCAAACAAAATTCACTAAGTATAGCAGATAATAGAATATGTCCATATGTCGATGAATATCTCCGGCTCTCTCTGGAAACTCCAACCATCTTCGATTAAACCTGAAACTACTCGGATATGACCCGAGTATTGAAAATACCTGGATCAGGCTTGATAAACCAGCGTGAGAAAAACTCAATAATAAATGATAGTGTCATATATTAGCCTTTGGATAAAAATCCTTTGAAAAGAATGAGTATCTCGTAAGACAAGTTCACACATAAACACGGACATGTTTTTACCTTACGATAATTAAAACACTTTTATATCAAAACCTTTGATATTATTTCTAATGGCATTCTTTGAAAACCTTTGCAAATAAACTTATTAATCTTAGCCTAAATTGTTGCATTGATTAAATTCCATCATACTAGGCTCTACAAACAAAACCGTAGGTTCTTATTGGAGAATGGATTTCCATACAAATGACCAGGCGCAGGATCTACCTTCCGAAAGGGGTACACCTCTAGATGGATGTCCCGAGGACCATCACAAAGGATCCTCTACCGACACATGACCGGCCCACCTCTATAACTAGATGGTACTGAATATGACATCCTCCGGTCGTTACCGACCTTTATCGAGGGCCCTCTAGCGTACACCACATTAATTTACACCCCGACGTCATAGCGGGAAGAAATATATCTAGAAGAGGATGACCATATCCTAATTGCGAATGACCCACTTAGCCTTGCTGCATCTAATCCTGTTTCGGTCATTTTCGGTTTGATGAGGGTTGAGGCAAACGATTACCTTTTCTCAAGCACATATCACATCTTTCAATGCCATATTTCCATTTCCATTTAACTACTAATTTTCTTCCACAAAAATACAATCCTTGAGCTCGTATGTCTCAAGGAGGGTGTTAGGCTAAGAGAAGTTGCCTTTTCCGCCACCACTGATGTACGTTTGTAAAAACCAATGCACTTAATCGCTAGAAATGCAATGTCACACAAACGTCCATACAAGTTGTCCAGGAACAGGACAAACCGAAGGCGCTTTCCTCGGCCATTACTAGGCGAGAAGCCCTTACAACCCGCAAAATCTCCATCACGAAGAGACCACTGCTATAAATAACTCTATAATGGGGGCCAAGCAGAGCATGTCCAACAAGCAGTCTTCACGCTAGGAAGATCCACGGTCTTCAATCACCATCTTCAACATGTCTTACGTTCGAACGTATACATTGGTTCGAAGTGGTTTTCGGATAGGAATTAACCAAATTCGATTCTGGTTCCTTCGAAATCAAATTATCGATAAAAGTGAATATGAGTATACAGGATTTATTAAGTCTCTTTTCACTTTAATTCTTTTCGAATGATTTCGAAATCTCTTTCTTTTAAATTAGGATAATTCTAAGTAATTCATTCTTTTGCTTTTGGAAAATATCTCAAATTTCCTTACTTAATTCTTGATCCAAATTGCTTAACTTTTAAGCGGGTCAAAAACAATGTTATTGAAGACATCGTTTACGACAAACCCTAAATCAATCTTAGCAAACATTTTTGAGTCAACAGGATCATAAAAATCATTCATTTTGGAAATTTCTTAACTTTTGGATAATACAAATCTTATTTTAATTCAAAAATTAATACAATCTTTTTATTGAAGAGCATCCGGGCTTCACCTTTGATCTATTCCACCCCTCGCCTAAGAAAAGAAAACATAGGCCAGGTAAGTTCAGGGTACTGGTTGCTCCATCCCTAACCTTAGTTAAACACCTTGTTTTATCTTCCCAGATCTCACAGGCGGGACAAATGTACTAGTCGTTTCTGCATACTCAGATTTTTCCACTTTTATTTTGGAATTGCTTATAAATCTTCCAAATTATCTTTCAAAATGCTTAATTATCCTTTTTAAAACATCCACAATTGATTCTGGAACAATCGTTATTACATTTGAACTCATATTCCAAAAGTTATACAATTCACAGCATAAAAGTGCTGCGGAAAGTGCCGTATAAGCTTATTTGATTAAAACAACTTTTAAACATTCGATAATTCATATTTTCCTATCCAAATATCTTTTAAATCATTTAAATAGATTTATCGAATTTATTTCATATTTTTCCATAATTAAAAATGTTTATTTAAACAGATTTCTTGTTATGGTCACTAAACTGCACTAGCGTGATTTTTCTGAAAAATTGATTTGGACTTATTTCAAAATCTACTTATCGAAACTTTGATTTTCTCTCTTCGTTTAGAAGATATGGATATAATAGTTCGGAATTTTCTTATCTCGAAGAATTCCGAGCCATATTTCACCCTATACATTCATTTGAACTTTTTGGCGCGAAATCGCGAACTACCGTTGCGCGACGCGTCTAATTTTAACTTATTTCCAATATTTGAGATAATATATTCAAATTGGATTTCAACACTTATAAAATCATTACAAATCATTTTAAATCAATAATTTCACTTTTTAAAGTATTTAAAATATATTTTCACCATTAACACATTATAATATTATTATATTTCCATTATTTTAATATTAAATTTTAAATTTCAATTTCAATTCAATTTCATTTCTAACTTCAAATTAAACACATTTAAAACTTAGATTTAAATCTAATTTCAATTTAAACTTTCATTCAACCTCAAACTAAACTTCACTTTTTCAAAATTGATTTCAATTTCAATTTCACTATTCATCTTAATTTCAATTTCTAATTAACTACTTCAAATTTCAAATTCTCTTTCATTTTAACTTTAATTTCACTTCTAAATGAAAAGAGACTTATTTTTCCACAATATCTCATATTACTAAAATATGGCCTTTTTAAACAAAGGGATTACTAAATTAACTGAAATTTGATGTCCAAATTATCATCACAACCATACAACAATCATATAACATTAACATATTCAATATGGTAAATGTCATAACATTACTACGGATTATACAACATATCCAAACAATCAACCAAACATCCATATCACCAAATAGAGATTATCTAACATGACAATTAAGCATGATAATCAATATAATTCAAAAGGCGGTGAGAATTTCTCGCCTTCATATTCACTCCGTCAAACTTTAACGTAAGATTTCCGTCTCTCGCTATCGTCCTATTTCCAATGTCTTTCCTTTTGCCGTTTCCTTTCCGAACGCTTTTGATTTCCATTATTTTTCTTTTCTCTTTCTTTTTTTCCTTTTCTTCTCTCTTTTTTTTTCTTTTTTTTTATATGGAGGACATGAGCTTTTCTTGGAAGGAGGAGAGAGTGTGGCCTTGGGGTATAAGTGTGTAGGAAGGGGTAGGAGTGTATAGGCTTGGGTTTTGGTGAGGTGGTGCTCGGCCTAGGGGGTAGGAGCTCGGTTTTGGCGAGGTGGTGCTCGGCTTGGGCTTAGGGTGGCTCGGCCGTGGGTATAGGGAAGGGTAGGCATGGGTTTTGGGTGAGGAGGAGGTGGATATTTGGTAGTTTGGCTTGTGTAAGGTGATGTAAGGTGATGGTTTGGAGTATGGAGGTGATAACTTGAAGGTAGAAGAAAAATGGTGGAAGTATAGAAGGTTTTTGGAAATTTTTATGAAACGAAAGTGTAGTGGAAATGAAGAGATGTGTGGTTGTATTTATAAGTGAACATCTTTTGTGGTAAATGACATTAATACCCTCTTCATTTTTGGATTTAAATATACTTTTATTTTATGTGAAAATAGGTGATTTTGTAACGACCCGTAATTTTGAGCAATATCGATTTAATAATCTTTGTCAATAATTAAATTGATTTGATCATTTTATATTATAAATTGACAAGTTAAAATTATTTTAAAGATTTATAATAATAATTTGTTAATATCTATAAACGTTTTTCTTAACAATATGAATTGGAAAATTTAATTCTTTTGAAAACTAATAATTTGGAAATATTTATTTTAGCAATTTAGAATTCGGTAGGATTTATTTTTCAAAAGCTAATCAAGATATTTTCTATTTATGATATATATATATTGATATATCTTGTAAATAGGAAATGTTTAATGTAATAAAAACTTTATATTCAAATTGTAGTATATATAAATATATATATTATGATTTGGTTTGTGTTTTAAAATTCAACACGGTAAATTTTAAATTTAATGTTAAAATGTTTTTCTCTTTGAAATGTGTATATATATTTGTATATATATTTGAAATAGGAAACAAATATTGATTTGAATTTAACAAGAGTTTTCAAAACTATAATATATAATTTGAAATTTGAAAGGTTAATTTGATTTAATGCTTTTGAAATGATATTTGAAATTTAAATTTTTATAATAAAGTTAATTTCTTCTTATTATAAACATATAGTTCAACTTGAGTTTTAGATAAGATTTAAATTTAAAAGATCATTTGCTTAATATCCTTTCATTTTAATTTTAACACAAGATAAATTTGTTTTAAAATTTTAAGAGTTAAATTAAAATAGATATTTCAAACATATAAACATTAAATTGAATCAAAATATAAATTACTTGAATTCATATGAATATTTATTAAAGGATAAGTATACACATTTTATAATCATATGAATATTACATAAATATATGTATATAGCTTAAATAGATTATTAAAAAGAAAATCACATTTTAAACATTTATAAACATTGGAGAATAAACATTTGTAAATATTAAATAACACATAACCACACTTGTAAACATTTTAGAGTGGGTTAAAGACAAGTGTAAGATCCTTATAACATTAAAGTGACAAATGTCTTTTTCTTTAATAATAAAATTTAAAATCTAATTGTAAATAAAAGAAGGGTTTTATTCTTCAGCTGAAATCTTTTTCTTCAACTCAAACTTAATACAAAACAAATCAAAGAAAAGAAAAGAAAAAAATCTGTTAAATCTGAAACAAAATGAAATCAGTAAAATGCAGAAATCTGAAAAAAAAGAAACCTGGGAAGTAATAAATCTGGAAATTACAATATCAAGGAACAAGAGAAACAATGCTAGAATTTCAAGTACAATCAAGCAACAAGTTCAAGAAGAATATAGAAATTACAACAAGCCTGGAAACAGTTCTATCATCTGCTCTCTGTTCTTTGCTAAATCAGGTGAGTAAATGCAATTTTAAAAACAGTTTCAAATTCTGGTTTTCACCTGTTCTTATGAATGAATAACATGATGTTATCTGCAATATTTGAATTATATGGATGCATGTTTATTTCTTTTCATTTGAATGCATGTGTGGTAAAACATATATACTCTGTATGATAATTACAGTTACAAATTGCCATAATAAATTCAGTAACTAATGGTTGAGTTAGAATTAGACTTTGAATTGTAAATAGAAGTTGTCTGAAATCTTGTAGGCTATCATCTAAATACAATTACAAATTTTTAAAGTAAATAAAGGTTCTAAAATTTCAAATTTACAGTAAAATATAATTTGGGTCAAAAAAATTATTAAATCAATTTTAGTTTTTGAGCTCATAACTGGATTGCAAATAGTATATCGTGATTTTTGAAACTTGAATCAAGATTTTTAGATCAATATTTAAAGAGAATTCTGGGATTTTCTGTTTTGGGTAATATGGCCAACCTGAGGCGAACGATGGCGAGCTGGGCAGCGTCGTTGGGCATGGAGGTTGAGGGGATGTGGTAGTCCATCAGAAAAATACTCTTGGATTTTATCATTGATCGTGATGTGCAGAATCGATTGTAATAGGGTTTAACATCCTGATAATGTCATTGTTGTTCTGATGGGTTTTGCGGTTTCAAGAGGCTATTGGGGACGATCGCGAGGGGTTAGGGAGATGCTGGGGAGTGAGGTGAAGCTACGGTGAACGTAGAGAAGCTTATCGACTCCGTGATCATCGACGGCGATTATGTTCTCTGATGGATGGGTTCAGGCAGTTTGGGTTGAAGGGAAAGATTTCGATTCTCGGTCGTATGGGGTTTTATGGGTTGCGCATAGTGTTGAAGGGGTCGAGAGAGACTCGTCGAAGTCACGGTGAAGGTCGTCGGTGGTCGGGGTGATGGTGCATGATGCACGCGTGAAGGTGTATCAGTGAATTTAGATTGGATTGAGCTCGAAGGCGACTTCGGGTTTGCAGTGTGATTTCTCGAAGCAGGTTGTAGGGTTGGGTAACTCGGGGTTTAACGCGGGAAATTTAGTGGGTTGCTCGGGTTTTTACTGAGTAGGATTTTGTTTGTTTAGGTTTTAAAATCAACAGCATATGTTTATTAAAAAAAAGAAAAGTTTGAAGCTAAGGGAATTTGATTTTGTAAACGATTAAGGTTTTAAAACAAAAGTTAACAGGTTTATTTATAAAACTAATTTGTTTCAAGTTAAGTTTTAAACAAGTTTTTATATATTAAAATATGAAAGTTTTTAAAATAAAATTAGTGAATTTTTGAAACAAAGATTGTATTAAATTTTTATTAAATAACCTTGGAAGTTTAAAGATGTAAAAGTTTACTTGAATATTTAAATTATTTTAATTATAATTGATTTCAAGTATATTTTATTTTTAATAAAGATTAATAATTAAGAATTTGATAGTCAATTTTAATTAAGAATTATATTGAGTAATTAAGAGTTTGGTTAATAAATATATGAAGATAATTAACATAAAGTTACTGGTTAATATAAATGATTTAATAAGGATAATGGTTTCTTAATTAAGAATCTTTTTAATATCGTTAATTAAGAATCATTTAATTAATTTAAATGATTAAGTTAAATAATTAATTAAATAATTAATTTGTGGTTAATTAGGATAATCACTGATGGGTTAATCTAATATAATTACTTGGTGAAGTAATTTGGTAATTAAATGATTAATTACAAGAGGTAATTAAATAAGAGCTAATTACTTTATGAAAGTAATTAAGTAGATGTGATTAAGGGTTAATCACTTTGGTCATTAATTAAAGAATTAATTAATAATTAATTAAAGGTTTAAATTATTTAAATAATGGTTAATTAATAAAAGGATTAAAAGTAATTAATTAAGAAAGAAATTTAATTAATGAAGTAATCATTAATTAATGGAAATCGTTAATAAATCGTTAATTAATAATTTAAGGATAATTAATTATTAATTATTAAATATAATTAAAAGTAATTAATCAAATGTGATTAATTAAAAGTAATTAATTATAAATGATTAATTATAAATGATTAATCAAGTATAATTAATTAAAGATAATTAATCAAGAGCAATTAATTAAGTATGATTAATTAAGGATGATTAATCAGGTGTGATTAATTAAATAATTATTAAGGTAATTAAATAATAATAAATCAAGTGTGATTTATTTAGAAAGTGATTGAGTGATGATTACTTGGATAATTAGGAAGTTATTAATCAAGATGATTAATTAAATTTGTGGTTAAGGAATAATTACTTATAGTAATTAAGTAATTTATTAATCAAAGATGATTAATTAAAGAGAATAATTAAGTGATGTTTATTAATTAATTTGTAATTAATTAATGAATAGTAAGATGGATTGATGATAATCAAAGTGATTAAGTAAGAATCAATTTAATTAAGAATTAATTAAATTATTTAAGTTGGATCAACCTTGTGTACGAGTGATTATTGATTGGCTGATAAGTATCATTGGATGAGTTAATGATATTGGTGGATATTAAATGTCATTGGTTGATATGTGATGATGTGAATGTGATATATCTGAGATGTGATATGTATGCTGCTTTGTGATATGTATGGATGAATGTGATAATAGTGAATTATCTATCTATGAATTGTGAATCATCCATTTATGTTTAAGTGATATTTCTGAATATCTATTGTTTAAATCCCTTAAGTACAACTTGGACATTAAAATGGCGTTTGGATTCGGTGAGACCGGGATCGGGTTTCCATATTTGGATATCCGAAAACCACATCGATTCCAATTAAACGTTAGGTCATGAATCCAAGTGGAGCAAGTGAAGACTCGAGGTGTAAGAACTATACGTCAGTATAACTCTGTGGGTGATTCCGTAGTGAGTTTGACGGAATAGTACTTATAGATTCGAGATGGTGATTCAGAGTGCAAGGGCTATGGCCGTTGACTCTGAGGGTGATTCCAAGATGAGTGCAACGAGATAGTGCCTTCGGTTTCGTTCGAACCCGGAACGAACTTGTATGGATCGAATGCTTTCAGAACATCGCCATGTGGACGATGAGCATTCTAAGATAGATGTGTCCTATAAAGGTAATCCAAGCCTCAAGCCTCATCAACCGAGAATGGCTAAAACAGGGGAGGTGCAGCAAGGCTTCGTGGGTAGCTCCCACTGGAGAGCGAGATACATCCCTGTCTAGATGTCCCTTTTTATTTCGGCTTTATGGGCAGTTGGCTTGCAGCCAACTGCGGGGTGGTCTTGTTCGGGACTGTTCAGTAAGGAATGGTCCCAGCCTTGTGTTGCAGGGGAGTGGGCGTACTCCTCGGTACGGTGATCTAGACCACGTACTGTGACGGGTGGTACCCCAGTAGCCCTACCATTGATGGAAACCCATTTTCCCTACGAGACCCTACGGTTTTGTTTGTATTACCCACTTTTGTGGCTTGTAGCTGGAATTTAATGAATGTAACAATTTCGGCTATTTCATATTTATTTGAAAACCCTAGACACTATTATAATATCACTGGATTTCCTATCAAATGTTTTGGTTAGCGTAAGGTAAAAACTTTTCCACGTTTATGTGTGGGAAGTCTTACGTGATACTTTTTCTTTCAGAAGGATTTTCTAAAGTTAAGCAATCTTAAACCATTTACTTACACCAGACCCCTGTCTGACCCGAGTGTTTATTTTCTGTTTTATTAAACTCTTGGGTACTCATATTATATATGAGTAGTCAAGTGATTCAGGTTATCTTTGACGAATTCTGGAGGAGCTTTGGAGCAGGAGGCTTCAGCGTGTAGATATATAGTTAGAATTTCCGCTGTGTTGTTATTCTGTATTATGTCTTGTATTGTATTAGACAAAACTGTTATAACTGTCTAAATTGAGATGTATAGTTGCGTACTCTGATGTATATGATACTATGTATATGTTATATATTATATTTCATACGTTCCGCTGTGAGATTCTGATGTGTTGTTTTTCTTTCTTCTCTTTCTTTCCTTCTTCTATCTCTTTCTTTCTTAATTAGTGATGCGATTTTCTGGTGATAGAAAGTCGGGTCGTCACAGTTGGTATCAGAGCATTAGGTTGACTGAATACCTAGGCTCTGGAGTGGTGTCTATCTTGAGAGAGCGTACTTGTAATTTATATATATATATATATATATATATATATATCTACCTAATCTGTTGGGTTATCTATTCGGATTTTCCAACATAGGCTATAGAGGTAGATAATGTAGGATTGTGTGGAACACGACTACCACTAATGGAAGAGGCTTATATGTTGTGGTTGGAGGTGTTTATCGAGATTGTAGACCTAATGCTGTCTCGAATAAGTTTTGTGGATTGTAGAAAGGATTTCTTTGAGTACAGAGGAAGTATTTGCAAGAATTGGAGTATATTCTTGAAGTGTGAGGTTAATTTGCTCTCGAATGAGCAGGGATTTCCAGGAGTTGAGTTTGTCAGCTAAATAGAAGCAAGTGACGGTATCTTGGCGACTTCAAGAAGGAATAGCTGTGTGATGAGATGCAGTTTCCATAGATGGTTCTGAAGATGTTTCTTTTGGAGCCAGATTTAGATGGTGTTGGAAGAGCAATTGATGTCTACTGCAGTGAAGATTCGGATGTTTATAGATTTTTCTGGATCTCAAGTAAGGGTATCTAATCTGTATAGAAGTATGAGACTAAGGTCGATGAGTTACCTCACTTCGGACATGGTCTCATTTGTTTTCCTTAAGAGAACTAGTAGTTGGTATTGGGTTTGAGCCGAGTTTCTTTGAGAAGATGTCTACCTCTCAAGGATCTTTTAGTGGAATTGGGTGATAGTTTTAAGTTTCAAGGAGCTTGTGGTTAAGGATGATCTTTTGGCTTAGCTGTATCATCAAAGTGAAGTTTCGAAGCAGTAGCATGGATCTGTTTCTTAAATGATTCAGTAATCTTTGGGATTCTACTATCGGCAGACCAGGTAGATAGAGTAGGCTTATCCTTTTCTTCGGAAGGCTCGGCAGAGTAGAATATCTGTTGGAAGTGATCTATCAGTTTTTCTGGTAGATAAGCCATTCTGGAAAGATTTATCTTGAATAGGAAAAGCTGTTCTAGTTGGGGAGACAGTTCTTTGGGGTCTGCACTGAGAGGGATCGCAAAAGTGACTTGCGATTAGTTTGGGAATCTTTGAGTATTCTTTGGCTTGGGAATTGAGGCATCTCGAGTAGAGGTGAAAGCCATTAGTGTAGTCAGAGATTTTCCAGATGTTTTTGAGGAATTCATAAGTTGAACCAAATCGGAGATCGAGTTTTCTTATCGACTTGGATTTCCAAGAGCAATATTGATGATTCAACCATATAGTGGGATGACTCTTAGAGCAAGAAGAGTTTGGTGAGGCAGCTCAGGATTCTTTGGAGAGGGATTGATTATCTAATTCTAGTTGAGATTCTGCTAAGATGTTTTGATCAAGTGGAATAGTCACTATGATTTTATGAGTCTGATGAACTGTGTATGGAGAAAGATTGTTCTTGTGTTCTTCGATAGCATTCTTATCTACTCCAGATCAGAGTTGTGCAGCGAAAGCGAGTGTGCAGCGAAAGCGAGAATAGGAGCAACCTGGAGATGCAGTTTTCTTGGATTAAAAGATTTCTGCAGGAAATTCAAGTATAAAGAAATTTTCTGGATTTGGAAGGTAAGGTTGTCAAGTACAACTGTTTGGCTATTCCAGATAAGAGATGAAGGCTTGAAGTCCACTGATGTTTGTAGAATAGAGTTGTGTATTAGATTTCAGCAAATTTTTGGGAGAGCCATTTTGTTGAGTAGGACCTGGAGACTTGGTTTGAGTTGGTGTTGTTGTTTCATGAAGCAATCAACAAGGGTTAAGCTGATCAGGAATATTGGAGGTGACTCAGAGCATATGAAGAGTTGTGCAGTTAAGAATTGAGAAAATTTTGAATGTGAAATTGGAATTTACTGCTTTGGTTTTATCCGATCAAAGAAGATATAAGATGTGGTAAAACTGGAGGGCTAGCTCCGGAGAAATTTTGAGTTTTTCTGTGTTCTCTGGAGATTAGATTTTGATCTACAGGATTGAATTTCCAGTTCGGATAGCTTGAATTCATTGTATTTCACGTATCTCTGAGAAATATGTGTATGATTCATCAAGTGATAGAATCAACAGTTCAGAAGGATCTGGTAGTTGGGCTAGTCTTGAGTTTAATCTGATATCTTTTTCAGATGTGTAGATCAGATGAGGGAGTTCTTGGTTATAGTAATATAGTTAATTAAGATTCTGTAGAGCGAGTATTCCAGAATAGGTACCTGGGAAACTCTAGATCATATTAGGAAGTTCTATTCAGAATTTTCCTGGATAGATAAAATTGTTTGCTTGAATTGGTTGCTATGATTGATTGTGTGATTTCTGTTTGAAAATTTTAAATTCTTTAGCTGGGTTATTAAATTATCTTTGCTTTAAATTTCGGAGACGAAATTCTTTTAAGGGGGAAGGAATGTAACGACCCGGAATTTTGAGCAATATCGATTTAATAATCTTTGTTAATAATTAAATTGATTTGATCATTTTATATTATAAATTGACAAGTTAAAATTATTTTAAAGATTTATGATAATAATTTGTTAATATCTATAAACATTTTTCTTAACAATATGAATTGGAAAATTTAATTCTTTTGAAAACTAATAATTTGGAAATATTTATTTTAGCAATTTAGAATTCAGTAAGATTTATTTTTCAAAAGCTAATCAAGATATTTTCTATTTATGATATATATATATATATATATATATATATATTGATATATCTTGTGAATAGGAAATGTTTAATGTAATAAAAACTTTATATTCAAATTGTAATATATATAAATATATATATTATGATTTGGTTTGTGTTTTAAAATTCAACACGGTAAATTTTAAATTTAATGTTAAAATGTTTTTTTATTTGAAATGTGTATACATATTTGTATATATATTTGAAATAGGAAAAAAAATATTGATTTGAATTTAACAAGAGTTTTCAAAACTTTAATATATAATTTGAAATTTGAAAGGTTAATTTGATTTAATGCCTCTGAAATGATATTTGAAATTTAAATTTTTATAACAAAGTTAATTTCTTATTATTATAAACATATAGTTCAACTTGAGTTTTAGATAAGATTTAAATTTAAAAGTTCATTTGCTTAATATCCTTTCAGTTTAATTTTAACACAAGATAAATTTGTTTTAAAATTTTAAGAGTTAAATTAAAATAGATATTTCAAACATATAAACATTAAATTGAATCAAAATATAAGTTACTTAAATTCGTATGAATATTTATTAAAGGATAAGTATACACATTTTATAATCATATGAATATTACATAAATATATGTATATAGCTTAAATAGATTATTAAAAAGAAAATCACATTTATAAACATTGGAGAATAAACATTTGTAAATGTTAAATAACACATAACCACACTTGTAAACATTTTAGAGTGGGTTAAAGACAAGTGTAAGATCCTTATAACATTAAAGTGACAAATGTCTTTTTCTTTAATAATAAAATTTAAAATCTAATTGTAAATAAAAGATGGGTTTTATTCTTCAGCTGAAAACTTTTTCTTCAACTCAAACTTAATACAAAACAACAAAAAAAAAGAAAACAAAATCTGTTAAATTTGAAACAAAATGAAATCAGTAAAATGCAGAAATCTGAAAAAAAGAAACCTGGGAAGTAATAAATCTGGAAATTACAGTATCAAGGAACAAGAGAATCAATGCTAGAATTTCAAGTACAATCAAGCAACAAGTTCAAGAAGAATGCAGAAATTACAACAAGCCTGGAAACAGTTCTATCATCTGCTCTCTGTTCTTTGCTAAATCAGGTGAGTAAATGCAATTTTAAAAACAGTTTTAAATTCTGGTTTTCACCTGTTCTTATAGGCATTGTTGATTTGGGACATGGGAAAGTGCCCAACTCTTCGCTAATCGCCGATAGATCCATTTCGTTGATTATTTAAAACTTCCAAATCGCAACTGAAAATCAATCCCTAAATAATGGTGCGTTTTGACAAGAACTTCGAATTATGATTGGAGCTTCCCTAAAAGATCAGAGCTTTCCAATGCCAGGTATCTGAAATACGATAGAATCTGATTTGAGATTTTCTTTCCTAGATCTGGCTCCTGACGAAAATTAGCTGTAGCCTTCTTTCTTGTTTTTTTTCCTCGAATTCGGTTACAGAATTTTTTGTTTTCTGAGAAAATGCAAATTTTAGATTGCAAAATTATTATTTTGATTTAGGGCTGCTTATTTTGGGGAAAGAGTTGAATAGAAAGGCGGTAATCTTTTGGGTTACGTTTATTTGGGCAAACGCGGAATTTTTTTGTAAAGGCGGGAAGCGAAATATTTTTTGTTGCATTTATATAATAAGGTGAAATATTATTAGTTGCATTTACGTTCAAACGCCACCAATTTTTGCAACCAAAAGCCGATTTTCTTGTAGTGTAGGTAATTAAATGATTAATTACAAGAGGTAATTAAATAAGAGCTAATTACTTTATGAAAGTAATTAAGTAGATGTGATTAAGGGTTAATCACTTTGGTTATTAATTAAAAAATTAATTAATAATTAATTAAAGGTTTAAACTATTTAATTAATGGTTAATTAATAAAAGGATTAAAAGTAAATAATTAAGAAAGAAATTAAATTAATGAAGTAATCATTAATTAATGGAAATAGTTAATAAATTATTAATAAATAATTTAAGGATAATTAAGTGTTAATTATTAAATATAATTAAAAGTAATTAATTAAATGTGATTAATTAAAAGTAATTAATTAAAAATGATTAATTATAAATGATTAATCAAGTATGATTAATTAAAGATAATTAATCAAGAGCAATTAATTAAGTATGATTAATTAAGGATGATTAATCAGGTGTGATTAATTAAATAATTATTAAGGTAATTAAATAATAATAAATCAAGTGTGATTTATTTAGAAAGTAATTGAGTGATGATTACTTGGATAATTAAGAAGCTGTTAATCAAGATGATTAATTAAATTTGTGGTTAAGGAATAATTACTTATAGTAATTAAGTAATTAATTAATCAAAGATGATTAATTAAAGAGAATAATTAAGTGATGTTTATTAATTAATTTGTAATTAATTAATGAATAGTAAGATGGATTGATAATAATCAAAGTGATTAAGTAAGAATCAATTTAATTAAGAATTAATTAAATTATTTAAGTTGGATCAACCTTGTGTATGAGTGATTATTGATTGGTTGATAAGTATCATTGGATGAGTTAATGATATTGGTGGATATTATATGTCATTGGTTGATATGTGATGATGTGAATGTGATATATCTGAGATGTGATATATATGCTGCTTTGTGATATGTATGGATGAATGTGATAATAGTGAATTATCTATCTATGAAATGTGAATCATCCATTTATGTTTAAGTGATATTTCTGAATATCTATTGTTTAAACCCCTTAAGTACAACTTAGACATTAAAATGGCGTTTGGATTCGGTGAGACCGGGATTGGGTTTCCATATTTGGATATCCGAAAACCACATCGATTCCAATTAAACGTTAGGTCGTGAATCCAAGTGGAGCAAGTGAAGACTCGAGGTGTAAGAACTATACGTCAGTATAACTCTGTGGGTGATTCCGTAATGAGTTTGATGGAATAGTACTTATAGATTCGAGATGGTGATTCAGAGTGCAAGGGCTATGGTCGTTGACTCTGAGGGTGATTCCAAAATGAGTGCAACGAGATAGTGCCTTCGGTTTCGTTCGAACCCGGAACGAACTTGTATGGATCGAATGCTTTCAGAACATCGTCAGGTGGACGATGAGCATTCTAAGATAGATGTGTCCTATAAAGGTAATCGCAGCCTCAAGCCTCATCAACCGGGAATGGATAAAACAGGGGAGGTGCAGCAAGGCTTCGTGGGTAGCTCCCGCTGGAGAGCGAGATACATCCCTGTCTAGATATCCCTTTTTATTTCGGCTTTGTGGGCAGTTGGTCTGCAGCCAACTGCGGGGTGGTCTTGTTCGGGACTGTTCAGTAAGGAATGGTCCCGGCCTTATGTTGCAGGGGAGTGGGCGTACTCCTCGGTACGGTGATCTAGACCACGTACTGTGACGGGCGGTACCCCAGTAGCCCTGCCATTGATGGAAACCTATTTTCCCTACGAGACACTACAGTTTTGTTTGTATTACCCACTTTTGTGGCTAGTAGCTGGAATTTAATGAATGTAACAATTTTGGCTATTTCATATTTATTTGAAAACCCTAGACACTATTATAATATCACTGGATTTCCTATCAAATGTTTTGGTTAGCGTAAGGTAAAAACTTTTCCATGTTTATGTGTGGGAAGTCTTACGTGATACTTTTTCTTTCAAAAGGATTTTCTAAAGTTAAGCAATCTTAAACCGTTTACTCACACCAGACCCCTGTCTGTCCCAAGTGTTTATTTTCTGTTTTATTAAACTCTTGGGTACTCATATTATATATGAGTAGTCAAGTGATTCAGGTTATCTTTGACGAATTCTGGAGGAGCTTTGGAGCAGGAGGCTTCAGCGTGTAGATATATAGTTAGAATTTTCGATGTGTTGTTATTCTGTATGATGTCTTGTATTGTATTAGACAAAACTGTTATAACTGTCTAAATTGAGATGTATAGTTGCATACTCTGATGTATATGATACTATGTATATGTTATATATTATATTTCATACGTTCCGCTGTGAGATTCTGATGTGTTGTTTTTCTTTCTTCTCTTTCTTTCCTTCTTCTATCTCTTTCTTTCTTAATTAGTGATGCAATTTTCTGGTGATAGAAAGTCGGGTCACTACAGATTTGTTATGAATTAATGGTGATGATAAGAAATAGAAATGATTACTTATCATTTCTTTCTTAGATTTTGTGTTTAAAGAGGAGACTTTGCATTGATTTGATTTGCATTAAATGCATGGATGTATGTGTCATTAATTCCTTAAATTAGCTTTCTTTTCACTTTTCCATTTGCTCCTTTTCTGTGCATAAGCATAACATCTTATTAATGAGATGTGAAGTAGAGTAATGATATTGTTTTATAAAAGCATTAATAATTTTTAAATTTGTCAATCATACTTTTTATACATTTATGTAAATATTTTCAAAAGTAAACTCTTTTTTTTTAGTGCTAAATGTAGAATGTTTATATAGTTTGTAAACTAGCATTTATAAATTAGAAAATGTATCAAGTTGCAACAACTTGTCGACAACTTATTTTGGTTGAAAACGGTGTTTTTGATGACAAAGTTTACAGTCAAAGTTTGACGTTTTTATTAAGCTATATATTGAAGTAAATCAAACTTTAAAACGAACTTTTTACTTCTTTAAATAAATTAAAACATGTCTCTTTATATTTTAAAAACATATTTAATTAGTATCAAAATCTCTAATTTTACACTGTATGTAAAACTATCAAAATGCGACAAATTTTGGTTATTTTTGTAAAACGATTGTTAACAAACTTTTAAATCTTTTAATATACTTTTATTATCTTTATTAGATTTTCTAAATAAGATTTACCTATTTAAATAGATATTTAAATACATTTATTTGAGCCTTTATTTATTTTTAACTTTTGTCGATTTGTTCCAAAATCCAAATTTATACTTTTTAATTTATTAACTATAAGAATAGATAATTATTTATTATATATAACATATTATTTAAGATTTAAACTTCTTTTTAAATTTAAATCGAACAAAATATCTCATTTTCGAAGTAGCGAAATTACGGATTGTTACACTAGATATCTTTACACCATTTGGTCAATACCAATTATGCCATGCTTAGTCGTATCATTGAGTTTGTTAATATTGAGCTTTGGCTTATCGTAATTGGCATCATAGGTGTTATATCAACTTTTGGGTTAACAACTATGTTTATGGATGAAAAACGTTGAATTTTTTTGCCTAACATGTACATACATTTAATATAAGTTAACGTGTGTTTTATTTTACTATAATGATGTCAAGTTTATAAAAGATATATATATATGTGTGTGCGTGTGTGTGTATAAAGAAAATTCATTTTTTGTTTGAAATAAACGTATGTTTTATAATATCTAATTCAAATTTCAAAATAGATATGTTGTTTGAAATTATAACAAAGCTTGATTTTAAAAATCAAAATAAGTTATTTATAATTTGCATTAATTTTAATATACATTAATAAGTCAAAATTGGTTTTGAAATATATATACATATGCACACATACATACATACATAAATATATATATTATTTTTATTGCCATTGCAATTGGAAATTGATTTATATTGCTTATGTACCTATATATAATTTTGAATAATAACTAAAGACAATAGATGCACATATAAAGGGGAAATGTGTTTAGTGTGGTGTAAATCCCAACACCTATCAATGTTCACTTTAACTATGTACACTATCTATATGTTGCACGTGCATTATACACACGTGAGTGTATTTAATACATTTGTAATATCATAATATATTTTAAATCAAGTAAAACATTTCTAAGAAAATTAATTAAAATATGGTGTATTATTTATAAAAGTATTAAGTGTTACTCCTAACTAATGCACCCTCTTAGCTTCTATGTCATATTAATTTGCCTCATATACATAACATCTTGACTCTTTACTTACAAAAGTAATAATGCAAAAACAAGTAGTTGTTGTCAACATGTACATACTAGGGTATATTTGCTATATTACTTTACATGAATATGAAACTGATTAAAATATGAATTAATTAAATCTTCTTTCAAATAAAATTGAATAAAATAAGATTTTATCTAAAACTATATTAGAATGGAACTGATAAAACATTTAAACTTCATAGCCCCAATAGATCCAAAATAGAATTCTTTTTGAATTCTGCCTGTTTCCCTCGCTTACGACTAGCCTGGTTCCTTCAACATCAAGTGTGCTGGTATAACATTTCCTTCACTTATGGAGATAGGAAATACCAAAGTAATCAGAAATAAGAAACTCTAACCACTATTGTAATGGTCATCCGAGATCCCTTTATATGGAGAGAAACCGCTAAAAATATATTTGATTTAACATATGAGTTATTTGCCAAAAGATGTAACTTTCCTATTACGTAATGCAAACACACTAATGTTTAATTCTAAATTATGAGTTAGACCTTTCGTTTCATGAGCCTTGAGTTTCTCATATGTATAAGTTGCAACTTTTCCTCCTTGGGCTCAAGACGGCTTCAGAGTCACATGAATCTATATGTACGATCAATTCTTATGTTCATTCTAGAGCTACTAATACAAGTGCTTTATTGCATGAGTGAGTCAAAATACCATCCATGAAAATAAGAATAACCCTAGTGGATTATCATCAATATATGTGATCTACACAATCAACAGAGTATGTTGGTGTGTTAGCTTGCTCGAAAGGGCATAATCAACCAATCAAAAAATGGAATAAAGTTCGAGACGTGTTATACGATACTCTCTCATATACTACATCAAGCTGATGGAATTCTGTAGTGAATATTTGACTCGGTAACGGTCTCGCACTACGAAAATATTGGAATAGATCATCAATTTGCAATAAGCAATATTGATCCATTTTAATTAATTTATTTTGCTCACGGCACTGCATAGTTTTAGTTTGCTAGTGTATTGGGTATTAGGTGTGTGCCCCACTCAAAGTTGCTCTCTTAAATGAAGCGCTTCTGTAATAATAACTGGGTTTGCATCTTTGACTCTATCATTCCTTAGGCGCCTTTCACCCAATAAGCATAACTAGTGGATTTGCTTCATTAACAAGATCGACAAGAAACTTGATCTCTCGGTGAGAAGGTAAACTGAAAACTTCTGTAAATACATCGCTATTTTGTTACTAAAGATAACTCACCTTGAGAGTGGTCTACTCTTACTACCATCTTAAGCATGACCATATGGCTTTCGCAATCTAGAATTACCCCATGTTGCCCCATCCAATCCATACCTTGTATCAAACCATTGGCAGAAAAAAAGAACAAAAACATTAAATATTAAGTGAATAATGCCCTTGACTTTCCATATATTTTAGCAAATCAAACTAAGTCTTGTTGATCCATATATCGGGTTAGTGACAACAAAGGGAATTTCTATGATATTAGTTTCAAGGTCAAGTCTATCTACCAAATTGCTGGCAAGAAATAAAAGTGAAGCTCCAATACCAAAAAGAGCACATATAGGTAAATCAAATACTAGAAATGTACCTTTTATAACGACATCTTTACCTTCACATTGCCAGCCTACTGAGATGAGGATGGAACATGTCTAATGTGTAAATTAAGGACAGTCTTTCCTCATGTTGCTCTATTGAATGCAAATGAAACACTTCCTCATATTTTTTAGAGCTTTGCGCTCGCTAAAGAAGTGTTCCTTCAAGTTACAAGACTTGACGAAAAACTTTGGCCTTTTTTTCTTTTTATTCATGTTCTCCTTATTGCTCGGGCCCATTTATTTCCCAAACCATTTTGGTTTTCTTTCAACTTTGGTCGTTGCCTCGACCTCGTATGACTAGTGAGAGAACTTTCATGCCTAATTGTCATATCAGCATTCTTTTCAAAAGACACATCTAAAGAGACATGGCTAAGCATATGGTTGCATATAGAGGGACGTGGGCCTTTAGAAAATCTCTTAGCCTTCGCCGAGGGAATAATATTAATCCCTGCACCAAATCTCATCAAAAAGTTAACTAAGAAACAGACTCTTCCACAACCATCTTTCCTGCTTCAAGTTAGTGAATTTAGCTAGTTGCACATTTGTGACGACCCATCATTTCGACCCTTGAAGATCGACACCCTCTGTATTCACATGCCACAAATTCAAGTGCTGGAGAGTCATATAATGAGGGGTTTTAAAAGAAATAAAGATAGAAGATAGAATGACAACAAAGTACCGCATCGCATTAATTATACATATGGAAAGACATACAATCACTCCAAGTGATTCATAAGATCTTCGATAAGTACTAACCTAGCTAGGGATAGTTATAGTTGTCTATCCTTATAGAGGCCGGTAGATATTAAACACATACTACATGATACAATGGAAATTTGAAATAAATCGCTATTGAAAAAAGGACCCTTCAGTCTTCATGCTTCATGCTCCCTCCAAAATGCTCTAAGTTACCTGACTACTTAGCCCCGATAAAATAAGGCACCCAGAGTTTAAGGGAAAGGAAAATAAACTCGGATCAGTCATGGGACAAGTGTGAGAAACTCAAAACACGAATGTTTGGAAAACAAAAGGATATCTCATAAGACCACGTCAAACATAAACACGGAACTGGTTTTTTCCCTATGATAACCAAATCATTTCTACGTAAAATTCAGTGAAATTATTTTAATGACATTCCTCGAAAAATTCAAAATAAACATATTCAAATAGCCAAAATTGATACATTATTAAATTTTAGCATAATAGGTTTGCAACTAAAACCGAAGGAACTTATTGGGGATTGTGATTTCCAATGAATAGCAAGGTAGGGGACTATCTCCCATACAGTACATTTCTAGAGGAATGTACCGAGGATCGACATCATTGTAACCTCTACGAATTATAACCGGCCTATTGCAGACCCGTCTGGTGATGGATAGAACTGAATATGACATCACATCGGCCATTACCAACCTATCCGAGAACCTGTAGCATATACCGTATAATTTAAACCTGAGGTCATAGTGGGTAGAAATAAATTAATCTAGAAAGGTGATATCATAACCTAATGGCAGTGAACCACTTAGCCCTAAAACAACCCCCGTTTTACAATTCCCTGGGTGTGAGATGCGAGGTAACATTTACCATTCTTAGAACATTTTCACATAAAATGCTACATTTCCATTTCCAAAACAAACTGTTGATTTCCACAAAAGTACGACCTTTGAGTTCGCACGTCTCACAGAAGAGTGTTAAGTGTAAGAGGGTTTACCTCTTACACTAACAGACAAATGTACGTTTGTGGAGATCAATGCACTATGATCTTAGAGAGGCAATATCAGACATCCATCCATATAATTTGTCCAGGAATATGAAAAACCGAAGGCACTGCCCTACCACATCATGTCAGGCATTACTCCTAGGATTAGTAGTGAGTAGTCCTTGCGTACGAATATCCCAGAATGAAGGGACCACTGCTATTTATTTTTCTCGGGAGCTACTCCGAAATTATCAATACCCGGTCCTTCCGTTTTGAAGACCGTTGTCTTCAACTTCATCGTCTTTAACATATCTTCACTTTCGAACTTGTAAATTGGTTCAAAGTGCTTTTCGGATAAAAATCACTCAAATCCGACCCATGCTCCTTTGAACCAATCATCGATAAAAATATATTAATTAAATAGGTGCTTATCATTTGTTCATTACTTTCGCTTTATCAAAAATATCTTCTAGAGACATATATCTTTAAAACATTTCTTTTCGGTGTATACGGAACCATTAAACCTCTCTTTAACTTTGAAAATGTCAAATCATCTTAATAATTCATATTTGAAAACATTACTGAGTTAAAAATGGTCGATAGGAATTATATTGATTCTACTCAACATCAATTTCTGTATTCAACCTTTCGTATCCAACGAATACTGGTGAAATCATCTTTTAATTTAACATGGATAGATTGGATTCCCTCCTCGAAATTTAATACCAAGTATAAGAAGAATATTTCTATAAGGTCCAAGTTGTTTTAAGTTTGGAAAAAATTAAATCTTTTATACTTGCTTCGTTTTCAACATTTCGACCTTATCTATTCCTCGTCCAAGAAAAAGGCCAGGTGAGCCAGGGCACTAGTTACTCTTGAAAATCTCCTTAGTTTAAGCACCTCACATTCGGATCTCACGAATAGAAAAATTCAGTTTATCATCGACTTTTAGAGCCAAGATTAAATCACTTGATTATAGCAGCTTATCTTTAAATCATTTATTTAAAAATTTTGGAATAAATTATATACCTTTAAATCATCTTTAAAATTTTAATTTTTTACTTGAAAACATTTATAAAAGATTAGGAAAGAAAACTTAACTATGAAGCCATATTTCCAAAGTTATTAAAAATGTTGCAAATAGTGCTTCAAATAGTGCTTTTAAGCTTATTTGATCAAAACAACTATTCTATCATTTAGAAATCCATTTTTATAACTCAAATATCTTTAAAAACAATTTAAAATATTTGTAGAATTTATTTCATATTTTTAAAGAATATAAAATATCACTTTTAAAAATTTTATCGCTTTGGTTTTCGAAGTACCAAAGAGCATTTGAAAACTTGTTTTACTCATATTTGAAAATCTGATAAAAAATCTCGATCATTTTTTTGAAAACTATGATTATAGGAGTTTGAAAAATTCTTATTACAAATAATTCCAACTCTGAATCCATCGTATAAATGGATTTAACTTTCTACGGTGCGAAATCGCAAACTGCCGTTACGCAACGCGCCTATTTTGAATAAATTTCCATAGCTCGTCAAAACTTCACTAAATTAGATTTTATTGTTTATATAATATTTATATGCCATTTTAAATCATTTCAAAGGGTTTTAATGATTCAATATCATTATAACTTGATTCAAAGAGTGATTTCTTTGTGTAATATAGACTTATATTTAACGTAACTTGTTTACACAATTAAATAACTATAGTAAAATAATCAATACTTGATGATCAAACAAAGTAAAGATCAAAAGCAATCATATCACATCATCATCATACATATATATAGAGTTTCTCACTTAATTTTCGATCGGGCTAAGTTTAAAATGCCTAGGCTCCGCTATCTCAAAATCAAAGCTCATGACTACTAACTCAATTGCTCCTAGGAATTCGGTCTTGATCTTGGAGGATCGGAAGGCTCGGCTTTACTTGGAAAATGTTGGAGGATGGCTAGGTTGCACATAGCCTTGGTGGAGGAGGAAGAGATTACTAGCTTGAATTTTGGTTTGAAGTGGTATAGATTTCTATTGATTTCGGCATAACTTTGTTTTGATTTTGTAATTTTTCTTCTTTCTTAGGCTATGGAAGCCATTAATATAGAGAAGAAGAAGATGAAATAGCTTAGTAATTTTATAAAGAAAAGCGTGAATGAAATGAAGAGAGGTACGTGCTATTTATAGGAAAAATAAGAATGGAAATATCATGATATTTTCACATAAATGCATCACCATCTCATCATCACCACATCCCTCATCCTCTTACCTTGTCGGCCGAACATGCCCGTCCCCATGTGCATGGCCATATGCTTGTACTTGGTGTTTAAGGTATTGACTTTGGTTTTTTCTTAAGGGTGAAATATATGGAAAATATATTGATATTTTATAATATATGTATGTATGTATGTATAAGTATATTTGTATGTGTATATGTATTCATGTGCATGTGAATGTGTTCATGTATATATATATATATATATATACATATATGTATGTTTGCATATGTATATCTTAATGTTGCACAACTTTTCTACGTTGAATCGTTACAAATTTCGATTTATGTTTCCAGTCATATTTTAGCTTCTTTTTTAATATATGTATATATATATTTGTAAAAAAAAGTTTGATAATAATATTTCTATCATTATATAATAATGAAAAGGGTTTATTTAGTAACTAAAATAATTATTAAATCATTTAAACTCAATTTAAATTCAAAAATCATTTATTCCAAAATAGCGATATGGTTGATGATGTAATAAAGAGATTTCATTTTCAAAAATAAAATGAATAAATTTTTGACATATTCTCACTCGTATATACAAGTAAGTATATGTATCCAGCTCCATGCATGATGTCGGATGGTCTAAGATTTGTTTATTGATAAAACATTTTTCGGTCATTTTATCGATATATCTTCCAAAGTATATATTTTGGTAAATATGTATTCAAAATAAGATTACCATAATTATTTAGTATTCAAAACATTATCATTTATGTTAAAAAATCTTATACTTGAATATTTTAAAAAAATTCTGAAATGATGAATTTGTAGGTCGTTACAGACTTCCTTTCTTAAATGAATTTCATCCTCGAAATTAAAGACGGGAAGAAGATAACTCAAAAGGAATATATCATATATGATGAAGTATATAAAAAGCTATGATAAGTTACTACACTACAGGTGGTGACTACCCTATCTTGATACAATATATGCAAGTTATACATCCATCCTAAACTCTAGATATGCCTTCTTTATCCTATCCTCTGTTTCTCATGTACAGTCATTAGCATCACCACTCCATTGAACTTTAACTAATTGCACAACCTTTCTTCTTAATCGCTTCTTATCATGATCCATGATTTTATTAGGTTGTTTGATAACTGTTAAATAGGGCTCCACTTCAAAATCCTCCTCGGTGGCTGTTTCTATGATTTGTTCCAGATCATACACATACTTAGGTAAATGAGATACGTGAAACATATTGTGTACACCCGTCAACCTCTCTTGTAGTTCTACTTGATAGGCTAATGGGCCAATCCGCTCTAGAATGAGAAAAGGTGCAATATATCGAGGAGTTCGCTTTCCAGTTTTTTCAAATCTCACGACTCCCCTCATCAGAGAGATCTTCAAAAATACCTTTTACCATGACTGCAATTTTAGAGAGACGTGAAAGTACAAGCCTATGGGGTCGCTTCTGTAACTGGATAACCAGCACTGAAAACCGTCTTTACATCGGATGGTTCGATTTTTGATGATCCCTACCTTATTGACCGCAACTTCTATATTTATTATCGTTCTCCAACCGAGGATTCTAAATTTCTACGCCTTTGATCGGCGTATCTCTTCTTTTTTCTTTGTGCTTCTTTTAGTTTCTTTTTGACCATGTCCGCTTTCTCTGAAGCTTCTTCGATCATATCAGGACTTAGTACAAACCAATCTCCAGTTTCGATCTAATATGTTGGGGATCTACACGGGCGACCATACAAGGCTTTATAAGGTGCCATATCAATACTGGCCTGATAGTTGTTATTATAAAATAAATCTACCAAATGAAGGTAGTTTTGCCATGAACCTCCAAAGTATGATACACATGCTCTTAGAAGATCATCCAATACTCTGTTTGCTCTTTCAGTTTGCCCATCAGTCTGGGGATGATATGCAATGCTTATATCCAGCTTCATTCCCAATGTTGTTTATAAGGCTTTCCAGAATTGACCAATAAAGATTAGATCTCGATCGCTTGCAATGGTGGTTGGAACTTCATGTAGTCGAACAACCTCCCTCATATATATCTCTGCTAAGCTTGAGACTATTCTTATGCGCTTTACTGGGATTAACTGTGTGCTTTTAGTCAATCTATCAACGATAACCCATATTCTTTCATTCCCTTTCCATGACCGTGGAAAACCATCGATGAAATCCATAGATATTTAGTCCCATTCCCACTTTGGAATCTCGAGTGGTTGGAGTAGTCCAGCAACCTTTTGCTGATCACTCTTGATCTACTGAAAATTTGCGCATCTACTCACATGGATCGAAATGTCTCTATTTATACCATCCCACCAGAAAGTCTTTTTCATATCTCTATACATGTTGGTAACTCTAGGATGTATTGCGAGTGAAGAATTGTGACATTCGGTTAAAGATTCCAATCTAATCCCATCAACATTAGGAATAAATATCCTTTCATTCATTCTTAATCCCTTGATTATCCACTTTGAATCATATCCATCTTCATGGTATTACATTCTCCTCTACTTCCCTGGCTATCCTTGCAATAATTGGATCCTTGAGCCGATTCTTCTTTATAAGAAAAATAAATGCTGGATGCACCACTAAATGAGCTATGATGGTATGTTTCTGCTTAGCGCATCTGCCACAACATTGGCTTTTCTTGGTGTATATAGAATATCCAAGTTGTACGATGCGTGGAATTCTAGCCAACGTTTCTGCCTCATATTAAAGTCCTACTGAGTGGAAAGATATTTCAAAGATTTGTGGTTCGTGAAGAGATCAAACTTTTCACCTATTTAAAGAAGGAATTTTATTTACCAAAGTAAATTAAAGTTTATCAAAATAAACCCTAAAGAATTCTTACCCAGAAAATAATGTCTCCGTATTTTTAATGCAAATACCACGGCTAAAAGCTCGCATAATTCCTTTCATGGATCTTTAGCTATTGGCTCGCATATGCAATGATCTTTCCATGCTACATCAGAACTACACCTACTACTTCCCTACAAGCATTAGTATACATGGTTAAACCACCGCTTTCATCAGCAATAGCTAATATAAGAGAAGTAATTAACCTATTCTTGAGTTTTTGAAATGCTTCTTCACATTTCTACATCCACTCAAGCTTAGCATCCTTCATTGTCAACTTTGTTAAGTGAGAGGAAATTTTGGAGAAGTTTTGAATAAACCTCCGGTAATATCCATCTAAAACCAAGAAGCTACGGATGTCCTTCGGAGTCTTTGGTTGTCTCCAATCTTGAATAACTGAGATTTTCCCTAGGTCTACTGAAACTCCATCCCTTGACACAATATGTCCTAGGAATCTTACCTCTTTTTTCCAAAAATGGATTTTCAAAAATTCTTCTTTCAGCACATTCCTACTCAGTTCTCCAACGCAATCTCCAAATGCCTTTCGTGCTCTTCTTTAGTCTTAAAATATATGAGAATATCATCAAAAAAGACCAACATGAATTTATTGAGTACATCTGTCAATACTCTATTCATAAGGTCCATGAAATAGGCAGTTGCATTGGTTAGCCCAAATGGCATAACTAACCATTCAAAGAAACTATCTTGCCCTTGGTATGTAGTCAAGGGAATGCAATCTTCTGCTATTCTCAACTGATGGAATCTGATAGCTAGATCCATTTTTGAGAATACCCAAGCACCATGTAATTGATCAAACAAGTCGTCAATGCGGGGTGGAGGATACTTGTTTTTAATCATTTTCTTATTTATGTCTCGGTAGTCTAAGGGAGCCATCGAACTTGGTATAGTTAGCCCTTTTTTTAATAATTCATTGGTTTTTTTTGCCAACTCAATCTTTTCTTTTGGAGCCATCCTACGAATAGGGAGAATGATGGCTCTGGCATCAAGGATTAAGTGATTATGGAATTCAATTTCCCAATGCGGGGAAAAGATTTAACTTCCTCAAAAATATCTTGAAATTCATTAATTGACATTCTTTTAAAGTTCATTTAAGATTAATCTAACATAGACATGAAGCTATCACTTACAAGACTAGGTCCTTCACATATTATTCGGTCTAACACCCTTACGGTCATGGCTTTTAATATAATCATTCGATTGTTGCAGTTTAGAATAGCTCTATACTTGGATAGCCAATCCATTCCAAGAAAAATATCAAACCCAATGAAATCAAGGATAAACAGGTTGCATAAGAATTGGTGGGTTTGGTAGGTAACTTGTACATTTACACAGATCATACAAAGATTGGTTGTACTGCCCATAGCATTAGTTACGCAGATAGGTGTTTCTAACATTTTTAGGGTAAGATTTAACTTATCAACCAATTTCTTAGCAACAAAACTATTGGAAACCCCAGTATCAAATAATACTCTAACTGAAATATCATTAACACGTAAATTACCTTATAGGACTCCCTTGCCCGTCATATTTTCAGAGGTTGAAAGCTCATTCTTTATAGCATAAACCTTGATCTATTCTCCCTTCTCTTTTAATAGGCACTTGTTTTTCCAGTGTCCTGGGTGATGGCAATTGTAACAAATACTCTTTTGAACCATAAGAGAGACAGTTCCATGCTGCTGCTTCTGCACCTTGGGATTCCTATAGTTTGTTACAAATAGGCCTGTCTTTTGGCAATTATAATAAACAACATTCTTATAACGGTTCTCATGAGATCCTCCACCACTCTTTCCCTGCCATGGCTTCTTTCTCTTGTTCTAAATGTTGCTATTTACTTGGATTACTACCAAATTCCTTTTATCCAATACTTCATATAGGAAACCCATATCTAATAGGTCCATAAAAGTTCCCTTTATTTATGCAGTCATTCGGTCCTAATATTGCTCTTACATCCTCGAAATAGACATCTCATTCTTCTTTAAGGGTGTATTTATTAGTCCAGGCCTAAAGTGAGATAACTCAGTAAACTTTTTTGAGTATTCCTTCACAAACATATCTTCTTGTTTCAAGTCCATAATTTTTTTATAAAGATGGGATTTTTCGGCTGTAGGCATATATTGCTCTTCGAATACTTCTTTAAATCTAGTCCATGTGAAATTGCGTTCAGAATAATTCAAAGTGATGGATTCCCACCATGCCATAGTTCCTTCCAACAATTGCCAGGAAGTTATGAACCTCTTTTGATCATCCTCTATACTCAATCTTTTGCATATTCTTTAACACGAGCGGAGCCATGCTTGTACTTCAACAATAGACTCGGTTCCTTGGAATGTTTTCCCTCCCAAGCTAGTGTAATTCTTACAAAGAGTTGCAAAGTTAATTTGAGATTGTACAAGCACTTCCTCAATTACTATAGCATTTGATCGACCATTTATGGTCGTAATGTTGCTACCTTCCCTTCGTCCTCTTCTATTACTCATCTTCTACTATCTAATATAGTAAGGAAACACCTTTAGAATTATAGATAAAATTATCTTAGGGAATGGTTAAATGACATGGATGGATTTATCTGGATGGAATAACAAATACACTCTCTCATTGACTAAACTCATTCTAAGGTATTACTAACCCTATCTCTAATGAGTCGAACCTATCAAGGCTTAGGTGTTCGCTCAACCTACACTCTGATACCAATTTTGATGAGCTAACTTTTCGACCCTTGAAAATCGACAATAATACATCCCCGATATTCAAGTGTCGCAAATTCAAGTGCTAGAGAGGCAGAAGATAATCAGGGGTTTTTAAAAGAAATAAATATAGAAGATAGAATAATTATAGAATCTCACATTCACATTAATTATACACGTGGAAAATACATACAATCACTCCAAGTGATTCATCAGAGTTACAATAAGTGCTAACTCATCCAGGGATAGTTATAACTATCTATCCTTATAAAGGCTAGTAGATACTAAATACATACTACATTATACAGTAGAAATTTGAAATAGATCACTATTGACAAAAGGACCCTCCAGTCGTGATGCTCCAAGCTCCCTCCAAAATGCTCTAAATTACCTGACTACTTAGCTGCCGAGAAAATAAGGCACCTAGAGTTTAAGGGAAAGTAAAATAAACTCCGAGTCAATCATGAGATTGGTCTGAAAATCTCAAATACGAGTATTTGGAAAACAAAAGGGTATCTCACAACACCATGTCAAACATAAACACGAAACAGGTTTTCTCCTTATGATAACCAAATCATTTCTACATAAAATTCAATGATACTATTTTATAAAATTTCTTGAAAAATTCAAAATAAACATATTCAAATTGCCAAAATTGTTACATTATTAAATTTCAAAAGAATGGGTCTACAACTAAAACTGAAGGCTCTTATTGGAGATTTGGATTTCCAATGAATAGCGAGGTAAGGGCCTACCTTCCATATAGTACATTTCTTGAGGAATGTACTGAGGCTTGACATCTTTAAAACCTCTACAAATTATAACTAGCCTACCTGTGAACCCATCTGATGATGGATAGAACCGAATATGATATCACCTCAGCCGTTACCGACCTATCCGGGATCCCATAGCATACACCATCTAATTTAAACCAGACGTCATAGTGGGTAGAATTAAACAAACATAAAAAAGTGATATCATACCTTAATGGTAGCGAACCACTTAGCCCTAATGCAATTCATGTTTCATAATTTCCCAGGTGTGAGGCTCAAAGTAATGTTTACATTTCTTTGAACATTTTCACTTAAAATGACACATTTTCATTTTCAACAACATACTATTGATTTCCACAAAAGTGTTCATATAAGAGATTACCTCCTACACTAATAAACAGATGTATGTTTGTAGGATGAATGCACTGTGAGCTTAGAGATGCAATGTTAGACATCCATCCGTACAAGTTGTCCATGAACGAGACAAACCGAAGGAACTCTCCTACCACATCTTGTCTATAATTACCTCTATGATTAGCAGCAAGTAGTCCTTGTATACGAAGATCCTAGAACAAAGGAACCACTGTTATTTATTTATCTAGGGAGCTACTCCTAAATTATCGACAAGCAGTCTTTCCATTATAAAGATCCCCACCTTCAACTTCATCATCTTTAACAAATCTTCACCTTTGAACTCGTAAATTGGTTCGAAATGGTTTTTGGATAAGAATCACTCAAATCCAATTTGGTTCCTTCGAACCAATCATCGATAAAAAGATGTTAAGTAAATAGGTGTTTATCATTTGATTAATTACTTTCTCTTTATCAGAAACTTCTAGAGATATATATCTTTAAAACCTTTTTGATATTTACGAAAGCATTAAACCTCTCTTTAACTTTGGAAATATGAAATCATTTTCATAATTTATATTTTAAAACATTATTGAGTTAAAAAGGGTCGATAAGAATTATACTAATTCTACTCAATATCAATTTCTGTATTCAACCTTTACCATCCATCGAATAGCGATGAAATCGCCTGTTAAATTCACATGGATAGTACAGTTTCCCTCATCAGAAATTAGTATCATGCATAAGAAGATTATTTCTATATGATCCAAGTTATTTAAATCTGGAAAAATTAAACCCTTTATGCTTGCCTCTTTTCTGATACTTTGACCTTATCTATTCCTCACTTAGGAACCAAGTGAGCCAGGACACTGGTTTCTCCTGAACATCTACTTTGTTTAAGAATCTCATGAATAGAAAAATTCAATCTACTCATCAGCTTTTAGAGTCAAGATTAAATCACTTGATTATAACATCTTTTATTTAAATCATTTATGTAAACTTTGTAAAATAATTATAAAACCTTTAAATCATTTTAAAAATACTTCATTAGTTATTTGAAAACATTTATAAAATATTTGGGAAATAATATTAGGTTTAAAGTCATATTTGAAAAGTTATTAAAAGTGCCGCAAAAAAGTGCTACGAATAATGCTGCGAATAATGTTTTTAAGCTTATTTGATCAAAACAACTTTTCTATCATTTAGAAATCCATTTTTAAAACCCAAATATATTTTAAAACATTTTAAAATATTTGTAGAATTTATTTCATATTTTTAATGTTTGAAAATATCAATTTTAAAGATTTTATCGCCTTGGTTTGTTATCCCGCTTTTTGGCAAAGCCGTGATACCAAAAGATTGTTCGAAAACAAGAAACAGTTCATCTCAGAGATTGGTTGTACTTCGCTTCGCTATGGATATCGATGAGTTTTGTCCGAGTCCGGATTGTGCCAAAATCGACAAGACATGATAAGCAAATCCACGAGAGCCAGCGTTTCAAGTTTCAAGTTAATCCGAGTTCGTATGCTCAAGATATGATGGATTCAATTTAAGAAAGATAGCCCATGTTCGGTTCGAACCCATAGGATACCCCATAGTTCGAACCGATGGCCAGAGACTATGTTCGAATCCATTGATTCGACTCCACCTACTTCGAATCCATTACCCTCGAATCCATCCAGTCGAACCCATCAGAGTGCTTTGGTTCGACTCCATCAGCTTCGAACCCATGAGAAGTTCCTTTTGCCTCGACTCCATCAGGTAAGCCCTCACTTCAAATCCATCCTTGCATGACTATGTTCGAATCCATTCAAACCCACCAGGTTCGAATCCAAGTCACTTCGAACCGATGTTTTTCGAATCGATCGAGTTCGAACCCATTGGGACACCTCGGTTCGAACCGGTCGCGTTCGAACCCAGGAATATTCATTTGTTCGTATCCACCAAGTCAACTAGCTTGGATGACGTGTCACTCCACGATACGAAGACAGCAAGATTCACGGAGACGAAGCGCTCAACAAGGAGAGAAGACCGGATCGACTTGAAAGACGCGTGCCACCTCATCACAAGGCCACGTGAGCTGATGGATTCGAAAGGAATGGATTCGAAGGGATGGATTCGAACTACCCAGCCAGCCGAAAAACTCCAATTCGAATCGATCGTATCTCCTAAACCACTGATCCAAATGCATCGAAATTTTCACAGTAGCTTCCATACATAATAAAGATTGTTCCTGCCAATTTTCAGCTCGATTGGACCATTTCTTGATGGTTTCGAAATCACTTCGAATCGATGTCAGATCGAGCCGAAACTTGGTGGGGTCGGTCGCGTGGGCCCACTCACGTGCCAGAAGAAGTCTCCCGAAGTTTGAGCAAGATCTGGGCCTCCTACGCCTATAAATTGCACCCTGAAGCCTTCAGAAAAGGGGATCTTTCGGAGCTTCCACCATTGAACGTCCAGACTCTGCCGGATCGAATTCCATACTTCATTATCGCTGTTGTATTCAGATTTAAAAGCTATCATCAACTGTAATCCATTGTAATCAATCATTATCATCAAGTGAATCAATAAAGAGAGAACCTTCAAAGTGGACGTAGGCAAGATCGTCGAACCACTATAAATCCTATGTTTGTGATTGTTATCTGTGAATTATCGTGATTGTTGTTGCTTAGATCTGAATTCTATATTGATTGTTGCTGATCTGTGTTGATAAACGGGTGCTTTCACAGTATTGGGTGTTTGTGACCAATTTTGGCGCAAACATTTTGGTGCTTTCACTGAGAAGGCTAATTCAGGAGTTCTACCAATTTGAAGTTGGTCCAGAAAGTTTGAAAGTTCAAATCTAAGAGCTATGACGAGACAAACAAGTAAGAAGCAAAGGCCAGAGAGGAGCGAACACCAAGGAAGTCAAGAGGCTTCCTCAGGAGCGAATCAAGCTTCGATCTTCATCACTAGGGACGAGATGGAAACAATGATGAAGAAACAAGAGGAGTTGATCCAGAGTTTTCTTCAACAAATAATACAGCTTGGAGCACAGAATAGAGAAGCCAATGGAGTCCAGAACGGAGCAGGACCATCAGGCGTAGCACCTGAACTAGGGGGCACGCGCATGGAGAATGTCGATCCAATCTCAGAGAGAGAGAGAGGAACATCTGCACAACCCGGGAGTAGTAGAGGAGTGAACTCTCGGTCAAGGGGGCAGATCCCAGAATTCCCTCATGGACTCGGGGGGCAGGTCGAAAGTGATGAGCGAAGGTTGCATTTCGGGGACAATGACAGATTGGCAGAGATAGTCAGGCGAGCCATGAGAGGCGGATTAGTGAACAAAGATTTGGAAGATGTTAATAGGAGTCCTTTTACTCCAGCAATTAGACGAGCTATGAACCCACCGGATTTCAAATTACCGTCATTGGACATGTACGACGGGAGAACGGATCCCACGGTTCATCTAACGAAGTATATGAGGCATATGGAAGTGTTGGGGGCATCAGAGGAGGTTATGGCCCGGTGCTTTCCATTGTACTTGGCGGATATTGCAGCATTGTGGTTTAGACAATTGGAGAATGGATCCATCGGAACGTGGAACGGTTAATTGAGAGATTTATGAGGCAATTCAAGGTTCACATTACAAGACCCAAGAATGTTATGACTTTGGCAACCCTAAAGCAGAAAGCGGGAGAGACCTTGAGGAGTTATCTAGCACGATTCAATGCAGCAACTGCTTCGGTGGATCGAGCAGATCCATCTATGGTGGTGATGGCAGCTGTGTCCGGAGTAGCTGACGGCACAGAGTTCAAAAATTCATTGACTAAAGATCCACTCGTGGATCTAGAGGAATTTTACAACGAGGCAGAAAAGTTTTTACGATTAGAGGATGCGAATGCGGAAAGAGAAGAAGGAGAGGGAATAGAAGTTTATGTGCTTAAAGACAAAAAGCCTTTCGAAAAGGACTCAGGCAAGGATAAAGGAAAACGAATGGCTGAGGATTATAATGACAGGTCAAAACGGCAATGGAGGGAGCCGCGATTCACTACTTACACCAAGCTGACTGAGAGTTTGGAGCGGATTTATCAGGATACCAAAGAGCAGGTTCCCTATCGTAAACCGATACGAAGGGATCCAACTTCTGACGAAAGGAGATCAGATAAGTTTTGTGTATTTCATGAATTAAATGGTCATAACACTAATGATTGTAGGCATCTGAAGGACGAGGTGGAAGGGCATATCAGGAACGGTATGCTCCTTCAATATATGAGGAGGCGAGCTTCAGCGGTGGAGCCAGAGCGGCCACCGTCTACATCAGCTAGGGGCAACCCTAAACCAGGACATCGTTTGGTTATCAATTAATTAAAATAACGATGAACAAGTCGCAAGCTTCCACTAATACAATTAAATCATTTACACATGTATGAGATCGCGAACGTTCTCCAGGCATGCTCTAGATGATCATTGATTGTTTCGTGGTGGGAACTTACACTTTGACATCTTTGCTTTGCTTTTGTTTCATGTTGATTTGGACATTTGAACTTGGTTTGTTTGGACATTTCTGTTTTAAAAATTCATCTGTTGAATAGATATTTGATCCTGATAATTCTGAAATGGCTAAGCTACTTACACATGTACGGGGTCGCGAACGGTCCTCAGGCATGCTCTGAGATGGCGATAAACCGCCCTGACAAACGATCCAGGGACCCACGCAAACGTGAGCCTGGAATCGATAATACCAAGCCCTCCCGGGCACACTTTCTCGCTGCGAACGGCACCCGACTTCGAACAGTCACCACTCGCCACGAACGGCACTAGACTTTGAACAGTCACAACTCGCCGCGAACGGCACCTGACTTCGAACGGTCACAAAAATGCCTCGAACGGCACACGATCGCGAACGGTCACAACTCGCCTCGAACAGGCACGACTCGCCCCGAATGGCACAACTCATCTCACCTCAAATGGCTCGATCGCGAACGGTCGTCATTTGAGGTCCACCACTTGACCGCGCACTGTCGCACTTTACCTCGAATGACTCGATCCCGAACAGTCGTCATTTGAGGTTAAGCGCTTGACCTTGAACGGTCACATTTCACCGCAGATGACTCGATCCTGAACGATCGACACATGGATTTATGCGCTTGACCGTGCACGGTCGCACTTCACCTCAAGTGACTCGATCATGAACGATCGTCATTTGAAGTTAGGCGCTTGACCATGAACGGCCGCGCTTCATCCCAAATAGCTCGATCCCGAACGATCGTCATTGGAGGACATATGAAACTATCAAGTTCTTTGCAGGTTGGTGATAGGATATGAACATCCAACTCAAGGCATTGCAAAACACACCTTCCTACCGCAAGGCATGTTTTGGGGGGCAAATGTTTTCCCGCTTTTTGGCAAAGCCGTGATACCAAAAGATTGTTCGAAAACAAGAAACAGTTCATCTCAGAGATTGGTTGTACTTCGCTTCGCTATGGATATCGATGAATTTTGTCCGAGTCCGGATTGTGCCAGAATCGACAAGACATGATAAGCAAATCCACGAGAGCCAGCGTTTCAAGTTTCAAGTTAATCCGAGTTCGTATGCTCAAGATATGATGGATTCAATTTAAGAAAGATAGCCCATGTTCGGTTCGAACCCATAGGATACCCCATAGTTCGAACTGATGGCCAGAGACTATGTTCGAATCCATTGATTCGACTCCACCTACTTCGAATCCATTACCCTCGAATCCATCCAGTCGAACCCATCAGAGTGCTTTGGTTCGACTCCATCAGCTTCGAACCCATGAGAAGTTCCTTTTGCCTCGACTCCATCAGGCAAGCCCTCACTTCGAATCCATCCTTGCATGACTATGTTCGAATCCATTCAAAGTCACCAGGTTCGAATCTAAGTCGCTTCGAACCGATGTTGTTCGAATCGATCGAGTTCGAACCCATTGGGACACCTCGGTTCGAACCGGTCCGTTCGAACCCAGGAATATTCATTTGTTCGTATCCACCAAGTCAACTAGCTTGGATGACGTGTCACTCCACGATACGAAGACAGCAAGATTCACGGAGACGAAGCGCTCGACAAGGAGAGAAGACCGGATCGACTCGAAAGACGCGCGCCACCTCATCACAAGGCCACGTGAGCTGATGGATTCGAAAGGAATGGATTCGAAGGGATGGATTCGAACTACCCAGCCAGCCAAAAAACTCCAATTCGAATCGATCGTATCTCCTAAACCACTAATCCAAATGCAACGAAATTTTCACAGTAGCTTCCATACATGATAAAGATTGTTCCTGCCAAGTTTCAGCTCGATTGGACCATTTCTTGATGGTTTCGAAATCACTTCGAATCGATGTCAGATCGAGCCGAAACTTGGTGGGGTCGGTCGCGTGGGCCCACTCACGTGCCAGAAGAAGTCTCCCGAAGTTTGAGCGAGATCTGGGCCTCCTACGCCTATAAATAGCACCCTGAAGCCTTCAGAAAAGGGGATCTTTCGGAGCTTCCACCATTGAACGTCCAGACTCTGCCGGATCGAATTCCATACTTCATTATTGCTGTTATATTCAGATTTAAAAGCTATCATAAACTGTAATCCATTGTAATCAATCATTATCATCAAGTGAATCAATAAAGAGAGAACCTTCAAAGTGGACGTAGGCAAGATCGCCGAACCACTATAAATCCTGTGTTTGAGATTGTTATCTGTGAATTATCGTGATTGTTGTTGCTTAGATCTGAATTCTATATTGATTGTTGCTGATCTGTGTTGATAAACGGGTGCTTTCATGGTATTGGGTGTTTGTGACCAATTTTGGCGCAAACATGGTTTTCAAACTGCCAAAGCGTGGCTATATTGAAAACTTATTTTGCTAATATTTGAAAACATACTAGAAAAAATCTTTATTTTTTTTTTGAAAAATATGATTGTTTGAGTTTGGAAGATTCTTTCTACCAAGAATTTTGACTCTGAATCCATCCTATAAATGAATAATATATGCGGTGTGAAGTCGCGAAATGTCGTTACACGACGCGCCTATTTTTGACTAAATTTTCATAACTTGACAAAACTTCACCAATTTGGATTTTAGTATTTATAAAACATTTATAAACCATTTTAAATCATCTCAAAGGGGTTTAATGATTGCATGTCACTTTTATAACTTGATTTAGAAAGTGATTTCCTTGTGTAATATTGACGTGTATTTAATGTGACTTGTTTACACAATTAAACAACCATAGTAAAACAACTAATACTTGATGATCAAACATAGTACAGATCCATGGCAATCATATCAAATCATCATCATATGTGTGTGTGTGTGGTTTCTCACATGATCTTCAATTGGGCTAACTTTAAAACACCTCCGCTTACTCGAAATTAGAGTTCCCGACTACTAGCTCAATTGCTCCTAGGGGGTTTGGCCTTGGTCTTGGAGGCTTGGAAAGCTCAACTTTGCTTGGCAAATGGTTATGGAGTACTTGGTTGCATACGGCCTTGGTGGAGGAGAAGGAAGAGATTACTAGCTTGAACTATTTTTGAAAATATGGGTTCTTTATTTATGACGTTATAAGAACCAATACATAGAAAGATTCGCCTCCTCAAAAACCTTACCATTGTGGTAAGGAAAAAAGAAAACGACATCCACTATTTATAGACTCCAATACAGAATAATATAATTACAATGATGACAAAAAATCAACACACACAACAAAAAAGAATTAAAAGTAAATTGTTGATGTTGTAGCCGAACCAAACTATGGGTTTGAAGATAACACATCTGCACAATCCAGTTGAAAACCCGATCCAGCCCAAAACCAAACAGGAAGCAATACAAAACTCTAATCTTTCAGCTCCATAACACGCAGCCACTGTCCATTATCCTCCAGTTTAATACCCCACTTACGAAAGATTTCCATGTCGGTCGAAGATACTCTTCATTTATCAACTCGACGAGAAAGTTGGAATCGAACATCTATCTCAAACAACTTCAAACGTTGATCCACCAAGCAAGCTCTATTCTCAAATCATCTGCACATTCATTCAATCTGGATATGATGGATCAAAGTTGATGCAGCAACATTACTAACTTGAACTTTTGTTTGAAGTGGTATAGATTTCGATTTATTTTTTCATAACTTTGTCTTGATTTTTTTCTTTTATCTTTTTTAGGCTATTGAAGCCATTAATATAGAGAAGAAGAAGATGAAATAGCTTAGGAATTTTATGAAGTAAAGTGTGAATGAAATGAAGAGAGGTGGGTGCTATTTATGGGCAAAAATGAAAATGGAAATATCATGACATTTACACACATATACATCACCATCTTATCAACAACGCATCCCCCATCCTATCATTATGTTCAGCCGAGCATTCCCCCTCCCCTATGCATGGCCATGTGCTTATACTTAGTGTGTAAGGTGTTGACTTTGGTTTTGCTTAAGGGTGAAGTATATGAAATATCTTGATATTTTGTAATATACATATATATACATATATATATATAAATGTATAAGTATATTTTTATGTGTATATATATTCATGTGCATGTGCATGTGAATGTGTTCATGTATATGTACATGTTTGTGTGCATCTGTATATCTAAAATGTTACACAATTTTTCTATGTTGAATCGTTACGAATTCCAATTTCGATTTCCAATCATATTTTCACTTCTAATTTAATATATATATAAACAAAATTTGATAATAATATTTCTATAATTATATAATAATTAAAAAGGGCTTATTTAATTAGAATAATTATTAAATCATTTAAACTCGGCTTAAATTCAAAAATCATTTATTCCAGAATAGCAATATCATTAATGATGTCATAAAGAGATTTTATTTTCAACAGTAAAATAAATAATTTTATTACATATTCTCATTCATATATATAAAAGAGTGTACATATCCAGCTCCGTGCGTGATATCGGATGGTCTAAGGGCTATTTTTTGATAAACGGTTTTTGATCATTTTATCGGTACATCTTTCGAAGTACATATTTTTGTAAATATTTATTCAAATAAGATTACCAATATTATTTATTGTTCAAAACATTATCATTTATGTTGAAAAAAATTATATTTCAATATTTTTAAAAAATTTGAAAAGGGCGAATGTGTGGGTCGTTACAACATTTCTTTCACAAGTAGAGAAGAAATGGGTCTCAAGTTGGCATGCGAAGTCATGCAAAAAAATAACATTTTCATTTACTTTGACTAGTGCTAAATCCCACAAATTCAGGGCTTCACCACAGAGCTATCGATGGGCAAGCTTCATCTTCATCATATCATCATAATTCATATCGTTGAAGATCCAATCTCACATGTGTAGCCATGTCTGAGTCTTTATGTATGACTCAATACCAATATTTGGTTTCTTGCCTAAATTGGCATACTCTTACAAATTTTCTCGCAGTCGACCCTAGGAGCTGAGATGACTATTACTTCTACCCCGTTTACATGATCCACAACTTTAGGAGTTCTAGTTGTAGTTGATTGATGTGTTACATGAGGCATGGATTGTATAAACTTCCTAAACCAAGTAGGAACTTCTGTATCATTTGCTACCTCAAAATAGATCCCAACTTGTTCTCTAAGGAATTAGATCAATCAGAAGCAGGTAAAATAGGTGAATTTCAAAACAAAATTCTATTCTGATTTTAGTTGAGCCTATGAAACCAAGTTGGATTTTAGAACTAGTCTATTTTCTAATGAAATATTTATTTTATTTATTTAGTTAAGATAATACATATATATAAGTATATGTATATGTATATAATATATATTTTTTAAATTGAAGTTCTAGTCTACATGTATCAAATGGCACTTGTTTTGTGAAGTGTAGGTGCTACAAATAAGAAGTGTATATAGCTAATGTGACCGTACATAGATTTTGCGATTTACACTGCAAGGGACCCATTTTCAATTTACTATGTCTTTTTTGCCCAGGATTTTGATTTAAAATTATATATATATATATATATATCTTTGTGTGTGTATAATTGATGTGTTGAAGTATGTATATACATGTATACATACATATTGCAATCATATTAGACAATTCTAAATGTTTTGAAGTCTAAAATTAACAATAGTGAATATGGTTTCAATTAAAGAAAAGTTTGATATTAAACATTCTATTTATCACATAAGATCCATCTTATGATTTTGACTTAGAGCAATGCATGTATATTACCATACACACACAATATATATATATATATATATATATATATATATATATATATATATATGCGCATATGCACACACATACGTATATATATAATTGATGTCGTAGATTTAGTAAATTTATATATACATGTATGTATGTATGCATGTATGTTTGGAAAAATTCAAAGTTAACATTTAAATCAAACTTCTGTTTAGAAAGGAAACTAAAGTTTAGGGTTTTACACAAACCATTAAAGTTAAAAAAGAGATAAAGATATAGAATTTACATAAAAGTCCATTCATAAATTTTAGATCGAAAGAATTTTTGTAATTAATATTTAAAAATCATATTCAAGATATCAATCGTACAACAAAAGAAACTAATTTTCAAGGTGAAAATTAATTAATAACATAAGCGATTTATTTACATTTGTGTACGTAAATATTATAAAATTATAAAATAGATCTCAATGAAAAATTAGTTTTTTCATTAACAGATTTTCTAGTACAATCGAAAATGAATTGGAAAAATTAGGCATATGTAAATCCATGATAATAATTTTCAAATCTAAATAACACCGTGAATAACAACAAATTAACAAAGAAGAAAGAGGATTAAAATCATATCAGTAATAATAACATATTTCAAAAAAGAGATCAAGAGCAAAAGTAGATTTGGATTTAATAAACATAATTGGCATACTTTCAATAGAGATGGACATAAAATGATTTGAATCACTTGTTGCAAGATGAACCATTAAAACACTAGATAAATCATATGAAATCCAAATATTCGAATAGCATAATCAATTAAATCAGATAATTACCTTGGGATGTTGCCAAAATTTATACATTTAAATGATGAGTTGATGCTTCTAGATTCAGTTGAATCGATCTTTGGATTTTTACTGGAATCAAAAGACATGAATGACTTTTTGTTTCTTGATTCTATTTTATTTTGATTTTGAATTTTTTATCCTTACGCCAACTTTAAAATTCAACTAGAATAGAATAGAAGGAAGCGAGGAATTACCAAATTAAAAATCTTTCAAAGGAGGCAATAAAAGAGTATTAAAGAGGGGGTGATTTTCCTTCTCTTAATTAACTCTTAGCCCTTTCATTTCGAATCTAAAAAAACTCCTCCTCTCCCATCTTTGTTGGTCATCCATAGCTTGAAGGCTCATAATATTTCAAAATTTGGTTAGTATCTACTCCATTTAAATCCATTTTAAATGTTCTACCGATATCTTATATCGATATGCGTATGCACAACCTTTTGTATATACACATTTTATTAAATACTAATAGTATTCAACCATCAAATAGAATTTAGTAATTAATATTTCATATATATTAATTAATTTACAATGATTATAAATCAATTAAATCGTATGGTTTATTAAAAGTATTCATCATTTCGGTTATATGACTCAAAGGTGTAAATTCAGATTAAAATCGAACAATTTGAATATTAACGTTCGTGCGTCACCTTAGCTAGTAATGTAACATTTTGCTTATATTATCACTTATACATCACTTTGGTAAAATCCAATTTTACTTATTATAAGCGGTATCTAATAGTAAAGATTATTTATACCAATTTTCTTCATCAACAATAAATCACAATAGGACTTACAGAATTTGGTTTGGTTAAAATTCCAACATCATCCATATTAAAATCGAATGGTCAAAAAACAAAATCCTTGTCTCAATAACAACATTTATTATTAATTGTACTGCTCTAGCCAGGGACTTTGAATTTGAGTTCACTACAGTTGATCATGATGCCAAATTCAAATAACTAAGGAGACGAATCATCTATTGAATAGTTTCACTTCCAATGCTTCAAATTAGACCTAACTATAGTCATCTGATGGATGCCATGCAACGATTTAACTAAAATCATAGTGGGGTCTCCACATTGAAGTTCCATAGTGTTCTCAAGTCAAGAAATCATGTAACATCGTCACCTTAAGATTCTATATTTGACTTAGTTCTATTAACCAATAGGAAACTCTCAAGTGAGTCATTCCATAGTTATCGAATGACTATCAGAACGTCATCCTTTGTGTCTTCGCAGCTATAGGTAATGCACTGCCAAAAATTTGGAGAGCGTTACACATTCTAGTCTCAACAGATGTATCAGTATTCCATCTCTAAACATTTGAACTGTGAATATTTAAAATAATATGGTGTTTTTAATGTGATAAATTTCTCATGATTACAACACATTGTGGTAATTATCACATAAGATATCATTTAAGGATTTTCTATTAAGTATACTTCAAATTAATTACTTGATTAATTATATCACAATATAACAAGTAAATAATTGAATGAAAGCATCTTTTATTTTAAACAAGATAGGTTATCAAGTTAGATATATGTAACAAATTACATAATTGCCCCTGGAGCACACCATTAACACTATTAATCTCCCACTTACACTTGGGGGTTAAATATGGAATCATATTCCAACTATTTTGATCAGTTTTCTCAAAAACTAACCAGGTCAGTCCCTAGTGAATGGTTTGCTTCTTTTTCTAATTATCTAGTCTATCAATCAACTCTCTCCGACGCTAATAAAATGCCTTTATTATGTAGACTATTTAGAGTATGTCGATTGAGTTCTAGTGAGCACTAAGTTCTTATACAACTGTACTACAACATTGTTATCATATAACAATGCCATGAGATTCTCAATATTTGAAATCACCGCTAGTTCGGATATAAATTTATGCGTTTATTTATAATTCTGTTGTACATGCACTCATTCAAGATGATGTACGTAGACTTTGATTCAGCCACTACTTATTATTTGGAACAACTTAAAGTCTTAAGATTGAACATGAATTTAGGATTGACTACTGTACGGAAATCGCTTAAGAATATAGAGTCTGCGAACTCTTTTATAAGGAGTTCGTTGTTTCTATAAATATTTCCCTAGAATTTCACAAATAATTTAGAACACTCTCCATTTTACATAGTAAGTTTAATTTGGATTTTTTAATTTATATAAAATGTATAAGCGACATGTGATATTGCAGACAACATGACACTAATGATGATTTTTGTTGCTAATGCATAAGGAACCCATCTTACATGCTCCATAATAAACAATTTAATATACTATCTAGGTATATTGTTTTGGGATATTTCCAACATCCTTTTATAATAATTGTAAAAGATGTCTTTCCAAATCTATATCAAGAATTGAACAATCAAATTAAAATGATTTCAACACGAGTACATTGTTAACGATCATAAGTTTGTCGTTTTCGTTAAGAAATATTTTGGTAGCTTTAATGTTCTTTCTTATAGACACGCTTCTTATGCATTTTGACTGAAATTCAAACCGTTTGATTTCTCTATCAAAAGACTTGCTTAACGCGATGCTAGTCGAATAATACTTTTATATTATCTCTATGGTTATATCCCATACTCATAAATTCAGCCATTGCTCCCGCTAACTTCAATATTCTGGTTGTTATATGAAAACGGTCTTTTCTAAAATATTATTTTAAATTATGTTTCAAAATACATATACCAAAACTCAAAATCATATCGATAACTAATTTTGTGAGTAAAATCCAAATTCACTTAAGTACATTGAATAATGAATCTATGGCATTAATTTCAACAACTGAAATTTACGATGTCATTCTATCAATGTAGCATACCACTTTCCAACCACATTGGTCTTCATCTCAGAGACGTTTTTGTGACTGACTGATCATATCCCTTTGGGTACAACCATCAAAATCATATTCTGACGATGTGCTTGGAATTTTTCTAGATTTACGCATCATGCCATATGATAGAGTCGGTACTCTTAATTGCTTGTTGGCAACCGATGAAATTCTATTCTTGACATCCATAAGAAAGACATGGTTTCTCTTTAGTGTCTGTGAGTTCTTACTAGACGTTTTAATTAGTCAAATCCAATTAGGCTTGGTCATTTCATCCTTTGTAATCGGTATTAACATTGGATGGTATCCAAATTCATTTTACTACCAGGATTTTCTTAAAGAAATTCCTTCATTATGAAACTGGCATTTCTTGAAACAGTAGTTGTTCTTTAGTGCAATGGAATAGGCATTCATGAAAAAACTTTATAAACTACCTTTATGTATGTATTAAACTAATTTAGTTTTAAATTTATAAAACTTATGTTCATAACATAAATAGGTTAATCAATATTGATCAGTCTCAAACTTATTTGAGGTGTTCCACACAAAATCCCTCCCTAACAAGTATTACATGCAGTCTCTCGACTCATAAACCTGTCAATCCCTTGGCCTAGGAAACGTAGGGGTCATCGTTAACTCTTATCTTGTATGATTTCATAAACATTGCTTTAGATTAATTAAATTTAACCATATGTACTTATTGTTAAGTACATGACTTTACAAAAAGAAGTTAACTCAAGTTCACTCATTATTAATTGTGCTTCATCCAACAGAAGTCTGACTACTTCTTATCGATGCATCATTATGTATTATAGGGAGGAGTGACTATTAAAATCGAATTTTATACATTTATAGGTACATTCTAACACATGCACTTATTCGATTAAACCAAATAATTTTATTTTATTTTGCATTTCATGTTATTTACTTCAGTTATGTATTCCATGAACTAATCATAGATGTACTACATGTGTATCAAATACACATGTATATTTATGATAATTTGCTTGTGAATTATACAAAGTATGTGCAATCATTTTTGTTCCATTTGTCCTACTATTGCATACATATACATGTATCAATTTCAATGATTTACTAACTCTTTTGTCACTCCCGAACTCTTTTGTCGTTCCCACTAAACGGGTGCATTTCCCTTAATCTTCTGAGATACAGTTCACTAGTATTTATAAGATTCATAATCATATGACTTAAAGAATTATTCCTCTAAGACATGGCTTAGTCCAAAATCCTAAAAATAATTGTTAAATTTTAATTACTTCTATGTTTTCTAATACAACTATGAAAACAAAAATCATTAGTATAGTTTTATCCTATAACGAGTATTTAAAATATTTATATTGAAACAACACTGTATCTATTTTCAGCCAATACTGGAAATAGTTATTATTTCATAAATAATATTAGGTATGTTTGCGAGAGAAAAGTTTGAAACTTGATGCGTCTTCTAAGAAGTGTTATATTGTGTACTTCCAATATTACTGTCATAGCATACAAAATATTAAGCTTCATTCAACCGCTTATTCGTGGTTTTATTTCATTTGCTGTAACTATTTTATAGTCATGAGTTTTTGACCAATTATTTTGAGCTCAAAGAAATAAATTTTAAAATAAAAACAATTTTCTATATGCAAAACATTTGGAATAAGAACCACATTTCTCATTCCATATTAAGTATCCTTTAGAATTTTGTACAAATCTCATTTATGACGTCTCTTCATGAAGTAGAAGTGATTGTTCACTCTCTTCATCCTAATTTTGTACAGTTACATCCACTCTCATATGTTTTCTTTCACTTTCCAAATGGTTGAACCATTCAAAAGGAAACTCTTATTGTAATCAATCATATTGAATACATGATTTTGCATTATGGTTTATTTTCTTATCTCCAATGAACTAATTTCATCAATGTTTCGTACATTACAAACTATGACTATTCACCAAATAACATTTGTGTATGACCGAACGTGGACCAAATATCTATAATCTTGTATTTCTTGAGAGTTAAAAACTTAAAAATGATAGTACACAATCTAGGAAAAATTAACTCTTAGAAACTGAGGCATAAATGTTTTAGTGGTTTTATCAATTGGCTCTTGCATGGGTCTTGAAGCGACAACATGCCAAAGGATTTAAAGGTAAGTATGTTTTATATTTCTTTGTCAATATTTTATTCGGTTGTATATCTTAATTAATAAAAAAAAAAATTAGTTGCATAAATTTATCGATGTTTATATTAACTTCATATAGCAGATGTTCTTATGACATTAGAAAGGTTAAATGTTATCATTTCATTTTTCCAATAAGGCTTCCACTAGACTTTTATTTTCTTGAAATCATAAGAAATACATAGAAATGTTTTGATTTCTCTAGTGGACGTTAGGACTCGCTTGCCATGAGATTCTGACCTTGGGAAACATCAACAATTCATAGGCCTGCAAGCGATGGATAACATTTTATCGGTTGTATAAAATACAATTCATAACTTGTGGCTTTGTCCATATTTCATCTCGACCATAAGGAATATCAACAAATCGAAAGAGAGTATACACTCATACCCACCATTTCACAATGGCCTTAGTATAACATCCCAATGCATGTACCTTAAGAAATATCAACAATTACATACATGTATCTTACTTTGTCTAGTCAATATATTAATAGCACTATATATAACATCTCTAGTTTGAAAATTATAACCAACTAAAGAGTATGTAAGTAATCTATTAATATACAAATGGTAAGAGACAATTTATTTATTAAGGATTCATAATCTTCGGTATATATATCTTATGTGGTATCAATTTAGAGAACAATATATTTCTTATGAAATACTTTTGTGATTAAAGTATCAGACACATCTGAAATCACAATATACGTACAATACGTATGTATTTATTCCTTAATTCTAGTTTAGACTTCTTATAGTTCCAATCTATTTAATTAAATAAATTTAATTTTAACTTCTCTATTTATATTATATTCAATTAATTTAATTAATTATTTTAATTACCACTTTAATTTCTATTTAAAATTTCAAACTTTGAATTTTACTTCATTCATCCTTAAAATTTTAAAGATGAATATAGACTATAACATTTATAGTAATTATGTACACATAACATTATACATGCATATTATTTACTAGTTAACTGTTAGTTAATTTAATTAATTAAAAACAATTTTTTAGTTAAAAAAGTATTTAAATTAAAATATTAGTCAAATTAAAATTTTATCATCATTTACGTTAAACATTTAGAGATAAATAAACACATATCATTATATATGTTTTTGTTGGATCTAGGCCAGCACGTAGCAAGTTAAGGGGTGAATTTCGAATTTTTTTACCACTTGAATCTTATTGGGCCTATGAAGCCAAAATTGATTTAGATCTGATCTAAATTAATTTTATATAAAAATTTTATTTTATTTTATTTGTAAATAAAGATTTATTTTGATATTATATTTGTATTATATAATATGTACATGCGTATAATATACACATTTACGTGTATGTACATGTGCAACATATATAATATGAATGGTTTAACATGCATGTATTTAAGTGTTGGGATTTACACCGCAACGGATATGTTAACCCCTCCATACACATATGTGCTGCCTAATATATATATATATATATATATATATATATATATATATATATATATATATATAATTTAATATGATATAAAACTATTTTCACATTAGTGTTTGTGTGTATAATGCGATAAAATAGTAATATTTAGATACACAAATATGTAATATATAAAATAATGTTTATAGTAATAAATAATAATTCTGAATTTAACTTTTAAATCTTGATCTAGATAAATATATCTTTTAATTTAAAAGTCAAAAATTTTATTTTGTAAACAACTGTATTTAAAAGATATCTAACATATATATACACATACATGAAAATCATTTTTTTGAAAAGTATTTGTCTATTCATATATATAAATCAATATATTTGAACATTAATAATAAATTAAAGTTATATAATTAAATATGTAACAATAATTACATATGCATACATATATACTTTAGACAACATTTATATTTTGGAAATATCAATTATTATTATTATTTAGTATGTCCTTTTGGATTTTTATTCTTTTAAAATAATTTCCATGTGGAAATTGGTATAAATAAATTATTAGCAAAAAATTACTCATAATGTATATGAATTTTATACATATTATAATATTCGTATACACATTTATAATACAAAGATTAATTTAACATATTATATTTAAACTATAAATATATAACTTTGAATAATATATATATATGTAAATAATTTTTTAAAATAATGTTATATAGATGTATATAATTTAATCATAAATTGACCTATGATATAAATAATGTATTTAATCTAAAAATCAAGTTTTGTTTAAGAAATTCCTTTTAAATCATTCTATGATTCAAAATAAAATTAATTTAAAATTTCGTGGTCGAAAACATATTGTGTGTATGTGTATGAAAAAAGACAATGATCAATGTCAACAGATGTAAATGTGCGTGTGTGTCTATTCCAAATGGACGGCACACATATATAAGGATTTGTGATAATATATTCGATCTAATTACACATGGGTCATATAATGGACAATTATATATGTATAAAATGTAAACAAGAGTGTTACTTTACTACAGCCTAGAGATTACACCTTGATGCTAATTCTGATCGACTCGTTTTGAATCTGAATTCAAACACTTCCAAAAGCGCTACTCGACTAAAAGATCTACACACCTTGTTGATATTTGTTTCAAAAGTATGATTTTGAAACTTTAAATGATGGAGGAGTGACCTTTGTATTTTTTTCTAGAAGTGGCGAGGTAGAGAGCAAAAGTGAAGGTTAAAAGAGTTTAAATATGTAGAAAAGAAGAAGCTAAAAGTGGATCCAGATCCATAATTTTCTCTACCAATTAAAACATCACTCAAACCAAATCATGCCCTACTTCAGACACTTCATAGCCAGCTATACATGACCCCGTATGGGCCTCCAATCTATTTCAAGCTCGATCGGATAATATACCTTTAAATCAAATTTATATGTAATCGATGTCGTATATCAATACGTGTGTATACAACTTTTATATTCACACTATATTTAACGTCGATCAACAGAAATCAAATAAAACGTTATAATTAATATTTCACAAATACTAATTAATTTATAATATTATAGTTTACCTAAATTGCATGGTAGTCGAAGTATTCAACATTTTGATAGTTTGACACTTAGGTGTAAATTCGATCAACGATTTGTATTGAACAATTTGAATATTAACGTTCACACATTACCTTAACTAGTGGCATGACATTATGGCAAAATTTATCACTTACATAGTTTTAGTAAATTCCAATTTTACTTATTTTAAGCGGTCCCTAATGGTGATAATTATTTACACTAATTTTCTTCATCAAAACTATGTCATATTAGGATTTACGGAATTTGGTAATAGTCAAAATTCTAATATTGTCCACATTTAACTTGTATGGTTTGAACAAAGTCTTTGGTTACATAATAATGATTATTATTAACCAAACTATTCTGGAAATAGACTTTGACTTTAAGTTGACTTCAATTGACCGTGATACTAACCTCATATAATTGTGGAGAAAAATTTTCTATTCAATAGTGTTTCGCTTCCAATGCTTCCACTCGACCCAACTATAGTAATTCGATGGACTTTGTGTGTACCAAAATCGGACACAACACTCTTCGTATGTGTTTGAAGAGATAAAATGAAGAAGTAAATGTCAAATAAGGCAGATCTAACAAACATACCAATCAACAGATAAGAAAACGTACAGAAACACACAAATTTTGAGTGGTTCGGTGTATTGTCTACGACTTCTATGAAATATTGATGTTTATTGAATTTGACTTGCTGGTTATAGAAGATTACAACAGTGCAACTGAAGTACAATAGTGATTTCAAAAGAGTATCAGCGTAGAGAAGCCAAAAGTCCATTTTTTGTAGGTCCAAGTTCACTATTTATAGGCGTAGGCAGCAAATATCTCGCTCCAATCTCGGAAGATCTCTTCTCTCACGTAGGTGGGCCATGTGATCGATCCTTGGACATTTGGACTCGACCCATGGTAGATACATATGGAATTCATATCGATCAAGAAATAATCTTTTTGGGCTGAGGCCGATCAGGCACATTCTTGAGGTAGTACGCAAGCTCTTGTGAAATTTTGGTGGCATTTGGACTTGTAAATTTTTGAGATATGATCGATGAAAGTTTTTTTTTTCAATGTGCAGTCGAGCTTTCTATCGATGCATTCGTATCACTATATTTAGTATCGATGAAATGCACATGATAGCCAATGACATGGCGCTATCTTCTAAGATCAATCCACTTTTCATGCCGAATGACAGAGTATTTCTCTTGATCGTGCCTCGTTCAAATCGTCCAACGTGACTTCATTCGTATCCATCAATCGCCCCATCTCATATCGATCTCTTCGTATCGTTGGTTTTAGATTGCTTCGACTTGATTACTTCGTAATGGTGGGAGACGGCCACTTCGTATTGCTCAAGGGATGTATGGAGTGTATTGATCTTCGATCGATCGATACGAATTGTGCACTAGTGGGAACGATACTAAGCACTTCTAGGTGATGGATAAGAGTTGGAGCACGCATGATGGATTCGAACTGATGGATATTCGACGGATATGAATAGGGCATGTTTGATGGGATGGATGAAAACACATTGCTTCCTTCCATGGATACGAACTGGCCATGTTTTGCTTGAGGTTTGATGGACACAAACTTGATGGATAAGATATAAGCACCTTTCTCGTGAAACTTGATCGATCAATAATTTGAGCATACGAACTCTAATTAACCCGACATTTGGAATGTTGGCTCTCGAAGCTTTGCATGTCGTGTCTTGTTAATTGTAGCCCGATCCGGACTCGGACAAAACTCACCAGTATCCATAGGGAACATGTATATAACTTATCTTCAGGACTGATTATCTTCGGTTTCTAGTCAATTCTTTGGTGTCACAGCCTTGCCAAAAGGCGGGGTAACATTTGCCCCCTAAAGTACGTATTGTGTGAACATGACGTGCTTTGAAAAGTTGCAATCTTTAGTCTAAAAAGTTATGCCCAATTGTCTGAAAGGTCATTGTCTTTTTGTCAAAAGATGTAACCTTTGGATGATTTTTGGTAATATAAGTGTTGAATTGCAAATTGCCAAAGATTACACAGCGCATTGTTTTAATAAAGTGTTGAATGCTAAAGATCTATTGTTTAACATTATGATTGTTTATAGGTGAGCCTTAAATTCCTATAAATTTTAAATTTTGAATGTTGATTCACTAAACACATGAATGCATGTTACCCTGACTCTCGTTAACGTTTGTACGTTCACGAGTCATTGTCATTTTTTTGCATCGAATCCTATATCGATCCTCTCCTAAATCTATGTGAAATTTGAGTTGTAACAACGCTTGATGGTTGTTCTAGGGTATCTCTTCGTATCGGTCCTCTTCGGGATTGATGTGAAAAGTCGAAAAATATGCTTCATATTGATGGGAATCAGTGGATATGAACAGCTGTTGCATTAAATGGATACGAACAAAGCACTTCGTATCGATGCGTTTTGAACCGATTCGAGTAGCTCAAATAACCTTCTGCCTTTATCTCGTGTCAATACGTTACCGGATATGATAGACTCAAGTTGCGTTTTCTTTGCCTCGGTTGAGCCATTGGACACGAAATAACCATCTCGTATCGATCTCCCTAATGATTGTTTTGAACAGTAGGGGTAACTAGGAGACGAATGGTCGTTTCTTTAGTATAAATATGCTTGGTACTTAGCCGTTTTTCACTTTCTTGTTTCCATCTAGCTTCGCCTTCGTATCGGTTGGAACAGAAGAAGACTATCCTTCATTTCAAATTGAATCAAACTCTCTAATACCCAACTCGATCATTAAATTTAGGTAATTAATCTACAAATTAGTGTTAGAGGTGATGAGACTCGAATTCTATGGCCATTCTAGCCGACTCCATTTCTAATTCTGGTGATGTGGCAGCCGTGGATGGCCGAAGTGAGGTTAAGGGCGAAGAGCTGATCCCTTCAAAGTCTTTGGAGAAGATGAAGCTTGGGATACGAAGGACTTGTGGAGGATTGGCTTGGTCTCTGCTTCATACTAGTGAAGGAGGAAGAATGGGTCATATCGATCTGGACAAAGAGCGTTCAAATCGATCAAGGTAATGGTATTTCGTAACGAAAATACAGAGATCTTCATACCGATTGCTGGTAGGGTTTCGTATCGATTCGAGATGATCGATACGAAGGCTTGGACCTACTGATCGATATGAAGGTAATGTACGTGACTGATACAAAGTCGGGTGTACATGATCGATATGAATTGCCTGTCAGGGGATCTATACGAATGCGTTTTTGATGATTGATCCAAACTTGCACATATGATGGATATGAATTACCTCCTTGACCGATACGAATTGGTGATTTGATGATCGATTCGAGTTGAACCTTGACGAATATTAAGCCCCTTGTACATTATAACATATGACTCCGACGAGCTTTTGCCTTGCAGAATTGGACTCTGCCATTTCACTGCATATTTGACTGCCACTCGAAGCTCGTCGATGTAATTGTAACAGTTTTATGAATCTTAACTTGGATCGGTCTTCAAAGTCTAGATGGCATGGGTGTGACGGCCATCGATGACATTCACTCCGGTTGAATTCTAGAGTCTCGTCGCTTGAACACCTTTTATATCTTACAGTATTTTATTAACTATATACAGTACTGCACTGCATCAAATTCATGCACTTCACACTAGGGGAAACATGGGATTATTGTCACCTAATGATGGTTTTTGATGAGTTGATTAGCTATGGAACCCGGGAGTGCACAGCAATAGGAGGCTCAAAGTCCACCAGCTTTGATAATAGAGATATCGGCCATCACGGTTGGAGTGATAAGTCTAGCTCCAGACATGCTACCAGGAGCAACCTTCACTGGGAACCCATAAGATTCTGTACCATCCAACGTTTCTGAAGATATGTTAGGGAGAATTTGCTTACGGCATGTGTTATCGTTGAACGATGTCCTACTACCAGGGCTAAATGATAGACCACATACTCCTCCGAAAGGTTACACCACTATTAATCGATTTTCCTCCACAACCGAGACGCTCCCACCATTTAATCAATATATTCGGGAGGTGTTAACTTATTTAGGGATTGCCCCATCATAATTACATCCAAATGGGTATGCTCTCCTGAATAGCCTATTCATCGTCTTCATTGAGAACCTTTTTCGACCCCCGACTCCAAAGGAAATCAGATTCTTGTTTAATGTAAAGAGTCAGGGAGATGATCCCTCTTTCACAATTTTAGAGGGAGTTAGAAATTGCCAAATTATGATTGGGAAATGGAACAAACTTAGCTACTTCGAAACCGAGTGGTTCTACGTTCGGTGCCCACTAGGATTTGCTTGACGGTGCCTAGTTGTTGGATGTAAGTGTTGCAATTCCACTGGCAACTAACCGGTTAATCTCTATTGATACTGAGTTTAATGTTGTTTCCTCTTTATAGCATCAATTCCTCATCCTGAAGGCAATCAATTTAGGGAAATCATCGGGTTCCTTCAAGAGGTACCAAGCGAGTTTAGAGAGATCGAAGTGGTGCTTGCGGATGAAAATTTAAGGATCATTGGGCTGATTGACGGAGATCAGAGCATAGGGCTTAAAGGATCTCTCAGAGCAGCTCCTGCTAGACAAGCTAGATGTAGAGCTCCTAGAATTGTAATTTCTAAGCAGTGTGGCGAAGAGAATACGCCCGCTGAAGACGAACCCATAGTCGGACCCTTAGATAGTCCTCGACATTCAGAGGGAAATAGGAAAGGCAAGGCGGTTGCTCACAAGCTTCATAAGTCTACGAGACAGAAATCCATGGTAATGTCTTCTGCCAGCTGCTGATGTTATAATTTCGAAGGCTTCTTCCTCACATACAGAGAACCCCTTCGAAGGACTTATAGATATCAATCCCAGACTATGTGTTGCTCCAACAAGATACTAGATTAGAAGGGCTTCAGAGCGCTTTAGATCTAGGCGAGTCAACTCCTTCGGGTATGGCCGATATAACCGGTTGGTCGAAGGATTAAAACACATATGCATACACTTCACAACATCACATACTCAATATTCACGAGCTGTCCAATATTCGAAGTGCTCTTCTTTTAATTTTGCAGATTCGATGTTGAAGAAACTGTCTATGCTCGGTCCGCACTGCACGCAAATCTTCCAGTCCTTACAGGGAACCTCGTAAGCATGACTGACTATGAACGCCACTATTATAGTCAAATGAGGGATTATTACGATAGAGAGAGAGCTAGGGAATGAGAGATAGAGAATGAGAAAGAGAAAAAAGAGGCGAGATAGACGCCGCTCCCGATTATGCTCTTCTCCCTCCAGGGTTTCGTTGCCACCTCCTAGTTTGGTGACACGGACTATTGCTACTCCACGCCAACCGGTGCCTCTGGTAATTCCAAGATTCGGTGAACATCGTCATACAACCGGGGCAGACACCATTATCGTAGCTACTTCGTCGGCTACAAAGACGACAGGTGAGGGAGCAGCTTGGATAGCTCAACTGAAGAGAGATTTTCCGAATATATGCTTCTACGGCTTCCATTTTAATCAAAATTTAATGGTGCTTCCAGATGGAGCAGAAAAAATCATTCATAATCATGTCTATCACGCTTTTGGCCAATACTGAGAGTGGAAGAAAGACATCGAGAAAGTTTCAGCTGTGGCATTTGAGTAGACGAAGAAAATTGAAGAGCTTTAAAAAACCATCGCCCAGAAGGATCGCATCATCATAGTGCTCACTGGGGAGAATGATACCTTAAGGAATTCTAAAACAGCCTAAAAAAGGCGGATGAGGCCATTAAGGAGTTAGAGCGGATGAGGCAGGAGCATTTAAGGTTAGTAGACGATATGGGCCACAGGAACGCCATAGTCATTGCTGAAAAAGACAGAGCAATCCAAGAGCCGGAAAAGCTTAAAGCCAAATACAACGAAATCGTTAAGGAAAAATATAAAGCTAACAAAATCGCTTAGGAGGCCTATGACCAAACTGTGGAGGCTCGGAACGAGTGATATGTGGCAAAGTTGAAAGCTTAGGAGGCCTCATACCACGTATGAGGCTAAGGACAGGGCAGCAAAGGCCAGACTTGAGAGCGATATTGAAGATATTTTAATCACTAACAATGTCGACGTTCTAAAATACCTGACTTGAGCTGGCTCAGCGGTTATCCAACTCACTTAAATAGTGCCCGGCACCACATCTTGGCCGATGAGAAGGCAAAGCATCACACTGAATCCCTCGATGAATTTGATCTAGAAAACCGAGTGTTGAATGAGGAAGAGATGAGAATTCTCCATGACACCACTGTTGCATTTGAGAAAGAGCAGCTCGCTACTCAGCACTCAGAGGTTGGAGAGGGCTCTGGTCTCGAGCATCATGGTACAAGCTCTGAGATCCCTACACCAGTCCAGCCTGAATCCGCTCATGCGGTTGATCCTTTACATGTGCCGTCCTATGATCCCGATCAGCCACAGCTATCTCCAGCTCGCGAGCACGTGTCAGGAGGAACTTCGGCGCCCACCGTGAGCCAACCTGAGGAAGGTATTCCAAACACTTCTCAAACTTATTCAAAGACTGGAGTATTATCAAAAGAAATTTCTAACATTTTCTCTTATCTTCATTCAGTTATAGAAGTAGCACCGACCTTGCCTCCTACAACTCAAGAACAAAACCAAGAGCAGGAGGCTATCATAATAGAGGCGACGATGACCACCACTACTGCTATGACCAAGGAAGTTGATGTGAGCACTTTCACTTTTAACAAGCAAATGATGGATGGGCTCCTAGGCACCCACAGCGACCCACTTTCTTACTTGCCATTTGTTATGAGTGGAAGTGTGTTCGCGACCAACTCTTCGGCTCCAACTTCCAACGTCCCGCTTGATACTTAAGCAGCTCATAACGATGCAATGATGGTGGAGATTAACACTGAGATGGTGGGTGCAACAATGGGTAGCACTATAGGAGGTGGAATGGTAGGACCTGGCCCGGCTCCTTTAGTCATGATCTCTCCAGGTGGAACGATTATCGTTGTTGGGGTTCCCCCCGTATCTTCTCACATGGAAAGTGCCCCCATCCCTCCAACCACGCATTCTGAAATCATCCCTATTTCGGTGAGTTCGGAGGAGGAGATCACAATACATCCCCCGGCCAGGGACAGGCCCAGCAAAGGCAAAAGCTTGAAGCATCATCATAGTGGCAGTTCTGGTGGGTCGACTCTAAATGAGAAGAAGCATAAGAAGAAGAAATCCAAGGAGTAGGAAAGAATCTTGGAATTCCTTTTTGGTAGATAGTTAGAAACTTTATATCCATTCTTGTAGGCCGTGTATAGATGCGGGTTCGTTCCCTGCTAGTAGGATTTTTTGGCGTAGACTCTTTGTATCAATTTTTATTTTAAAGGATAAATGAAATAGAATTTCCTTTATTTCTTTGTACAACTTCGAGTTTATTTGTTTAATTGTTGCATCGTCTGAGTTGTCTTTCAACACACTTGCGAATTACAAGTCTCTGGATCAGACTTGTGTTCGGTTGTTAAGCTCCACAGTCATGGCTTCGGGTTGTAACCAAACGTCAAGTCGACCCTTACCATTGTATTGTCTCAATTAGTAATTGGTGTTAGAGTCATGCCCCCCAGTCCTGGGGATGAGTCGAAGTGGTCGGACGGTGGTTGTTTTTCACCTTTGACGTTTTTAGCTTTACTCCGTCGGAACTTAGTGGCAGAGAGATGAGTTCGAGTGGTCAGATTACACTCGCTTACTTATTGACAATCGCATCCACACTGTGGGGACTGAACTCGCATGCGGGTGGTCGATCATGCCCGCTTAATGTTTTAAGTTACGTCCATGTTTTAAGGACTTAAGTTTCTTTACGGGTGGTCAGTCACACCCGTTTTAAGGATCAGGTTCGTGCCTACACTCAGGGGACTTAGGAAGATTTGTAGGCAGTTCGTCACACCCAATTGAATATTATACTGCAGTCTATGCTTTGGGGGCTTAGAGTTAGTCAACTGACGGTCGATCACATCTGTGTTGAGTTTTAGGACTTCGTTCACACTCTGGGAACAATAGATTAATCGAGATCGTGGACGGTCAGGTCACATCCACCTTGAGTTAACAAGTGAGGTCGTTAGACGAACGAGTCCATCCTCCTCGGACTTGGACTAAACACGGGTGAAGTTGTTAGGTGGACGGATACACCCTCTTTGAGCCCCCATATGTAAGTTTATACTCCAGCTTGCACTCTGGGAGCCGGAGTTAGTAAGAGGATTGTAATGTATCAATCCCTTTTGGCTTCAGTGTGACGGCTTGCATCCAGGCTCAGGTTTCACTTAGCGGATGACCGGTCGTATCACACTCACTCCCTACTTGAATAATTCCCACCATAGAATGGAACTTAGCTCTCTATGAATTGTGATGGTCGTATAATGCATTTTAAGAATCACTGCTCTGGCTCGAGGAGATTCCATTTTGTTGCTGAAATAAGAAATTATGGCAAAGTCAGTTGCCTTATTACAAGTTCAAATTTCGAAATGCATAAACAAATTGCAAATGAAAAGCAGAATGAATGAATAAATAAATCCTGTTATGTGTAGTAGCGACGGAGACTCTCACTATTCCAGGCTCTCGGCAAAGTGAGACCATCAACGGTCAATAATTTAAACGTGCCATCTACAAGTCATCATTCAATAACATATGGTCCTTCCCATATAGGTTTCATATGTGAAGGGACTGGGTAAATCCTCTTGAGCATGAGATCTCCAAGTTTAAAGGTTCGAGGTCGGACCTTAGTATTGTACAATCGGACAAATCGACTCCGGTGCGCGGTTGCCCTCAAATCAGCATCTTCACGATTCTCATCTAATAAGTCTAGGGATTCGGAAAGCAATATAACATTTATCTTTGGATCATAATATGTCACATGATGAGAAGGAACTTCCAACTCGACTAGAATAACGACGTCTGAAACGTAGGAAAGTGAAGATGGAGTATGGTCAGTCATGGACTTGTGGGTTGTTCGATAAGCCTACAGGGCCATAGGAAGTTTGTCGATCCATTTGCCCCCGGCTTTTTCCAATCGGTTCTTCAGATCGAACTTTATAACTTTATCGACGGCTTCGACCTGTTCATTCGCTTGAGGGTGTGAAACTGCGGAGAACTTCTTTTGGATACGGAATCGCTGATAGAAATTCTTGAAATCGACACTATCGAATTGGGCTCCGTTGTCAGTGATGAGGGTATATGGAAGACCAAATCAACAGATAATTTTGCATATCACAAAGTTGAACACTTTCTTCGTTGTGATAGTAGTAAGGTGCTCGGCTTCCTCCCATTTAGTAATCAACTGCGACGATGGCGTACTTCGCGCCACCTTTTGTCAAAGGTAGAGATCCAATAATATTGGTGTCCTATATTACAAATTGCCATGGACTGACCATTCGAGTTATTTCGATAGGCGGAGTTCCTAGAATCCGAGCATGCTTTTGACATCTGCCACATTTCCTGGCATAATCTGAAGCGTCATGATTTATAGTCGGTCAATAATAACCGTATCGGAGTACTTTCGTAGCAAGAGCTTACCCCTCGGTATGGTCACCACATTCTCCTTCGTGCACATCATGTAGCACTCGTTTGATTTCATCGAGGACGATACGCCGGAGTAAAGGAACAAAGTATCCTCTTCTATACATGACTCCATTCTGGATAGTGAAACGTGAAGCCATTTGGAGAACTTGTCTTTTCTCAATCCTACGCTCTGGCAGGGCCCCACACTTGAGGTAGTTTCTGAATGGAGTCATCCAAGATTCCTTGTCGAGTATGACTTCATGTACCCAGTCGGTTTCCATTTGTTCAATACTCGGGGAAGATAGTGCCTCGATGGGAATGAGTCCTATTTGTTGTGCCTTACCAGTACTGGCTAACTAAGCCAAGGAATCGACCTTCTGGTTATGTTCTCAGGGTACACAATAGATGGCATAATAATCGAACTGGTTCAATATTTCCTGGAACCGAGCAAGATAAGCAGCCAGTCTTCAGTTTCTGGCCTGGTACTCCCCCAAACATGGTGCGGCCAATTATGAATCGCGGTAAATCTCCACAGCAATAATTCTTAAATCTATGGCAAGCCTGAGTCCGGCGAGCAGGGCTTCATATTCGGCCTCGTTGTTTGTCGCACAGAAATCGAACTTCAAAGTATAGCACATAGATCGGCCTTCAGGAGTCTCAAGCACAACCCTAGCGCCTAAGAAGCGGTCATTTGATGCACCATCAGTATGCAGCTTCCAAACATATTTGGAAGATTCACTAGTTTCAGGAAGTCCTTTGGGATAGTGAATTCGATGTGAAGTCTATGGGGACTTGTCTTTGAATAGCGCGCCTCGGTGTGTAAGTGATATTGAACTGACTCGGCTCGATATTCTACTTGAGTAACCTACCAGATGTCTTAGACCGCATAAGGACCTGCCATAATGGCCGGTTGGTGTAAATAGTGATAAGATGAGCCTGGAAATACGAATGAAGCTATCTTGAGGCAATGACAAGACAGTAAGCTAACTTCTCCAATTTTGGATAACTTCTCTCTGCTCGCGTCAGTCGTTTGCTGAGGTAATAGACTGGCCGTTATATCTGATCCTCCGCTCGAATTAAAGCAGCACTGATTGCGTTTTCTGACACCGCCAAGTAGATGTACAATCTGTCGTGATCAATAGGCTCTGACAGAATAGGTGGTGTGGAAGGTGTTGAACCAGCGCTCGGAATGCACCTTCCCATTCGATAGTCCATTCAAAGTTTCGTTTGCCTTTCCTAATTAGGTCAAAGAAGGGAATGCATTTGTCAGTGGACTTTGTGATGAACCAGCTCAGTGCGGCTACCTTCCTATTGAGGCTTTGAACTTGTTTTATGGTCCTCGGAGTCTCAAGATTCCTAATTGCATATATTTTCTCGGGATTAGCCTCGATTCCCCGAGCATTAACAATGAATCCAAGGTACTTTTCGAATGCAGCCCTAAAGCGAGACTTCCACGGGTTGAGCTTCATACTACACTCTCGGATGATGTTGAACATCATTTTCAGGTCTTTGATACAATTGGTGGAGAATCGTGACTTTACGAGCATGTCGTCCACATATACCTCCATAGTTTTTCCGATATGGTTAGCAAACATTCGATCGACTAGCCGTTGGTAAGTTGCTTCGGCGTTTTTGAGTCCAAATGGCATGACTTTGTAGCATAAAGTCCCAAATTGGTGATGAAATTGGTGTGCTCCTGATCGGGCAAGTGCATGGAAACCTGATTGTAGCCGGAATATGCATCAATGAAAGATAAGAGCTTGTGTCCGGCGATCGAGTCTACAAGTTGATTAATCTGGGGAAGTGGAAAACGATCCTTTCAGAAGGCTTTATTCAAATCTGAGTAGTCAACGCAAGTTTTCCATTTCCCGTTAGGTTTCCTAACAAGTACAGGGTTGGACACCTATTCTAGATATAGAGCATCTTGGAAAAAGCAGTTATATTTGAGTTTATCTACCTCTTCCTTTAGGGTGGCAGATCTCTTTGTATCCGTACCAACTTTTTTTGCTTGACCCAGACATGCCGCAGGTCAATATTCAAGGTGTGGCTCACGATGTCTGGTAAGATCCCACACATGTCAGAATGCATCCAGGCAAACACGTCGAGGTTTGCCTGGAGAAATTCAACCAATTCCCCTTTCATCTGTTGGCTTAGCTACAATCCAACCTTTATCATTCTGGAATCATCATCATTATCGATCGGAACATCGATCGTCGGCTCTGTTGGAGAAGCCTGACTGTCTTTGACTTCGTCCTCGCTTTCAATATCTCCTGGGTCAAGATCTCTTAGGAATTGGTTCTGGTGCCTGGGCCTAGGCCCAAGTGTTAACTGTCAATTATCTACAAAGCGGACGTAGAGAGATTCCTCTATGCCCTTTCCCTTCTCTTTTCGTTACGCCTCCCACAGCTCAGCAACATAATCGGCTCGTCCAACAGCCTGGTCTCCCTGAACAATTCCGACTATATTATCGGTAGGGAATTTCAAAGTCAGACACCAAGGGGCGATAGCAGCCTTAAGGGCCGGTCGGCCCAAGAAAGCATTGTACGGTGAGTCAATATCCAATACGATAAACTGCAATATCCAAACTCTCTAGCATTCCCTAATTCCCAACTCCACTGGTAGCTCCACCATCCCAATGGGTATAGTCGCACTTCCATTGAAGCCATGAATACGAGTTGACAAGGCTTTAAATCTTTTGCTCTCATCTTCATTTGATCATAGGCTCGCTTAAGGAGTATGTTCACTGAACTTCCACTTTCCATCCTCTTCATCCAAGCAAGACTTTTCTGAGCTGAAATGACTAGTGGATCAATGGTAGGGGCTTCGACTCTGTCAGCATCTCAGTCTTGGAAAACAATGTCGTTTGTCATTGTCTTTTGTTGTTTGGTTTGATCCCCGTCTTCCAAGTTATTGCAACATTCGAAGCTCGCATGCCTAATAGAACTGGCATAAGACTCAATTTCCCTCCTGCTCTGATCCGCTAGATGAGCACCACCATTAACAGTGTTAATCACCAACCCCCCATCGTTACGTGTGGGTTCCCTTGATCTAACCTGATTTGGTATTTGATTTTGATTTTATGGGCCCGCACCTCCGGCCTACGGCGCCCGAACGAATTGCTCCACTTTTCTTTCTCAGATCAACTTCTTGATAATATCCTATAGATGACGACACTCATTCGTGTTGTGGCTATAACTATCGTGGAATCTACAAAACTTCCTAGTTTGAATCTGTTTCTTTGACGATTGCTTCGAAGCAGGTTTCTTATATTGAGTAGTATTACAAGTTTGCAAGTACACATTTTCCAAGAATGTAGTATAGGTGTCGAACATGGGAGCTCTACGTCACGGTCTGCGATTCTGATACCGCTTCTTACCCTAGTTTCCTTCGCCCTCCTGTTGATTCTGCTTATTCTGTATATTTATCTACTTTCCGAAACTCTCCCCCGTTTGTTTCAAAGCGATATTGCTTTGGATTCCTTCCACGCCAGGCCCCGCGTCATCCTTTTTCATATACCGCTTCGCATCCTCTCTTCTCAAGAACTGAGCTTCCTTGGAATAGAAATGATCCAATGGCATGGGGCATTTTCCAACCAACCAGTTGCCAAATTCAGAATCGAGATCGATTCCCTTAGTCAGTGCGATCAGAATGGAATTGTCATTAGGGTTACTAATCTCAGTGCATGCAGCATTGAACCTCTCCAGGTAACGTCTGAGTGTCTCTCTAGGAGCTTGAGTGACATTGGGCAAAGTATTAACATCTTTGGGCCTTGTGACATGCATGCGAAACTGCTCAACAAACTTTGTAGCTAACTAGTTGAAACATGAAATAGATCGGGGTTAGGCAAGTAAACCATATAGTCTTGATTCCCCCTAGGAAGATTGGGAAACTTCGGCATTTGACCGAATCATCAGCCCGTGCGGCACTACCAACCATTCATACTTTAAAATTTACTGGTTATGGTCAGAGCTTTCTTCATAAACAAGCAGAGATGGCATTCTGAATTGCCAAGGCGGTTCAGCGTAAAGGATGTCATCGATGAAAAGGGTATGACTCCAAGAGATTCCCCGGTCATCGTTAGTGAGGCCATGGCTCTCATGGATTATTATCGGGAAGTCTGGCATTTGGACATTCTGGGCATGCTGGGCCAAGGTGTCGTCGGGTTCCACAATGCAAGGATGGGTTAGGAGCGGTCAATGGTCCATACCTCGCTTCCTTGGCTCAAGGTCTTAGGGAACATAAGGCTCAGGAGTATAGTCAGGTTGGCGATGGTTCAAATCCGCTATGTTCCAAGTATCAGCTTGCAATTCAATGGAAGCAGTAGCGGCATGGTTGTCAGTAGTGTGATAAGGAACCGTTCCTCCTCGGGAGGAGGGTCGGTTCTGACGGTTAGTTGACAGGACCATGTAACAACTTGCACATTTTACGATTATAAATTTAAATGTTTTATTTAAATATAGTATCGTTAGTTCATTTAAAGTCCAAAATGTGACTTTTTGTAAACAGTTGAATCTGGACTCAAGACCACTTTCATTAAGTTCAAAATGGCATTTACAACTTGTTTGAGTTTAAACATCGATATGTTTGGAGTTGATTAGGATTTTGGTATTTTCAATTGGGCTTTGGGTTGTGTCCTAGCCCATTAACCCAACAATATAAACCAAACCTCCTGCCTAATAACTCCCACTGCATTCCTCTTCACTCATTCATTCTACTCATAATTTCCTAACCCTCAAGCCCTAGGAAGAATGGTGGGAAGACGAAATTGAAATTCCTAAGCCCTGGTTTCTCTTAGGAATTCAAGTTATAGTTCTAAAATCAAAGAGAAGCTTAGATTGGAGCTTCTAGAGTTGAGATTGAAGTGGAATTGATCTTTCCCTGTTTTAGAGCTTCTCGTTTCTTGTTTTTGAGTTTAAAGGTGAGTTCTTGAACTCACATCTATGTCTAAAGCTTTCGTTGTTGTTAGATATGAATTCCTAACATCTATTTCATGTTGATTTGCTTTTGATTTGAATTGGTTTGGTGAATTTTTCAATTTTTGGTTTTGAAGTCAAAATTTATGAAAATCCTACTATGGATGTTTGGACATGTTTTTCAGGGTGTATCAAAGAGCCTATAGGGTCGGGTTGTCGCTTGGCATAAATCCCTAGCCTCCATCGCTCATACGATCATTTCCGAATTGATTTGGCCATCAATGGCCTAGACAAATTGTTGCCTAGTACAGGCAACCAGACGTCTAGTTGAAAAATCCAGACATCTAGTTACGGGGCCAGAAGAAGAAAAAGAAACGGCAAAAAATTAAAATTCCAAAGCCTAGGACCAGACGTTTTTTAGGCTTTAGGAAGTAAAAAAGAAAAAAGGAGAAAACTTTATAAATTTCCAGAATCGCTTGTCAAACATTTGGCCAAACAAAACCAGACGTCTGGTTTTGTGAAAATTTGCCTATTTTCCTATTTTTGAGTGGATTTTCAATTTTTAATGATCCGGTTAGTTGTTGTCATTTCTTATTGATTTTGATGACTTGTTTTCTGGAATTTTGAGAATGTCCATTTGATGGATTTGATATCGATTTTTATGGTTTTAATTCATGTCGTCGAATGTTGATTTTGATGATATATTGTTTTTATAATCATTTCTGTGGTTTGTCACTTTAAAATACAAAGGTTTTCATACTAGTCGTAAATACTCAAACTCTTTTACAAAAATGATTTCAACATTACTTTTAATACAAAGCTCGTTTTTAAGTCCATTTTCCAATCTATTAGTATATACAAACCTTTACCTCATTCGTATTAGAAATCAAATTTAATGACTTAGCAAAACAAGTGGTATGAAATGCTTGCGTTTACTTAGTTGGTTAATTCTTGGACTTGTTCGATTGAACTCTAGTGACAATTTTCGAGTGGAAATCTACAATCTATTCATAAATATTTAAGTAAAGCCAGTGGTTATGGGACATGAAGCTAAACTCATTTATTTACTAGCTTAGTTAATTTACACTTATCGATCAATGATGATCGTTTTATGATCCAGACTAGCGATGTGCGATGTCTCTTTGTCTGCATGAGGAACTAAATCCCATTTCGGTGGAGCTTCGGGTCAAATTGATGGGGAGCAACACATGGCCTTTGGGTCGTTTGTGGAGCGTCGGCTCAAATTTGATGGGTTAGCGACCATGGAAAAGCATTCCGTTTGTGATACACGTGCTGGTGAGTTTTCGTGCTCCCATTTGTGATTGCCTCCCCCTTTGTGTTTTCTGAATTTCCAATACTGATTTCTGGAATTTATGTTTCACTAATTTTTGCGATTTGCATTGATATGTTTTGTCAGTATTTGAGATTTGGTGAATAAGCTAAAGAATATGATATTCTTTTTGGATATTTGAGGAGATTTGAGATATTATATGATTTTCATTGTTATTAAATATATACTTGTCACAGTACGAAATTATTATTATATATTTTTGTCATACCTCTTATCCTCTCTCATCTTATATGATATTCATAGCTAGACTGAACCATTTATTATTTTTCTTCTTAAATAATACTCGGATCAGACCGAGATGTTTCAGGTCTTCCACTTGACTTCTTAGCAGGGACTATCTTTTGACTTTTGGTGAACTACTTTAGCTTAGTAGTTTTTGTTTTTATAAATTTGATAGAGACTCTTGATGTATACTTACTCTTTTGTCCAGTACTTTTACCTATTCTTTTGTGATATAGTGGATCTTGTATGAACACTAATTTGATGTACGCTTCAATGTGTTATATTCATATTTGTTTCTGCCTTACTGATAGGAATATCTGTGATTGATTTTGTATTATGCTTATTTTATATTTGTTTCCGAATGACACATAGCCACTATGTAATAGCTTTGAGTTTGTATTTGATATGTCAAATTTCCTCTTGAAATGAAATGCATGACCTTCTATCTGGCATACCGGTACTCGCACAAATCAATTACATAGATGGTCGCTCCTCAACGGCTTTATTCTTTATGCTAGTCGACAGCATTACTCCATAGTGTCCTTGGCTAGTGTGAGTATAGAGGTAGGGCGTTATAGTTGGTATCAGAGCCAAACTTCGAAACAGAATAATCTAGCAAGGATCATTGTCTTAAGTCTCTCTTAGGAGTTGTGCCTTAGGATTTATTTCGTGTCTTAGGACCCGTTCTATTCTATTTCTTTTATGATGCCTTGTTTTATCAATTAAGTTTTTTGATATTCATCCTGAGAATAACCTATTTCCCCTTCTTTCTTTCTTTCTTAAAGAAGAGAAATGGTTAGACCTCGCCATCGCCGCGCCTGTCAATCCAGTGCTACTCCTCATGATGGCGTATTCATGTATGTCCAACAGCTTTGGATCTTGTAAAGAATGCCCAAGCTACCAGACCCATTCAAGAACCTACTTACCCTAAATTCGGGTTTGCACGCTTGTGCAGTGATTATACCAATTTGGGTGGAAGGTCATTCAGGGGTTCCAAAAGCGTTATAGAAGTCCAAGCTTGGCTTAGAACATGCGACCGCGTATTTTCTCGCATAAATCTTATGGATCTACATCGAGTCCAAGTGGCTTCTAGCATGATCTTGATTGGTATGAGCTTTTGATTTCGAAAATTGTTGAACCTGATCTTACTTATGAGAAATTTCGGGAGAGGTTCGAGTTATAGTTTGTGTCGGATGCTAAAAAGGTAACTTTAGCCCAATGCTTTATTGACCTTGTTCGAAGTGAATCTTCTGTGACGGATTATGTTGCATCTTTTGAATCCCTCTCTAAATATGGGGTCGAGTATATTAATACCCCATTGAAGAAAAATCAGAGGTTTATTTATGGGTTGAATAAGAACCTCAAAATGTCTTTACTTCTGAAACTAGAAGTTTCTATCGATCAGCATGTAGATATCGCTATTCAACTTGAAGAGGCTGATAAAGAATGTGATGGTGATGTAGGGGGTGCCAAACAGAACTTCAAGAACAACAATAAGTGGTAACCCAACAGTAAGTTCAAAGGCCCTAATCCCAACAAGAAAGGGAAGAAAACAACTTCGGAGAATGCTACAATTGTGGTTCTATGGACCACTATGTAAATAAGTGTCAAAGCCCCTTACTTGTCGCTATTGCAAAAGTTCGAGTCATTATATATCTTCATGTCTCAAACTTTAAAGCAAGAAAGTGGGAAAGCTGAATGTTGTACAAGCTCCAAGTAACAATTCTCTTGGTTAAGGTGTTTCTCATTCTGTCTTTGATGGTATTATTATGTTTTGTGATCATCCTATTCGAGTTCCTTTTGATACGGGTGCATCTCACTCTTTTATATCAAAAGAACTTATTGATACTTTGTCTTTAAATGTTATGGGCTTGATGACTTCATTGAGAATTGTGAATCCAGTTATTGAATCCGCAACACTTAGTTTATTTTGTAAGGATGTTGAAATTATTCTATGTGATTACGCTTTCCATGCCGATTTGCATGTTATGCGTTACTTAGGTTTCAGAATGATTTTAGGAATGGATTGGCTTAATCGTTATGAAGCCCATATCCTATGTCTCGAGAGGACTATCCATCTTCAACATCCTCAATCTGTTAAGCGAATTTCTATTGTTCTTAAAGATTCAGATTCCAATTCGTGGCATCCTTAAATTCTCTAAATCCACATGATGATGATGAGGATGATGATGATGATGATGAGGAAGATGTCATTTCCCTCATTTACATTGTTCGTAAATTTCCAGATATATTTGAGCCCGTTTTAGGATTACCACGCCTAAGCGAGCAATTGAGTTCAGAATTAATCTAATCCCTGGAGCTCTACCTATCACTTGTCCTCCTTATCATATCCAACAAGAAAAATAAGGAGATGCGTAAACAATTGTCTGAATCGGAAGCAAAATAGTTTATTCGTTCTAGTTCCTCTCCATGGGGAGCTTCAGCTATTTTTGTGAAGAAATCTGATGGTACAGTTAGGCTTTGCGTTAACTACCGCAAGCTTAATGATCTCACCGTTAAGAATAAATATCCCTTGCCTATGATTGATGATCTATTCGATCAACTTATCGGTGCTAGAGTCTTTTCACAGTTAGACTTAGCAACCAGTTTTCATCAGCTTCGAATTACAGAGGATAGTATTCCTTCGATGACATTCCATAATGTTATGGATCTTATGAATGGATTGTTATGCTATTTGGTTTAACATATGCTCCAGCTTATTTCATTGACCTTATGAACCAAATTTTAAAAGATTTCCTCAATCGATTTTTTCTCATCTTTATTGATGATATTCGTTTATTCTGAAACCGAGGAATAGCATGAAAAACATCTTCGAATTATGTAGGAAACCCTTAGGAGCAATCAATTGAAAACGAAATTTTCTAAGTGTCACTTTTGGCAATCTCGTATGAAATTTTTAGGACATATTATTTCTGAATCCTGAATTTCCATGGATCCTTCGAAGACTGAAGCAATTCAAATTGGAAGTGATTGGAGAATGTGATGGAAATTTGTAGCTTTCTTGGATTGGCGGGCTATTACCATCGGTTCGTAAAAAACTTTTCTAAAATTTTCGTACCTCTTACTAGTTTGACAAAGAAGGGAGTTAAGTACATTTGGACAGAAAAATGTGAGGTTGCTTTTCAGAAATTAAAAGAACTCCTTTCCGATGCTCCTATTCTTGTGCTTCCCGATGGGAACCAAGACTTGGTTGTTTATACCGATGCTAGTCGTGTTGGTTTGGGAGCCGTTCTCATGCAAAGGGAACATGTTATCACTTATGCTTCTAGGTAACCAAAGCCTACCGAGACTAGATATGCCACACATGATTTAGAGCTTCCGGCCATTGTTTTTGCCCTTAGAATGTGGCGTCACTAACTTTTAGGAGAGAAATTTGTTCTCTATGCCGATCATAAATCTTTGAAGTATTTTTTTTCATGAAAGGAACTGGATTTTCGTCAACAACGTTGGCTCGAATTCCTTGCATCTTATGATCTTGATATTCTTTATACTCCCGGAAAGGGAAATTGTGTTGTCGATGCCCTTAGTCGTAAGCAACAAGCGGTTGTTTCCACGATATCCAAAAGGAATGATCTCGAGACGTTGTCTACTTGTGAGATTTGAGATCGTGAATCCCATTCATGTTCATCTCTTGTTTTATATAACCTTGAGGCTCATCCTTCTCTTTTAGACCGCATTCTTGAAGCTCAAAAGCATTATCCCGAATTGGCTCATCTTAATCAAAGTTGTAGGATAGAAATATTGATGGTTTGAAAGACTTTGAAATCGATGCTCACAGAGGCATTCGAAAGTTTGGTAGACTCATTGTGCCAAATATTAGTGAGCTTCCTAAAGACATTTTAGAAGATTATCATCGTTCTAAATTTACCATTCATCCTAGTAGTAGTAAAATGTATGCGTACATGAAATGACTTTATTATTGGAATGGAATGAAATCTGATATTGCTTACTTTATTAAGCGTTGCATGACTTGCCAACTCGTAAAAGCCGAGCATCAAAGTCCCGGTGGGTTATTGCAACCTTTAGACATTCCCGTTTGGAAGTAGGATCAAATTTCCATGGACTTTATTGATGGCCTTTCCCACTCTCGTTCCTGTCATGATAGTCTATGGGTGATAGTAGATAGACTTACAAAATCTGCCCATTTTCTTCCCGTTCGGTCCAATCAGACCGTACCTCTTTTGGCTAAATTCTATGTTAAAGAAATTGTTAAATTGCACAGAGTTCCTACTTTTATTGTTAGCGGTCATGATCCATTATTTACTAGTGGATTGTGGAAAGGTCTTCAAAAAGCTTTGGGAACGAAGTTAATTTTAGCATCGTTTATCATCCTCAATCCGCTGGACAAACAGAGTGTTTGAAAAAATTCGTAAAGATCTTCTTTGTGCATGTGTTCTTGATGTTGGTGGAAGTTGGGAAGATCATATTTCTCTTGTTGAGTTTTCTTATAATCATAGCTTCCAATCTAGTATCGGTATGGCACCTTTCAAGGCACTCTACGGAAGGCCATGCCGATCTCCATCGTGTTGGCTTGAAGCCGGTGAGAAGCTGGTTTTAGGTCCAGATTTTATTCGTGATTCCACAGAAAAGATTGATATTATACGTCATAGGATGAAAGAAGCTCAAAGTAGACAAGAATCCTATACCGATGACCGAAGAAGGAATTTGGTATTTTCTGTGGGAGATTTGATATTCATTTGTGTTTCACCTACGAAGGGTGTTGTGTGTTTTATTCGATCAAGAAAATTAGCACCTCGATATATTGGCCCATTTTCCATCACCGAACGCATTGGTTCCATGGCTTATCGCCTTTTATTACCAGCTCAATTTTCTGCTATTCATGACGTATTCCACATTTCTCAACTATGGAAATGCCTTAGAGATTCTGATTCTATTCTTGAGCCCGGTGTTATTGAAGAAATTGAAGTTTCACCAAATTTGACTTGTAAGCAACATCCAATTCATATCATTACTACGAAGGTTAAACTCCTTTGAAATAAAGATGTTCCGCTTGTGAAAGTTCTAAGATCCACAAATCCTAAGGATCGCTTTTGGGAATCTAGAGAATTCATCGAGCGAACATATCCGGACTTACTCTCTCGTGCTCCTTAAGGTAAACTTCTCACTTCAAAACTTTCTTTTGTGTTATTATGATTTAGATTGGTTATCACTTTATATTTTCTTCTTAAGTACTGCGAGGACGCAATTTATTTTAAGGAGAGGAGTCTGTAGTAACCCGCATATTTTACGATTATATATTTAAATGTTTTATTTAAATATAGTATCATTAATTGAATTTAAAGACCAAAACAAGAATTTTTGTAAACAGTCGAATTCGGATTCGAGACTACTTTCATTGAGTTCAAAATAACATTTACAACTTGCTTGAGTATAAACATTGATATGTTTGGAGTTGATTAGGATTTTGGTATTTTCAATTGGGCTTTGGGTTGTGTTCTAGCTCACTAACCCAACAAGATAACCCAAACCACCTACCTAATAACTCCCATTCCACTCCTCTTCATTCATTCATTCTACTCATAATTTCCTAACACACAAGCCCTAGGAAGAATGGTGGAAAGAGGAAATTGAAATTCCTAAGCCCTAGTTTCTCTTAAGAATTCAAGTTCTTGTTCTAAAATCAAAGAAAAGCTTAGATTAGAGCTTCTAGAGTTGAGATTAAAGTGGAACTGATCTTTCCATGTTTTTGAGCTTCTCATTTCTTGTTTTTGAGTTTAAAGGTGAGTTCTTGAACTCACATCTATGTCTATAGCTTTCATTGTTGTTAGGTATGAATTCCTAACATCTATTTCATGTTGATTTGCTTTTGATTTGAAGCGGTTTGATGAATTTTTCAATTTTTGGTTTTGAAGTCAAAATTTATGAAAATCCTATAATGGATGTTTGGATATGTTATTTGGGGTGTATCGAAGAGCCTATAAGGCTGGGTTGTCGCTTAGCATAAATCCCTAGCCTCCATCGCTCGTCTGATCGCTTCTGAATTGATTTGGCCATCAATGGCCTAGGAAAATTATTACCAAGTACAGGCAACTGACGTCTGGTTGAAAATCCAGACGTTCGGTTAGGGCACCAAAAGGAAAAAAGAAACGGCAAAAAATAAAATTCCACATCCCAGGACCGAACGTCTGGTTAAACCCACCAAACGTCAGGTAGGCTTCAGGAAGTAAAAATGAAAAAAGAAGAAAAAATTATAAATTTCCAAAACCCCAGGTCAAACGTCTGGCCAAACCAACCAGACGTTTAGTTTTGTGAAATTTTGCCTATTTGCCTATTTTTGAGTGGATTTCCCATTTTTATCAATTTTTATTGATCTAGTTAATTGTTGTCATTTATTATCGACTTTGATGACTTCTTTTCTGGATTTATAGAAATATCCATTTGATGGATTTGATATCGATTTTTATGGTTTTAATTCACGTCCTTGAATGTGGATTTTGATGATAGATTGTTTTTACAATCATTTTTGTGATTTGTTACTTCAAAATACAAAGGTTTTTATCTAGTACTAAGTGTTACTCTTTTACAAAAATGATTTCAACATTACTTTTAATACAAAGCTCATTTTTAAATCCGTTTTCCAATCTATTAGTATATACAAACCTTTACCTCATTTGTATGAGAAATCCAACTAAACGACTTAGAAAAACAAGTGGCATGAAACACGTGTTTACTTTGGCGGTTAATTCTTGGACTTGTTCGATTGAACTCTCGTGACAATTTTGAGTGGACATCTACAATCTGTTCGTAAATATTTAAGTTAATCCAGTGGTTATGGGACATGAAGACAAACTCATTTATTTACTAGCTTAGTGTAATTTACACTTATCGATCAATGATGATCATTTTGTGATTTAGACTAGTGATGTGCGATGTCGCTTTGTCTGCATGGAGGACTAAACCCAGTTTCGGTGGAACTTTGGCTCAAATTGGTGGCCTAACAACCCATGGCCTTCGGGCCATTTGTGGAGCTTCGGCTCAAATTTGATAGGTTAGCGACCAAGGAATAGCGTTCATTTTGTGATACACGTGTTGGTGAGTTTTCATGCTTTCGTCTGTGATAGCCCCCTTGTGTTTTCTAAATTTCTAATTACTGATTTCTGGAATTTGTGTTTCACCAATTTTTGCGATTTGCATTGATATGTTTTGTCAATATTTGAGTTTTGGTGAATAAGCTAAAGAATATGATAATCTCTTTGGATATTTAAGAAGATTTGAGAAATTATTTGATTTTCATTGTTATTGAATATATAATTGTCACAGTATGACATTAGTATTATCATATATTTTTCTCATATCTCTTATCCTATCTCATCTTATATGATATTCATGGCTAGACTGATCCGTTATTATTTTTCTTCTTAAATAATATCGAGTCAGACCGAGGTGTTTCAGGTGCTTCCACTTGACTTCTTAGTAGGGACTAGCTTGACTTTTGGCTAACTACTTTAGCTTAGTAGTTTTTGTTTTTATACATTTGAGATAGAGACTTCTTGATGTATACTTATTCTTTTGTCTAGTACTCATACCTATTCTTTTGTGATGTAGTGGATCTTGTATGACAAATACTTTAATGTTCACTTCTATATGTTATATTCATATTTATTTCTGCGTTAGTGATATGAATATCTATGACTGATTTTGTGTTATGCATCTTTTATATTTGTTTCCAAAGGACACATAGCCATTGTGTAGTAGCTTTGAATTTGTATTTAATATGTTAAATTTCCTCTTGAATTGAAATGCATGACCTTCTATCTGGCATATAATACTCGCAAAAATCAATTACACAGATGGTTGCTCCTCAATAGCCTTCTTTTCATGCTAGTCGACGGCATTGCTTTATAGTGTCTTTGGCTAATGTGAGTATAGAGGTGGGGCGCTACAGATCAACTCTGATTTGTCCAAGATTCAAAGTGCACTAATGTCTAGTAGCCTGTGTATAGCTTCCATCCAGCCTTGGGCGCATGGATCTATGATTGTAATCAGAGAAAGCTAAACTTTCAGTATATGAATAGGAGGCCTGATCCCTTCTGGATCTCCTTCGTCTTTCTCGGTTCAGACGGTTGGTTAACTCCATGTTGGCACGGAGCTGATGGCGGCTTTGAGTCAACTCTTGCATCAATCACTGGAACTCCTCCCTAGTGAAAGGGCCTTATGGATCCGAAGGTCCAGTAGCGTTTTGGTCTGCAGAAGGATGTTGTGTGGGGTTCTGCTTATCCCGACCTTCTAGATCTACAGCGATTGAGGTAGTCCTAGTAGCGACCATGGTGAATAGCAAAGTTCTCTCCTAAACTTGGTGCAAATCTAAATAGGATGAAAGAACTTCTAGGCCTGAGATCTAGATCTTGTCCTTTGATTATTGCAATCCAATATCGGTAGTAGATCCAATAAGCAGGAGAAAAGTTGGGTTTTCTCAGTGAAAGCACCAAAGTTTTTGTACCAAAATTGGACATAACACTCTTCCGATGTGTTTGAAGAGATAAAATAAAGAAAGTAAATGTAAAATAAGGAAGATCTAGCAAACACACCAATAAACATATGAGAAAAAGTATAGAAACACGCAAATTTAGAGTGGTTCGGCGTATTGCCTAAATCCTCTATGAAATGGTTGATGCTTATTTTATTTGACTTGCTGGTTATAGAAGATTACGACAGTACAAATGAAGTACAATAGTGATTTCGGTATAGTATCAGCATAGAGAAACCAAAAGTCCATTTTCTCTAGGTCCAGAGTCGTTATTTATAGACGTAGGCAGCAAATATCTCGCTCCAATCTCGAAAGACCCCTTCTCTCTCCTGGGTAGGCCCACGTGATCGATCCTTGAACATTTGGAGTCGACCCATGATTGATACGTATAGAATTCGTATCGATCAAGAAATGATCTTTTGAGGTGAGATCGATCAGCCACATTCTTGAGGTAGTACGCAAGCTCCTGTGAAAATTGGTGCATTTAGACTTGTAGATTTTGAGATATGATCGATGCAATTTGTGTTTTCAATGTGCAGTCGAGCTTCGTATAAATGCATTTGTATCGCTCCATCTCGTAACGATGAAATGCACGTGATGGCGAATGATGTCGCTCTATATTTTAGGATCGATCCATTTTTCATGCAGAATGACCGAGTATTTCTCTTGATCGTGCCTCGTTCGTATCAACCAAAATGACTTCATTTGTATCCATCAATCACCCCATCTCATAACGATCTCATCGTATCGTTGGTTTTAGATCGCTTCGACTTGATCACTTCATAACGGTGGGAGAGGGCCGCTTCGTATCGCTCGAGGGATGTATGGATCTTATCGATCTTCGGCCGATGATACGAGTTGTGGAGAAACCAAGCAATACGAATCGTGCACTGGTGGGAACAATACGAAGTGCTTCTAGGTGATGGATACAAGTTGGAGCATGCATGATGGATTCGAACTAATGGACGTCAGTGGATACGAATGATGCTTGTTTGATGGGATGGATGCGAACACATTGCTTCCCTCCATAGATACGAACTGGCCATGTTCTGCTTAAGGTTTAATGGACACGAACTTGATGGATACGAAACAAGCATCTTTCTCGTGAAACTTGATCGATCCACGACTTAAGCATACGAACTCCGATTGACCTGAAGTTTGGAACGTTGGCTCTTAGAGCTTTGCATGTCGTGTCTTGTCAATTATAGCCTGATCTAGACTCGGATAAAACTCACCACTATCCATAGCGAACATGTGTATAACTGATCTTCGGGACTGATTATCTTTGGTTTCCAGTCAATTCTTTGGTGTCGCGGTCTTGCCAAAAGGCGGGGTAACAGACTTTATAGTATAACTGATCTAATAACTATCAGTACATAATCCCTTGGTGTTCCCAACAGCATGAGTAATACACTACCCAACATTTGAAGAGTGTTATGTACTCCAGTCTCAATGAATGTATAAATATACAGTATCGACACATCTTAAGTACAAATATTTAAAACGATGTGTTTAATATATTGTGATACATCGCTCAAGATTACAATATATTGTATTTACTATCACAAAACACATTATTTATGTATTTTCTATTAAATATACTTAAATTAAATAATTAACTAATATAACACATTATACCAAGTATGCAACAAAAAGAAAAGAACTTTGAATTTTGAATGGGATTTTATTACAGAGTTAATATTTTACAATAAATTATAGAATTGCCCCAAAGGCAAACCCATAATTCTACCAATGTCCAACTTGCACTTGGGGCCAACTATGGAATCTCAGTCTCATCCCTTCATTTAGCTTGACGAGAACCAAACATGCTAGTCCTTTATGAATGGATCTACTATGTCGTCCTTCTTATCTACTCTTTGTATTGCGACCTCTTTCTTCTCAACAAATTCTCTAACACTGTGAAGCATTAGAAGAATATGTTGTGATATCATATATCCCCTAGGTTCCATTGCAATCTGCATCACCATATTATTGTAACAAAACAATGCCATTGGATTCTCCATGTCGAGAATCACTCGTACCTCATTTGAAACCTAGCACAACCAGAATACTTCTTTATTACTTCATTAAGGGCGATGTACTCGGCCTCCATCATGGAATCAACTATTATTTTCTATTTGGAACTTTTCCAACTAATAGCCTCACTGTTATTAGTAAAGATGTAACTCGACATTAATTTACTGTCAACGATATCACTCTAAAAGCTAGAATCGGTATACCCCTTTATAAGGAGGTCTCCATTCCCATATATTAGGAATAAGTCTTTAGTATTTCTAAAATACTTTAGTATACACTTTACAGTCGTCCAACACTTTTCTACAAAATTAGACTGGTATTGGCTATGCATCCTAATGCATATGCCACATCCGGTCTTTTACATAGCATAGTGTACATTATGAAACCGATTGCTAAAGTATATTGTATACTCATTATATGCTCTTTCTCCTCATCGGTTTGAGGAGCATCCTTCTTAGAAAGGATGATTCTAGATCACGTAAGAACATTTCCAAGCTTGGAATTCTCCCCATAAGGAAACTTGTTCGATATGGTGTCTATATACAGGGATTGGTATAATCCTAAGAGCCTCTTAGATCTATCTATATGGATCTTTATATATAGTATATAAACCGCTTCTCTCAAATTTTTCATGGAGAAGTTCCTGGAAATCCAAGCTTTCCCTAATTGCAATAACAGAATGTCATTGCTAAAAAGACTGTCAACGTAAAACATCAAGACAGTGATAGCATTTCCCTATTTCTTTTGGTATATGCACGCTTCCTTTGTGTTCTAATAATAACAAAATTATTTGATTGCCTTATCAAAACACTTATTCAAACTTCCTGAAGCTCTTTTAAGCCCATAAATGGACCTTAACAACTTACAAGCCATGCCCTCACACTTACTGGCCTCGAAACCCTCAGGCTACGACATATAGATAGTCTCTTCTAAATCACCATTTAGAAATGCTATCTTTACGTTCATTTGTCATATTTCATTGTCATAAAATGCGGCAATAGCTAGCACTATATGAATGGAAATATTGCTATGGCGAAAAAGTTTCATCATAACAAACACCTTGAATTTTACAAAATACTTTCGCAACTAGCCTTTCTTTGTAAGTCTCCACTTGTTCATCTACATTTTGTTATTTCTTAAAAAACCGTTTTTAGCCTATGTGTTTTACCCCTTTGGGTATGTCAGCCAAAGTTCATACTTTATTTTCATACATGGAATCCATCTCAAACTTCATAGCTCCAAGCAAAAGTGCAAAGCCTTTACTCTGTAGTGCTTATTGGAATGATAAAGGAGTGTCATCATCTAAGACATAGTCCTCCTTCTTACCATCCATGAGAAAACCATAGTATCTCTCTACAGCACGTGAGTCCCTGCTAGACCTTCTAATAGGTTGCATGTTTTCGTATACGAGTGAATTTTGTTCTCCCACTGGTTTGACCTCTATGTTAATTTCTCGGGTCTCAACAAATTCCATAACATCATTATTAATTTCTTTTTACATATATTCCTTTTCTAAAAAGATAGCATGTCAAGAAAAAATAATCTTTTATTCTTCGGTATTGAAGAAAATATATCCTAATGAGATTTTGGGATATCCTATAAATTTAAACAAAGCCGGTCTTGCCTTGATTTTATTTGGGACTAACCTTCTTAACATTAGTTGTACAACTACACGCCTTCAAATACCTGAGTTGGGGTTTCTTCGTGCATCACATCTTATATGGTGTCTTAGGTAAAGATTTAGTGGGCATCAAATTTAACATATGTGTTGCAGTCTAGATCATATCCCAATAAGATAGAGGTAACTTAGCCTTAGTCATCATGGAATGAACCATATCTAATAGGATTTGATTCCTCCATTTTGAAATACAGTTGTGTTGCAGAGTATATGATGGAGTGATCTGAGAGATAATCACATTATCTTTTAAGTACCATTAGAGTCTTGTCCAACGTACTCACCTCTTCAATTGGATCAAATTATTTTAATCTTTTGGTTCATTTAAATTTCAACCTCGTTTTTATATTCAATAAATTTATCACAACTATCTAATTTGTTCTTTATAAAATACACATACCCTAATCTTGAGAAATAATATGTAAAGATTACAAAATAAGAATAATTATCTTTAGTAACTATAGGCATCAAGCCACGTACACCACTACGTACAAGATCCTAGAGTTCGTTAACTCTTTCATTGCTCCCACTAAAGGGGAGCTTAGTCGTTTTACCTTTAAGACTCTACTCATACATATCAATGATTCAAAATCAAATGATAAAAGAAAACCTTTGATTTTCAATTTGTGTGGTTGTTTCTCACTTATATGACCTAGCCCATAATGTCGACAATAAATTTTATTTATACCATCTATATTGTATACATTCAGGAGGCCGACATGTTTAGGAAACCGACTACCGAATTACATTATGGATTAGTTAAGTATTACTGTTGTGATCATGAATTTCTGCCTATTCATTTATATACTATATGTATATTAATATAATTTTGATTGAAATATTGGTGTGAAAAGTTGACTAGGATGCTACTTAAGAAATTTCAAAGTCGAAATTTCTTTTAAGGGAAGAGTGAAATAACCCATATATTTTGATAAATAAATAAATAAAATAAATTATTTTTACCAAAAAGGAAAAATCGTCATGTTTTAAACTTTTGAATATAAATGAAACAAGTGCCATTTTGACTGTCTCATTTTTTGATGCGTGTATTATATTGGTTTACCCAAATTAAAGTCCATAGGATGAAATTATGTGTGATTTTAAAAATCAAGAATTTTAAATTTTAAATGGGCATGGCCCATATGGCTGAATGGAAATTTCCTTTAGCTATTTATATACATACATATATATATATACATACATACATACATATATATAGGCAGTTTAAAGTTTTAAATTAAAAAATACACACTCTTCTTCTTCCACGTTCTCTTTGAACCAGAGTCCTAATTCAAATCACACCTAATATTCTTCTTAAGTCTTAACAAAATTGGATAAGTCATGCACCAAACAAGAGAGCAAGGAGAAGGCAACAATCTAATACTAAGTAGATTTGCAAACATTTGGATAAAAAGAGGATGCCAATAATAGACAATGAGCGATTGAGAGCAAATTAGATCTAAGTAAGTGGCGTATGCCTAATTTGCTTCATAACTACTTAATCCCTTTTAATCTTTCAATAATTTATGGCTTAGGATTTGGATTTGGGTTGAATGGATAATTACATTATAAAATGATAACTGATACTGATAATAATTTGAAAGGAAATAATAATTTGATTAGTATAATCAATAAAAGATGGTATTTGATTTTATAATCAATGTAAAATGATAACTGAATAATTTTTGGCCAAACAATGAAATGTGGAGTTGTATATTAGTGATATCGGACTAATAATTACATTGAGATTCATGAATTATTATAAATTGGAGTTTATGATAATAATTTTTATAGATAAAGAATATAAATTCAAAATATTATAACATTATATATAATATGAGGGCTTTCCTCTCTTTTTTTGTTTTCCTTGACCTTTATTTTTGTCATATACGCCATCAAAGGAAGACTTTTATTCCTTCCTTTTGGTTATATAGCACTTCCCAATCCTCGTAATAGTTCTTCTTCGGAATAAGCAAGATTTTGTGAGGGTGGCCCTTTTAACACACACATACATATATATATATATATATATATATATATATATATATATATATAAGTAAAGAGAGGCAATGAAATATAGGTTTGAGGCATATATGTATATAGTATATTCAAAATACTATGTTAAATCACATATTTACTGGAAATTAAATTGAAAAATTATTAGAAAGAAATGAAAATATTTATATCAATAAATAGGGAAGTTAAATATGCCTGGAAAACTTATTTTGGAGAATGTGAAGTTTTAGTTAGGTTTGAAATATGATGTTGCTAATAAAAATACAAAGTATGTGTTCTTGAACAATACTTGTATATATCCATTTTATTAGATATTGTATGAAATATAAGTAATGAAATGCTGTGCAAAATTAAAAAAATGAAAACAGATATTGAATTTTTGAAGTTGAAATAATTCATTTTATAAGCTTTAAAAATATTTAAATTAGGTGGAAAGTGGAAAAAAGGAAAGAAAAATCAAATTAAATGGTGTTTGTGCTATTATCTTAACTCATTCAGTCAAAAGTTAGATAAGTAGATAACTCCTTTCACCAATTCACTTTTACAGTATCATAATATTCTTTATTCAGCCAGAAAAAAGAAAAAAATAATAAGCTATTTATCATCTTTTACCTTTCAAAACCCAAAATCCTAGCCCTTTTAAATTCAAAGTAAAATCAAATAAATTCTCCAAAATAAGGAAAGTTTAAAGGTAAAATTGTCAATCGCTACTACATCCCTAGGATTGTTAAAGTTATTTTTTTGATATTTTTTTCTAATATAAGTTTTAGGCAGTAGGTAGATTTGGAGCAGCGGGCAAAAGTCTAAAGGGTACGCAAATCCATAAGAGAATCAAGTAATTTACAAGCAAAATCTATCAAGGTGAGTAGTTAGCTCGATTATAATCTAATGTCAGTTGTATGTTTGCTTAATATGTAATGTTTGGTTGATTTATGTTGATTTATGATGACACCATGAAACTCGTCTAATGTAAAATAAAAATTGCTTGATTTTCATAAACAAAACTCCAAAATTTTGTCTGAACATTGCGTTATGTTTGTTGAATGTTTGCACATATTTACACGGTTGGAATTCGACCAAAAGTCAAGCCGAATTATCAGAAAAATCAGTTTTAAGGAAAGATAAAGATCTGGATAAAATATCTCTAGGCCTATGCGGAATGGCCGACTGCCCATATCCCTTGCAGTGGGTGATTATTTGAAAAATAAATATTTTATAAAAATAACTTTATCAGGAAGTCCTTTTTATGAAAACTGTTTTGAGAATAATATTTATCGAATTCATTTATTTTAACTCCTTTATTTTATTTTGAGATGATTTAAAAATAATTTTGACTTAAATTAAAAATAGAGTAATTTATGATTAAATTTTATCTAAAAATCCAGAAAGATATTACATTAAAATATTTGACAAATTCTCACATTTGGAGAAGTATTTTATGAAGACAATCTCTTTAGTAATTAGAAACGTATTTTTATTTAAATACATATTTTTATTATAAAATGGATATTTGAGTTTTTAAAATTGTTAAAATGAAGATTTCTTTGGGAAATAAATAGAAGAAATTTGTCAAAAAGGATTACATTGGATCGTATTAATTATACTTCTACGTAATGAGAATATTGAATAAATGGATTGGTAAGACCAAACTGTATGGGAAGTTCGGTAATATTATTTTAGCTATTTTTTGAATCATCGTATAGAATATTGCATGTATACTATTAAGTGTAGTTTTAGAGTGTTTAGTAAACAAATTAATAACATCAAGCGATATGGGATACCTGAGTTGATATTTATTTGGTTTCTTCTTGTAAGTAAAGAAAACTAGCTATGTGTTATAAAATAGTGTCTATGGGTATAGCTTGTGTGCACGTTGTGGCTTTCTGTGGGCTCATCGAATATGTATCATTTACTTAACATGTGTCTATCGTATGTTTGCTATTTGGCCACATAAGCTAGTAGTCCACTCTAGTTGGCTGTTATGGGATAGCACCCTGAATCTTTGGCCTCACTTTTATACTTGTTGCATGCTTGCTGCTTGTTACATGCTTATATTTCCCATATGTCACAAAGTCAAACAAACTGTTACAATGAGCAAAATTGATGTCATGGCCTGCTATGGCATGCAGATGGACTTGGTTGTTATGATGATTGGCGGTATCTAGAAGACCGTAGGTGTATTTTTATGTGCTTTTCATAGACTCTTGGAGCCGTGTAACAACCCGCATATTTTAACGATTGAATATTTAAATAATTTATTTAAAATAATTCATCGTTAGTCGAATTATTTTCCGAAAAGCTACTTTTTGCAAACAGTCGAATTAGGACTCGAGACCACCCCCATTGAGTTCAAAATGACGTTTGCGACCTTTTAAGTGTAAACTTCGATATGTTTGGAGTTAGTAGAATTTTGCTACTTTTCACTTAGGGCTTTGGGTTGGGTTTTTAGCCCATTAACCATGCTTATCAACCTAGCTCCAACCCTCTTCTCTTCATTCCTTCATAATTTCCTAATACTCAAGCTTTAGATAAAAATGGGAGAAGAGAGAAAGAATTAGAATTCCTAAGCCCTAGTTTCATTGCAAATCCAAGCTCCAACTCCAAATTCATAGAAGAAGCTTTGGTAAGCCTTCTCTTCTTCTCCAACTCATTCTCTTTCCAATTTCAGAAATTCCTAAACCTAACTTAGGAGATGTTTCTCTTTTAAACTTAGATTCAAGCTTGTTGGGTTGGAATTGAAGAGTGATTGTCCTTGCTATTGCTCTATAGCTTCTTCTTCATAGTTTTGGGTTTAAAGGTGAGATTTTTATCTCACATCTAAGTCTATGATTATCTTTGATTGTTACGTATGAATTCCTAACACTTATTCATGTGCATTTGATTTTGATTTGGATTGGTTTTGTGAATATTCCAATTTTTGGCGTTTTGAAGTCAAATCTTTAAAAATCATAGCTTTGTTGTTTGATAATGTTTTTGGTGTTGCATCGAAGAGCCTATTGGGCTAGGTAGCTGATTCGCGTAAACTCCTAGTGTCGTTGGTCGAACGATTGCAATTTGGTAGAGATTGGCCTTCATGTAGATAGGCTTGGAAGTGCTGGAATCAGGTTTCAGTCGACTGGAACTTTGGTCCAGTCGATTGACCTGCTACCAGAACACTTCCCTGGCTCTGGTCCAGTCGACTGGCATACTGAGTCCAGTCGACTGACCAGCATCCCATGGATTTTTCGAGATTGAGTTCAGTCGACTGAACTCAGTGAGCCAGTCGACTGACCTGCTCCTATTTTCCTATTATGCCTATTTTTGTCTATTTTCGTTGGGTTTCCAAATTTAATCGATTCGTGTTTGTTCCCACTTGTTGTTATCATTTATTATCCACTTTGATGACATTTTCTTCGGGATTTATGTGAACATACATTTTGATGGATTCGGAATCAATTTCTTTGGATTTTATTCACGTCTTCGAATGTGAATTTTAGTGATTGATTGTTTTTAAAATCATTTTTGTGATTTGTCACTTTAAAAATATAAAGGTTTTTTATCCTAGTAGTAAATATCAAAACTCTTCCATTAAAACGATTTCAACACTATTTTATTACAAAGCTTGTTTATTAAACCGTTTTCCAATCTACTAGAATATACAAACCTTTATCTCATTCGTATTAGAAATCTAATTAAACGGCTTGGTAAAACAAGTGGCATGAAACGCTTGCGTTTACTCCGTCGGTTAATTCTTGGACTTGTTCGATTGAATCTCTTGTGACAATTTTCGAGTGGAGATCTACAATTTGTTCATAAATATTTAAGTTAAGCTAGTGGTTATGGGACATGAAGCTAAGCTCATATATTTACTAGCTTAGTGCAATTGACACTTCTTGATGATCGATAATGATCATTTTTATGATTTAGACTAGCATTGTGCGATGTCTCTTTGTCTGCGAGGGAGACTAAACCCCGTTTCTGTGGAGCTTCGGCTCAAAATTGGTGGGGTAGCGACCCATGGTCTTCGGGTCGTTTTGTGGAGCTTCGGCTAAAAATTAATGGTTAGCAACCATGGAATAGCGTTCCATTTTGTGATACACGTGTTGGTGAGTTTTCATACTCCCGTTTTGTGATAGGCCTCCCCCCTTTTCGTGATTTTTGGATTTCCATTGATGATTTATAGAATTTGTGTTTTCACCAATTTTAGTGTTTTACATTGATAAGTTTGGTGAATTTGTGTGTCAGTAACTTTTGTGATTGGCATTGAAATAATTGTCAATATTTATGGTTTGGTGAATAAAAATAAACAGTATGACATTCTTTTTGATCTTTGAGTAGATTCTTGTGATATTGATTAATCTCTAGTTGATTTTCAATTACATACTTATCACGGTATGGCTTTATGGTTATCATATGTTTTTGTCATATCTCTTATTTTATATCATTTCATTTGGTATTTATCGTTAGACTGATCCGTTTATTATTTTCTTATTAAATAATACTCGGGTCAGACCGAGGTGTTACAGGTGCTTCTGCTTGACTCCTCATCTGGGATTATTATTATCCTGACTTTTGGCTAACTACTTAGATTAGTAGTTTTTGGTTGTATACATTTGAGATATAAACTCATTGATGTATACTTATTCTTTTGTGAAGCTCTTGTAACTATTCTTTTGTGATATTGTGGATCTTGTTTGACCACTACTCGGATGTACACTTTTAAGTGTTATATATTCATATCTTTTTCCGCCTTTGTGATATGGATATCTGTGACTGATTTTTGTTATACTTATTTCTATATTTGTTTCTGAAGATATTATAGCCACTGTGTAGTAGCCTTGAGTTTTCATCGGTATGTCGGATTTCCTCTTGTGATGAAAAGTTGTATTTTTATCTGGCATATCGTACTCGCACAAAGCAATTATACAGATGGTCGCTCCTCAACAGCCTTATTCTCCACGCTAGTTGACGACATTACTCCGTAGTGTTCTTGGCTAGCATGGGTATAGAGGTGGGGAGTCACATCTTGGTATCTAAGCCAACACTTCGGAACAATGTAGAACAATTTAACAAGGATCATCGTCCTAAGTCTATCTTAGGAGTCATGCCTTAGGATTTGACTCGAGTCTTCATGCCGTCTCATCCTATTTTCTTTTGTGATACCTTGTTTTATCAATCATTATTGTTTGATATTCATTTTGTGAATAACCTTTTTATTCTTTCTTTCTTAAGGAAGAGAAATGGTTAGACCTGGTCGTCCCAGTGCCGGTCAATCTAGTGCTACTCCCCAGGATGGAGTATTTATGTCTGCTCAGCAGCTTTTAGATCTCGCGAAGAATGCTCAAGCTGCCGGACCCATTCCATAACCTACTCACCCTAAATCCGGGTTTGCACGCTTGTGCAGTGATTATACCAACTTGGGTAGGAAGCCATTCATAGGTTCTGAAATTATTGTTGAAGTCCAAGCTTAGCTCAGAACATGCGATCGCATCTTTTCTCGCACGTATCTTATTGATCATCCTATTCGAGTTCTTTTTGATACGGGTGCGTCCCATTCTTTTATATCAAAGGAACTTGTTGATACTTTTTCTTTAAGTGTTGTTGCTTTAATGAATTCTTTGAGAATTGCGAATACGGTTGGTGGATTCGCAACAATTAGTTTGCTTTGTAAAGATGTCGAGATTATTTTGTGTGATTTTTCTTTCCGAGCCGATTTGCATGTTATGCGCTACTTAGGCTTTGGAATGATTTTGGGAATGGATTGGCTTAACCGCTATGAAGCTCAAATTCTATGTCCTGAGCGAACTATTCATCTTCGACATTTTCAATCTGTTAAGCAGATTTCTATTGATCTTAAAGATTCGGATTCCAACTTGGTTGCATATTTATATGCTTTAAATCCTCATGATGACGATAATGATGATGAGGAAGATGTCATTTCTCTTATTCACGTTGTTCATGAATTTTCCGACATATTTGAGCCCGTTTTAGGATTACCACCTAAGCGAGCAATTGAATTCAGAATTAATCTAATTCCTGGAGATTTACCTATTACTCGTCCTCCTTATCGTATGTCCAATAAAGAAAATGAGGAGATGCGTAAACAATTATCTGAATTGGAGACGAAGCAATTTATTTGCTCTAGTTCCTCTTCTTGGGGAGCTTCGGCTATTTTTGTGAAGAAATCCGATGGTACCCTTAGGCTTCGTGTTGACTACCGCAAGCTTAATGATCTTACTATTAAGAATAATTATCCTTTACCTCGGATTGATGATCTATTCGATCAACTTAGTGGTGCTAGAGTCTTTTCACAATTAGACTTAGCAACCGGTTTTCATCAGCTTCATATTACAGAGGACAGCATTCCTTTGACATCATTGCGTACGCGTTATGGATCTTACGAATGGTTTGTTATGCCATTTGGTTTAACGAATGCTCTGGCTTATTTCGTTGACCTTATGAATAGAGTTTTCAAAGGCTTCCTCGATCGATTTGTTCTCATCTTTATTGATGATATTCTTGTGTATTCTAAAACTGAGGAGGAGCATGAAAAGCATCTTCAGATTGTGTTGGAAACTCTTAGGAGCAATCAATTGAAAGCAAAATTTTCTAAATGCCACTTTTGGAAATCTCGTGTGAAGTTTCTCGATCATATCATTTTCGAATTCGGAATTTTGTGGATCCTTCAAAGATTGGAGCGATTCAAAATTTAAAGACACCGGAGAGTGTGACGGAGATCCGTAGTTTTCTTGGATTGGCAGGTTATTACCGCCGTTTCATAAAAGACTTTTCCAAAATTTCGGTGCCTCTTACTAGTTTGACAAAGAAGGGAGTTAAATACATTTGGTCGGACAAATGTGAAGCTTCTTTCCAGAAATTAAAAGAACTCTTTATGATGGTCCTATTCTTATTATTCCCTAGGGGAATCAGGATTTATTGTTTATACCGATGCTAGTCGCGTTGGTTTGGGAGTGGTTCTCATGCAAAGAGAACGTGTTATTGCTTATGCATCTAGGCAATTGAAGCTAGCCGAGACTAGATATGCCACTCATGATTTAGAGCTCGCGGCTATTGTTTTCGCTCTTAAAATTTGGCGTCATTATCTTTTGGGAGAGAAATTTGTTCTCTATACAGATCATAAATCTTTGAAGTATTTATTTTCTCAAAAGGAACTTAATTTGCGTCAACAACGTTGGCTCGAGTTCCTTGCATCTTATGATCTTGACATTCTTTATACTCCCGGAAAGGGAAATCGTGTTGTCGATGCCCTTAGCCGAAAGCTACATGCGGTTGTTTCCATGATGATATCCGAATGGAATGATCTCGGAATTTTATCCACTTGTGAGATTCGAGATCGTGAATCCGATTTATGTTCATCTATGGCTTTATGTAGCCTTGAGGCTCATCCTTCTCTCTTAGACCGCATTCTTGAAGCTCAAAAGCTAGATCCCGAATTGGCTCTTCTTAGCCAAAGTTGTAGGGATAAAATTGGTATTGAAAGTTTGAAAGACTTTGATATTGATTCTCGTGGCGGTATCCGAAAATTTGGTAGACTTATCGTGCCAAATATTAGTGATCTTGGTAAAGACATTTTAGAAGATTGTCATAGTTCTAAATTTACCATTCATCCCGGTAGTAGTAAAATGTACGGATATGAAGCGACTTTATTATTGTGATGGGATGAAATCTGATATTGCTAACTTTGTTAATGCCCATGCAGAGGTCAAAAATATAATATAACATAGTCAAAAGTGTTGTTACCAGCATGTGAAGATACTGACACGAATACTTAATACAGTGGCAATAAAAGCATAAATTAACATCCAAGCCTCTTGCTTCGTCTTCGGCTTGCGTTATTTGTCCATCCTAAAAGAAACCTATCTAAGCCCATAAATTCAACCTATTCGAATGAGTACCTGTTAATTTATGAGGAAAACAAGAATAAAACATGGATCAGACATAAAATCTGGTATGAGTAACATATTATCCCAAACAAATAAGGTAGTAAGACCATGTTGCAAATATGTAGGATGGGGTTTTCCCTTTACTATACTAAAGAAAAATATTATCCAACTACAGGTAAACCTAAATTTTAGGTTCGTTGCACAGAAATATTACAGCGCTACAATGTAATCGAAATACCTAGCCTTGGCTGCCATTATAGCTTTAGGCCTTTTGCTAAAGATGTATGGATAAGGTTCCAACCTTTGACTACTACCAAGGCCTTATACTTTCTTAGTCACTAAGTTCCAACAAATATATTATCGGTCTGACATTTAGGCCTTATTCTCTTCGATGGCTGCTCCCAACCTCACGCTTACTTCGTTTTGATATTTTGGTTACCACTCTAGGCTTTACAACAACACCATCGTATTTTGGTTGCCACTTCAAGCCTTACACATACTTTGTTTTTTGTTTCATGACAGCCACTCCCAACCTTACGTCTTCCACCATTCCTTTGACTTCCACTCTAGGCCTAATACCAATTGCTTTCATAGTCTGTACGATTACCACTTCGGCCTTACACCATATTTTCGATTTCAGTTGCGATACTAGGCCTTAAATCTATGCTTCCGTACTTTAGGGGCCACTTTTGGCCTCACGCCTACTTCATTCTCAATCGTCACACCAGGCTTTACACCTATGCTTTCGGTCTCTTGATTTCCACTTTAGGCTTTATGTTGTCACCCGAATGCATTTCTTAAACATTCACTGTTAGGCTTTTCACTTAACTGTTCATTAAGCTCACATTTACGGTAACTACATTTAGGTTAACAATTTTTCTTATTACATAATTTTCAATTACCTAAGTACAGGTTCAGCCATCTTAAGCCTTATTATAAATTCGCTTTCAAAAGACAATTAGCTCCGGTTTCAATATCTTGCCCAAACCTAAACTGCCTTCGACAATACCATCTCTCGGTCTTGTCTAGGGAAGCCTGGCCTAGTATAGCTTAGGTGACTTTTGATATTTAATCTTTAAATCTTTGAAATCACCTCCGCTGCCCTTAATTCCTCCTTAACCATTGACCACCTTCGGCCCCCTGTTAATACCTTCTGTTTACTGACCTTAGCCTTAGACTTAGATTTTCTTAACATTCCTACTTAAATCTATATACTCAAGGTTTTGGTTAATTAACTTTTGGTTTAGCTTCACCTCCTTCGTTAATGCCCTTTGTACATGTTGGGAATCATTTTTACACATCGGTCACTAACTTTCCATGTGGGGACTTCTGATTATTTTGGCTTGGTCCTTTCTGACCGTTATTTAGTGCTTTGCTGACACGTTCAACATAAAAGTGGATCTAGCCTATTAACTTAATAGGCTATAATTTATTTAATTATACTTCCTTCTGACAACTATTATTTGCCTCCCAGCTCCCTACTATAACCCATCGGTCATACTTATTTCTTTTGAAAATTACTTAACTCGTTTCTAATGACACGTAGTAAAATTAATCATAATATGTTTACGCAAATTTCCTTAAACTTCCTTGTTTCAAACATTTTCTATATTACACAACACTCCAACAATTCATTCCATCATGGGCAATTTCTGTAACTCAAACCACGTCTAATAACATGTTCCTTATCATACCAAATTGTTAGTCCCTGGGAAGATGGTTTTGATGACAACAACCTTAGAATAAGATTATAAAATAAATACTAACATTATAGTTCAGATATATATGTATATGCAGGATTTAACCATGCAGGTATCAAAGAATGAAGACTGTACAGTATAGAGATTCAAGACTGAAGATATCAAGATTGAAGACTCATGAGTATCAAGATCATCAAGAGTTCAAGAATAAGTAATTTAGTTAGGAATTTTGTTAAAACTCCTAGAAAAGCACTGCCATCTTAAAATCAAATTTATTCGTGGAATGGAATCCACTTTGAGCCTGTTAAAGGGATAGAACCCTAAGTAGGATGGAGCCTACAAAAAAATCTAGTGGAACATTGTTTTGTATCCACCAACTTTTATTCAAATGTTTTTACAAAATTATATCTTGTTTTCAAAATGATTTCAAAACCTTCCTTTTAAAAGAATCAAAAACATCTATCCTGGTTTTAAATACTTTTAGCCTCGAAAATAATATTTATTTTCAAAATCAAATTATCCTTGGTTTTAAACTATCTTTTAATAATAATATATTTAACTTTTAATGTTTATACATAGATTTAAATATAAAATTATAGTAAAATTTTATATATATCAAAATATTATTCTCTATATTTATTTATGTATTTTTAAGTATAATTAAGTATATTTGTAAAGTTTAAAAATAGTTTTAATACAAGATAGAAGTTGTTTTCAAAGAAAAACAAATCACCAAAAATACCACAGGCTTGTCGACAACCCCTTGGTACCCCTATCAACAGGGTAGTAGTTGATTTTAAAATTTTGAATTTCAAAAGAAGTATCTATTCGTCATATCCTTTCACGAATGGACATGGCTGTCATTCTACTATAAATAGGGGTAGTTTTAAATGAATTTATATTCATATTTTTTCTGATTTCACTCCTCTTCTTCTTCCACATTTCTTTATATATATTTTTACCGTTACTCTGCCGAAATCACCATTGAATCTAATTAGTTCATCTCTAGTTTGATTCTCTATCACTATCTCAACAAGATCTCGGTGCTATTCAGTGTTATAGGCTTCTTTGTAATAAAATGAGTGAGAAAAGGTGTGACTGTAGCCTATGAAATCAATCAAGCGAGAAAAGGTGTGGTTGTAGGCTGTGAAATCAATTGGGTGAACTTGTTGCCCATAAAATCAAGTATCTCTACCCAGAGGATTGTGAATCTGAAGTGGTGTACCTCGTGGCCTTGAATCGAGGGTGTAATTGTAAAAATTGCTTTTGAAAGGAAATCCGTCTTTGTGTGCGGGACTGGATGTAGGGTAACTCTGAACCAGTATAAAATCCGGTGTGTTCTTTTCTTTATAGCTTTTACTTTATTTCTGCATCAGTGTTCGATTCTATGATCATATTTGTGTCTGAATATTACATGCATTTGTGTTCAAATTAACATAAACTCAAACAGATTTAGTAATTCCTTAAAACACTATTTACCCCCTCCCCTCTAGTGTTAATTCTAGCCTTAAGATCCGTAATTCGCATTTCTCACATTTGATATCAGAGAAAGGTTTTCAAATTTTCATAATATGATTTTTGAAAAAGCTTTTAAAATGGCTATGTTTAAAAAACTTGTTAATACTAGTTTAAGAATATTCAGATCATCATTGTCTCTTGAGTCTGCATATAATCAATTTTCAAATTCAAGTTATCTACCAAAATTGTATGATGTGAAGGAAACATGCTTTATGGGTGTTGAGGAATCAGTTCGCAATGGACAAATTGTGCAGATCAAAAAGAATAAATGGATACTCGATAGTGGATGCTCTAGACAAATGACTGGTAATCCAGATATGCTGAATGATATAATATACAAAGAGGAGGACTAGTTAACTTTGAAGACAGCTCAAAAGGATATGTGATTGGCATCGGCAAAGTCGGTAACTCTGAAACTCTTATTATTACTAATGTTTTGCTAGTTAAGAATCTGAAACATAATCCGCTAAGTATTAGTCAACTTTGCGATAAAGGATGTAAAATTAAATTTGAAAAAGATAAATATCACACTGAAGATAATAATTCAACCATAATATTTGAGGGAATTAGGAAAAAGTATATTTATATTCTTAATATGAAAGTTTTAAATGATGACCTGTGTCTTTTGGCAAATACAAGTGACCCTTGGATTTGGCATAAAAGATTTGGGCATTGGAATTTCAAACTCTTATCTAGACTGTCAAAACATGATCTAGTAAGAGGTCTCCCTAAAATGATTTTAAAGTAGATAGTTTATGTGATGCATGTCAATTAGGAAAACTTAGAAAAACTTCCTTTAAATTAAAAGATATGATTTCAACCTCAAAACCTCTTGAATTACTTCTTCTTGATTTATTTGGTCCATCTCAAATTCTGTCAATAAATCATATTAAATATGTTTTTGTAATTGTAGATGATCATGGACAATATTTTTGAAACATAAAAGTGATACTTTTGAATGTTTTAAGAACTTTACAAAAAGGATTCAAAATCAACTTTCTCTAAAAATTATAATCATCCGTAGTGATCACGGTGGTGAATTTGAAAATGAAAAGTTTAAGGAATTCTGCAATAAAAGGGGAATAACTCGCAATTTTTCATTTCCAGGAACTCCACAACAAAACGGAGTAGTAGAACGTAAAAATAGGACGATTCAAGAGTGTGCGAGAACTATGCTTTCAGATAGTAAATTACCAAATCATGTTTACAGACTTAAGAAAGCTCTATATGGTCTAAAACAAGCTCCTAAAGCCTGGTATGATAGACTAAGATCTTACTTATTACAATCAAACTTTGAAATTGGTAAAGTAGATAATACTCTTTTTATTAAAAGAAATAAAAATGATATTCAACTAGTACAAGTTTACGTAGAAGATATCATTTTCAGATCAACTAATTTTGAAATGAATAAAGAATTTTCTGAAATAATGACAAAAGAGTTTGAGATGAGTCATATGGGTGAATTAAACTTCTTTATAGGAGTACAAATAAAACAATTAGACATGGTATCTTTATTACTCAAGAAAAATATGCTAAAGACCTAGTTAGTAAATTTGGTTTGACTACTGCAAGTGGAAAACCCACTCCCATGGCAACCAATGAGTACCGAAGTAAAGAAGATCTCTAGAAAGATGTTGATCAAAAATTATATAGAGGAATGATTGGATCACTACTCTATATCACTACTAGTAGACCTGATATCATGTATAGTGATTATGGCTTAGTTTATCCTAAAAATGATTCTTTTCAATTAATATCTTATTGTGATGCTAATTATGCTGGTTGTAAATCAGACCGAAAATGTACAAGTGAAACTTATCACTTTTTTGGGGCATTATCTGATTTCCTGGTTTAGTAAAAAGCAAAATACGGTTTCTTTATCAACAACTGAAGCAGAGTATATTTCTGCTGCTTTGGCTTGTTCTCAAGCAATATATATGCAACAAACTTTAAAAGATTTTGGTTTAAATATCTCAAAATCATCAATTTATTATGATAATACTAGTGCAATAAATTTACCCAAAAATACTACTCATCATGCTCGAACTAAACATATTGATATCAGACATCACTTTCTCAGAGATAATATAAGTAAGGAAGTAATTACTCTCGATTATATCAATTCCGAGAACCAAATTGCTGATATCTTAATAAAACGCTTAAATGAATCTATATTTACTAAATTAAGAAGAGAATTAGGTATTTGTTAAATAACTGAAATATAGATAACAAAGTATAATTAAAAATTAAAATAAATCAAATAGCAAAAATATCAAGTACCATGTCGACAACTCCCTCTTACCCCTGTCGACATGTAACGATTTTTTTTTTGAAATTTTCCTACCAAAATTCAAATAAGTGGTTATATATTCTTCTTATTTCGTAGTTTTGTTCATTCTTTCTGTCCTTTATCTGTTCTAACTTTGAAAACAATAAAACAGTGGCCTCCTCTTCCAAATCAACAAAAATTCAACCTTTTCGTTCCCTTCTCCTTCTACTAGACCATTTCAACGAACTACACTTGCACGAGTGATGAAAATGGAGAATTTCTTGAAGGATGCACTGCAACTAATGACTGAAATTCAAGTAGTGCAACTCAGAATGGCCAAAGAACAAGAACAGGAAGGCAAAATCCTTAGAAATTTGCAAAAATTTCTAATGGACAATCACGCTAATCCGATCTTGATTGATGAAGAGTCTTCAGGAGATCAAGTGCAAGAGGACAGCAAGGAAGAAGAAGAAGCCTTCATGGAAGAAGAGCATGCTGAAGATGACGATAAAGTCATTTGCGTTGGTGAAGTATGCATTGACAAGGATGGAAATCTAGTCGAACAATGTGGAAATTTCTGTTTCCACTACCCAAATTGTTCGGTTCATAGATCTCCCATTTTCAAGGACATACATTAGTTTCTTTTCTCTCTTTCCTATTGTTGTATGATCTTACTTTTGTCTTCTACGCAAATGTAAATAAAACAATATATAATTAATAAATAATTTGTGTCCTTATATTTGATTTCTCACATTATCACTAATATAAGTATTATCATATATGGATTCTTAGTTAGGATAGCTAGTAATTAAGGACTATTTTAGTTTTAGAATTAAGTGATGATTATTTATGATAACATTATCATTATAATCACATGTCATATAGTATTAGTTTTAGGGGAAGTAATATGGTTTAGAGGCAGTTTTTGTTGATGACAAAGGGGGAGAAGTATAAAATAGGATAGTTGGGCATAGATTAAAGGGGAGTTATTAGGATAGAAGTAATATTTTATATTAAAAAAAGGTCGTCGTCATCAAAAAGGGGGAGATTGTTAGTCCTTGAGAAGTGGTTTTGATGACAACAAGCTTAGAATAAGATTATAAAATAAATACTAACATTATTGTTTAGATATATATGTATATGTAGGATTTAACCATGAAGGTATCAAAGAATGAAGACTGTACCGTATAGAGATTCAAGACTGAAGATATCAAGATTGAAGACTCATGAGTATCAAGATTATCAAGAGTTCAAGAATAAGTAATTTAGTTAGGAATTTTGTTAAAACTCCTACAAAAGCACTGGCATCTTAAAATTCAATTTATTCGTGGAATAGAATCCACTTCGAGCCTGTTAAAGGGACGGAACCCTAAGTAGGATGGAACCTACGAAAAATCTAGTGGAACATTGTTATGTATCCACTAACTTTTATTCAAATGTTTTTACAAAATTATATCTTGTTTTCAAAATTATTTCCAAACCTTCCTTTTAAAAGAATCAAAAACATCTATCCTGGTTTTAAATACTTTTAGCCTCAAAATAATCTTTATTTTCAAAATCAAAGTATCCTTGGTTTTAAACTATCTTTTAATAAGAATATATTTAATTTTTAATATTTATGCTTATATTTAAATAAAAAATTATAGTAAAATTTTATATACATTAAAATATTATTCTCTATATTTATTTATATATTTTAACTATAGTTAAGTATATTTATAAAGTTTAAAAATAGTTTTAATAGAAGATAGAATTTGTTTTCAAAGAAAAACAAATCACCAAAAATACCATAGGCTTGTCGACAACCCCTAGGTACCCCTGTCAACAAGGTGGCAGTTGATTTTAAAATTTTGAATTTCAAAAGAACTGTCTATTCGTCATATCCTTTCACCAATGGACATGGCTATTGTTCTACTATAAATAGGGGCAGTTTTAAACGCATTTATATTTTCTCTAATTTCACTCCTCTTCTTCTTCCACATTTCTTTGTATATATTTTTACCATTACTCTACCGAAATCACCATTGAATCTAACTAGATCATCTCAGCTTTGATTCTATATCACTATCTCAACAAGGTCTCGCTGCTATTCAGAGTTATAGGCTTCTTTGTAATAAATTGAGTGAGAAAAGGTGTGATTGTAGCCTGTGAAATCAATCAAACGTGAAAAGATATGATTGTAGCCTGTGAAATCAATTGGGTGAACTTCTTGCCCGTAAAATCAAGTATCTCTACCCAGAGGATTGTGAATCTGGAGTGGTGTACCTCGTGGCCTTGAAATCGAGGGTGTAAATGTAAAAATTGCTTTTGAAAGGAAATCCGTACTTGTGTGCGGGACTGGATGTAGTGTAACTCCGAACCAGTATAAAATCCAGTGTATTCTTTCCTTTATAGCTTTTACTTTATTTCTGCATCTGTATTTGATTCTGTGATCATATTTGTGTCTGAATATTACATACACTTGTGTTTAAATTAACATAAAATCAAAAAGATTTGGTAATTCCTTAAAACACTATTCACCCCCCCCCCCCCTCTAGTGTTAATTCCAGCCTTAAGATCCGTAATCCGCATTTCTTACTCAAATTCTAATTTCTAAAGAAGTAATGGAAGAATGAAAAATAATCAGTATTGACTTGGCCACAAGATATTTAGAGAAAAAGAGGGATTATGGGAATACTACTCGTGTAGATCTCTTGGTTAATGAAGTCTCTAATTCCCTTGGCTTTAAAGTTTCCTTTTTCTTCTTTTTTTCCATTAATGGAGATTGGTTAGGATTTTTTTATACTGATTTGAAGAGAATGAAAAGTGAGGTAGTGGATACGTTTATGGCATTATATAGTAAAGATTTTAGGCGTTATATCACCATTACTTTTATTTGTTTCCCTCTTTAAAATTCCTCTCTTTTCAAATATAAAGCTCTACGTCGCCACATTTAATTATTTCCCATTTATCTTAGATTTTCAATTAGGATTTTCCCAGTATCACTTGATTCACGCATGCATAATAAGTAAATAATCGACCCATGAATACTTATTCCAAATCATTACTTTAAATTTCTTCACCCTCATAAATAATTCCTGATTAATTATTTATTAATTTATGGGGCGTCATGCCAACAACTCTAGGGTAGGAAGAGGAAACACATCCATCAATAATAAGGACAATTAAATAAAGTTTAATTTAGGTATAATCTAACTCATTAGTTTTATAGTATTAAATAAACTCATGCTTGGTACCTGATAAGAGGAACGATGAAGAGTAAGAGGAAAACAAAGAAAGAGGTAGCAATTTAAAAAGCAGCATTCTGAGTAATATGCAGGTAAGCCATGAATACTAGGTCAATTGAACTATGCCTATCATTCTAATCCGATATATTAAATATTAAACTAAATTAAGCTATATCATATTGGTTGAATTATTAATTGGTTCTCTACCTAATGCATACGCTTATACTTAGGATAGTATATCTCCAACAAGGGATGGAAGGCTTACAATCAATATCTAGATACCTAAAGACAAGAATGAGCTTAGCTAGCGATGAAATGCTTAGAGGATTTGAAAATGAGCATAGATTCACGTATTCCTATTTTAATGTGAATTAGAAGACTACGGAAATTTGAGTGAACAATACCTTATGTTTTCTATATTGGCGATTAAAACTGTGATTTTTTATGGGAGAGTTGGCTTGCCAAAAAGTCAATTGTCTAGCTCTTCCTTTTCAAGGAGTGAAATGAGGGACCCTAGCCTAATTGGGAGCTACTGTAAAAGAGAGCTTCGCATCCTCGGTTTTCTTGGTAGGGAGAAGCAACTTATTGGAAACGAGTGCAACTCATGTAGGATATGTTAACAAAAAGTTCAAGAAAACGAGTTGCTAGTGAGTTACGAAGCATAAATATATTAAAGGAGGATCCAATCCATCACGAATGGACTTTGGATTTCCGAATGTGGATCAAAACTCTTTTTTCTAGAAGCATCATGGAAGGCTTCTTGGATGATGCAGCTAATTAGATTCTTACTTTTATCCTTTCAAACTTTTTGTCTAAAGCTCCCTAGTGAATTCGGTCCTAGTACAGCACTGGCCATGGATCGGCTGTATTTTCTTATCCTTAGCAGATTTTATTCAAAGAAAGAAAATTTCATGCAAGTGATCTTTTGCTAACCAATTGCATGATTCTATGTACACAACCTACTAATTAACCGCATAATTTTATCTGAGGTTCTGATACAAGCTATCCTACTTATGAAGTCTTCTTCATATGTACATGCTTTTCTATATGACCACTTGAAGTCTTACGATCGCTCAAGTTCAGTTTATATAAGTTTTTGAAGCCGCTACTCGAGTTCGATACACAATTTATCTTGATCGATCACTTTGAAATCTACTATTTTCCTAATATGATCAAACATGCTCTTAAGGGTATATAGTATCTCTTTATCATTTTAACCAATCCACGATTAAACTCACCCTCTGAATTGGATACTTACCAACTCAAATGGTTTGAAAGTTAGGGTGCACCAATTACGTAGGAGTCGTATACATAAAACTTGATAACCTAAGACTTAATCAGGGTTAGTATTGCTCAAGCATCTTAACCAAAACCCTACGATATTATTATGCTCGGGTTACCCTCCTATGAAAGTGACTATAATTCGAGCACCTCTTAATTGTTTCATGGTTGCATTAGGTTTGAGAATTTTTCTTCTTATAAGCGTCCAACTTCTAACCCTCCAAGTATACGCAAATTTAGAAAATATCAAGAGGCTAACTGTTATTTCAAAATTTTCTTTACAAGCTACTTTAATTCTAATATCTTGACCACTTGACGTTGCACCATTCTAATAGCAAACAATACTCTAATCTCTTTCTTCACAATTCCTTACACTTATTTTGTTGGAACTTTCCTTTCAACATTCTAGTCTCTACCCAACTCCAACTTGGCATTTCTAATGATGCATATAAGTGCTTACCTTATCTTATTCCTAGAGTCTATTTTTGCTAATAAAGTATCTACCTAAACCGTTATTCACAACATAGGCGTTAGCAATGGTAGGTACACACACATAAATATTTACATACCTTTATTATATTGTGTGTATGTGTAGATATGCGTGTGTGAAAACACATAAAAATAATAATTATGCTCTCTCTCTCTTTTTACTTTTAATTTTCCTTAAGATGTAACTTATACTGTCTCTAATAGGTTAGAACTCGCCCAAAGGTCACGTGTTCGCTAAACCTAGACTTTAATACCAAATGTAATAATCGCTATTTCCAACGCCTAAAAATAATTCCAAATGCCATAAATAACACACATTAATCTTAAATACTAAGGCAATGTATCGATGAAGAAATATTTTAAACAAAATAGTCCCACATTAGAATAAAGTACAATATAATATCAACCAGACACTGTACTTAAAATATAATAGGCAGACCAAATAAAGCTCACATGATTATATAAACATGTAAGATTGCATAAAGACCATTTAAATCTCAAATTCTAAAGACAATTGTATGTACAATGATGCAATGATGGTTAGTTGCACAAGTAATGTTTGCTAAGTTGACAACCTATGGTTATAAACTTCCATAACTTCCCTGAAATATTTCCAACAAAATTGATACATACATACATACATACATATGCGTGTATGTGGATGAGAGTATTTGGTTGGAACTAAATAGCAAACACACAAATAAGTCTAGCCGGTTCTGTTTAATTTTGATATTTATTTGGTTGTGTTTGGTTTATATTTTTGAATTTATTAGGTTCTGATTAGGGGTGGGCGCGGGTTGGTTTGGTGCGGTTTGGAGTCCAAACCGCTTCCGCATCGCATTAAATGGTTAATCAAAAATATAAACCATTATACCAATCCTTTAAACGGTTCGGTTTCGGTCCGATTTGAATGTAATACGGTTCGATTTCATCCGGTCTGGTTTGAATCCATATTAAATATGAAATAAAAGAATTACTTCCATCAACAATCAATTTACAAAGGCAACCGTGTGAAACTTTTACATTTAATGGTTAAAACACAATGTTATACTGAAATGAAAGATTAGTTCTTAATTGTATGAATATTTCAATTTGACACTTACCTACAAGTGAGATTTTTTTGGTAGATTAACCAAACATCAACATTAATTAATGCATAATCATTAAGGAAAATGACTAGAATAAGATTATAATCAGCATTTATTCACACAAAAAATGAGATGAAAAATATTATATCTAAACTATTACTTCTTCCTTTATGTCAGCGATTATTATTAATATAACAACAACATACGCTAAAAATAGAATGTACATCGTTAGAATCTAAAATAAGATAGGAATTGCTTATATTTTTATCATAAGACTACTAATATAAATTTTCGGTTCGGTTCGGTTTAATATGGTTGGTTCAATCGTCCAAACCGCAACCGAACCGTATCAATGTGAGTCGGTTTGGTTTGGAGTGTCAGCTTTGGTTAGGAGATTCGAAGCGAGTTTTCGCACCGCTTTTGCGGTCCGGTGCGGGCGGTTTCCGTTTAGCGATGCGGCTTTTGCCCACCCCTAGTTCTTATGGTCAATTTTAGTTTTTAGTCTTTTAAAACCGACCCAACTGGTTAAACCAAATTAAATTTTAAATTATTGTAAAAGATCATAATTATCAATGCTAATACTATTAAGTTAACAAAATTATTTTCATTTTAATTCATGTTAACATTTTTAGAAGAGGAATGGATAGTTTCAAGAAACTAAAGCATCATCACATATTAAAAAATATGTGTGTGTGCGCGTGCTAATACATACATAAACATATATATATATATGCTTAGTTAATTGTATCAATCTCATGTTATGTTAGCAACTACACAACTTAGCTAGATTATTTAGTCACCAATCAGTCAAACCAACCAATCTGGATCAAGTATTTTCACATTAGTTGGTTTCAATTTAAAAAATATTAATTTGGTTTGTATTGAATTTTTTGTTGAATGGTTAATTTGATTTCAAAATTTTTTGTTAGTTTCGAATGGAACCAACTATATTCTCACCCCTACACATAAATATGTGCACAAATGGAGGATATATACTAATATAAGGAGAAAAGGTAAAATAAATAAAAGGAATGCCTCATTATACCAAGGTGACTATATACATGCCCTTATGAGATCAAGCGCACGTAGTACTTCCTAAAGTACAGTTGTACCTAATGATGTTCTCATGCATCCATAATGATTAATAATATATGATATTAATAATTAATACATAAGCACAATAAAAGCACCAAAATATTATGCTAGCTACAAATGGATGAAAGTAATATCGATTTTAAGGTAATAATAAAATATGGGTAAGTGTACACTCCCTTTTCCTACCTAACATTAATCAATGATATCGAGTTAACTCTAATTCTCAATATCAATATAAGTATGCTATCTCTAAACTAGCTACCCAAAAATGAGAATTATTACTAAACTAGCCCCACATCTAACATATTAATAACTGATAATCACCAATAAATGGTAAATGCTAACAAACACAAGCAATTAATGGTGAATTCCAAAATAGTAATTGCTAATAACTAGAAAATACTAATAAATAATAAAGTTGAAACTTGGATCTGCCACTTATATTCAAGTTTGATAAGCAAAAAACCCTCCTCGAAAACATGTTGTAAATTACACACCTAAAATTACTTTTGATAAATTTCATTGTTTTCATTTTTTTACAAGCCAATTCTGCACTTAATCGTAGGTTTCTATGACATAAATTTTTTGTTGAATTTTTTTGCAAACTATAAATATTCACAAGTTTAAAAATTGCAAATATTTACACTTTAGCTGAAACTAAAAATATGGGTCTTTCTTATAATATGTTTTTTAGGAGGGACGGGTGTGTATTTTATAACATAAAGAGAGTGTTTTAAAAAAGTTCCAAATAATAGATACCAATGTATGTTAAATACCAGGCGGTAAATACCAAAGAACAGTGATTACTAATAAATAGCATCAACGAATAGCAAATACCAACGAACTTGTAAATGGTAAATGCTACAAAAAGGTAAATATCAACATGCTACATATCACCAAATGATCAAACTAGCAAATCTAAATACTAATGAATAATAAATAGGGGCAAGTAGTAAATACCAAAATATGATAAGTACCGACGGTAGTAAATGCTCTCATTCGATATATATTAACAAATAGTAACTGCCAACTATCTATAAATATTAATAAATAAAAAATGACAAAAGGAGGTAGATACAAAAATATAATAATAACAATATGGTTTGATCCAAACAACTACGAACATATCCTAGCTGAATATCTAGCTATATATATTAATATTCAAGTACAGGATTTCATTGTCAAGTGTAAATGTCCACATATATGTATTAACCATCAAAATAGATATCCAGTACCATATATAAATGTCCAACGTCCAATATAGGAATTAGCTTTTAAATATAAGTATTAATAATAATATTGATTTTTAATATCAATAATTATCCAATGAATATATCATCGTCTAATATCGATATAAATTTCCAATGTCAATATTATTGTCTAATATGAACCTGAATTTCCAATGTTAATATCAATGTCTAAAGTCAATAGACGTCCACTGTCAAATATAGGTGTCTAGTATCAACAAAAATGTCAACTATATAATATAAATGTCTGATGTCAAGTATAGATGTTCAGTGTCGATTATCAATATTCAATGTCTAGAGATACTATCATACTTAATGAAAGCATAAATACGAACAATAATTATAAATAAGCTATATCCATTTTAACTTAATTCATCACTTTTATATAGACTCTCAAAGTTTAATGAACTAACATCAAAATAAAGAGAATATCGTTACTAACCAAATGAGTCGAGTTTCGCCCAAAACAAAGGTATGCAAAAGATAACTGTTATAAATTTTCGAGGCAAAATGATACTCAATAAAATAGAAGGGTTTTACAAAGGTTACCTATTAAAAACCCTAAATAGTCATTATCCCAATCAACTTTAATGAATCACTGCCACTATATTAAGCTAGTTTAGGTGTTGCTGACCCTATCATCAAATGAGTTCGTTTGTACCAATCCACCACCTATAACTGTTAGAACATAGATTATAGGTCTTAATGATAATAACCATACAAACAAATGTTACTAATATGTTTACTAAGTTATGCAGGATTGCTAATTCATTGGGGAAAGCTTACCTATATGCAAGGGAAAGTTTATACTTAACGTATATGATAATAAAGAAAAACAAAGAAGATTGGTCATATATATGAGTATAAGAGTATATCCACAAAATTTAAAAACTCCACAAAAGTCCAAAGTGATTCTAGATCCCTTAAAAATACTTAAACTGATTTTCAAGTATTTTTCCATATTTATCATGAGTTTACAACCACCCAAATTCCCTACAAAAATAAATACTTTGATGGGATAATTGGAAGACCGTTAGTATATCGATAGATAAGCCCTAAAATCGAAATTTCAAATGAAAAAATGTAGTGTTTGGGAAAAATTATCATGTCCATTAAAGTTTCAATCTTCATTCTCTAATCATAGACTAAACTTTAAGTTTCTGTCTTCATTCTCCGGTCTCCTTCCAGTAAACTATCTTGAACTTCATCTTCCAAATCAGTTATGAAGAATTTATAGGAATTTGTATTACATTGGCAAGAATAGTGCATCAAGGCATAGTACCCCTAACTCAAAGTCCCGAAGACTAGAGAAAAGTCAAGTGGGTGACTGAAAGTTGTTAAATTTCAAAAGGGGAAGTTTAGGAATTATAAACCTATTCCTTCTAGTGAAAGTGAGGACCGTTGATAATGAAAAGTTATACGGGGAGTATAAAACTAAATGTAGGACGAGGAGTCAAAATTGGCATAAAAATCATTATGTTCTTTATACTTCACGCACTTTCATTTTAAATACTTCTTTATCGTTGTTGTACTGTACTTAATTATTTTTATGTATATGGTTATATCGATAAGCTTAAGTGCTAATATTGATAATACTTTAATTATCTCAAACACCTTGATCTCCCAATTGGTGTTAAAGTATGATCTTATCACAAATCATCATCGAATTTTGACAAACTATGAATATGACCACTACTAACAAGCTATGTTGGAATAAGGTATGGATATTGTATAATGGTTGTTCCAAAAACATGATCGGAGATCAACATATGCTGTAGAATATAATCACCAACATGGTGGATCTATCTCTTTTGAAAACAAGTTGAAAGGATGTGTCATTGGAAAAGGTGACAATGTTGATAATCCTGAAATTCATATTATTAAAAATATTTTATTAGTTACAAATCTAAAATGCAATATACTAAGTATTACTCATTTATGTGATAAGGGATTTAACACTAAGTTTTACTCTAGAAAAAATAATTATCTTAAGACGATAGGCTAATATTCAAGGGAGTTAGATATGGAAATATCAATATCTTAGACAGGAAAGTTAATGATGATAGTAATTTGTGCCGCATGGCGAGCAATAGTGATCATGGTTTATGGCAAAGATACAATCATATTAAGTTTAGGTATACATACATGTTATTTAAATATGACTTATTAGAGGACTACCCAAAATAAGTTTAAAGCGGGTACATTGTGTGATATAGTTAGATTTGCATAGTGATATTTTAGGAACATGTTATCTAAGTATGACTTATTAAAGGACTACCCAAACTAAGTTTAAACCAGGTACATTTTGTGAAATAGTTAGATTTGTATAGTGATAATTTAGATTAATGAAATTATATACATTATGTACTTATGTTAAACACTTATATACTATCAAGCACATAATGAGTAAAACAAATTTATTTTTGCTTGTTACATATTTTTCAAATAAACTATAAATATGTTCTTTCTACCTGCAGTATTTGGTAATAATAAAGAGGAAGAAAAGGTATAAACACATAAAGCAAAAAGATGGTGGAGTCATAGAAACGAGGGGAGTTATTACAGCAAACATTGTATGCTTTTATTTTCGTAAAGCATATACGGTTGTCATCATCAAAAAGGGGGAAATTATTAGAACACATAATAGGGATTTTGATGACAACCATTTAAGAAAATGCTACCGATATTTCAATATGTTTTGTATGATTTCTAATATATTGAAGAAAGCTTAAAGATACTCAAAGGAAATACTATACTAAACGTATACAAGAACAAAGAAAAACAAAGAAGATTGCCTATGTGTGTATATGTATATATATGGATTAAAAATTGGTTATTTTATTACTTTTTCGAATATATACATGCACAAAATAACACAACCATGAACGTCATCCAACTAAAAATAGTCATATTAAAGTGTTATCATAAGCACATGTGACACAATTATAAGCAAATATGGAACACAGACATAGCCGCTAAGCACCAGTGCCCGTCTATCTATACATGCAGTTAAGAATGAAAATCGAACTCATTCCTTCATAATATATATATATATATAATCCTTTGGACTATTCAGTTGTAAGCCCACTATGACCCATTAATTTTGAAGAAATATGCATCTTCTCTCTCTAAAGAATTACTATAACTATAACAACCCAAAATTTAAGAAAAATAATCAATTAATGAATTGATAAATAATAAAATAAGTTTGAGAAATTGTCAGAATCAAGCTAAGGAAGTTGCACCGTTGTGTTCATGGTGATTTTCTGATCAATTTCCATATATAACTTGTCGAAATCCAAGTCAGTATGGAGAAGATACGAGAGAAATACGAATCAGAACAAAATGAAAAAAATATATTAATAGGGCTAGATCGACCCAAGCCTAGCTCAGGTCGACCCTAGGGTCTACCCCCATATACTCAGGTCGACCTATAGGTCGACCCTCACTGGAGCAAGGTCGACCAGTCTTAGTTATTTGAAGTAAATTCGTCCAATTTTGAGCGCGCACATCATATTTTGATTTTTCTCAAATCCAGTGCGTTCTTGCTTCCATCCGAGGGTCCTAGCGAGCCTATGGCGTAGTTGCACTAGATTTAATCTACAAATCCAATGGCCTATGATCCCTAAGCTACACTATAAATAAGGCCCTAGATCTAGCTATTTTTCTCATTCAGATTTTCTACCAATTGAGTTCATTGCCTGAGGCTGGACCCTAAAAAGAAAAAAATTCTTGGAAGAAGATCTTTTTAATAAAAATATTCTACGCCCTAGAAGTGGATTCGGAAAGGCCAAGGAATAGAGCTAAGGATCACAGGTGAGTGTTTTGTAATTATTTTAGATATTTAAGTAATTTAAAATAGTAAAGTTCTCAATAGTTGTAGCTTTTCTGCAATTTTGAGACAGTTTTTATATAAGTTATTTACAGTTAGTTTTTAAACTTCTTTTCAATCTATTTTATTCAGCTATAATAATCAATTATTTACAGTTATTTATGGTTACTTACATTTGTTTTACGTTGGAATTTAGCCTGTAAATGTTAGTTTTTTTTATTCCTTTTTACGCGAATAGAATATTAAAAAGAGAAAAATTCGCAAATATTGATTAATATAGAAAATACTAAATTTATAGAAAGTAGATGTAAAATAAGAAAGACTGTAATAAAAGGAAATAGACTAAAATAGGAAAATTTGACACGTTTGCAAGCATGTTTATAACTAGTGGTTATAACTAAAAAGAGAAATTAGAAGGGTAACAATTATAACGTAGGTTATAATTAAGCAAAAAGAACAGAAGAGGCTTATTTTAAAACATAGATTAAGTTAATAAGCAAATCTAGAAGAAATAGCAGAAGAGGCTTATTTTTAAACTTACACTAAGTTAATAAGCAAAAATAAGAAGTAGGGCCCGTACCAATAGCATTCCCTTTCAATCAAGAACTGATGATCTCACGATAGTTAGGTGAGGCTGGGACACACTTATGCTAACTAGGGTAAATAAGTGGCCAATAGATAGAGGCTCAAATCTGGGGATTTGAGCAAGGGATGCAAACTAGAATTTATTTTTTAGGACCAATATTGGCAGCATTCCCTTTCAGACTAGGACTGACGGTCTCACAACACTTAGTTGATGCTAGGCAGCATCCCTTTCAGACTAGCACTGATCATCTCACAACAGATTAGGTGAGGCTGGTCATGCTTATGATGATTACGGTAAATAAGAGGTCAAAATAAGGGCGACAGTTAGTTTGTTCCGGCGATGACAAAGAGCGGCATCGATTAGGGTAAATAATTCGCTACTGCGTTCCAAGCGCTAAACAGGTGTCTTTCGCTATGAACAAAAGAATTGGTTCACAGTGGCACAATAGAGATAGAAGACCAATCAATGGGTAGAATTTGGATTTTAGCCTAATTAAAATAGGATTAGGGTTTTAGCCTAATCACAGCAGTTTAAGACAAGTGCAAACAATCACAATCAAAGCAAATAGAATCAGAAATAGTATTTTATCCTAATTTTACCTTTTCTTTATTTTCCTTTCATACTACAACTGTTGCTAAGCTAATTATCTTTATCTTGCTTAAAAATACTAGTAGTTACTTTTACTCACCAGTCTTGAAGTCTGACCTACTCCACTATTTCCCTCTTTTTCCCCTATAGGCCGGAAGAATCGAGGACAATAGATTTAGACCGCTTGGAGATATATTCTTGGAGTTCTCCATGTATACTTCTTCTTCTTTTCATTTGACTTTGAATGTACTGGTACTTATGAGAGGGATGACTGAGATTGTATTTTTCACGAGACATGTGTATTTGGTTTTTAAGACATATTCTATTCTTATGACTCGTTTTATGAAGTAATGATAAGTATTTTAAATGTTTCAGATGTTATTATTTATTTGTCTTATGAATCTTAGTCTCTGTGATGCTTTAGCTTATCTATAATGCACCATATCTTTTAGTGTTTCCTTTTTGGGTATACTAAGGGGTGTGGGGTGTTTCACTTGGTATCAGAGCCTAAGGTTACAGGATTCCTAAAAACTTGTTTTAGAAGTAAAGTATTTTTCAAAAGTATCAAACTAAAAGTGCTTTTCAAATAGAAACTCTTATAATAGAAATGGTTTTTTAAGTATAAGAGAGTTTGTATAAAAGTCCCCTCAAAGTCCAGTTCAACCTTCTTTCAGTTCTTTCGAGCCTAAATTCTCTTTTCTTTGCATAGAATGGCGGACGCCTCAAATCTTCCCGAGGGTGTCCAAGTCCATGGCTAGTTTCTTATATACCTTCAAGCTACGACACCAGAGGTGCAAGGGCAAGCACCCAATGCAGCACCAGCAGGTGGAGATCCTGTTAATCCACTTGCAGTAATCAATTTTTCTAAGCTATGCAAGGACTTCGTTAATCTAGGAGGTAAGACATTTTCCAGCACGGAGGATTTCGTAGAGGCACGAGCTTGGTTGAGGAATATAGAGCGGATATTTGGGCTGTACGGATTGGAGGACCACCAGAGAGTTTAGCTTGCATCTTAGTAGCTGAAGGGAGAAGCTTCTTACAGGTGGGAGATCATAGAGATGGCAAGTAGAGACATTGGTTGGTTTGGATTTCGAGAAAGGTTTGAGAGGACTTGTCACAAGCCGAATAAAGCATGTAGTTGGAGAAGTTCATTAGTCCAAAGCAAGGGAATCTTTCAGTGAAGGAGTATATAAATCAGTTTAATGATCTATTGCGGTTCAGAATGGAGCTTGTTAATACACCGCATAAGAAGGCCATCAAGTTTGCTAAAGGTTTTAACCATCCCCTTCTAGGTTTGGCATTAACACGTACCAATAGGAGCGACATATGAGTCACTTATGGATAAGGCTCTCATGTCAAATGTAGCTAAGAAAGAAGAGGTTAAGGAGGTTCCTAAATCAGACAACTCTAAAAAGAAATGGTGGAAGAATAAAAGGGATAAGGACAAGAAGAAAGGAGGAGGACCTCAAAAGCAGATCAAGAAGGGCGAAAAATGTCAAAATTGTGGATTGATTAGGCATTCCAGAAAGGACTGTAAGAAGGACAAGATGAAGGGGAGGTGTTACAATTGTGCGCAGCTTGGGTGTTTTAGTAGAGATTGTCGTCAGAAGACGAAGCAGAGAGCAGACGCACCTACAGTGCAAGTACAGGCTTTGGATGTAGCACCTTCTAGTAGTGGACTAGATCGAGGTAGGAATGTCTCTGTAGAAAGTTTGATCTCTATTTTGGATTTTCCTATTTGAACTCCTTTTGACTCTAGAGCATCGCAATCTTTCATTTCTACTTCCTTGGTTGATTTTTTGCACTTAAGTATTTCTCTAGTTGTAGATCCTATAGTTTTTTCAAACCCCATAGGAGGATCGGCACATTTATCCATGATCCATAGGGGTTCAAAAAAATTTATACTAGGCGTAAAGTTTGATTGTGACACCTATGTACTAGGATTTTCGAGATATGGGATGATTTTGGGGATAGATTGTTATCCACTTTGGAGCGATATTAGACTACGAAAGGAGAGTCGTCAAATCAAAGACATGTAGCAAAAGGACTCTTGAAGTTTCTGGCGACCCACAAGGGTCAATCATGTTGAGCTTCCTTTATTCTCTTGATTCATCACTAATGAGAGTTAGATTTTGTTCCGGTCGTTAGAGATTTCCTAAACGTTTTTGAAGAGGTTAGGGGATTACCTCCTAAGAGAGAGATTGACTTTAGGATCTATCTGAATGATAATGCTAAGCCAGTGGCATTTCTCGTGAGACATATGGATCCTAGGTAAAGGAAGGAGTTGAGTAAGCAGATTGGGGAGCTATTGGAGAAAGGTTTCATCAGACGGAGCATATTTGAGTGGGAAGCGCCAGTCGTCTTCGCTACAAAAGTGGATGGTTCCCTTCGACTTTTCATAGACTATAGAGAGTTGTATAAGCTCACAAAGAATAACCGTTACCCACTTCCTAGGATAGACGATCTTTTCGATCAATAGGTTGACTCTTCAGTATTTTCTCAGCTTGACTTAGCCATTGAATTTCTTTAGTTTAGGGTCGCTGATGATAGCATCGATAAGACAGCATTTAGGAAACCTGATGGATTCTTTGCATGGTTGGTTATGCCACTTGGGCTGACCAATGCCCCCAGCCTATATTTAGATTTGACGAGCCGTATTTTTTGAGTTGTCCTAAATAAGTTCATTGTATTGTTTGTGGATGACATTGTAGTGTTTTCCAAGAGTATGGAAGAGCATGTCATCTTGAGGAGGTTCTTCGTACACTTTATGTTCATCAGTTGAATGAAAAATTCTCAAAATGTCACTTTTAGCATGAGGGGTGCGTTTCTTAGGTCACGTATCTTAAGAGAGGGTTTAGCTGTGGATCCCGCTAAGATAGTAGCAGTATAGGATTGGAAGGCCCCCAAGAATGGTACCGAAGTTAGAAGCTTCCTAGGTTTGGCTGGCTATTATAGGAAGTTTATCATAGATTTTGCTAAGATTTCACCACCGCTTACTCGCCTCACTAAGAAGCATATGGCATTTGTGTGGGACGTAGATTGTGAGGATTCCTTCACAATGCTGAAGAGGGCCCTTACTAGTGCACCAATGTTAGTATTACCCGATGGAGTTAAGCCTTTTACAGTACACATTGATGCATGTGGGATGGGTCTTGGAGCAGTATTGATGCAAGAAGGGAGGGTAGTATGTTATGGAATTAGACAATTGAGAACTCATGAGAAGAACTACCCCACCTATGATTTTGAGTTAGTTGCTATTGTTTTCGCGCTCAAGTCTTGGAGACATTACTTAGTAGGAGAGAGGTTCGAGCTTTTCACTGACCATAAATCATTGAAGTACCTATTCTCATAGAAGGATTTAAACTTGAGGCAGCAACTTTGGATAGAGTTTCTAGCATCATATGACTTTGAGACAGCTTACATCTTGGTAAAGGGAATGTAGTTGCGGATGCATTAAGTAGGAAGAGAGCAACCCTTAGTCCAATGTTCGTGGAGTGGAAGAGCCTAGATTTTATTTCTACCTTTGATTTTAAGCCCTCTACGGACATTACTAATGGACTGTTGGCAGCACTTGAGGTTAAGCCTACCCTCATAGATCAATTTGGCTCAAAACAGCAAAAGGATTCAGAGCTTGTGGATATGCTGGATAGGATTAGCAAAGGAGATGTCTCTAGACATCTCCATGGATATTCTATTGATGGTAATGGAGTGCTAAGTAGAGACGGAAGACTTTTTGTCCCCCACACTAGTGATTTAACGAGAGTGGTTCTAGAAGAAGCACACATTTCTTGAATGACTATTCATCCTAGTAGTGATAAGATGTATAGAGAGATGAAAAGAGTGTTTAATTGGAGCAACATGAAGAAGGATGTGGCAGAGTTTGTAGCTAAGTGTCTTATGTGCCAAAGAGTTAAGGCAGAGCAGCAGAAGCCCGGCGGATTGCTTCAACCATTAGATGTACCCAAATGGAAGTGGGATAGTGTTTCGATGTACTTCATAGATGGTTTACCCCAATCTAGGAAAAGGAATACTAGTATTTGGGTGATTGTAGATCGTTTGACTAAGAGTGCCCACTTCATTACAGACAAGAGTAAGAGGACGACACCTTATTTGGCATCCTTATACGTTCACGAGATAGTCCAACTCCATGGAGTTCTCTCTAGTGCAGTGAGCGATAGAAACCCTACCTTTACTAGTGAGTTTTGGAGAAGCTTGGAAGAGGCTTTAGGGATTCAGCTTAGATTAAGTATGGCCTATCACCCCCAGATGCATGGCCAAACGGAGAGTGTTAATAGAGTTCTTGAGGATTTGTTAAGGATGTGCATTCATGATTTTGGAGGAACTTGGGAAGAGCATCTTCCTTTGGTAGAGTTCACATAAATAATAGTTTTCAGGCTAGCATTGGGATGGAACCTTTTGAAGCTCTTTATGGAAGACCATGCAAGTCGCCTTCGTGTTAGTTGGATTCTATAGAGAGATTGCTACTAGGTCCCGACATGGTTAGAGAGACTTTAGAAAAGACAGATTTGATTAGAAGAAGAATGAAGACGGCCCAAGATAGACAGAAGTCCTATGCAGATAAGTGGAGAAGGGATATTGAGTTTGAGATGGGAAATTTGGTTTTCATTAAGGTGTCTCCGCTAAGAAAGGTAACAAGGTTTGGATCAAGTGAGAAACTTGCTTACAGATTCGTAGGACCGTTCCTCGTTGTGGAAAGGGTAGGATAGATGGCGTATCAGATAAATCTACCGGAGAGGATAACGGGAGTTCATGATATTTTTCATGTTTCACACTTGAGAAAGTGCATACATGATTTAGCAGAGGTAGTGGAACGTAGTCAACTTGAAGAAGTTGAAGTGGAGAGAAAAGCATCGGTTCGTAGCATTCCTACCAAGATCGTTGGACATGATATCAAAAAGCTTAGGAATAAGGAAGCCCCTTTGGTCAAGGTGCAGTGGGGAGATAGCATTGAGGACGCTACGCGGGAGGCTGAAGAGAAAATACGTACCTCTTATCTGCATATTTCGATAGTACGTCTTGAATATCCTATTTCCATCTTTAGTTTTGAATGGGTTCTCTCCTTTAGTGTCCTAGATCTTAGGATTTAACCCATGGATGGTAGGACTGAATATAAACATGTTACTAGAACATGTTATGTATGTTGGACGCTAGTGGTTGCAAGTGTTTGCTAGTGGATGCTAATGGACGCATATATATACACGCTAGGCACAATTATCTCTTAGTGATCGGGCTAACTATGTCACTAAAACATATGTATATGGATGTGTGTGCATTTTCATTTTTAGTCTATTTCCATGGTTGCTATAAATGGATGATTATTATATGATTTTTGTATTTGGATGATGATTGTAGCACGCATATGGGACTATCAGTGATCAGTGGGGAATTTGCATTCATTTGGATACATGGCACGCACATGATTGAATTAAAGGAGGTCGATTGAATCAGTAGATCGCCTAATCTTTTGCATTAGTTAAGGACATTGACACTACACTATTGCATATAACATAAATTGCATCAAAAAGCTTAAGGACAATGGATGTAATGGATGATGGTTGAATATGTGGCTATAGAATTTTGATGAAAATATTTATTTCATTCTTCTATCCTTAGAGATTTTGAAGACGAAATCCTTTAAGGAGGGGAGAATGTAACAACCCAAAATTTAAGCTATAATAATTAACTAACGAATTAATTAAATAATAAAATAAGTTTCTGAAATTGTCATAATCGAGATATGGGTGTTGCACCATTGTGTCCATGTCGATTTTCTAATCAATTTTCATATATAACTTGTCAAAATTCGAGTTAGTATGGAGAAGATACGAGAGAAATACGAATCAGAACAAAACGAAAAAAAATTATTAATAGGGCTAGGTCGACACAAGCCTAGCTCAGGTCGACCCTAGGGTCGATCCCCATATACTCAAGTCGACCTATAGATTGATCCTCGCTGGAGCAAGGTCGACCCGCCTTAGTTAATTGACGTAGATTCGTCCAGTTTTGAGCGAACACATCAAATTGATTTTTCTCAAATCCTATGCGTTCGTGCTTCCATCCGAGGGTCCCTAGCGAGCCTATGACGTGGTTGCACTCGATTTAATCTTCAAATCCAGCGGCCTAAGATCCCTAAGCTACAATATAAATAAGACCCTAGACCTAGCTATTTTTCTCATTCATATTTTCTCCCAATTGGGTTCATTGCCTAAGGATGGACTTGAAAAGAAAAAATTTCTTAGGAGGGGATCTTTTTAATAAAAATATTCTACATCCTAGAACTGGATCCGAGAAGGCCAAGGAATAGAGCTAAGGACTATAGTTCAGTATTTTGTAATTATTCTAGATTTTTAAGTAATTTAAAATAATAGAGTTCTCAAAAGTTTTAGTTTTTCTGCAATTTTGAGACAACTTTTATATAAGTTATTTACAGTTAGATTTTAAAGTTCTTTTTAGTCTATTTTATTCAGCTATTTTATTCGGTTATTTACATTTATTTACAGTTATTTACATTTATTTACATCTGCTTTATGTTAGAATTTAGCCTGCAAATGTTAGTTTCTTTTTATTCCTTTTTACGCGAATAGAATATTAAAAAAGAAAAATTCGCAAATATGGATTAATATTGAAAAACACTAAATTTGTAAAAATTAGATGTAAAATAAGAAAGACTGTAATAAAAAGAAGATAGACTTAAACAGGCAAATTTGAGACATTTGCAAGCATGTTTATAACTAGTGGTTATAACAAAAAAGAGAAATTAGAAGAGTAACAATTATAATGTAAGTTATAATTAAGCAGAAAGAACATAAGAGGCTTATTTTAAAACTTATATTAAGTAATAAGCAAATATAGAAGAAATAATAAAAGAGGCTTATTTTTAAACTTACACTAAGTTAATAAGAAAAGGTAAGAAGTAGAGTCTGTACCAATAGCATTCTCTATTTGTTAGGAACTGATAGTCTCACAATAGTTAGGTAAGGCTGGGACATGCTTATGCTAACTAGGGTAAATAAGTGGCCAATAGATAGAGGTCCAAATCTGGAGATTTGGGCAAGGGGTGCAAACTAGAATTTTTTTGTTAGGACCAGTACCCGCAGCATTCCCTTTCAGACTAGGGTTGATGGTCTCACAACACTTAGGTGAGGTTGGGCAGCATCTCTTTCAGACTAGGGCTGATGGTCTCACAACAGATTAGGTGAGGCTGGGCACACTTATGCTGATTAGGGTAAATAAGAGGTCAAAATAGGGGCGACAATTAGTGTGTATCGGCGATGACCGAGCATGCAGCATCGATTAGGGTAAATAATTCGCTACTGCGTTCCAAGCGCTAAACTGGTGTCTTTTGTTGTGACCAACAGGATTGGTTCATAGTGGCACATCAGAGATAGAAGGCCGATAACGGGTAGAATTAGGATTTCTGCCTAATTAAAATAGGATTAGATTTTCAACCTAATCATAGCAGTTTAAGACAAGTGCAAACAATCACAATCAAATAAAATAGAATCAGAAACAGTATTTTATCCCAGTTTTACATTTTCTGTATTTTCCTTTCATACTAGAATTATTGCTAAGTCTATTATCTTTATCTTTCTTAAAAATATTAGCAGTTACTTTCACTCACCAGACTTATAGTCTGATCCACTCCTCTATTTCCCCATTTTTCCCTATAGGCCAGCAGAATCGAGAACATTAGATTTGGACCGCTTGGAGATATATTCTTGGAGTTCTTCATGTACTCTTCTTCTTCTTTTCATTTAACTTTGGATGTACTAGTACTTTATGAGAGGAATGATTTTTATGTACTATGATGACGTGACTGAGATTGTGTTTTTCATGAGACATGTGTATTTGGTTTTTAAGACATATTCTGTTTTTATGACTTGTTTTTATGAAGTAATGATAATTATTTTAAATGTTTCCACTGTTATTATTTATTTGTCTTGTGAATCATAGTCTCTATGATGCTTTAGCTATACATATAAAGCACCATATTTTTAGTGTGCCCTTTTTGGGTATACGAAGGGGTGTGGGGTGTTTCAGTAACCGTCCACTGCAGGTCGTTTATAACCACTACTCTACCAAGATATCCCAATGTTGCTGGTCGTTCAACTCCGCTATCGATGATATTTTGTTCCCATCTTTGTAGTGCAACCCTCTTCTCTTTGAAGTCTTAATAATCATCTCTAAACAAGATCTAGTCAACCATCAAATTCTTTTCAATTTTTCGTTATTTGGTTTCTATTTAACAACATTGAACATCCTTTTACTCCTTACTACACACACACGGATATACATATGTATGTGTGTGTGTGAGTATGAGCGTCACCCTAGAAATGTTGAAAACCTCATAGTAGTCTAAAATAGCTTTTGAATCCTTCAAAATATTTACAAATAATTATGAAATATCTTTCCATATTATTCTCGAATTGATAAAGGTCCAAATTCCTTCTAAAAATCGAACAAAGGTAAAACAACACTTCAACCAACTATCTGTTGAAAGATAATTAAATTCGTCGACAAAAAGGAACTAAAATTGAAATTTCAAATTCAAAACAAAGAGTATATTACCACAAATTTTCGCAATTTCCATGTCTTTTTGGATACTATAAACATGGAATTTTTTCAAGGAAATTCAAATACTATAGTACTTAAAAAGTTTGAAACCCGCCTTTTGTGATCTTGTCTAAGTGAGTTCATTCACGTCTCTTACTCCCTTTCTTTGCATGTAAAACAAGAAAACGCCCCAATCAAATAAAAACAATAATTAAAATTATAAGAATTAGGATAAAAGAGAGAAAGAACAAAAAAAATTAAAGTGGTCCAACTAGAATCTTAATCCTATGTCCACTATCACTTTTATTACTGATATGGTTCGCAACTACAACCAAAATATGATCAATTTCAAGTCTAGAAAAAGATAGATATCAAATTTGTAAATAGCTCCATGTAGAACCCAAATGAACCACCAGTTTTCAAAAAGTCAAAAATCCTTTTCTAGTCGATGTAGGCCTTCTATTTTTAGAGGAATCTGAGCACAAAAATAGTTGGATACGATTTGATCAAGAAATATCTCCGGATCCAAAGTTCCAGCATGAAAAACATGTCATGACGTACAAAGTCCAACAATTAACGTGGGTTGATACCGATCGATATGGATCGGTACCTACCCATCGCTTTGACTTTTCCTTGTACTTTTCTTTGGTATAGTAGAGTCCTCTAGCTTGGATAATTGAGTTTTCAAGTATCTTTTATGGTTTGTTACCAACCTATATTGGTTGGTACCGTTCCATGTTAGTTCTAGTACTTGTCCTTGTTTCCTCCTTTAAAATTTGATTTTTAAGGAAGCTAGGTGGTCTCATGGTTAGGATTGTTTGGTACATATTGGTTGGTACCAACTAAAAATTTTGTGAAATTCTTTGGCTACCTTCTTAAGTTTTTAAATCTCGATACTCCTGATGCCTTATAAGATCCTTAGTCCTTTTCTTTGTCATTTCGTAGTCCAGATCTAACGAGATCTGACTTGGTTCAAATACTAAATAATGCTTGCACCTTAAAATATGCATTCGTGATAACAAAGCATGCTTTCGATCGAGATAAGTGACTAAATTCAATCCATAATGATGTTTTCATCATCTGAACTATAGTCGTGGAACACTGCATCTACTTCAAGAATATCGACACACCGCTTTATATAATTGTTGAATTGCATTATTTTTGTAGATATAAAAGTTAAAGTCTTCGATCATTGCTGAGAATTTTATGAAATCTACTCCATTTTCTGGTAAGGCGGCTTTTCATCCCTTTTCTATCATTTTACTTTCTTTCTTTTTCTGAATCAACTTCATATCGATCAGTACCAACCCATGTGATTCTGTACCGATCAATTTTTCTAGTGTTATATAAATATGACCCTTAGAAAAGATTTAGATTTCACTTGGCATTTATATCTCTTGCCTGCTTTGTTTTCTTTTGACCTCGATCCCACAACCGATTTAAGTCTTCCACCAGCACAATCATTAGCAAAACATGTTCAAACTCCATTATCAATACACTTTGGAAACCACGTTCCACAAGAACATGACGCCAGTCAATCTCTAGTGTCATTTCCCCTTGCATCCAGATAGGAATCAATATTGACTAGACGGGGGTCGCCTTGATCCTTAGCTCCTTTGGCCTCATCTTGACTTTGAATTCTCAACCACATCACCATAGCGTCACTGCCAATTCATTTCCACAGCTAAGTCCCCCTCTACTATTGCACTCTCTTGCCCTAATTTTTAAGAATAGTAAAAGATCAATGGGAAGGAGATGATGGAGTGAAGATGAGCATCATCGTAGGTTGGTCATAGAGATGGTTCAACATCGAATGATCGAACGAGTCAGTTTGCGAGGTTGTCTCGGCAAACACACTCTAGCATTCAATAGGCCCTAATGTCAACTTACTCTAAGATATTCATCCTACTAACACTCGAAATCAAACATCTCCGATCAAATAAGGAGAAACTTTGTGTTGCTATGGTGAACGGTTCCGCTAACGTAGGTCTTACATTAATGGGTAACATCTGACACACATTTCATCACATGTCGGAGCTCATTTTCAAACAAGAGAAGGCTATCTAAAAAGAGTGCCTCCGCTCACCATGCCAAGGATATGGGACACAAATTATGTAAAAATAATTACATATCACTGCCTTTGTCGATATGTAGAACCCGATTGGTCAACACAAGTTAGCATCGATCGGATTCCCACATCGGCTACACAAGCTTTAATCACAGTAAATAACAAATTTAGATCATACTTAACCATGCTCATATTTCAAGATTTTAGTAACCAATGGACCTTAGACACTTCCATCACATTTCTACTGAAGCCCCAGGTCCTTTAACATATGAATTCACACTACTGACATCGAGATCCACTTCTGCATCGGCTCCTAGCTCAACCCCTTCTAGATTTAGGTGAACTTGACGTGGACCTCAACTACCATTTCCTCTAGCTCCCTATGTGCCCTCTGGAGATGAAATTGCCCCACTAAGGATGGCAATTAGACCCGACCCGATGGACCCAGACCCAAGCCGGTGGGTCTCAATTCCAGGTAGGTTGGGTATTGTCGATTTCATAGCATACATTTTGAAACTTAAACAAGACCAATTTGATCTGAGCTTTGATTCGAGTTGGGTCGATTCAGATCGGGTCGGGTATTAACAGTAAAAATGCATGTATCTTAACATTTTTTGGTCGGATCGGGTTGGGACGGTCTTGATCAAATCTTTATGGCATTTTTCATTACCCAGACCCATCAAGTTTGATTCGGGTTTGGGTCATCTTGAGTCTGCTCGGTTTGGATTTGCGATTCTCGGTTCTAATTGCTACCCCTATGCCCCAAATGCCGGCTCGGTTGGCGTTGTGATCGTCGACAACCCCCATAATTCTTCGGCATCATGGTTAACAATCGTGGATGTTAAACGAATATGCAGTCGCTACGAAAGCTCGCTAAATGAGACTCTAATCTCGATCACATCACAAAGGGTGCATAATCCTCTAGAAGGCTACACAGCTTGCAATAGATACATGTGCTTATCAAGATTTTTTTCCTTAGTTTAATTAATTATTAAGGTTGATGATTCACTATTTCAGGATCACTTTAAGCCAATTGTACCCTAATGGGTATGCCACCTTGGCCTACACATACATGATCTTCATCTAACACCTGGGCAGGGTGTCAATTGTCAAAGAGATTCAATACCTCTACAAATTCAAAAGGAGGTCTGATAGCCCATCTTTGACCCTTTTAAAGTCCTACCATAGTTTCCTGATAGTCGTCGGTCTCCATAACAAGCTCAGCCGCTTTAAAGACAAATCTTTCTTCGTTAAGTGCCAAACTATTTCTCCGTTAAGTGGTCCTCCAGATGTAAGTTCCAAGTCTCCGCTATCTATCCCATTGAGTTTACATCACTCAAAGTAGTTAACCTTCTTTTACCCATTCTTAGACATTCCCTGAAGGGTCACTAATGTCGATCTAGCAAAAACTCTCCAACCTCTAAAGGATTCCTCAAAAGAAAAGAGAATGAAAACAAATCTTCTCATTGACATTGTAGTACGTCACTTCTGACTAATTCACAATAGTCTAAGAGTATTACCTTGCTCGGTGCTCATATGGCTACTCAAGAAGATGATATCGATCCTCCGGCCCCTATGCATCAAAATGATTTGAATGTGGTAGGGAAAGTCCATAGTACTAACCACAAGGAGGATGGGGTCAGTATAAAAGAATGATAAACTGGAAGAGAGAGAGAGAGAGAAGAATAAGAAGAAGTTGATAAAGATAATGATGACGACAAAGAAGATGATAAGGAAGTACCGACTAGGGAGATCGATCCTCTAGAAGACATCCAGTGATCCCCAAGCCTATTAAACTCAAAATTAGAATGATAAATAAGGCTAGCAAAAAATCCCCAAAAGACACCTGTTTGAGGATGATTCCCTTGCTTAGCGGTAGAGGACATCTTTGATGACCTATTTAACCTCAACAACATTACCGACTTTGCTAGGCCTGAGTTTAATCTTGATGACTTCTTATGGCGTCGATGTGCCTTTCACTTACATGGGGAAGTTACTTCAATGTCTCAACCCCATGAGCATGGTTCGTAGAACCAATAGGACACATAAACACTTTATACGATACTTAGGATCATAATCATGCTCACTCTACACGTACCCTTATCTAATTCCAAGTTCTAATTCAATCATTTCCTTTCACGTACCATAGGATGATCTCTTTACGAAGGTTTTGGGAGGAAATCCACCTACCCCAACCAAAGCTAATCTAGCTCCTAAGAATATCGATACAAACTCGTGGAAGAGGGAGCAAGGAGGAAAGACAGAGAGAGAAGGAAGGATGAGGAAAGGAAGATATTCTTGCGGGATGACCGGGACACCAAAGATCGCTCCAACTCCAGGAGGCGGTCAAGCTCTCCCTTAAATAATCGCTCTCCTCTCCTGAAGTCTCAATGCCCTCATTCTGCAAGATTTGATCCTTTGCCACAAAACTTCAGGGTTTCAATTGCCCTATATTCATGCACCTCCTCAACAACATTCTTTAGTTACTTCATCCCTTAAATTAAAATCTATCATACTACTTGCCTATTCTGGCATGTCTGCTCTTCTCCAAAGGCAGTTCAAACCAAATCTTTCCCAATCTTCGTAAACACAAACTGTTCTCGACCTAACCCTGGTTTCTAGCCTTATTTTAACAAAGATGCAATGACCTTTCCCTAATATGTGCTTCATCGGGGTTAAATTCGATTATCACTTAAAGAATATCCCTCTAAATGCTATAACTCAAGTAGTGGTTATAGTCAACGATGTCACTAACCAATATCATATATGGAAAATGTTGGACCATGCAATGTCAGACATGAACAAGGCCAAACAAGTCCTTCAACAAGCCGAGTCAAAGAAAAAGGATAATGAAAGAATTCTCAAAACTTATATCCAACAACTCAATGAAGTTGAGAAGATGATGAAAGAGAAAGACCAAGCTATAGAGTAGCTGGAAAAGAAGCATTAGGAAGACCTTAAGGCCGTGAAGGTCAAACTAGACATGATTGAGGAGCAAATGAAGAATGCATATGTAAAGAGCGATGAACTTGCCAAAGCCAAGCTCTAATATACTGTCAATAATCAAGCGCTCCTTATTACCAATTTATAGACTGAAATGGCCAAAGAAAAGGAGAAAGAGGAAGCCATAGCCCTCGCCAAGGCATGTAGGCTTGAAGTTAAATAGGCTAAGGAGAAAAAGAAGGCCAGTCGAGTGTAGAATTAAAGAAGTAGAAACTCAAGCCACCACAGCCAAAAGTGAAAAGGATGAGCTCGAAAAGAATATCATGACAACATTGGTAGGAGTCTATGCTAATTTGTTCAAATTCAAAGATCTCAAGTGGCTCGAAGAAGAATATCCATAGCACTCTCTCTAGTTTAGGATGATATTTTGAAACAAGAATAAGATTTCAACAGCCAAGTAGATGAAGAGAAATTGAAGGTCGTACTGCTTGACATAGAAGATCTTGAGGCCTTGGAAAAGGGTCATGCAAAGGGGATGTTTGAAGCTCCCACATCCGCCTAATGCCTGTTGAGGTTCCCATCGAGCCTAGCTCCGAGGACTTAGCAACAGACACGACCCTTATTCCTCAAGATCCTCAAACGGACGATGTCACTTTATGATGGCCAGCTCTTACGTCGTCGCTTCTGTCACACCTGGGTCATCCATGTCCATGTTTGATGCTCTTACCTCCATCGCAACAACATCTACCGTTTCTCCAAAATATAAGAGGTACAATTCGGAAATCCTAGCTTCGTGCTACCTTCAACTGTCCCTACTCTTACATTCATGCCTCCAATTCGTGAGAAGGACAGGCTGAAGATCCTTCACACACCCCGACATCGCCTCTATGAGGTATATCTTTGACCTCTCTTGTCTTTGAAATGCTTTAGATTTCTTCTAAAGACATTTCTAATCTTCTAGTCTCTATTTACCATCATACAGGTCATCCTGCTATTCACTTTTGGCCTCATCTCCTGGAAAAGTCCCCTTCAATGACCGCTCTCGTCACCACATCCGTCATCATCTCAACACCTATTCAATTTCCCTTCCTTTGCTAAGTCTGCCTTAGTTCTGATGTTAAAAAGATTGATGCTTTGAGGGATGAGGTTTTAACAAAAACAACATAGCCTATGAAGACGATGAGGAAGTTATCATCACTAAATATACCAGGCATGGGCCTTCCTTAGCAACAATCAAGGTTATGGACATTCACAAGTTGATAAATGTTAGACTCAAACTAGGAATGGAGAAGATCCTCCCCCTCCCTCACCCCATTGTCGATGTCTTTACCGACCTTCCCAACCGGTGTCCTCTTTCTTCCATCCTTAACCCTTTGACAACTGCGAAACTCCTAAAACCCCCACAGGGTCTGACAGCGATTATGACTAGGATCTTGACCGAGAAAACTGATTTGGATTATCAGAGACTCCCGAGAAGAGAAAGAGGAAGTCTGCATCATCGAGAAGGATTAGAAGAAGCCAAAGAGAGGCAGGCACAACAAATGATCTATGATGCACTTCCCCGAAGGTAGATTCTCTTAGTCTTTTCTTTGCCCTTTTGCATTTCCTGTCCATAGGCCAATATTGTGTGAGTATAACCTTAGCTTAATTTATACTGAAAGATGATGATGTAAATTAAAGTTATTTTTTGTTCAACTCTCTCTTATTTACTTTATCACCATATTTTCTTGTCTATGAACTTGCATGCATGCATGTTGATGTGCACGTAAATGTGCATATTTTTACCATCATATTTATTCTATTTAAATTAAATAAATGATCATATGGGGTATTTTAACTTTTTTTAACCAAAATCCATATTAATTCCAAATTGTCACATATCCGTCTTCATATAGGGGCAAAACGGTCATTTGTATGCATATATTTCTTTGAGAAAAATTAAGTGGAAATTTATATATATTTTTGTAGAAATTTGATCTCAAATAGAAGTGGTTTCATGAAGGAATATGCATGCACAAAGAAGATACAAAAGAATGAAGATGGAAATAATCCAAAGTGAAGAACATGGAGGACCCCACTTACCCACCTACTTTAATGTACAAATTAAAGGCTAATGCACATGCTTATGAAATTAATGGCTTCATGTACACTTAAATGATGATTAGTAGAAGCTAATGATTACTGGGCCTCCATACTTTCTCAAGGATATTTGGGCATTCCCCAAAAATATGAATTAAGGTTTCATACATGTATAAATACCCATATGTTTCATGTAATCTCTTTCTCTTACTTAGTCTCTCTTTAGTTTAGTTTAGGCTCAAAATAAAAAGACAAGCTCTCTTTCTCTTTTCATGACTACTTAGCCATTTTTATTTTATGTAATTTTCTTTTCTTTTTATGCAATGTTAATTATTGTTTCTTTTTAATTACATGTTCATTTCCTTTTACGCAAGTAGTGTAGATTTTCCGTTATGTAATTAGATTAGTTTTTTTTCTTTACTTTGCTCTCTTTTTCCTTTTCATTTTCTTTCATGTTGCAAGCTATATTTGTTGTTTTGATTACAAATATGAGAGGCTAATACCTTCAATTTAGGGGTAATGAAGCCTCTAATCATGTAGCTTCAACATTTTGATAATTATAGCTTTTTTGTGCTTAATGACAATGCTTGAAGTGGTTTATTTTGTTGTTTTTGTTTTGAATTTGATAGCCTATATTGTTGACACCAAATAGGCTATGCTTAAACAATCACTAACACAAATGCATCTTCATCAAAATATGATTATGGCATAAGAAAGTGATTCGAAATTCAAATTTGATGGTCTACATTTCTAATTAATAGTTAATAGGCCATACTTAAAATAGATTTCATTTTCAACTTTGTTGTCATTTTCATGAGAGTTAGTAAGTGATTTAAAGGTTGTGTTATGGTTTGATGGCTTATGTTGAGCTAATTAATAGCACAAATGAGCCATACTTATGATAAACACATCATTTAAACTCACTTATGACCAAAAAAGAGATCATAATTTCATTAATTGTTGAATTATATGATCTAGAGAGTGGATTTATCTCTAAATTGTCATTTAACTCTCATATTTTTATCTATTTTTCTTTTGCTAGTTTTTTTAGTTTCTTACATTTTTAGCTAATCACACTTTCAAATTTGGTTAATTTGATTGAATAGAATTTTTAAAATTAACAATTCCCTGCGGATCGACCCGTACTCGCCACGTACTTCAATAGTACGCCGTGCGCTTGCGGTTATTTTAATTTTGATATTTTTCGACGGTTTTCTAATTCGATAGAATTTCCGTCGATTAACACATGTAATTGTATGTAATGTAATTACTTATAATCATACTAGCGCTGTCTATGATCTGTTCAATGCCCTTTATTTATTACAACTTTGTACACATAAACAGGTATCTGCTATTTCCCAATGTTGATATACTGCTTAGACTTGTTTATTATCAGTTAAACATTTATCGTTTAACTAAACAAAATTGTACATTATTGATCAACATTGTTTATTATCGGTCAAAAATGTCTCTTTTGACTATAAATAAAGTTGTGGTACATCGTCGCGACTGAGATTACACGGCTTATCTTCTTGAGTCCACACGACACCAGTATAACTTAGCATTGTACCTGAAAATTTCAATTATACACCAATTCCTACCTTCGGGTATTAGTGTTTGCGATGCTTATCTCCGAGCACCTATCCATGAGCTCGCCTATATCTGAGCATTGGTTAAAAAGAAAATATGTAAGGGTAGACCATTTGATCATCCTCGTCAGATTATACTCCGATGATCCGATCATGATCCAAAGGACTTGGTCGATACCTATCTTTGGGTACCTAGACATCAGTTTTCAAATCATAGAATGTCTGCTCTAGTTACTACGCTTGTAGAAGAAAATTGGACTTTAAGATTATGATTCTATCAATTTAAAAAACCAACTTTATTTTAAACAAATAAATAGCAATTATCGCCTTATTACATCGAGTCTTGATGAATAGGATGTCTTATTTACAAAATGAAATTAAATAAAATAGCGACACAGATGCTTGTTTTTCCACCCAAACGGAATTGGGATTCCATTGACAGCCAATAGCTTGAAAGTGTCGTTTCTGAGCTTTTGTCCTATAACGTAGGGTCCTTCCCAATTTGGATGACCAAGTGCCACTATACTTTTAAAAACTCGTTTCAAAACAAGATCATCTATTTCAAAGGTACGGTTTTTGACCTTGGCATTGAACCGTCTTGCTACTCTTTACTAGTAAGCGGCCACCTGTAGATTAATCTCTTCTCATTTCTCTTCCACCAAGTCAAGTAGCAATATAGCCTCATTCACCTTAGGGTCAAAGTGCATTCTTCTATAAGAAGGGTGTTTAACTTCTTTTGGAATCATGGCCTTAGTTCTGTAGGCCAAAGCAAATGAACTATGACCGGTCGTGGATTTTTGGGTTATCCGATATGCCCATAATGCCATTGGTAACTCATCCACCCAATTGTTATTGGCTTGTTTCAATCGCTTCTTGATGATGGATTTGATGACCTTGTTCACTGTCTCCACATGTCCATTCGCTTGTGGATATGCTACCGCTATAAAGCTCATTTCATTTCGATATTAAGCACAAAATTCATGAATTTCCATACTTTCAAATTGAGTTCCATTATCGGTGATGATCTTCTATGGAACTCGGAACCTACATAAAATGTTCTTCACTAAATGTTATATACTACAAAGATGATCACTTTCGCTAAAGTGATCGTTGTAAGAGGTTCCATGTTAGCCCATTTTGTGAAGTAATCCACGAGCATTATTAAGTATTTTGCACCACCTCGAGAAAACGGTAACACTCCGATGATATTAACTCCCCAAACTGCAAATGACTATGGGCTAATCATCCACGTAATCTCGTTGGATGGAACTCAAGAAATCTTCGCAAACCTCTAGCACTTGTCACATTCCCTGAATACTCAGTTGAATCCTTATCCATGATGGGCCAAAAGTACTTATAGCGAAGAGTTTTCTTTGCTAAAATATGCCCCCCGTTGCAATCACCGTATCTTCCTTCATGTACACCCATAAGGATCTATTTAGCCTCAACTTTTTCGACAATTTCTTGGTAAAGGGTGGAGAATCCTTTCCTATATAGAACTCCTTCTTGCATAATGAACCGAGGTACCTTACGTAGGTGCTTTTATCTTTTGTTCCAACTCTTCAGGAGTGTCCTCTTTAGCAAATAATCTTGTATTAAAGTCATCTAGGACTACTTCTCCTCTTCAACCTCCAGATACAATCAACATCCACCTGGTATTAATGCTTGGACTCTTCAATATCTCTACTTGCACAATTCCCAATAGTTGTGCATCTCTAGAGTTTTCCAACTTGGCTAATGAATCAACATTTATATTTTCCTCTCTGGAGATGTACGGTATCATGTAGTGCTCAATGTCGTCCAATAGCTCTAAAACGTACGACAAGTAAGGGGCTAGCTACTTGCCTTACACTTGAAACTCTTTCTTTTCCTAGCAAATCACTAGGAGTCGTTAAAGATATGCAATGTCTTTACTCCTAATTCTTTTGCTATCTTGAGTTCCGCTATCAGCACTTCGTATTCAAGCTTCAACGCATGATAGATCCTTCGACCTTTTTAGGTTATTAGAACTATTGCAAACCTGGAATCATGGTCATTGAATGCTCCATCTACGTACAGTTCCATCGAGAAAGCTCAACCAACTCTTCTTCCACTTTATCATCCCGGATGGTGAATTTAATGAAGTAATCGATCAATGGTTGTCCTCGAATTTCCCTCCCGGGATTGTAGATAATTTCATACTAACTCATCTCGATATTCCTCTTTATCAGTCTCCCTGAAGTATTGGGACAATATAATAGCTGTCTTAGTAGTTGGTTCGTCAACACCTTTATCAAAGGAGCCTTGACGTATGGTCTCGGCTTCCTCGATGTTATCAACAAGCAATATTCCAGCTTATCTAGCTTTAGATTTAGATATCTATTTTCCATTTCAATGAATCGCTTACTGGTATAATAAATTTTTCTTTGGATTTTACACTTCTTGCGCACCAATACCGCACCCAATGCATGTGTTGAGACTACTAGGTAGACATAGAGATCTTCTCCCTCCAACGGCTTTGATAGTATCAGTGATTTCTTCAAATGCTTCAACGAATTCTTAAAAGCATCTTCACATTCACCTGTTTATCAGAACTTCCCCTTTTTTCTTAAGGGAATCAAAGAATGGTGTGCACTCATTGGTCGCCATCGAGATGAATTAATTCAAAGCAACAACCTTACTGTTCAAGCTCAACATTTCATTCCTCATCTTTTTGGGCAGAAACTAGCCTTAGCGCTTCAATTTATTTTGGGTTAGCTTCAGTGCCCGTTGAGTTTACAATGAAACCTAAAAACTTTCCCGATGCAACTCCGAAAGAGAACTTCAATGGATTCGATTTTATTCCATACTTTCGTAGCACATCAAACATCTTTGAAAGGTCATCCATATGATTCATCGATCGTCGTGACTTCATGAACATATCGTCCATATGGACTTTATTATCCGTTTGATCTATTCTTTAAGCATCTTGTTGACTAAATGCTGGTAAGTCACCTCAGCGTTCTTTAGACTGAACGACATGAATCTATAACAATATAGCCCCAAACCTGTAATAAGTCTCGTATGCTCTTGTTCTAGGATGTACATCACAATTTGATTATAATCGAAGTATGCATCTATGAAGGATGGTAGTTCATGTCTGGTTGTTCCACAAGTTGGTCTAATCAAGGAAAGGGAAGCAGTCCTATGGGCATGCATTATTCAAATCGAAATAATCAATGCATGTTTGTCATTTCCTGATTGCCTTCTTGACCAACACTGGATTTGATACCTATTCCAAGTACATTGCATCACGAATGAAGTTGTTTGCCTTTAGCTTATCCACTTCTTCTCTCAATGCAGCGGGTCACTCTGGTTCCGTATTGCATCGTTTATTTTTTATAGAAGAATACTTTAGTTCACATTTTTTGAGTAACATGAAATTTCAAGAAATATCCTGCACATATCAGATATGCTTAAGAAAACACGTCTGTGTTCACCCAGAGAAACCTTACCAACCCCTTTCTCATCTCCAAGATGAGTTGAGATCCAACTTTGAGAACCTTTGTAGAGTCCTCATTGTCTATGAAGACGTCAATCATTAGCTCCACCAAGGCCGCTCTTGCCTCCTCTAGCTCCTTTCGTGGGTCCATAGATTTGTAAAATTTGATGTTGGACCTAAGCTAGGGCTTGGACGATAGTTTCTATGCATCGACAGTTTTGATGCAGAATGGCTTCCCCGCATCCTTTCCTTTCTATCATCGCTTTTCCTATCAGAGCTCAGCAATGTAGCACTCATAGCCAGTGCTTTCGTTAACTTTAATTGTGCAGGCTCCATTATGTATACAAAATTTATCATCAAACAACATTAAACAAGAGTAATTCGAAAATCAACATGAACCTATCAGTCCAAGAAAGCATTATAAGCTGAAAATTCATCAATCACAACAAAATTCTACAATCGGACTACCTTGCGGTCTCTGATTCCTAGTTCAACAGGCAGTTTGATACACCCGACCGAATCTTTGGCCTCTGCTATATATCCCTGAATGCGGGATTTACATAGTGCAGATCTTTCTCATCAAGATGCATCTTATCAAACATGTGTTCAAACAAGATATTCATCGAGCAAGCACAATCAATATGCACTTTATCAGTCTCCCATTGGATCGATCGGTGCCGACCCCGCCATATCAATCAATATCGATCGATATTCCTGTTGGGACTATCATTCCAACTTTGGCACTCGTTGCTTCTTCCTTCGACATCCTCTCTATGCCTCTTATGTGTGCCTTCTTTGTGATTTTGTTTTGACGAAGATGAACTCTTCTCATCAGAATCTAAAGAAGAGTAATCTCTCTTACTCTTTCTATGTCTTTAGGTTTCATTTGGCTGCTAGGGTTTGGACAATAACCTCTTCATCTCCTCCATGATGGAATTTGATTCTCCATCATTTTCCTATTCATTTTAGCCACCATCCTATCCGACCCAGCCCTCGTTACCACCTCTGGTGCACTGAAGTCTTTCCTTGCGTTTATTGGGTAGTTTCTTATCCATGCCAAGAGCCATCATTATTGCCTTTAATAATAGCTCCAGATCTAGTATCATTCTCTTTCCTCAGAGCCGTTATCTTCTGGATCTTCCAATAGACTATTTTCAATTCCAAATAACAATATTAGTCCTTCTCTTGAAAAATTCTTTCTTGGTGAAAACACCAGAAATGTTTGCATGTAAAGCTAGTAAACATCCCAATTGAATGCTAGCAAAAATTAAAATAATAAGAATCGGAATAAAAAGAAGAAAGAATATAATTTTTTAAGTGGATTGATTAGAATCTTAAACCAACGTCCAATCAATTTTATTGTTGATAGGATTCACAACACAATCAATTTCAGGTCTAGAAAAAGTTAGATTTCAAATTTGGCAATAGCTACGCATAGAATCCAATGATCTACCAAAGTCCAAAAAGTTAAAAATCATTTTCTTGCTCATGTTAACCTTCTATTCACAGACAAATCCGAGCACGAAATCGTTGGGATCTAGGTTTGAATGAGAAAATAACTCCAAATCCAAAGTTCTAACATGAAAATAGGTCAAAAGGTATGAAGTTCAATAATTATTGTGGTTCAGCACCAATCGATATGGATCAGAATCGACCCATCACTTTGACTTTTCCTTGTACTTTTCTTTAGTATGGTAGAGTCTTATAACTTGGACGGTAGAGTTTTCAAGTATCTCATATGGTTCGGTACCGACCAATATGGGTCGGTACTAATCAATGTCAGTTATAGTACTTCTCCTTGTTTCCTTCTCCAAACTTTGATTTTAACAACAGCTAAGCGGTCCTAGTGTCACATGGGATCGTTCGACGCCGATCAATAAGACTTGTGCAATTTTTAGGTTATCTTCTTGATTTTTTAAATCTCAATACTCATTATGCCTTCTAAGCTCCTTAATTCATTTCTTCATCATTTTGAACTTCATATTCATTGAGATGTTGCATGGTTCACATACCAGATAACATCCTTTCTTTCTTTTTTGATAACAAGAGTGATACTTTATTCGAGTAGAAACTTATAATTATTCCATGTGTAGTTAAAGCGCTCGGCAAATTCAAAGCGGTGGAAGTGCAAAAAGTCATAGCGGAGATACAGCGATGATATAGCGGGATATAGCGGATAGCTCTAAAATAGCATATAAAACTCGTAATTAATGTTTTTACAAATATATAAATGGTAATTAAATGAAAAATTATCATTCTATTGAATTATACTTAATACATAAATGATTTTAAACAAAAATCATGTGCGAATATACTTTAAATAAACGTAAAACTGTTATATAACATAATTGAATTTAATAGAATATTAGAGTATTTTCATTTCTGAAAATATATTAAAAATTAAATCAAATAAATTAGTTTCATAGTTTTTATAATGTATAAATGCAATTTTTTAATTCATTTTATTAAAGAAGATATAGCGGAAATAGCAAAATATAGCGGGAATAACATGATATAGCGGAAATAGCGGGGATTAAAGCGGAAAGGCTATATTTTGGGGCTATATGGAAAAATCGTAGCGGTAGAAATCCGCTATGAGATATTGCGGGGTTATAGCTGGGTAATAGCGGGGCATTAACTACACAGATTATTCCTTAGAGGCTCGAACCCATAACTTGTAGAACACTTGTTTAAAGCGTCATAACTCTAACCACTTGAGTGGAAGATCTTTCACAACATCCTTAGAAAAATCCCCATCATTGATCTTTAGATCTTTCTAATTTGTTATTTCAAGATCAGAGACTAACTTCAAGTTTCATTCTTCGGTCTTCTTCTAATAAACTCTTTTGAACTCCATCTTCCAAATTCGCTATAAATAGTTTACAAGAATTTGTAATGTGACACGATTAGTGTATCAAGACCCACTACTTGTCATTCATAGTCCTAGAGATTATAAAGAAAAGTCCAGTGGATGACTGGCAAGTCATTGAAATTGGGAATGGAGAATTTTGGCAAGAACGAACTTATTCCTTCGAGCAGAAGTGAGGACGGTTGATAGTGAAAGGCTAAATGAGGAGTACATAACTGGACATGAGACGGTGAGTTTGAACCAGTATGAACATCATTGTGCTATTTACTTCTTACACCTTGACTTTGGATACTAATGCATCTTTGCTTTACATTACATTATCATTTAGATATAGAGTTATCTATAGCTATATTAATCATGTTTAAGTGCTAGTTTGGATAATTCATTAATCATCTCAAACACCCTGCACCTTTAATGACATCACCTACCTTTGTTATCGAATATCAAAGTTCGTAACCCTAATCAAGTTCCACAGCTTGCTTCTCGTTGAAATGATCGTCGTCGTCACCACTGTTGGGATCATCATGTCACGTCGCACCCAAAGCCACCAATGGTGCCACTTCTGCCAACCATCATCTTCAATTCCAAACCAGCTGCCTTTCGACCTCTAATTAACTTTCATATCGCCTCACTCACCTCGAGAAATAAAAGTTTATAGTGAATTCGTCTCGTTGAGGCTAATATATTGGTATATTATATTTGGTTATAGGGTGTTATAATTTGTTCAATGCAATCTAGTGTGAGGGTTGGGAGGGTGCTTTTCCATTAAATGGAGATAAGAGAATGAAGAAAATCTTCATCGAATAATATTCAAAGTTGTATTTAGGGTTTAATAGCCTCTTTTTTTGTGGAAAATATTTAATTTCAATGCAAAGTGGTTTCAAAGCCGAAAATAACCAGTTATGCCAACCTAATGAAAATGCAAAATGCTATATGTGGAACGCGAAAATTGTTGGAGATGTCCTCAATAATATTAGGATACATTTTTGGATAGAATTTTGGTGAATTCTAGATACTGAACTCAAAATGTCGAAGTATAAAGTTCGTTAAAGGTGACATTTTCGAATAAGAGTTTGGTTAGAGTTCGGTTGTTGGACATAATGTATTGTATTCAATTCGTTTAATTAGTTATTATTAGTTAAACAATTATTTATATAATTATTAATTACTAAACTTTAATTGATAATTAATAGAAAAAAATCAACTTAATTAAATAATGCACTGATTATAAAAATTACGTGAAATTCAAACGTTACAGGACATAAAATAGCATAGAGAATTCATCAAATAAAATACCACATCAATTATTGCCTATTAATTTCCACGTTTTTTTCATGTGCAAAAATCTGCAAACTGATTTTGATTCAACCACGTCCTCATATTGTTGCATTTCATACTTTTTAGTGATTAATTTGATTTTCAACTAGATTCCGATTATGGATAGCATTTTCTTCGTTTCTTATTTTGCATAAGTGGCGGGAGATGGAGAAATGGTAAAATGTGAGTGATGGTAAAAGATAAATAAACAATTTAAAGTGGACTTTATGTCCGACGTTGGTATTATGTTTCCAGTAAAACTCTTCGTTTTCAAACAATTAAATCCAACGGAAGGAACGGCGGTTTAATATTATTTTCGGCCATAGAGTTCCATGACCATGAGAAGGTGAGTAATATAATTAAGTTATTAAAAAAAGGATGGGGTCAGATTGGATCCCAGTTTTAGTATTGGGGACCTAAGTGCTTCCACTTTACTCCCCAACAAATTCCACTTTCTATGTAGTTCTTAGTACCAGTGGGCTCGATCGATTATGATGAAATATATAAAAACCTGTACGATTTGATCACTAGAAAGCAAACGTATGTTGATGAGCATAAGATTAATATAAAAAATTGCGTAAAAATGACAAGGTAACCAAGCACACGCAAAAGTAGCATCGAGATAACGTTACCATCTTAGAAAGCACTGTTGATCTTGTGCTTTGTCGGTGGATTTGCGCACTTTTACGCCATGCAGGAATAAAGGTATGAAATACTTGAATATAAAATATGAATATTATGTTCATTGGTTTGTCGCATCTTACAGGAAAGTAGAAACATCAAACGATGGGTCCGTCAACATATTATTACTTATATTGCTCACTTTCTACCAATCAAACACAGTTAAGTTAACATGAAATGCAAGTGATGATAACTCAGGGATACTCACTCATCAGAAATGCAATGACTTTGTCATCTTTCGTCCCTTCGCCACTTCCATCCCCTCCGTCATCCCACAATCATCGTCATAATCGTTTAAAATTTTAGACCACGTTTGATATGCTATTTTTAGTCTTCTGTTTTCATTAAAAAACGTACACAAGACACATGCATTTTTTAAAATCGAACAATTTTAAAACATGACACTAGCATATAAAATATTTTATGTTTTGAAAAATAACAAAAGAATGAAAAACAATACATTATTTTCGCCATCCCTGCATTCCATTCGTCGTCTCTCCATCATCGCGTAATAGTTTAAAATTTGAAATTTCTCTTATGTCTACGTATTTTTTTATAACGGTTGAAAACTAATAACGACACAATATAAAACCAAACAAGCCCTTGAATTGTCTATTTTTATTTTTATCTCTCATTAAGTTTTGTTACGAAGGTTGAAAAAAGACAACATAATACACAAAATAAATCTATAAGAGCCGTGTCTAATGCAAAAACATCTCCGAGTAGTTAGTTTTGGATAACGAAATAATTGTATGCATCGGCATCCAGTACGACATAGCAGCCAACTACAAAGCGAGGCATAAGCTAGGAAAAAGTTTTATCAAACACATTTCCAAAGTTGCTATCAACCGAAATATCAATTTGCGATAAACGCAAATATTTATCTTTCTATTTATCCGAAAACTGCATACATTTACATAGCCAAAAACATTTTACCGTACTTGAATTTACCATGAAATTCTACCAATAACCAAGATTCCTTAGCAAAACAATATAGTGAAACAAAATTATTTTGCCTGGTAGAAAATACGCATAAAACACCAGAATATTCACTTTCGTTAAACCTGAACAATTATCACAGTATAGAAATGCTGTCAAAAGTAGGAAAAGGTACAAAGGGAATTAAATTTCAGCAAGTGCACTGCAGGAAATAAATAAAGCGTACGAACATAATATCACCATGTGTTTCTCGCTTTTAGTATTGTATACAATTCATCTATTGACCAAAAAGATTACCAAGCCATGCAGTAACATCAGTCTACCAAATATCACACGGTATTATTATGCATACAAACATCAATCTACCAACTCTGAGGTTTATTTGAAGGATATGATGAATGAATAATCAATAATTTAATCATCGTTGGCAAAAAGGTGTCCTTTCTTCCGTTGCTGTCAATGTAAACACGAGGCATGCATTAGTTTATATTCAATGAGTAAAACAACTCTTTCACGATTTTGGGTTTCAAACAACACAGCTGCTTGCTTTCTGCAACAGCTAACATGCACGAGTTTATAATATGAAATGATGACTAAATATTATGATAACATTCAACGGCTAGAAATATTGTATGCAGCAATACCTGAGCAATCTGACGGTTCTTGTTCATCATTAGAGTCCTTCCTTTTTCTTCTGAAGATCGGTTGATCCTCTGAGATAGTAAGAAAGATTGGATTATTATTATGATATATAATATAATACTGTCATACCAAGAATATATATTTGTGTATGAAATTTGCATAAAGAAATATTGGAGCATGTTGCATGTTGCATAATTGGACAATAATAAGGACGGATGGAAAATCGTCCTACGGTTTTTCATCTAAAAACAAATACGAGTTCTGTTGCTCTTTACATCTGAAAGTTAACAGATGCTATTCAGCAACGACAAACCTATGCATAATTTTTGAACACTTGGCAGGGCACAAATTTGAATATTTTAATATTTGACGGATACTTGCAAATTTTGACAAAAACAACGATGGATTTACAAATAACCCAAGTGTAAAATTCTGAAAATAAATAGCAATTCTAATCTACTTACCAGCTTTCAATCCAGTTTAATAAACCTACATGAAAATGTGATAAAATCTGAAGCCTTCAGAATAACCATGGCAGACCTTCGCCAACCAATCATTCTATGTGATTCATACCAACAAATTATACACGCAAATAAAATTCGAATTTTATTTGATTTCTTTTTGTATTCAAATTACCTTGTAGGCAACATTTTGGGGCAACACTACGGCTAATTTAGTAACATAGATAATACTTGATTCATGTATTTTTTTATGAAACTCACCTTATCTGCTGACGATAGAAAATCATTTTCATCGGGGGTTAGGTCAAAAATTTCATGAAGCATTTCATTCTCCTGTTCAACAATTTATGTGTATATAATATATCAGTATGGATACACAATAATTGAGCCAGGAAATTAAATAAAGAGGGAATTAGGTACAAGGACGGACTTTGAAAAATATTTAGGCCGAAGGACAACAAGTTTCATTTTTTGGCTGAAGAACAAACTTCAAAAAAAAATAGACCGAAGGACAAAGCTAAATATATCTAGCATTGAGTGTAAAACTGAATATAATGCTAGTTACAACTAGCGTTTTGTATAGTTTTACACTCAATTTTCTTCCAAAGTTTGTCCTTCAGCTCAAAAATGAAACTTGGTGTCCTTCAACCTAAATTTTTTTTCAAAATTTGTCCTTGTGCCTATTTTCCACTTAAATAAAGTCATGGATAAATAAATAAATAAAAAGTCTAACCTGTGCATGCTTAAGAAAACCACTTGCAAGAACACGTTTGAAGAAATCTAGCTGAATTAACTGGGCCCATGATGATGTTATCAGCAACCCACGCCCTTTGGATATCTTCGTGGAAGTTTCTGGACATTCCTTGTCCTGAAAATATATATATATAAATTTCAGAATAATTACCAAGTCAACTTATCTTATTTATGTTTTTATGGATATAGAAATACTCACAATGAAATATTTATAAATTTTCTGAAATAAATCGCGCTGGTTGGTAAGGTTCTTCTTGTCAGTTGTACTCTTACCACCAGCCTCCATAGAAAGATTTGTAACTTGATTTAATATTTTCGCTTTCAACGAAACCAACTGTTTAAACCATTTAGGTTTAGAATGCTCAGCATCCGAAGCATCAATATCAGTCGTATCAGAAAACAGCTTATCCGCTACCACAATTTCAAAAGTAACAGCCAATGCTTCACCAGCAGCAACACGGACACCACGATCATCATGTTCTAGAAGTGTGTTAAGGTGCGAAATTGGCCTGAAAAATATTTTAACAGTTATGATAAATATCATTTGCTTCACATAATATGCACATAATAAGAAGCTGGAAACTGTAGGTGTATTACTCTGTCCAGCTGTCAATATCAATTCTCCAGCTGCCGATAGTCGTCAGAAGCAATGACCATGAAGCAATGGCAGACACAAGTAGAGCAGGACTAGGCTTTTGTACCTGTTATTAAAAAAAATATGAATAGGCTGTACAGATACTGGTGCAATGTAAATGCATTGCATGTGAACCCATATTTTGTCCATATTACACATTTGCATGAATATCATTCAAAATAATTTATGTGTCATATGAAAACAGATTAAATTCCAACTTTTACTATCAAAAGACATTGCATTTTATCAAATTCAGTAGAGATACGGCAAAATGAGGGTTTTGATCAAAAATACACAGACAAAAGTAGAGATATGTGTGATGCACATGCATACGCATGCAAGTCTGGTGTAATATTTATATACTATATGTAAGAGAATAGCATATAAAATTTTGATAATAAAGCTTCACCCAGATATCTCTGTAGTACTATAATATTGTAGTTATCTTGCCTTGGTCATTGATTTTGGTTGGATGACATCCCACGTGATCTTCATAGATTTTTCAGTCTCTTCCCAACTGTTTGCACCAACAAAGGTAGTGACAGCTAAACAATCCAATGCCTAAATGAGATATAAACATTGAGGAGCAGCTTGAATTTAATAGATCAAATAAAACATAAAAATAGAAGAGGAGAAATATTCTGTGAATGGGACCTACAGATATTTTAAGAGAATCGCTTCCTGATGAAATAGCCTTTTCAAGATGCGGCAATGACTGTTCCATTATTTCTTTTGCAATTGTTCCAGTGCCAACAGTAATGGACAGTAAACCTTCAAAAACAACCCACAAAAAGAAGAATGAAAACAGTTGTATGTATAATAGGAAACATAAGGCTTAAGATTTGATGCAAACCAATGGCACGAGAAGCAAGACACGCCTCAGTAGGAGAACCTTTCCCCTTTTTCAGTGAAACGATGAACTCATCCAATAATGTTATACACCTGCACAAAGCATGTTCAAAATTGAGGAAGTATACGAGATCCAAATTAGATACAGCTATATCCCATAAGGCGATTTGATCATTTCTTTCTTTGTCAACGGGTATAACCCATTTCCAGCAAGTTACCAAAACATGTATTAATACAATTGAAACTTTTATTTGAATGCATCATTCTTGTTTGATATGAATTATTAAATGTTAAATTGTATGATATGCTCTAATACATTCTTCCAATGTTCAAGTTTTGTAGGAAATCAGTTATTGATATCATCGTAAATGTATGAAGATATGATAACCTATTGCGTGAATCAACATCATCTCAAAATTTCTTTTGATTTTGGAGAAAATGAGTGATGTGGGTTAGTTTGTTCCTCCATCAATATGGAGTCATCTTCCAAGCATAACCGATTTTCAGTAAGTTACCAAATCTATACCAATACAATTAAAAATATTATTTGAATGCATAATTCTTGCTTAATATAAATTATCAAATTTCAAATTATAGGATATGCTCAAATATTTTTTTCCAATGCTCGAGTTTTTTGGTAAAATAATTATTTTTTGATAAAATAATTATCGATGTCATTGAAAATATCTGAAGATATGTTAATCTGCTGATCTAGCACAAATCAACATCATCCCAAAATATCTTTTGGTATTGAAGAAAATGAGTGATGTGTGTAAGTTTGTTCTCCTATCAATTTTGGAGTCATCTTCTAAGTTAAAATCCAACAGCAGTATGGAGTAAAAATCAATTTGAGAGGAGTAATTTACTATACTTTATCCCGAAACAAACAAATTTAGTACAGTTCTTTATTTGATTCATCAAAATGTATTGTTTTATTAAATATTAAAACCAAGTGTAATTAATAAAGAATGATCGTGTTCCCAGAGTAGTATGTATACAAAAAAGAAAGAACTTACTTATTATCCAAAAAGGGTAGAAGCATGTTCCCTTGAAACAAATTAAGAAGCTCGGACAATGCCTTCAATCTTGAGGACCTATTGATTTTTAAAATGAGAATTAAATAGATATTAATCCAATTCAAGTACATCCAGATAATGAACAATATGTGTGTGTACAAGCATATATTTGTAGTGTATGTGTGCATACACACACACGTCACTAAACGGTAGTGTAGTATCACGTCATTATCTAATTGAGCATAAGAAGTAAAAACTACGAGAACAGAATAAAGAAGCTGATTGTAACCAATACCATGTGCAAAATGTTCTAGTCCACCTAATTTCCAATAATTATCATCAAATCGAGTACAAAAGGAAAAGGAAATGCCAGTGTTGACATATTACAGGCAATAATAGTTCCAAACAAGGAAATGGAAATGAAACAGAAATGCAAATAAAGAAATAAATGAGATATAAGAATGTACTTCTTGTCCATGGAATCAAGGCATCTATCTATCACGGCATCTAAGGAGTTGACATTTTCAGTCTCATGAGCTAAAGTTAGATCAGACAAAGCGGTTGATGTAGAAGTTAAGCTATCAGTGTCACTGACATTCATAAGGTCAATAGCACTCTTGTTTTGCTTTCCTGCGCAACAAATTATGTCGTCAAATAAGTCACAGCTGAAAGTGAAAAAGAATCATCTAACTATAACTAATTCAGGTTATTAGTCGACACATATAAAAACTAGAAGACAAAATGGCACTCTCTTAAATGCAGAATTGAAGCTGAATTCATATAAGATACAAAGTAGTATTGTTAGAATTAAACGGAATAATTGTATTATACATAAACCCCAGAAAAATTTGCTGCTTTAATCGGTGCATGAAATCACATGTTTACGCCTCTACCCATGCCACTTCTACTTATTATGAATATTTTCATGTAACATTACTGTAACCTACATTTGAAATAATTAATTAGATTTTCGTCTAAATTTAGTGGATTTCTAGCAATTTCATAAGGTTTAGCTGGAGAAATCTCTTCTAAAATCAAACCTACCTATAAGAAGATTTGTATCACAGTAGACATGAAAATCAAATAGTCCGAAGCCCAAAAACTAGAGGCATTAAAGATTTTTTATTTAATAAGTCTCCTTAAATCTCTTCAATAATACTTGATTCTCTCGAGTCTCTTGACAAATATCGCAAATCAATTTTCTCATGTTTTTATTTTTATTTTTAAACTAAACTGTAATTAGTATATTTACTGTTATAGAATGTCTTCTTTTGGAAAAACCGCATAATTTCATATATATATATATGTCCAAAAAAATTAACTTAATGGAAAAATTATATACATTTCTACACACGTTTTTCTCATTTAAGTTCATATTAATTATTTTTTCAAAAGAAAGCCAACTTTGTTCAATAGTGTATTTTTTTCAAAAAAAAATTTTGAAACTTCCAAAAAAACGAAAGAAAACAAAAAAAAAAGTTGGGAAAATTTGTAAATTTTCAATGAAATTCAAGCTTGTTTGCAGAATTTTAACATATTTAAGAAATTGAAAATTGCAGAAATTTCAAGTAACCAAAACAATACTTTTATATTACTTGCAATAAAACAAATTTATTGTGAAATCTAATCCAAATAAACTTTACTTTCTATAAGAGTGGATCAATTGGCGCCACATTTTTGAGTAAATTACCCAAATTTCGGTAGGCAACAAGGTGTCGTTTGCTCTTCATTACAGTCGGCAATTCTGTCGACCATAATAAAGAGTAAACATGCTTTACACCAACCGCCAAACATAATGAAATGCGGACTGCAACTTGATGCTAACTGAAATCAGGTAAATTTTAGAGGAAATTATAATGCAAATAGCACCACTCTTTTTATTAGCCCATGAGAATTGCATCTTTTTGCGTTTTTGATGTAAAAGCAAACAGCGTAAGGGTCAGTTCCCCGTTGGGCGGTAAAACTAATTAACGCACCAAACAATATCTCCTCTAAACTAATGATTGAATGAAAGTCATATAAGCGCAGCGTATAAAACAAAAGTTTAAGGCTAAATTTATTAACAACCCACAATTTTCTTATCCCACCCCAATATGCTGTAAAAAATAGTACCACCCCATAATTTTGTTTACTCGCCCCAATTTATACTGATTTTATCCTCTCTTTTTTCTTTTTTATTCTTTGTTTTTAAACTTTCGACTTCTCTCTTATTCATCTCCTCCATCATGTTTTCTTTCTTCTTTAATTTATGATAGTTAAAGCTAATATTTGTCTACAATATTTACAATCAAATTTCTGCTAAAACAAATATTGTGAGGAAATCAAAAGTTACATCTACAACAAAACACTTGAATTATGTTTTAAATTTGAAATAATCTTGATTTTCTTAGAATTATTTAATCGATGCTTGGAATTTTTGAATTAGATTGAAATTTTCTCCAAATGGGTTTAATTGATTAGAATTACGTAAAAACATGGAATGTTTAGTTATTTTTCCATTGATTTGCTAATAAATGTAGCCAAAGTTTAATAGGAAGTGAAGACAAAACGCGATTTTTAAGAGTTGAAGAAGGACTATCTCAAAAACTGAATATTGTCAATGTAAGTTTGGGACAATCAACTGAAATCCTAACAGGTAAAAATTTGACAATAGCAAGATGGTCAAACCTATATGTATATGATACAAATTCAATCTTGACAACCCAGAAGATCAATACCAATCACAAAGCTGTTCAAACAAGAAAAAGGCCAATTATTCAGGTAAGGCTACAAATTATTTTATTGAGCAGTTAACCCAAAGCTAAAAGTAAAGCTGCAAAGCAAATCCTTCACGGACAAAAACTAAATCTAACAATCAAACAGGCTAATATTAATATGATATCTAGATCAGTTTAACAAACATCGACTTACTTCTACCCATCGAGAAAGCAATTCTAATTCTTCGGGAAAAGCTACCAATTAGAACGATTAGCACGAAACGAAAATAAACTGAATATAGAGCTACAAGCAATAAAGAACTGGGCGAGATTAATTCGACAAGAAGCGGGATAAATTGCAAAATTTGATTGAGAAAAGCAAACAGCCATGTGATGGTAGATGATAATCGATTGAAGAGATTTGGGGGATTTATTTGGATCGCAGATTAGGAAGGAATAAAAAGAGGATTGTTTTTTATATATGTGGAGGGAGATGAAAACCCTAGAAATTTAATGGCTATTTTGCATAAAAGCGCTCATAATTTCAAGTTTTGTTTTTTATCCTTTACTTAAAATACATCGTTCAATTTTAGTGTTAAAGAGATATAAAAATGAATTTTAATAACGAAAAAAGAGCGTTACGGCAGTTTTATTTTTTTTCAAAATGTTTATTTTAACACATTCAAAAAAAATGACTCGTACGTTAAAATCGGGTGTGGTTAGTTTGAATTTTTTTTAAAAGTTGAACACCTAACATTTTATTAGTTCGAATTTTTATTTTTATTTTCAGTGATAAAGAACAAATTTTTAAAAAAGTTTATTTATCATATATTATTTTTAAGTTTGATATTATTGGTAAGTTAGATTTTATTTTTAAATGATATTAAGATTTATTAATATCCTTAGAGGGGGCGCTTTGATAGTTTATGTTGATACAAAAAAATGTGATACAAAATGTATTATAATTATTATTAAAGATATTTTTTAGAAATGCTAATAGGGATAATAAATCTACATCATAGTAATACGCTATTAAACAACTTTGATGTTTTCTTTTATTTCTTTTCTTTTTGGTTGAAATTTTGATCCCATAGATTTTTTATTTATGTTATTTTCATAAATGGTGTGTTGGGTCTGCCACGGTGAATTGAAATATCCACCAATTTTTTGCAGAAATTATTAGGGAATATAGGATTGTTCAATCTTCGAATTTGTCAAGAGAATATGCGTTTGAATAATTAGAGAATATCCACTCAATGGAGTTACTTCTTCCTTTCTACCATAAAGAAGTCAATCAATTCCTCTTATCGTTTGATTATAAGAAGTATAAAAGTTAAATGAAAATGAAGACATAAATGCTAAAAAAGACCGGATCAAGGTGCATTTATTTAGTTCGGATGGTCAAACGCGGAGGCTTGGCCTTTAAGCAAAACTAAAAACGAGTGGATATCTGCATACAATTTTTTATGAAGATAGCAAGGGTAAAAAAGTAGCATATTCTTAAGGAATATTATATCAAGCTTACGTACCAAAAACAAAAACATCTAGAACAAGCGGCAAGCGATCCCAAAAGTAGGAGCGTGACTGCATGCAAGAGCGATGCCAAGAGGAGCATCATAAGCTTTGACAAGTGGCAATCTTAGTTACATGCAAATGAAGTAAGTTCACTAGGTCTCAAATTCAACAATGTGGAAAAATGCCGCCGACTATAAGAATTAGGCATCGATTCTCCTAATCCCAACTTTGGATGTGTCCGCCAAAACCTAAGGATGGTTATTCCATTTTTTTTAAATGCATCAAAGGATAAACAAAGAAGTGCACCGCAAAACGATGAATAACCGATATTTCAATCACACAATTTCAAGAGAAAAAATATAGTCTTTCATTAATGTTAAAAAGATATCAAATGATAATATACTAGAAAAAATTTAAATCAAAGAAATTTGAGTAGACAGACGTGGAGAGAACATGACAAATAATATCGAACATGTTTAATGAACATGTCAAAGATGCATTTTTTGTTTTTTTTCTTTCATACAATTTGATTTTGCAAATCTACAGTATATAAACCTTCATAATGGCCGGTTTGATAAAATATAATATGAAAATAGAAGTTATCTTTAAATTTGTATAGAAATCAACCACCATAAAAAGTACATCCTAGCTAAACTCATCTGATTATTTAGACTTAGTTTTCTTGTTAGTCAAACCTGGTCAATAGGCTTAGTTCATTAATATGTCAAACATATTGGTGATAGTATCCCTAATGTACACGTTAGAGGTAAATCAATACACTATCAAAATTGGAGATGCATCGAAATACCTATGATAATTGGCGATGTCATACCAATGTCACGTCGGTGTAGTATTGGGTAATCGTTGGACGTTGTTGGGGCCTAGAAAATTCTCGATGCATTTTCTAAACCACGTCGTATAATTTGGCACTAAGCACTAAGTTTTTAGTAGATATTTCATAAATGGTTCACACTAGAAAAGAAAATGACTAATTTCTAATACCGCCATAGTGATGCAACGACGGCGTAACATCGTTAAAATATTTGACATATACAAAGTCGTTATAAAGACGTTGGAAATTAACAACACGTATGTGACATCCTATTCGATTTACTTTTAAATTATTTTTGACATCATAAATACGTCGGAAATTACCTATTTTTTTGGGAATATTCGATGCATTCCTTACCCCGCTTATATTTTCATTGCCTTTGCGGCGATGATGTAGAAAATGCGTCAATAATTTGACTTTAATTATTTTAATTTATTTATCACTTTCAGTTATGATTAGTCTCTTATATTATTCGCTTTGATTACTTTATTACATTATTGTTAAACACTATTTTCACCATTTAGTAGTAGTTTTGAAAATAATAATGGCTATTAATTATATTTTATTTTATAGCAAGAGTGATACTTCATCAAACAGAGCACTCGTTATGACGTGTTAGGGGTTCGAACCTATGATTCTTAAAATCTATGTGTAAGGCATCACACCTCCAACTATTTGAGCTAGAAGTCCTTGACTAATAATGGCTATTAATTTTATTATTTTTCTGAAGTTTATTTAAGATTTTCGATAAATATTTTTCAGTTATAACATACTTAAGTTCGATGATCAAATTGGGTCGAAATGACATGATATCGTATATTTAAATTTATCGTATGATAATAAAAGATTTGTACAATCAAATTTTGAAACTTTCCTGCTGATACGTTTTATAATTTACATTTGACATTCCCTAGCATCTATTATTTTTGGTCTACCATGTGCTCTGTACGAAGGAATGGCCCTACGCTAGGGATGGCAATGGGGCAGGTTTAGGGTCCAAACCCGGTCGACTCGCCCCTGTTTTGGCCCGTCCAGACCTGCCTCATTGGGTCATTGGGGCGGGTAGACCCGTGACCCGTTCTTGAGTGCTCCGGGTCTAGGGTCGGGGGGCTCGGTTGAGTCGTCCCAACCCGACCCGCACTACTAACATCTCATGAAACTGCTTTATTACTATAATGATTTATTAATCTTTTTAGATATAAGTGATTCTAGCATGGATGTTAAAATGTTCCAATAAATAATCTATAGAAAAAATTAGAGTATTAAGTTGCGTCGTTGATAATTATACAATAACATATGTATATATTTTCTGAATTGTTATCGTACACATCATTTTTACTAACTTCCCTTAGACACGTTGTTATTTGTATTCGTGTATTATTTGGTGATAACGAGTATAAGCAAATAAATATATGTACATTGCTACACAATTTTGAATAAATACATGAGACTCATCGGGTCTTAGGGCGGGTCGGTTTTACCCTGACCCGTACGGGTCCCGGGTACGGGACAAAATTTCAGACCCGCATCGGGTCTACAGGGCGGGTCTGGGGCGGGGTCTAAAAAATCTGGGACGGGTATGGGGCACTGAAAACCCGCCCCAACCCGCCCCATTGTCATTCCTACACTATGTCATACCTTGACCCTACTACAGCCAATCTATTGAAACTAAGAACTAGGTTGAATCGGGTCCATTTAGCAACGGGTAAATTGGGCATACTTCAAACAAAATTCCACTAACATATATTTGTCAGATTTGTATAAATAATACAATTTTATATTAAGTTAAATTCAATGTTATTTTATAATTTTCATTGAGATAGATATATACATAGATGTACATTATATCGTATTTCAGATCCAATATCTAAAAGCTTCATGAAATAGAACTCATAAAAGTCAATCTTTTATAAGGTTATATTAGAACTTGAAATAGTATTTCATGTTCCTTCCTTAAATATCTTCTAATATATATATATATATATATAGTATAATTTCAATTCCTATGTATGTTCATGAATCTGAGTTGACGTTCATCATCTCTTCATCCTAGCAGAACCATCATTACTATGACCACTTTAAATTTCTATTTCCTTCTTCAGAGGTCACGCTTCTAGTAGAAAACCTAATTCTGATATCATGATCTATTATAATACTCAATTTCTTTCATTCACCCTTTACAAAATAAGCAGATCGATCTTCCAATTAATTAATTGGATCAACTGACACTTCAGTTAATTAGGACGATCTCCAGTTATAGGTTTGGAATTGTTTCCTATTCAACAAACACCATAATATACTTAATCATATTAAGTATATTATCTTGTACTAAGTTTTAATTGTTTTATTCGAATGAAATCATTTGAATTCACTACAAAACAGGCTTGATTTAGTGAATGATGCTAGAGACGGCTAAAAAAGGCGGTCGTCGCTAGCCGTCGTCTGTCGTTGCTAAACGCAGGATATACCGCAAAGCCGGGAGCAAAAAAAATTCATTTTTCCCTTTTCTCACCCCAAGCCGCAGCCAAAAATTCCACTCCCCCCGCCTCCAACCACCTCCTGCCGATGCCAACCGCCTCCAGAAGCCGTCGTCGCCCTCCGGTGCTACTGCGTTTCCTCCATCTTCTTCGATTTCTCAATTTCTAGGTATAATCTCTAAACCTTAATTTTTTACAATAATTTGATTATGGGTTTGAATATGATAGAATAATTGACACTAGATAATGATGATAGTTTATTAGTTGATTTGGGGATAAGATTAAAACCCTTATCAGAAAATTAGTTGATTATGGATTTGAAATAGATAATTAGTATGTATTAGTTGATGATAATGGCATGTCAACTGATTTAGGGAAGTTAATAAGTAGTTTGATTGTTTAATTTGTAATTAATAATTAGGGTTTATTTATAATTCGAAAATTAGTGTATAATTAATAATTGATATGCCAATGGATATAAGTTTACATGAATAGTTGTTATAGTTAATTAGAACAATGTTTGTTATAGTTTGTGCAAAAATTAGTGTAAAATTATTGATTAATATGCTGCTAGATTGGTACGGTTAAACATAAGTAATATTTTTTATTTAATTAGCATGTGTACATTATAAATATTTGTTGTTAGTATAAAATAAAATTAAAATAGTTTATTACAAATGCTAACATTTAATTTTCGTTTACAAAATCGATAAAAAAAATTAAATTGTTAACTGAATTTTAAATACGTTTTGAAATTTCAAATGTATTAAATAAAATATTTAAATAGTTGAATGAAATATATAATTTCGAAATGAGTATAACAACAACAAATATTATATGGAAATCAATTTTTGTAAAAAAAACTAAGAAATGAATATAATAACGATAAATATACTACTAAAATCGATTTTGTAAAAAAATGAAGAAATGAATATAATAACGTTAAATATTTTGCAAAAATCGATTTTCTAATAAAAATTAGGAAATGAATATAACAACTAATATTGTACTAGAATTGATTTTGTAAAAAGGTTAAGTGTAACGACCTAGAAATTTTAACAGTTTTAATAACATAATTAACTGAAATTTTTTATGAAAATAAATTATAAAATTTTGTAATGGAAATTTGATATTTGAAATACGTCTATTTAAATATAGCAAATGATAAATTTTCATCTGAAGATATGAAAGTTAGTTATATTGTGTAGTTTACAATTTCAATTTAAAATCAGCTAAGTTGATGAAAATAAAATGTTTTCGAAATTTGAATATTTTTATATAGTAAGAACATAGACTATTTTTTGAGTGAGAGACATATTTCGTTTCGCCATTTAGACTCTAGCTCCATTTTTCTTATTTTCGGCGTTTTAATAGAAGTTTGGCAGCAAAAATCGACTTTTGATAGGATGATTTACTGATATATGTATTATACTCTGTTTGTCTCGTTATGCTGATCTCTGAAGTATATTCATTTGTGCATTTCGGTGTCCGGTACGCGGCGTAATCCGCGAAACGGTTAGCCATATCAATACCCGTTTGAGCTTTTGGTTTCTCTGTGGCCATTCAATTATCCACCGGTTGAAATCAAACAGCCAATTGCTTTTTACACTTCCAGGAAATTTATATCTAACTTTTGATATCCCATTCTTTTTGAATATCTCTTGTTCGCTCAATTGTGAACGTAAATAATATAATATAATCTAAATAAGTTATATATTTTGCCTTTTCTGCTTTGGACCTGCCATCGTTCGAATTCATTTCCCTTTTTCCAAGATGTGGCCTTTCAATTCTCAACCACGTTCCTGTGCTGTTTAATAAAAGAAATAAATATAAGTTTATGTGCAAAAGAATAAAAAACTTGTTCATCTACTTGCCAACTCATTTATATTATCAGGTTGCTTTATTTTTCTCACCCACCTGCTCATTCTTCATTTCCATGGCCTCTCTCCTTTTGCCGCACCCTATCTCCTCTCCCTCTCTTATTGCCACGCCACCCTGTTGACCTGCTCCACCTCCATAGCCGAAGCTGGCACCTCGCCCATCCTCCCTTTCTCTGACCGTCGACTTTCCCCTTGCTCCCTATCCAAACCGTTCCCTATTCCACTTGCCTACCCATGTTCTCCTCTCTCCCATGCTTGACCTGAATCCTCCCCCTGCATAGGCACCCACAAACGCCACCTCAAACCATGTGTGCAACCGACCACTTATCCCTAACCTCGCCCACCTTTGGCCGCCTGAAACTCGACCACTTCCAGCCCTCTAACCCGAGCTATCACCCCACCAAACCGAACACCTTCCTTACCAACTGCAGCTCGAAGCAGCCAAGCTGCCCACTATTGTCGTGCACCTCCGCTTCACCACCACTGAGCAACCAGATCGCATACATCCTCCACTGCTCAGCCCGAACACCATCATCCTCGCCTCACGACTGCCTTGCTGAATGAGCAGTATGATTTGTACATCTCTACTACTAATAAAGAAAATTGGATGAATTAATTTACTTGGCGTCCTTTTGAAATTCCGAAATGTCCTTGCTTTCCATTTACAATAATATAAACAGCCCGTGTGCGAAGCACGGGCCAATTCTAGTATATATATGGTTGTTTATAAATATAATCTACATATATTTGTTTCTAGTATGATTTTATATATGTGTATATACATATTTGTTTATAAATACAATCAGCATATAATTTTTTATAGGCTGCACATATATTGAAAGCATAACAGCCTATCTGAATAGAAAAAAAGGGATATGTATTTGGAATTATATACATGGTTAGTGTGTGTGTGTGTGTATATATATATATTGAAATTTTTAAGAACTATTCATTCGTTCCTATATTCACAGTATTGATATTCTATGTTTAATATATATATATATATACATATATATATAATTCATTTCTTGTTTAAAGTATTGTTTTAGATATATATGGACATTTTGATTTTGAAATGTATATGGATTTTAAAATATAAGTTTATATAAGTTGTACATAAATGTGATATATATATAAGTTTATATAGGTTGTGTCTAACCTTTTTGGTTATATATATGTAATGTTTATATAAGTTTACATTTTATCTATTTAAGTTTATTTATAGATAAATCATATTGATTTATTTATAAATATAAATTTTAAAATACAATATGTATGTAAGTTTATATATATGTTTATATATTAGTATATATAAGTATACATGAGTTTGGCTTTTAAATATATATATATATAGATTTATTTGATATGTGTTTAAATTAAATATTTATTTAAATTTTATTTTTATTTTTTTAGATATATGTCTAAAATTTATTTTAGAAAGAAATATATATATATATATATATATATATATATATATATAACATATGTTTTATTTCAGTTTATATCAAGCTGGTTTGATTTGTCTCCATCAAACCCAAGCTATTAACTTTACTCATTGAATTCGTGTCCATCGTACTTCGCTTTGGAATCCGTGCATGGATTCGCAACTCATATCATTGTCAACTTTCTCTAGCCTCGAAAGGTGAGCAATCGCTCACGATTAACATTCTTATATTTAGTAAATTTGATTTCACTTGAAATGACAATTGAAATATGCTGTTAAAATTGAATTTCTAGTTATTTAATTGTTAAATATGATATGCTATTATCTGCAATTGTTCACCTGTGATATATGACATCATATCTTGTTGTGTATATTTTATTTTATTTGTTACTGATGATATATGCCTATTGTTGATATGTTATCTATTATTTAAATAGGAAAGAAGAAACAAACTATTTATAGAACGACATCTGCCTTCCTCAAATTATCGTCCCAACATTTTTTACCCTAAATAGAAACTGCTTCCACCCCCATTTTCAGTTTCAGCTCCAAATTATTTTCATCTTCTCTCTAACTTACAATATGGTTCATCCTCACTATTTAACTTACCATTCCAACTGCTACGTATTAAACATAGATGAAATAGCAACGACAACGTGAATAGTTGAACTGCTCAATCCAAAACTACATACGAAGATCGATTTGGAGGACCATGATTTTGAGACGAATGCAGCCTGCTCTGCTACTGGCGATCTGGAGATGGTGGCCTGAACTACCTCAACATCACCGATTTCAGTTAATTATCAGCTCATCTCATAGGGAGGCGACCACCATCGTCAAATATTTCTTACACTTTGTTCGTAGGTGAGTTGTATCCACTATTTCTACTAGACTGCTTACTAATTTTTGTTATCTACCTACTTTCTACTTTGAACTGAACTTGTGCTTTTCTAACACCTACTTCGTAAATACTCCCTAATTTTAGTTTTTTCTTTACAATATGGTATTTCGCAAACTTACCCTAATTTAAAAATCATTATTTGTTGATTTGGTTGAAATGTGTTTAATTGGATATACGCAGATTCATGTCATCGTCACATGTCCTTTTCTTACAGCTGTAATATGCTCTTCCCGCCCCAATAATTTATCCATTGTGGTGTTGCAATGGAACAAAAAAAATATTTAGTTTGCCACCGCAAGAGTAAAAGGATTGAATGTTGCATTATGTTGGTCATAATACAAAGTTTTTCTTCTTATTTATAGAGATTATTATCAATGTGGTACAGTTTAAATTTTTATGCCATTCTTGAATTCGTCTATAGGAGTGGGATAATAATGGTTGTTGCATATTCAAGAACATGCATTTCATGGTGGACTCCGTTTTGTAATTACGGATTATGTCATTGATGGATGTTCCATCATCTGTACCAATATCTAAATTACTTCTCATCATTGCATATTTTTGAAATATCAAATTATTCTTACTTCTCTCCCTTATAATCACTGATAGACTGATGCATCTCTATAATAAAATAAAGTCCATATCAACAAGTACATGAGAGCATGCTATATTTTTAAATTTTACCTGTAAAATACAATTTTAATTTGGCAACAACTGAAATTAATCTGTAAAGCCTTGCTATTGATTGTCAATTCTCATAATGTTCAATTTTGACGCCAACGAATTGTTCAATATGAGTTCAAAAGTTTAGCTTTACCAACCAATAATAGTCATATTCAGTTGGTTGGTTTCTCAGGGTTTGTATTTCTCTCTCCCCAAATATCTAATTGCCTTTTAATTCTAGGAATGTGTTTATTTTTCTTATTTTTTTTAAAGGGCATTTACAAATTGCAAACTGAGTTACTTCCATTATTTAATTCTTAAACAAGGATGTGTGCCGTGTTTTTTTACTTTGGATTTTTTTTATAACCAAAGTTATTAGTGTTTTAACTGACATGGAATTGTGGCTGCAATTTTTGTAACAGGTGAATTTGTGTGCTGACAGTTCTTTAAATCTGGCAAAAAGGCAATATTATTAATCTTTGTCGATGAGTAAGGCATAAAATATGCATGGTAATATATAAAATAGGTTCCAGTTATCTCTTATTACAAATAAATTTAATTATCATTCGTTTGAGGGAGAGGAAGTAGTGGTAGATAATAAGGCACATAATACGCACATTTTGACGTCTTATAATATATAAGCAGGGTTCAGCTCTCTTTATGTAAAAAATATAAAAAGAAGGGCATGCAAAATTTAAGTTCATGTTGTATGTGTAACATGAAAGAAATCAGTTCAGTTTCATCCAAAATAATAATTACCAAGTTAGACCTACATTGTAATTGCGTCTGCTGTAAGATGGAACATATTTATCATAAAATCCAATGAATTACTTGAAGGGTAACGAACTTGGTATTCAGATTTTGAGAGTTTTGTAATGCATGAACCACCTGCAACCATGTGTCAGGGTTGCTCTGCAATTCCTTCAATATCTGATTTGCAACTTCTCTCTACCATGATAGACCAGAAAGCCCCAAGTGGAATTACTTAATTAAAAGGTCAAAAAGAGATAAGGGATTGTTAATATATTTGACCATATTTTCTTGATGCATGCTACTACAAGTCAATGGAGATTAAATGTTTCATTAACTGTTTTAATTGGTGGTTTGAATATATCGGAACATATCACCTGTTTTAAGGCTAGAAAATTGTGGTAATAATAAACTTTTATACAAGATCAACAAAATAGAGTGAGCTATCCGATAGGTGATAACTATTCAAGAGAACAAAATGAACATATTATGTGATGTTGGTTAAATATCACACATACATAACAAATGGTTAATGCAATGAAATAAAATAATACAAGTTTTGCGTTTTCAGGTTCTTATGACTTCCTGTCATGAGTGTAGTAATTGATCAAAGTTTTGAATGTCAACTTTCAGTAATTCTGTGGCTTTCAAGCCATATGAATCAGATTAATTAACATATATTCCCATAATTTAGTGAAAAATTAAGTGCATATCTTAATAGTTGATGAGGTGCATATCTTATTACGAAATTAGCCATGTGCTATAGGGGTTACATAACCTCTTTCATGTTCTTAGTTGATGAGGTCCATGTTATCTCATATATGTTATCTTCATTTCTAACCTTAGAACTAGGTTAGTTTTTGATGCAGTGCACCGTGATAGATCGCTTGTTTTAGATCATTATCCTGTTAAGTCGCAGGAAGTAGTGCACCAGGCCTTAAGTCGCTTGAGCGACCTAACGAGATATGGGAGTTATGCAGTGGAAAATGATCCGGCGACCTATGATAAGTCGCCAACGAGTTACGACCTACCAAACTACGAACTAACAAGCTATGACAACCGCTCGCGTATGCCACATTTCCTTAGGTCGTGCACAAACAGGATAAATGACCTAGCAACTTAAGTCGCTGACCTTATGCCGCATGCTATCATTGCCGCATGCTATCATTCCATGGTTAGATCGCTGCATACCTTAAGTCGCCAAGAAGTTTAAGTCGCCGATGGCTTTAAGTCGTTCACCATGATAGGTCGCCGACCTTAAGTCGCTCATCACTTAAATCGCTCATCACTTAAGTCGCTCATTTCATTTTAGGTCGCTCTTGAAGCTTAAGCCGCTGATTTCTTAGGTCGCGTGAAGCTGGGCTATCTGTTAGGTCGTTATGTTCGTATGTTGATGTTAAGTCGCTTGTATGTTGTAATGTTAAGTCGTAGGTCGTGTTGTGTTGTTAAGTCGTGAATTTTTATAACTTGTATTGTTGATAGGTCGTGAGTCGTGTGATGGTTGAGTCGCATATGTGTGGTGTTGTAATCTTCTATAAATACGGGTGTGTCGTCATTGTAAAAGTAGTTGATTTTTGAATAAAATTTGTTTGTGAGCTTTTTTCCACTTTGTTGAAGTTGAGTGTGATCTCCTTCTTCTTCCATCTTCGGATAATCGAGTGCTCTCGAATCAACGAATTTGAAGCCGATTCACGGAATCTCGTGCGCGAGATCAACGTTGAAGAATCGTAGATCTTCTAACGCAGAATCATGCGCGATCAACGTGTTGAAGATAGTTAGAATCCGATATCTCGAGAGATCAATGGATTTGGGCATTTATCTTGTTTTACTTGACACGAAATCATTTCGTGAGGAAGAAACTTGTGCCAATTTGTATCAAACATCATTAGCACGTCAAGTTTGTCATTTCCGCTGCGTCAGTTTTTTGGTATCAGAGCCATATCAGATCCAAGGCCGAATCAATTCCTTTCAAAGCCGAGCTAAGTAAGTCCAGCCGAGCTAAGTCAAAGTTAAGTCGAACTATATCAAAGTTAGATCGGAAAAGAGTTTGTTTGAAGACCATGCCTCCGAGACGTGCTAATCATTTTCAGTTTGTTGAAGATGTATATAGAAGACAAGAAGCTGAACAGATGGAGCATCGTATCAATGAAAAGTTTGATGAAGGTATTGGAAAGTTAAAGAAGTTGATGAGAGACATGAATCAAAGTCAAAGGAGAACTTCACCAGTTTCGCACCATAGTGGAAACAGATTTTCACCTTTAGTTTCGGGAGAAAGGAGAATGTCACCCCAGTCTTATCGAGATAGAATAGAATCTTTAGTTTCAGTGAGAAGAGAACACCATGAGTATCGAGGTGAAGAGAAAAGAACCCCATGTGAGTTTGACAATGAATCTTATCGTGATGTTGAAAGACATGATAGAAGGGACATGCATAGTCGTAGAGATGTAGATGGACGAGATCGATATCGACATACATATGATTTTGAGGAATATGGTGATAGAGGCAGTATTCATTATCGAGATCGAGACCAAGTGCGAAATCAATATCTTGATTCATAGATTGATCGTAAATGGGAATCAGGTATGAGGATGGAAATTCCAGAATTCAAAGGTGGTATGCAAGCGGAGGAATTTCTTGATTGGTTGTCAAATGTTGAAGAGATTTTGGAGTTCAAGGAAGTGCCAGAGAATCGAAGAGTTCAGTTAGTTGCTACAAGACTACAGGAAAGAGCTATAGCTTGGTGGCAGCAAACTAAACTAACACGGGAGAGAATGAGAAAGTCAAAAGTTGTCACTTGGGAGAAGATGAGAAAGATGATGAAAGCAACTTTCTTGCCGTACAATTATCAGTCTCTTATGCATCAACGTTTGCAGAACTTGAGACAAGGGACGAGGACAGTGAATGATTATGCAGATGAATTTGATCAGTTGATTGCAAGGAATGATATCATGAAAACAGAGGAACAGCTAACAGCTAGATATATTGGAGGGTTATGAATGCAGATTCAAGACATGGTGAATATGTTTAACCCAATGTCTGTTGCTGAAGCACATCAGAAAGCCTTAACTTGGGAGAAACAAGGGAGACGAGGAGGTAGCGTGTTTACAAGTTCCAATAATCAGAATAAGGGTGTTAGTAGCAGTGCTAATGGTTCCAAGGCAGTTAGTAAACCAGTTGTCAAAGAAGCCGCTAAAGCAAAGGTCAATGACAATATCAAGTGCTACAATTGTCAGGAGTTTGGCCACAAAAGTAATGAATGTACAAAGCCAAAGAAGAGAGCATTGGTTGCAGAAGAATGTGAATATGAGAATGAGGAAGCTGAAGTTGACTATTCTCAACCATCAAAGTTTGATGATGACGAAGAGGTTGTGTCAGGAGATGAAGGATGTAACTTGATGATGAGAAGGTCTTGTTTAATGCCAAAGCAAGAGAATGATTCTAGTTGGCTGAGGAGAAATATTTTTCAGTCCACATGTACTATTTTGGGGAAGGTTTGTCGGTTTGTTATCGATGCGGGAAGCTGTGACAATATTATTTCTGAAGAAGCCGTTACGAAGTTAAGCTTGAAGACTGAAAAACATCCTCGACCTTACAAATTGGCATGGTTAAAGAAAGGTGGAGAAGTGAAAGTGGGAAGGCGAGCTTTTGTTATATTTTCTATTGGGAAGAAGTATAAAGATGATATATGGTGTGATGCTGTTGACATGGATGTTTGTCATTTATTATTAGGAAGACCATGGCAATATGATAGAGCCGTACAACATGATGGTCGCACCAACAGCTACAGTTTCGTGTTCGAAGGAACCAAAGTTACCTTAGTTCCAAAGTAGCGAGAACAAAGTGAAAGCAAAGCCGAGAAGAAGGTGGAATCAACTAGCCTATTATCTTCGAAAGAATTTGTTGAAGAAGTGAAGGATAGTGCTGAAATGTTTATGCTGATTGGGTATGAAGCAAATGAAGTTGTTGAAATTCCTGCGGAGGTTAGACCAGTGTTGAATGAATTTGAAGATGTCTTTCATACAGAATTTCCCAAGGAATTACCGCCGCTGAGAGACATACAACATCAGATTGATCTAGTGCCAGGTGTTGTGTTACCACATAGGCCACATTATTGAATGAGTCCAAAGGAGCACGAAGAGTTGAGAAGACAGGTTGAGGAATTGCTTAAGCAAGGGCGTGTTCGAGAAAGTCTCACTCCTTGTGCTGTACCAGCTTTGTTAGTAACGAAGAAGGATGGTTCATGGAGGATGTGTACAAGTAGCAGGGCACTCAACAAAATAACGGTCAGATACAGATTTCCTATGCCGAGACTTGATGATTTATTAGATCAACTTAGTGGGTCTGTAATCTTTTCGAAGATTGATCTTAAGAATGGTTATCATCAGATTCATATTAGATTAGGTGATGAATGGAAGACAGCATTCAAGACTCGAGAAGGATTGTATGAATGGTTGGTCATGCCGTTTGGTCTATCGAATGCACCAAGTACTTTTATGAGAGTGATAAACCAAATTTTCAGACCTTACATTGGGAAGTTTGTTGTTGTTTATTTTGATGATATCTTGATCTACAGTGCGAGCACAGAGGAGCATATTCAACACTTGAGGAAAGTGTTAATTATTCTTCGTCAGGAAAAGTTCTATGCAGCAACGAAGAAATGTGTGTTCATGACGCCAAGTGTTTTATTGTTGGGTTATGTTGTGGCTGAGGAAGGGATTCAAGTGGACCGAAGTAAAGTAGCAGCAATCAGAAATTGGCCACAGCCCAAAACTACAACAGAAGTCAGAAGTTTTCATGGGTTAGCTTCATTTTATCGAAGATTTATCCCACACTTCAGTAGTGTGATGGCCCCTGTTATAGACTGCATGAAGGGAAAGAAGTTTTCATGGACGGAAGAGGCAGGATTTTCTTTTGAGCGAATCAAGGAACTTTTGACCTAAGCACCGATTCTAGTGTTGCCAGATTTTCAGTTACTATTTGAGTTACACACGGATGCATCGAAAGTTGGAATTGGAGGAGTGTCGAGTCAGAAGGGTCGTCCAATTGCCTATTTCAGTGAAAAACTTTCTGGAGCAAAGATGAGATACAATACTTATGATGTAGAGTTTTATGCAATTGTGCAGGCTGTGAAGCATTGGAGACATTATTTGTTCCATAAAGAATTTTTTTTGTATACGGACCATAAAGCATTGAAGCATTTGAAAGGGCAGGATAAAATTGCAGCTAGGCATGCATCATGGATAGCTTATTTGCAGCAATTTACATTTGTCGTGAAGCATAAGTCCGAAGTAACTAATCGCGTCGCCGATGCGTTAAGTCGGAGGAGTAATTTTCTGACAACTATGCGAGTGGAGGTGATGGGTTTTGTGACGATATTAGGCTTTTCAACCATCGTCAACGGCTAATAACCGCCGTGGCTTACACTGGTATCCCAAACTTGCTTTTACGGCCAGCCTTTCGACTGTCACGGCTTAAGCCTAACCAACCCCTATTGACTAAGAAAGGACATGTAGGGGTAAGAGTCTCCCGTTCGCCACCTAACCACGAAGCAAGAACCCCCCATCACGTTTCACTAAGATGAGCAAGACTGGTGTGAGTAACAAAAACAGTTTAGTCTTTAAAACAAACAAAAAAAGAATTTAAAAGGAATCCCCAATGCTTTTTAGAAAATAAACTACCATAAGACCTCCCACCACACACACAATGCAAATGCAGAATTGGAGGAGATTTCTTCTTATGATAGTCAAACATGCTTAATACGAGAAAATTTCTGATATTATTATAATAAGTGCACGGTGGAAACCATTTCGAAAGTAGAATATAAATCTTAGCCAGCATAGGTACCATTATATTATGCCCGCTATAACTACCATTTTAAATGGCAGGTTCTACAACTAAAAGCGTACAAGGCTCGTATCGTTTTGTTTGGATTTTCCAACAAATGGTCGGGCTAAGGAACTTCCCACTGTCCATGGGATCTCCTCTGGCGGGACGTTCAGAGAACTTAACCAGCTCTCTGCCAACACAAGGCCGGGTTACCTCTGTAACTAGGTAACTACTTCTCGAGCATGCCACTCCCTGGTCCTTTGGGACCTTTATCCGAGGCGCCTCTAAAGCAACAACCACACAGTAAATGAGATTGGAGCCACCACATAGGTAAATATCTGGGCTCCATACCATGATACCACCATTTACCAGAAGGGAATGACACACCCTAAAGGGCGCGACCCTCATAACCTTGCCGCATATTCCTGTTTCGACCATTTTCGGGGTGTGAGGTCCTGATGCAGTCTTGTCCACAAAGCTACGCTTTATACAAAAGGCATGCTCTGATCACAAATGATCAAAACACAGCAGCACTCAGCATGTCACACTATCAAATTGGGAATATATCGTTGATAACCTTCAACTACATAACCTCTGAGCTCATACGTCTCAGAGAAGGGTGTTATGCTAAGAGAATAAATTCTCCGTCACCAACAGATATGTATTTGAAGGAAATCTGCTTTATATCTCAAAGTGTAGTGTCAGACATGTAACCATACAAGTCTATTCCGGGTTCGAACAGAACCGAAGGCACTTCCAAAGAAGCCATTGCAATCCGGGTATTCACAATCCCGACCGGACTTCCCATTTCTTAGGAAATCTCTATACCGGCGCGACTCAGTGCAGAGACAATCGATAGGTCATCCTATCGCTCTCGCAAATACCCGGTCTTCACCACCGCTCTTCAAATGCTATCCATATACGTCGTATCACTATTCGGAATGGGTTATATGACACAAAGGTCCTCTCCCGGCTAAACCGAATAATGAGCGCAATATTTAATATATATGGATATGGAATTTCAGTTAAGTCACAACTTAATAGAAAACCAAAACTTTCTTTCAAATGGGTAAACAAATTTACCATTTCAAATCTTTAAACAAAAAAAAGATTTATTTCACAAAGTTTCACCCAGATTTCACAAAGATTCATTTACACCGCTTCCAAAACGATTCCATTTCAAAATTGGATTAACTCATCAAATCTTTAAATCAAAGATTTAATTGATATATTTCAAAACAATTTACAATTTAAATCTTTTATAATATAAAAGATTCACCCTTCAAAATTCTCTTTGATTTCAAAACAAAGTTCAGTCATCTTCACAAAGGTCAATTTATAGTCTTCCAACTATTTACGTTTCCATCTCAAACTTGAAATTGTCCTGACAAAAATTAGGAATTCATTCCTTATATGAAAGCTTTGTTATTTGGAAACAAATAGTTTTCATTTTAGGAAAAACTGATTACAAATTAAAGTCATTCAAGTTTAGAACTTGAATTCAAATTTACATTTCCAAAACCACACTATTTAAATGGTTAAGATCCATATAAACATCTTTATGGCTTGTATAATGTTTTAAACCAAAATTCCAAGTTATTGAATTCAATCTCGAACATTGAATTCAAATTTAAATCAAATTATTTAAATTCCTAGGTTTATCAAGTTATTTAAAATAACTTTTATTTTTGAAATTCATTTCAAAAGTTCTTAGTTCAAAATTCAATTTGGATTCAAGAATTCAATTTCTAAATTTGATATAAATCTGTGACTTAACCGATTTCCTTGTGAAATCCACATTTGTGTGTGTATGGTGTGGTCCAGGGGTTTAACACAATAGTGCAACATCATTCAATCATCACAGATTAAAACATAGAAATATAGTTGATAAGTGATATAAACTGTAACGCTTATCATCCATTCATAGATTTACAAATAATATACAAATGTAAATAATGAATAAACCATACACAACTCAATCCACAGAACAAAATATCACAGATCAGATAAGACAATCAATTCAAGGCAACCAATTCAATACAATCATTCATAAGTAAGGTCAAGTATTCAATAGCCATTTATAAGTAAGATTAATTAATCGTTTAATCCTAATTAATTTAACTTATTTTCAATTAAATTTAGTTACTTATGAATTAATTATCCAATCCTGATTTATTAATTACAATTCATTTGATATAATCAGTTAATTAAACACTTTAATTAATTATTCTTAATTAACAAATTTATTAATTTAACCTTTAAACCAATTATAAAATTAATTAACCCCTTAATTAATTATTTTAAAGAAATAAAATCTTTAATTACTTATTTAATTAATCCAAATCATTAATTATCCTTTTTAAATTAATTTAAATAATTACAAATCATTAAATCTTCATGTATTTAAAGATAAAAACATTTATCTTATTAATGATCAATTTATCAAAAACAATTTACTTTCAAATATGATTTTAAAATTTCATTTTAAATTTAAGATTTAAAATGAAAACAAATTGACTTTGACAACGTTTGAAACAGTTTCAAAACCCCTTTTAAATTCACAAGTTCAAGAAAATATTTACCTTGATATAGAAGTTTAAAAGAATACAAAACCCAATTTCATTTTTTAAATTTAAGTCAATCTAAAGATTTACCCTATCTTCAAAATGTTTAAAAACAAATTAAATTTTAAAACTTCTTTTATTTCAAAACTCAGATTCAAATTTGAATTCGAAACCAAGTTTAAACTTGAGTTTAAATCTCTATCTTACTTTAAAATTTTACTTTTAAATTCAACCTATTAAAACCTTTAAAGTTGTTTTAAATAATTTAAATTTCAAAACTTTATTATATTTTAAAACTGAGATTCCAAAACCAAATTGAATCATATTTAAACTTCGTTTTAAAACTCTACTTTTCATTTAAACTTAGTTTTTAAATTTTATTTTAAATTTAACAGGATAACAGGTTTTCCTGTGAAACCTGTAACCAAAGCATCAACCCGAAGCAACACTCCTCTGCTTCGAGTCCTACCCCTCAAAATCTTGTGTAATGCTTCGAGTCAACACACGCGAGTTCACCCTGCTTCTTCCCCACTTCCCAAATTTTCCAGACCTCCAAACAAATGCACGGTGCATGTGTGTACCGCCGTTGACCGGCTTCTGGCATTCCCACGGCGTCGAGCACGTCGCCGATCGACTCCAGAACGAGCTCCAACCACCTGAACCCTTCCTCCACCTCGAAATCGAGATTCGAGTTGAAATTCGAAACCTGGAACATTTAAACCCATTGCATCCCCACCTATCAACACGACGTCTTCGGCGCTCCGACCACCGGAGGCTACCCAACTCCGTCCGTAGCCTCGTCCCCCTCCCCTCTACCAAAACCCAAAGTCGTGTGACACTCGATCGCACGACGGCGTAGAACGAATCGAAAACATAAGCCCTTCCCAAACTAGGTAACCAGACTTAAACCCTTCGCCGCCGCTACCACAACCAACTGCACCACTATCCACCATTTTTCCCTGACCCACCGAAGACTCCTCCACCTCCAGTCCAAGTCCCGACCCCTCTGATCAATGAGACCGACCGTGGCGACCCAAAATGCGAAAATCGAACAAACCCTTATTGCTCCCTATCCCTATCTCTAAAAATCATGAAACAACCTTTAAAAATCATGTTATTGTATACTGATTCACCTTGCATACCTGAAACCGTAAATGAAGAAGTTCGAAAATTGGCAAATCTTAAGTTTGTTCAGATAGTTTGGGTTTCCAAAGACCATTTTAAGTTGTTTTAATCTTAAATGAATTTTTAAACTTAGCTTATAATGATACAAACAACTTTTATTTGATTCTTAAGTTCAACCAACAATTAGAAAAAGAGTAAATGATTTTTGAAACCAATAGTTTGAGTTTTTGAACTAAGAACAGATATATTTTTAGAACAACAGCCTGCATATTATACTTTCAATCTTCCCATATATATATATACAGATAATTATATATGCACAACATACATATCCTAGATATACTTGCATAGATTCAAACCTTTAAATTTTAAAGAAAAATGTTACTCACCTTCTAAGTCATGGTTTAAAGTTTTCAGATTGAAGTTGAAATTGTATTCTGGTTTTGAACTTGATAACTGAAGCTTCTTTGGTTCTTGATTCCCAGTCCTTGATTGCTTTGATAAAAAAAAATTTCTGAGATGTTTATAAACTGAAGTTTGTTTTAGTTTGAGATAACATTACTTCGGGTTTGCTTCCATTTTTACTCAGTTGTGATAATCAAACTGAAGTGAAGATTGATGCATATAAAAAGAAGTATGCAGTATATTATTTGTACCATAAGCATGCTGAAGATGCTTGCATTAAATGCATAAAGTATGTTGCATTTATTGTTAAGTACTCTATGTTTTGTTTTCTAGATATTTTAATCTACACATGGTGGCTGATATCTTTGCATTTCGGCTGAGATAATTTGTTTGTGTTAGAGATGGCATTCCTTTGTATTGTTTTGTTAGCTTATGCTCTCTTATTTTATTTGTTTGTACCGATACTTTGTACATAGATATAATTTTTTCTTTCCTTTGCTTTAACATGGTGGCTGCATTTATTATGTTTGTTTTAGTTATTTTCTGAAATGACCTTTTTTTTCTTTTATTAATATTGTTTGTTTCTATTTGTATTATGATATTAAAATCATATCTTTACTTTATTTTGTATAAACTAAATATTTATTTATTTTGTAACATAGATGAATTTCTAGATTTTTATTTTGAATTTTAGCAATTAATTATTTACTTTATTTATATCATCATAATTTGTCTTTAAACCATTTAGTTAAAATTTAACTCAACTTAATGCATGTACATATATACATATATATTCAAATTATTATAAATCCATTTACTTGAAATTTAAATCCAAATCACATATGTATAATATTTAAATTCATATGATTTAATATATTTTCTATTTGAACTTAGGGAAACTCGAATCAATTTACTAATAAATTTTATAGTTTTAATTCAAAAATTAATTTAATTATCAATTTAAATTTAGTAAAAATTCGGGGTCGTTACAGGTTTTGACTTACTTCCAGATTTGCTTACTTCAGATTCTTATTTTTCCAAGATCTTAGACAAAGTCAAACAGGGAAGCATGGATGGACATGTGTCGGTTGATGGTTTTCTATTTAAAGGAAATCAACTGTGTATTCCAGATTGTAGTTTGCGAATGAAGATTATCAAAGAATTACATGAAGAAGGACACGTGGGATGTGACTGTACTATGCAGTTGATTTCAAATTCTTATTTTTGGCCGTCAACGAGAAAAGAAGTTGAAAAGTTTTTTCAGAGGTGCCATATTTGTCAAGTTTCAAAGGGGACCGCTACAAATGCAGGTTTATATAAGCCGTTGCCTATACCTACTAAGCCATGGGTGGATGTTAGCATGGACTTTGTGTTGGGTTTGCCGAGAACGCAACGTGGCAATGATTCTATCTATGTGGTGGTTGATCAATTTTCAAAAATGGTACATTTTATTGCATGCAAGAAGATGGCAGATGCAGTTAATGTTGCACAGTTATACTTCAAAGAGATCTATCATCTTCATGGGCTGCCTGAATCTATTGTTTCAGATAGAGACACTCGTTTTCTGAGTTATTTTTGGACGAGTCTATGGAGAATGGTCAGAACAAAGCTGAAATTCAGTAGTGCTTATCATCCACAGACGGATGGACAGACAGAAGTTGTGAACAGATCCCTAGGTAATCTATTGCGATGCCTCGTGAATGATAATTTGAAGAGTTGGGATACCAAGCTGTGTCAAGCTGAGTTCGCACACAACCATGTAGTTAATCGTAGCACTGGGTTCAATCCATTTCAGGTTGTTTATTCAACTATTCCTAAAGGACCATTGGATTTATCTATAATACCACAGCAGAAAGGAGTGATCAAACGGGCTAGTGATTTGGTGAATGAATTGCAAGAATTCCACAAGGTTGTGCAAGAGCGATTGCTTAAGGCGAATGAGAAATATAAGTAACCCGTAGATAGTAAACGGCGAAATGTTGAATTCAAGGAAGGAGATTTTGCGTATGCAGTATTGACCAAGGATCGATTTCCTATGGGTACGTACAACAAACTAGCTACGAGAAAGATTGGTCCTTTGGAAGTTGTAAAGAAGATTAATGAGAATGCTTATCAGTTGAGATTGCAGGATCATATCCATACTGCTAACGTTTTCAACGTCAAACACTTGATTCTATATCATGGGGATAAGTGTGTCGAAGAAGAGGAAGGTGTGAATTTGGGATCGAATCCTTTTCAACCAGGGGAGGATGATGCAGCGCACCGTGATAGATCGCTTGTTTTATATCGTTATCTTGTTAAGTCGTAGGAAGTAGTGCACCAGGCCTTAAGTCGCTTGAGCGACCTAACGAGATATGGGAGTTATGCAGTGGAAAATGATCCAACGACCTATGATAAGTCGCCAGCGAGTTACGACCTACCAAACTACGAACTAACAAGCTATGACAATCGCTCGCGTATGCCGCATTTCCTTAGGTCGCACACAAACAGGATAAACGACCTAGCGACTTAAGTCACTGACCTTATGCCGCATGTTATCATTGCCGCATGCTATCATTCCATGGTTAGGTCGCTGCATACCTTAATTCGCCAAGAAGTTTAAGCCGCTGATGGCTTTAAGTCATTCACCATGATAGGTCGCTGACCTTAAGTCGCTCATCACTTAAGTCGCCCATTTCATTTTAGGTCGCTCCTGAAGCTTAAGCCGCTGATTTCTTAGGTCGCGTGAAGCTGGGCTATCTGTTAGGTCGTTATGTTCGTATGTTGATGTTAAGTTGCTTGTATGTTGTAATGTTAAGTCGTAGGTCATGTTGTGTTGTTAAGTCGTGAATTTTTTTAACTTGTACTGTTGATAGGTCGTGAGTCGTGAGTCGTGTGATGGTTGAGTCGCATATGTGTGGTGTTGTAATCTTCTATAAATACGGGTGTGTCGTCATTGTAAAAATAGTTGATTTTTGAATAAAATTTATTTGTGTGCTTTTTTGCCACTTTGTTGAAGTTGAGTGTGATCTCCTTCTTCTTCCATCTTCGGATATTACAGTGTGCTCGAATCAATGAATTTGAAGCCGATTCACGGAATCTCGTGCGCGAGATCAACGTCGAAGAATCGTAGATCTTCTAACACGGAATCATGTGCGATCAACGTGTTGAAGTAGCTAGAATCCGGTATCTCGAGAGATCAACAAATTTGGGCATTTATCTTGTTTTATTTGACACGAAATCATTTCGTGAGGAAGAAACTTGCGCCAATTTGTATCAAACATTATTAGCACGTCAAGTTTGTCATTTCCGCTGCGTCAGTTTGATTCATATTTTAGAACCAATATGGTACAGAAAGCAATTAGCCCGGGCTTTATAGTCATCATAATAGAATAAAATAAAACATAGCTAAATGCAAAGTCAGATTAATGTTTGCTTACGAAAGAGGTGGTGTGTACAAAGCCATGCTAAAAAGACCGAAGATTTGGAAATACAGAGAAGAAAAGAGCTAGAGAGAGAATGGGTCATAGCTATGCTAGTAGGTTAAGCAAGGATAAGAAAGCATTGTTGCCGGCATGTATAAGGCTGGTGCGAAGCTCACTGAGATTTTGTCTGTTATAAAATGGAATGGTAATAGCTACTCAATTATCAAAACTATTTACAATATTAAGAGATTCAATGAATCTTTGGAGCAGACTGACTGAGATATGAAATGTTTGGTAACCAATGGCCATCGGTAGGCATAACTTTCCCTTTTTTTATCTTTTAGGTGCAACAGATTATTTACGCATGACATGATGGTGTATTAGGTTAAGCTATCTCATCTTATACTTAGATTATTTATAGAGAATTGATAAGTAAACTGACATTTAAATCATATTTGTTTTTAAAAAAGAAACAAATATGATACATTTTATTCTATAGATTCAAACCATAAAATTTGAATTTTGAAAGCTCAAGGGATATTTAGGAAGCAGATATAGAAAATTGCTTAGATTTATAGTCGTCTTATGGTTAATACGGGGAAGAAATTTGCCAATAATTTTTATAACACGAGCTTTCCGGTGCATGCAATAGACATTGGCAATATAGATAAGTAAACAGTTTGATCATTTTGTTAAAACATTGCTTGATATTCTCCTTCACTTTTGGAATTATCCTGTCTTAGAGTTTGAACTTATAGTTGAGAATAGGGATGTTAATGATTAAATGAAGTTTCCTTTACACTAACTATTTTCATACATGCTACTGGAATATATTTATGACAATGGTTCTTCGATAGAATGATTAAATCTGATAGTAGACGTAAAATACAAAAGCAGTTGAACATAGATAACACATATTTCGAATTGTTGCTGTATGTTACTAGCTGTACTGCAAAAATAATTTTCTACATCAAAATTGTAACACAAAAAGATTACATAGAGAAGACTACTATAAAATTATGAAACTGTAAATTGAAATTGGAAAACTTGGACATATCTGACTGTAAATATACAAGACGTTGCTACTGTATGCTTTTAAAACCGTTCCATATTGGAGAGTCATTCTTTCTTACATATCACCATTTGTGATTATAATTGTAGAATCATAAAAATATATTAAATGGCTGTGTATTTTATAATTAAAATTGTTATCGAATCCTTCTTCACAGCTTATCACCCTTTGAGCTTTTGTGCTTGCTTTTCTTCTACTGTTTTACATGCCCATTTTGTCAATCTATCTGTTTCACAGGATAGGAGGCATCCCACTAATTGTTCCAGTGGATACAAGACCACCAATTGAATTATATAGGATCTACTACACGAACATTCAAGTAATCCAGGTATGTAGATATTTCATAAGCATAATAAAGGATATACCTTTGGCAAAGTTTACTTATGTTCAATTCTTGCTTAAAAATAATGGTGTACTGATGACACGATGATATAAAAAGTTTCCCAAAACCAGGTTATAGCATCCGGTAGCGTTATATGCCTTTGCAGCTTGACTAATGAGATACTATTTAGTCAAAAGATCCACCCTACCCAAGTAATTAATGATACTATGTATGCATCTGAAAGCATTTCGGTATTGGATTTTAAAATTGAGTAAAACTATAATGTCTTTATTTATAGTTTGACATGATACGAACTATGTCCATATTTTTTCCACCCTATAAATTGTAGTTCAACACGAAGCAATCACAGCTACATCATGGAGTAAACCGTATGAAGATAGAGCATTGAAGCTAAACCATAATACTATACAATTGATACGAGAATAAATTAAGTTTCTCATTGTTTTAGATAGAAATAAACCATAGAACTTTAATATTGAATAGACACTTTTCGTCATTTGACTTTGGCCCGGTATAGAATTTATTATACACAAGGATATATTGTATAAGCCAAAATAACATAACATGTTGATTAGTAGTTTATGGATGTGTGGTGCTTTTTTATCAAAAATGATTATTATCACTATTATTCATATCATCCATGCACATTGAATATTGAGGTGTTGAATATGATTTGTAGGAAATGTGAACTTCACTTGTTTCAATTTGTGGGTATTATTATGTGATGCAATATCCTAGAATGGAGAAGATGAGGCAGTTGGTGGAATGTGCACAGCTTGGAGAGCTTAGAATAGTAAGTTTATATACATAGCAATGATATATTTTGAATAGTGCCATCGAAATGGAATGTGAGTTAATGCATAGATGAAATTTAAATTTTCTTATTAATACGTAGTATTCTTCGTCACTTAAAAAATGCAATCATATTTTTACAATGGAAAGCAAGAGAAAGTAAATTAATACAGCAAGTATTTAAAATCGAACATTGATTTCCTCATCTTTTCCTAAATGGGAGAAATCAAGAGGTTTACTATGATCATGTAAAAAATTGCTTTCTATAATAGCACGATTAATTGCTTCCTATAGTCATATGAAGAATTGATTGCTATAATTAGATGTTAAATGCTTTAATATATGGGTATTTTTGAAAAGTATTATATAATTAAAATACGATATGTGGGTATTTTAGGACATTTTTTCTCAATAATATAGTTCTGAGTTCATAGGCCAAGCGAGAAGTTTTATTTTAAAAGGAAAACACATGCAGGTTATTATTAGTGGAAGTTATTAATTATTGAATGATGTCCCAAAAGCTGTTATGTCTAACTTCTGATAACTATGTTTATTTAATTTTATTTGAAACATTCCTGTTCTCTATTCTATTTTATATGTAGGAAAAAAAAACTACAGTTGGTAGAAGCTTGGCACAACCCAGTTATCAAGCTTACGGTAATACTAATATCGTGGTTTTATTTATGTGTTTCTATTTAACCCCTAATTTACTTTTACTAAAGTATGTTCTAAACAATTGAATTTGAGGCTATAGGTTGGATTAGTTACTTACCACTGATCAGCCCACTACAATTAATCCACTTATAATCATTATTATTAACATTACATGCCAATAATAAATGAAAATGAGTCTATTGATCAATGAATTTGTTTTTAATGGGTTTTAGATGTACATAAATAGAGTTCGATATCAATGAAGTGAAAGAATTAAATGCTTTAAAAAAAATTAATAACAGTTCAAACCTTTCTGAACTAAGGACAGACTTGAACGCAATGAAGTGAATGAAGCTAGCATTATTAATACGAAATGCAATGCAGTGAATGAAGCTGACGCAAGCTTGAATGCTGAAAACAGAAGGAAAACTCTGAATGGATGCAGGCATGCTGAGTTTGTAGGCAGGCAGGCTCTAAAACTGCACATAAAATATGGTTGGCAGGCTGCATGCTCTAGAACTAAGGCTGCATTGAGAATAACTAATAACTATTGATGTTTTACTAAGCTGAGACCGTGTGCAGCTAGCCTTGAAGTGCAGAAATTACTTACCATGTTATTGTTCATGGCCGAGGTTGAAAAGTACTGATCGTTTCGAAGATCCAATGTTTGAGATGTAGCAAGCTAGATATGTGTACTTGCAAAAAATTACATAAACAAAAATGTAAACTTGATCTATCATAGCTACTTTTGAAATATTGCCTCACATAAATTCATGTTGTACCAGTTTCTTGATGCTTTAATCGACTATGCTGTAGTTACCCACATTGTTGATTATAACATATACATAAGTGTCAAGGGGTTTGGTACATTACTTATTTGAAGGTGGAAAAGTTTATTTCTATTTGTGTTTGCTGATTTGTGTTGTACTACATTGTATGTCGATGCATATATTTGATATTTTTGGTAAAAATATTAAGAAAAGTACTATGTTAAAAATGTAAAACTACAAACACTATACAATAACTTTGAACTTCATCCCTCTATATAACTCAAATGCACGTATGCGTAGCACGGGCCACACATTATTATTATATTTGTTCTCACTCTGCAAGTTTCCTGTTAGTTTAAAATTCCATACGGTTGAAATGATACATAGCCGAAGGATATTATATAGATTAAGGCAAAATCGTTATGGGTTGAAATGATAAACCTAAGCGATTTTAATTGATTTTGAAATTTTGGGATTGCGGGTTGAAATGATATATACCCGTAAATATTTAATTTGCGGACTGAAATGAAAAATATCCGTATCACTTGAACATAGGATAGAAAATTATATACGGACACCGTTGGTCTATATTTTGAAAAATGATTTCCAAAGTTTGAAAGGAAATATATGGTTTTAATAAATACTGATTTTTAAAATATAATATATAAACGTTATTTTTTATGTATGTCTTAATTTTAGATTTTTAAAAAATTATATGTTTTGGAATTTTAAGTTTATATGTTAGTTTTGAAAATATAAATTTTAAGATTTTACTTATAATTTTACTATTTTAAAATATATAAAAATCAATTTAATATAAAATAAATTTAATAATAAGATTTAATTTAACAAAATTTAATTTAATTAATATAATACACTTAGGTATTTACTTAAATTATTATTAAAAAAACAGATTTTGTACGATGATAAATTAAGTTTGGGAAGATAAATTGAAACTGATTTGAAATTGTATTTGTTTAAGAATTATACTAAAATAAAATTTACGTGAAACTTATTGATTTTGAGATTTTTGAAAAACATGACTTATAACGTGATTTGGTGAAAGAGTGATTAATTGAATTTTCTCAATTTTAAATAAAATTAAGATTGAATATTTAATGTTGATTTAAATATATAAATTGAGATTCAAATAAATTGTTATTAAAATGGTTAAGTGAATATTTTCCAACTTGAATAAAAATTAAAGTTAAATTTTGAAACAAAAATGAAATTTATATTGTAAATGTTTGAATATTTAATTTTGAATCCTTGAACTTTAATTGAAATGGTTAAACTGGAATTGATTTAAATTGAATTTTTGGAATTTAGGATGAGTTGAATCGATTTATGAAATTGGAGGAAACAAATTTTATTATATAAATTATTTTTAATATATTATTTTAATTTATGAACTATATTAATATATAAATTATTTTAATATATAAAATATTTTGATTTATAATTATTTTAATATATATATTATTTTTAATATCTAAACTATTTAAGTCGGAAGTGTTATGATTTCAAAAGTGTTATGATTTCAAAAGTGTTATAATTATTAAAAGTGTTACATTTCTGGAAATGAATATTATTTAAAGTGAATATGATATCAAAATTGATATGGTTTTGAAATGAATATGATATTTTGATATGAAGTATGAACAATTTGAAATGACATGACCACGGTTTGAAATAAGCATTTGGTTGTTAAAGAGACCAGGATCAGATATTGTCACTCTCTGCCAATACTGAAAACTACTTTAACAACCGTGCACGTGGTGGAGATTCCAGAACGAAGTAGGATGGTTTGGCGACGATTCTATATGGTATTAATGTAGCCCTCACTCCCTTGAGTCAGCTTGATGTGACTTAAACATGAGCTATACTGGGCAAAGTGGGGTCATTTCCCTGATCGGGCACATTTTTTCGATACCATTCTATTGCTTTTGTGATTTGATTTGGGTGCACTTTTGATTTGGGAGTGTGTCACGAGATGGGCGGTAGTAGCTGCTATGTGTTACCACCATTCCGGGAGTGCAAATGGTATATCTACCCTGACATTGCTTCGAGTGCCTTGTTGCATGCCTTATCGCACCTTCTACGAGTTTGTTTTGTCCCATACCTATGTGGTGTCCTCTGTGTAAACCACCGGTTTGGTGGAGCGTATGGCATTGTATAGACTACAGGAATATATAAAATGTGTTAAGGGAGATATGGGTAATGCCATAACGCTATTTTAATACTTTCACTTTACTATAGACATATTATAATAGCGTATATTACTACATAGTAGATAGTTCCATGGATCCTTGGAGGATGGAAATCCCAAACATCCTTTAAGTTATGGTATTTCAGTTGATATTTCACTTGAGTTGAATTTATTAATATAAGAATGTTAATCTTGACTCGAGCGTTTTGTTTTTTGCTTTACGCTCGGGTCAGACTGAGTGCGACAACATTTAAGACTCACCTTTGGAGATTGGAGCTTTGCTAGAAGATTTGTCTTATCTATTCAGCTTTTTTAGTTGTTTTGTTCAGAAAGGTCATCTGTTTGTATTCGAGACTATATTGTATTTGAGATATTCTGTTGTATTTTATTTCAAACTCCGATGTTTATATAGTAGCTTCATGAAGTACTATTTATCTATTCCACTTCTTATTGTTATATTACTTCGTGTCTGTGATTCTGTGATTGATTATTTACTATATATGCTGAGTTTGCCAAACAATAAATTAACAGTATGATATTTTGAGAAATTCAAGTCCAACACGTGCGGATGCGAATGGTTCGAAATACCAGATCGTTACATTAAAAAACAAATATAACAACAACAAATATTCTGCTAAAATCGATTTTGTAAAAAAAATGAAGAAATGAATTTAAGAATATTAAATATTCTGCTAAAATCAGTTTTTTTGAAAGAAAAAAAATTTAGGAAATGAATATAACAACAATAAATATTATGCTAAAATTGATTTTGTAAAGAAATTGAGAAACGAATATAAGAACAAATATTGCACTAAAACCGAGTTTCCAAAAAATTGAGAAATAAAATAACAAATATAAATATTTTACCCAGATCGATTTTAATTTTTTTTTGAAATGAATATAATGTTGATTTGAAAATAAGCATTAAATATTATTTCAAAAGATAGTTGACACTAAAAATTAAAGCTTTTAGTCCCAAAAGGTTTTAAATTAGTTTAGAAAATACAACAATAAAAATGCACCTCTTGGATGCAAAGTTTTGTGTAGAAAAGAAGTGACGTGAAGTGCTGTCAAAATTAGACGGAAGTGTGAAGCCTTTAGTCCGAAATGGTTTAATAATACAACAACAATATACCATTTAAGTGCAAGTTATGCGTAGAAGAGAAGTGAATTGAAGTGCTGTCGAAATTACTAACATATGGTTTCAAATCAGAAAAAATGTTCGATTATTTCATCGACCGTACTTGGATGTATGAAGTCAGAACTGGTAGGAAAGGTTCAATAAAGGAACACTTCTATAACAGTATACACAAATTTATTAGACTCACTAAATCTAATAATTTAAATAATGAAGAAATTCGTTGCCCATGTAGTAAGTGCCAACATTTGAAGCATTGAAAACCAGATATAGTTGAAGTATATTTGTATAAATATGGTTTCGTGCCGAATTATTATTTTCTAGGATCGTCGTGGAGAACTTGTTGAACCTACACCTAATCCTGTAGTGTTAGAGGATGATAATATTATGACGAATTCGATAGACAGTATGGTGGAAGATGTAGCACGATCAATGTTTCCTATCATTCAAGCTAATGATGAGGATGTAAATGTTGAAGAAGAACCGACCGTGGAGGCTAAAAGAATATATGACTTATTGGATTATGTTAAAAAGCCATTATGGGACGGTTGTAAAAGCAAAACCGAACAATCAGTAACCGCCGAGTACATTACTATGAAATCAAAATTAACCATATAGAAGCTGCATTTACAGCAGCTATACAAGCTGCAAAACGACAGATGCCACCCAATAATTTGATGTGTGATAGTCATTATAAAGTGAAAAAATGATGTTCGCTTTCGGTCTGCCATACGAAAGATAGATACATGTGTAAAAGGTTGCTTGTTGTGTTGGAAAGATGACGTTCACCTTAGAAAATGCATATACGAGGAAAGATACAAACCAAGAAAGAAGAAAGGAAAAGAAGTTACGTATGATATACCCATCACTCGCAGACTTCAAAGGTTATATGCATCTTCTACTCGACATGTCATATGCGATGACACAGTGTGAGAACATATAAAGAAGGAAAATTGATACATCCATCTGACGGAGAAGCATGGAAACATTTCGATAAGACTTATCCCGCATTTGCTGTAGAAAGCCGTAATGTCAAACTCGGTTTATGTACGGATGGATTTTCACCGTTCTCTTAATTTGGTAGTAAATATTCATCCTGACCAATTATCGTTACTTCATATAATTTATCTCCATGGATGTGTATGAAAACACCATATATGTTTCTCACAATTATCGTCCCTGGCCCTCATGATCCAATACAAGAAATCGATGTTTATTTACAATCATTGATCGAAGAGTTGAAAAAACTATGAATGAAGGAGTTGAAACATACGACATTTTGAGAAAAAAATCGTATGTTCGCTTCTTTATTATGGATTACTAGTGATTTCCCTGCATATATGATGCTTTTTGGTTGAAGTTCGACCGATCGTCTAGCCCGCCCTTATTGCATGAAAGAAACATGAGCATTTTTTTGGGCATGAAAAGAAAGTTTCTTGGTTTGATTGTCATTGGTGTTTTCTCCATCCCAATCATACTTTTAGAAGAGATAGGAAAAACTTATAGTTAACAGAGAAGATAATATGCAACCACCAAAGATTTGGTCAAGTGAAGAATTATATGAAATTGTAAAGAACTATCCAAAGATACATGAAACTAGAGTACATTTAAAATTCCAAGAAAATCGGACATTCATAATTGATGCAAACAAAGTATATTTTAGGGGTTACCATATTGGAAAGATCTCTTACTTTGACATAATATTGACGTGATGCACAACGAAAAAGATGTGTTTGATAATGTGTTTAATACAATGTTGAATGCAAAGGGGAAAACTAAGGACGATTTGAGTTCGAGACTTGATATAGCACACTTTTGTAAGTGTCCTGATCACATGAATCCCGATGACAATAAAAAACCCAGAGCATGCAATGAGCTAGACAACAAGCAAGTAAAACTCGTGCTACAGTGGTGGTAGAACTAAGATTTCCCGATGGGATTTATTCTTATCTTCGTACATGTATTGACTTTAAAAATAGTTTAAGTGGGTGAAAAGTCAGGATTGTCATATCATGATGGAGTATTTACTACCCATGGCTTTCAAAGAACCGTTGCTCGTAAAAGAATGGAGTGTTATAACAGAATTAAGTATGTTTTATAAACAGCTTTATTCGACGATATTAAAAGTAGATTGTATACGTAAACTTGAAGTGGAAATCCCCATACTGCTCTGCAAACTGGAGAATATATTTCTGCCAGGTTACTTTAATGTAATGGAGCATTTACTTGTTCATCTTCCATCTGAAGCACTTCTTCAAGGTCTTGTGCAATATGGATGGATGTATCCATTTGAGAGGTAATATTGAATATCTACAATACTTATGTCAAGTTAAAATTCAGATTTCTATATCTAAATATAAATTAAACTATTTTGTAATAGGTACTTGAATCATCTGAAGAAGAAAGTTAGACAAAAAGCACGATTTTAAGGTTCGATTTGAAAATCATATCTTGAAGAAGAAGCTTCATTCTTTTTCTCTCATTACTTCAGTGGCGATGTGAATTTATCGTTTGCAAGCATTCCTCGTAATGATGAAGTCGTTAAACAAGATTCTTCCCAAACAATGTAATCTATTTTTAGACAACATGGTCGACCCGTTGGAAAATGTGTGGAAATATGGTTAGACGGTAGAGATTACCATGTAACACATACATATGTTCTTCTAAATTGTGCAGAAATTGCACCATTTATCAGGTAATAGTAAATTCATATATAATTTACTTATACGTACATATTAGTTATAATCCATATTGCCCATTTACAGTATCTACGAATCACAACATCCATTTGGCGATCTTCAGTAAGGAACTTGCTAAATAGTTTTCGAACTATGCTTATGATCCAAGAAACTGTGTCGTTGATGAAGGTTTACGACACCCTGCGATAGGACCAAAAAGAAATGTGAAGACTTATCCAATATTCTTCGTCAATGGTTTTAAGTTCAACATGAAAGATTATGGGGCAGAAAAATTAACATATAACAACGGTGCATTTTTCAAAGGTAGTGATGATCCGAATGAGCATATAAAAGATTTTTATGGCATGTTAATGCAGGTTCTAGAGTTGACATATTATGTAGAACCTGTAGAAAAAGTTTTTTTATTCAAATGCAATTGGTTCAGCAACGTTCCTGGTTCTGGAATCAACGTGCACAAAGATTATAAGCTCCGTATCCATCCTTAAAAAGAGATAAAGCGGATTGGTCGGCTATTTTTTGTAATATCCCGAAATTTTTAACAATATCAATTTAATAATCTGTACTAAAAATTAAATTGATATTGATATTTTGTTGATAATAATTCAAATTGGTTTAATAATCTCCTTTAATAAATATTCAATTGGTTATTTTATCTTTTAAAAATAATAAATTGATTTCTATTTATATTATAAATATATATGGTTTATACTTTAAAATAGATTAGCTTTTTTTTAATTTTAGTAAGTAAAACATATTTTCTAGTTTTAATATTTGTAGCAACTTTGAAGATTTGTTTTATTTAATATTAGCTTTTTAAAGTTATGGAATAAATGATTTTGGTTTAAAATTTAATAATTGAATCATGTTTTAAAATTCTAATATATACATTATAATTTGGAAATTTTGATTTTAATTAGTATTGAGTTTTTAAAACTATTTCATAAATAAATATATGATTTTAAAATTGACAAGAAAAATATTGAAATGTTTAAATTAAATTAGATTGAGTTTTAAATTTAGAATAAATTCAACAAAAGGTTCCATGGCTTAATAAAATGGATATTTTATTAATAAAAATATAATTTCTTGTAAAATGATTTTAATGTAATAATAAGATATTTATAAAAAGCAATATTAATATTGTATTGTCTTTACAAATGAGTTTTGAATAGGATTTGTAATTTTTATTTCAAATTGAATTTATATGTGAAACTTGATTTAAAATATTTGATTTTGAATTTAATTTGAATTTGAAATTCCAAAGTATAAATCTTAATTGTTTTAATCTTTAATATGTATAAGTTTGTTTATAAACATGGTTTGTTTTTATTTCATTTATAAATTTATCCACATATTCAAATATAAACTAACAACTTAAATTTAGGCTAACATACACATTAGTTTGTAAATTAGATACTAATCATTTTTTTTGAGAAACAAGTGTTTCATTCTTTAACATCCATTTAACATGTGTTTAAAAATTAACATAATAATTTGACAAGTGTATAACATTTGTACAAGTGTAAAATTTAGTTTTAATTTTTCTTTTATTTCATTAAATCTGAAAATACATCTAGTTTAGCTTGCATCTTCATTCATGCATATTCTTTTTCATTTCCTTAATAAATAAAAAAAGATCAAAACTCACTTTTTCATATCCATAATCAAAAACTGCATATTAAATTCCTGTTCAAAGTTTAAATTAGTTTACAAATTTGCAAGTTAAATCCCTTATCAAAAATCAAATCTAAATATCCTCAAAATCCAAAAATCTGCATTCTTGTTTCTGGAATCACAACTGCATATCAATTCAACATGAAGAAAATTGATCAAGCCTGATTTGAAACATGATAAGCATCTGCATGCATTTGGAAAATTAGCAACTGCATCTACTCTCTGCATGCAAGTGATTATAAGAAGGGATCATGAGCATTTCAACAAAGTTTCAACTCAGATTTTAAACACAAAGGTCCCGCCTGCATTTGTCTGCAAAATTCAAAAATAAATAAAAAGGGGTTTAACTGAGCTCTGCATTGAATTAAGGTGAGTAACATTTAAATCTTAAACTGTAGTTAGGTTGCTTGTTAAATGTTTGAGATAAAAATATGTTTGTGTGCTTATAAAAAGTCTGATGTAATTATGATTGTATATGCATGTTGATTTTGCTTTGCTGTGTTCCCAGATTCACATCCTATTTAAAAGAATCTTTTACAATTGATTTAATTTGATATTGTATCTGGATTTTAAAATAATAAAAAGGGTTGGCTTATCATAGATTAGAATTCAAATTTATAAAGTAATGTATTTTATTTTCTTAAGTTAAGGTTTAAAAATTTTTAGGTGAGTTAAAATACAGGATGTTATCTTTGTAAACACAGGTAACACCATTGTATGTTGATCTTGATCAAAACCAATCATATTAATATTGAAATCCAGTTTCATAAACTAAAAACATTTACTGGAACTTGATTTTTAAATCAATCATTAGGATTTTTAGAGTTTAGTTTCACTAGCAGTTTGTTCTTGAACTAAAAATGAATTTGAGCAAGTTCTTGTAATCTGTGACTTGAGGAAACTCAGGATTCGTCTGAGTTATAGAGGAAGGAACATAGATTCTTAGAAAAATCAGAAATGTGGATATAATTGGTTAGAATGGATGCAGTTTTGATTTCCAGTATTTAACCCTAGTTTTGATGGGTTTTGTGAAAGGAGTCTTTTCGATCTGGATAGTTGATCGGGTGTCTTGGTATTTGGTGAATGTGTAGTAGGTGTGTGTATGGGTTCATGGTCGGAGAGGTGGATCTCCAAGTGGTCGGAGCGGCAAGGAATCGCCGTTGACAGGTTTTGGACAGTAACCTGATTTATGTTTTCAGGTTTGGGAAATTCCACTCAACCTTGATTCTTTGATTATTTGTTCGATCTGGTGATGATGTTAGGGCATAGATGAGTTTCTGGTTGAGGTTTGATCGTCTCTGGTGATCAGAGAGGGCAAGGATAGCCGTGCATATGCACGGCGAAGAGTTTATTGGTGACGTGTTTGGGGTTTTGGTTGTTGCAGGGGAGATCTTTGAGTTTGCTCGAAGCAAGTAGGATGATGACTCGGAGTAGTCAGGCTTTAAACCCGAAGTAGTTCTAGGGGACCTCGGGTTGATCTGTAATTTCCAGGTTTCTGAAAACTATTTTTTTTAAATCTAGGTTTTAAAAATTTTAAAATCTGTAGTTTTATGTTTAAAGTAAGGTTTGAGTTTAAATTCAAATTCAAGTTTGAATTTCTGATTCAAATTCAAATCCCAGTTTTTAAACAAAAATAAAAGTTTCAAAAATTTGACTTAATTAACTATTTTATTTTGGTAAATAGTTTAAACTTTTTAATAATGAGGTTTTTAAAATATCAGTAAGATTTAAAGATTAATTCAAAATCTGGAAATCTAAGTTTAAATATGAACTTCAGTTTTAAATTTAAAAAGAAGATTTAAATTGAAAGTTTCAACCAAGAATGAATTGAAATTTCCAAAATTTTGAAATGAATTTAACTTCAAATTTTTATGATTTCATTTTTAAGTCAAACTTTTGTTTTGTCTTGAAATTTAAACAAGTTTTAAAAATTTTCAAACTTTGATTAGTTTAAATTACTTTTAATTTAAAACTTGTATTTAAAATGAAAATTTAAAGCAATTTCAAGGGTACTTTGATTTAAATAAATTGTTTTTAAACATAATTAAGCTATGTTTTATCTTGAAATTTAAATTAAGATTAATATTTCAGAATTAATTTAATTAATAAGATAATTAAGATTAACTAAAAAAATTAATCAATTAATTGAATTTGGAATTAATAATTGATTAATGATTAATCAATTTATAATTAAGATCATTAATTAAATTATTAACTAATGATGAGTGAATATTATTAATTATGTAATTAAGTTTTAAATCAAGGTTAATTAATTTAATAATTAACTTTAATCAATGAATGATTAAAGATAATTTAAATTGTAATTAATTTAAGTTAATTACTAAATGAAATAATTAGAGAATGGTTAATGAAGGTCATTAACCAGGATTATTTAACAAATTAATTAATATGGATAATTTTTATAATTAATTAGATTAATTAATTTAATAAAAATCAATTGTGAATGGTTTGAGTATAATTACTAAAATAAGGTAATTAAGAAATTAATTACTAAATTTAATTAATTTTGGTTTAATATGATTGTTTATTTTAATTAATTTAGTTTAATTAATTTTAAACACTTGGGTTTTATAAATAATTACTTTATGTAATTAATGATTTGGAAATTACTTAGTTAAGTAATTGATTAATGATTACAGAATGTAACTAAATGAAGATGTTAAGAATGAAGTAATTTGGATTAAATTACTTATTAATAACTCAAGGGATTAATTAATAAATTAATTAAGGATAATTAATTTGGTTTAAATAAAGTAATTAAGTTAGTTAATTACTAAATGTAATTAATTTGGGATGATTAATAATTATGAGTTAATTACTTAAGGTAATTAATTTAAGAAAAAATTAAAGATCATTAATTATTTTAATCAATGATGTAATTAAAGATGATTAATTAATCAATGATAAGTAATTAAAGGTAATTAATTAATGTAATTAATTTAGGATTAAGGTAATTAATTATAAATAATTAATTGAAGTAATTAAGGTTAATTACTGTTTGGTTGAGAATAATTAATTTGTGAAATTAATTAAGCATAATTACATGAGTGTAATTAAGGATAATTAATCAAGAGTGATTAATTAAGGTAATTAATAATGAATTATTAATTTATTGTTATCAATTAAATGATTGAGTAAGTAAGATATATATTGGTGAAGTAATTAATTTAATTCATTTTAAATTAATTAAAGATGGGGTAATTAATTTAATTCATTCTAAATTAATTAGTAATAGAGATAGTTAATTTAATTTATTTTAAATTAATTATATTGCGTTGAGTAAATCATTGTGTATACATATGTATGAATGACATTGATTGTCTTGGATGCTTTGTGATCTCAGAAATGAGATAAGTATTTTTGTGTGGTATGAATGCTTGATCGCATTGTGATGATAACATAGGTTATCTATTGTGATGGTGATATACAGATTATCTATTATGATATTGATAATGTGGATTACATGTTATTTGATAACGTTGATTATCAGTTGTGATTTATAAGTTATCTATCAGTGTGTATATAGATACCGTATTTAATTGTTTTAACCTTTAAAACAACTTGGACCTAAAAGACACGCTTTGGATTTCGATGAGACCGGGATCGGGTTTCCAGGATATCCGAAAACCACATCGATTCCAAATAACGTTAGGTCGTGAATCAAAATGGAGCTTTGTGAAGACTCGAGGTGTAAGAACTATACGTCAGTATAACTCTGTGGGTGATTCCGTAATGAGTTTGATGGAATAGTACTTATAGATTCGAGATGGTGGTTCAGAGTGCAAGGGTTATCGTCGATAACTCTGAGGGTGATTCGAAAATGAGTGTAACGAGATAATGCCTTCGGTTTCGTTCGAACCCGGAACGAACTTGTATGGATTGAATGCTTTCAGAACATCGTCAGGTGGACGATGAGCATTCTAAGTGATATGTCCTATAAAGGTAATCGTAGCCTCAAGCCTCATCAACCAGGAATGGATAAAACAGGGGAGGTGCAGCAAGGCTTCGTGGGTAGCCCCTACTTGAGAGTGAGATTTACCCCTGTCTAGAGGTCCCTTTATATTCGGCTGTGTGGTGGCGGTTTCTAGCTACAACCGCGGGGTTGTCTCGTTCGGAACTGTTCAGTAAGGAATGGGTTCGGCTTTGTGTTGCAGGGGAGCGGGCGTACTCCTCGGTACGTTGATCTAGGCCACGTACTATGACGGGCGGTACCCCAGTAGCCCCGCCATTGTATGGAATCCAAAATCCAATAAGTGCCAACGGTTTTGATTGTATTACCCACTTTTGTGGCTAGTAGCTGGAATTTAATAGATGTAACAGTTTCGGCTATTTCTTATTTATTTGAAAACCCTAGACCCTATTATAATATCATCGGATTTCCTATCAAATGTTTTGGTTAGCGTAAGGTAAAAACTTTTCCATGTTTATGTGTGGGAAGTCTTACGTGATACCTTTCTTTTTAAAGGGTTTTTAAAAGTTAAGCAACCTTAACCTGTTACTCATACCAGACCCATGTCTGACCCGGAGTTTATTTTTGTTTTTCATAAACTCTTGGGTACTCAAATTTTTACGAGTAGCCAAGGGATTCAGGTTAGCTTTGACGAATTGTGGAGGAGCAAATGGAGCAGGAGGCTTCTGCGTGTAGATATATATCTAGTATTCCGCTGTATGTTCTCTGAGTTGTTGTCTTTGAGTTGTATTGAGTTGTAATAACTAGACAGGTGTTTATAACTGTCTAATATGTGTTGTTTTAGCTGTGTATCTCTGATGTATATGGTACTATGTAATGTATTATGTGATTAATATAATTTATTCGTTCCGCTGTTTAGATTCTGATGTTGTTTCTTTCTTCTCTTCTTTCTATTCTCATTTCTATCCCTTTCTTTCTCTAAAATGATGCGATTTTCTGTGGTAAGAAAGTCGGGTCGTTTCATATTTAAAACAAAGCCAAGGTTTACGTTTGACGAAAATAATGTTCCATACGAAACAGCATATCAAGCGGATCTTGAACCAAATACAGAAATAATAATAACCGATGACATTAATTTAGGGCCATTGAATGATGAATCAATTGTTTTATTAGATGTATTTGAAAGCATCGAAGAAAATGAGATAGAGTACGAGACTGAGTCTGAATCAGAAAACGAAGAAGACTGAAAATTCTGAATATTTGCATTGCTTGTTGTACAATGTATTATTCAAAGCTGTGTATTAATAATGATGAATAATTATGACTATTTTATGAGTTATGTACTATTTTGTTTTGAAATTTCTATATATGTATTCATGAGATCTTGTCCCATTTATTATGATTTAGTGAAAGTTTTATATGATGATTACTGAAACATGCTTAATACTAATAAATTTATATCTTTTCATTTTATGACATTGTTTGTCTATGGTAGTTATGTTTGGCAAGAGACACAATCAGAGATCCGAGTCTTCTCCTTGATCCGATGTAGGTGCTAGTGGCATGACACCGGATTTACGCTCACTTGCGGAGTTAGTTCCGAAAAGCGCACGGTAAGTATCAAATTTATTTAAAGTATATTTTATAAAATTTATTAAATATCCACGTCAAAATTTATACCAGGGCGTTAAGGTGGAGCCTTCGTATTTCATCTTACAAGTTTCCAGAAAGACGTTTATGAGTAGGATGTCAAGCCGTTGGCCTCGTTGGGACGACATCCCACTTCATATCAAGGACGCTATATTAGTTGATGTACCGATAAGTATAAGTTTGTATTTCTGTTGAAAATTAATATAATGTACATAATTCAAACTAATTTCAATATGCAGGCAGCTGTGCATGTAGACCCAGAGGATATGGATATTTTTACCAATCACTAGAACAAAAGGATGAGAAAAAATTATAGGGACACTCTGTCTAAGGCTAAAAATTAGGAAAGAAATCCAATTGGAAGGACGCTGATGTGTGGGCTAAGTGTCTCCGGCCTTGGGAAACTACTGAAGTGAAAGTTAGTTATATATTTTTGCATTGTTGTTATAATTTTTTTAAATTTCATATGTTAGTTGTAGTATTTTTGTTAATCGCATATCTGAATTTATAGGAATTATTTACTCGAAACCGTGTAAATAGGAATACAAATCTGGCTTTGCACCGTGGTGGCTCTAAATCCTTCCAAGAACATAAGAGAGAGAGTTGGTAAATTTATAAATTGTGTTTATAAATATCTAAAATGTTGCTTAATCATATTTGTAACATTGTTTATTCATATATATATATATATGTGTGTGTGTGTGTGTGTGTGTGTGTGTGTATTCAGACGGCGAGGTACAATTGCGAACCTACAATGGCTAAGGTGTTCACGGCCATGCAATGTGTCGAGTAGACATATGAGGAAAGTAACGTTTCATATGAGTGGACGGACGATAAATCTAGATCTGTAATGGTAAATATGCTTATCCGTAATGACTATGTTTCATATTCCTTTATTTCACATTTCACAAACGTTAAATTGAATATTTATCATGTCAAACTATTGTTCGACAATCGCAGGAGAGATATGAAGCGGAGCAGCCACGAGTAGCGCAGTCCAACGAATGGGCATAGTTAACGTTTGAGGAGTCAAACTGTATATAGGATGCTATTATTAGTCCACCTTCGTGAAATAGGCGGTACAGTTATGAAAATCAGGAGGTAAACTTCTTCGTTTACTAATATATAAATTTACACATGCAAATGAATTTAAACCTAAGTGACCAAATTATAAATTGAATAAGGAACCTGAATAACCGAAACAAATAAATTGCAACCAATGTGTAACATTTAATTATAAATATTAGCCGCATAGTTAATCAACATTTTTGTTCATACTGTTTATAATGTTCATAAATTATAACTAGATATAAACTATTTCACAGTCGTTAATGTCCCAAAGGGCTTACAGGAGATCCCAAGCCGAGGTGGAGATTGCTCAAATGAAAAAACAGCTAGAGGAGATTAACGATTGGAGGAAGAGCGTATTAGAGCACCAGCCAGATAAGCATATTGCAGCATACTTGGCACAACATAGGACGATGCTTGGAAAGAATGGGTCAGGCGACGACGATGAATAGGTATGCTTGTGTTTCTGTCGGATTTTCATCATCTTGTTTTGCAGTTATGTGACATTTGTGTATATATTTGGTACTTGTTCGTTGTTTGTGGTGTTTGATGTGTTAGTGTACGTTTGTGTATACATGTGGTTGATGGATAGTATTTGTACATATGGTTAAGTATTTGATGGATTTGGAATGTTCCGTTTGATTGCTATGATATATTTATATAGTGGTGATGAAATGCTTATGTAAATTTATATGTTGTGTTATATATATCATTATTTGTGATGTGTGAGATTATATGATGGATGGAGTGGTATTAATTGTGAAATTGAATGTATATATGTTGGAAAGAGATATGATATTGGTTGTACGGTTGGATGGATCATAGAGCAGAATTGGATATGAAATTTGTCCCAGATTAATGGCGGCCAGCTATGACGATTCGGCCTAGGGCTAGCGACGGCTAGCAACGGCCTTTTGGTTTCAAGTTAGCAACGGCTAGTGTTGACTTGAGGCATCATCCCAGCATTGACAAATTTGCCACGTGTACAGCAGCGCGTCGCCAACCGTCGCTACATTGGTTATGGAGCCATCGCTAAAGCTGTCGCTCTACTATGTGGCAGCGGGTTATATAGTGATGGCTTCCGATGGTCGACGCTGCTTTTTTTCATCGCTAAATTTATCGTGTTTTGTAGTGATTCTGTACATTACAAAATCATATTGTTCACTATACAACTACCACACATGATTGAATATGGATTGTATGTTTATGCTCTCATATTATTTGTAGAATTCATACTCATATAAATAATAAACAATATTAAGAAAGTTGAATCTTAAGTGGGCCTAGATTCGGAAATATAAATGCTATTCACTTGGTCCGTTATCATGGGCTTTGGAGTGACAACATGCCAAGATTCTGTTTTAGGTGAATATACAATTCATTTTTAGTTCATTATTTATTGTGAAGACCACCCTCCACCTCGAGTACCCGAACATACAAATTTCTAGCATGACTTATGATGACCTCGCTCTACACCTAGTATCGAACGATTGTATATTGGTGTATTGGAGGTGGAAGGAGGTCGTCAAATGTGGTTTCATTGTTGGGATAATCTTTCTACGAAACGAGCTTTGAACCGATCTTAAGTAAACAAGCCCTTGAGTGTAGCAGAATTAATGACATACCTCTTGGACCAAATGCACTGAAAGCAGGGGTAAAATGATGAATTTACAGAAAAATTGTTCCATCAATTTGCACAAGATCTTTAGTTTGTGTTTGTGTAAATAAATGTGTTTTAATGATAATCGAAATTAGTATTTTGATTAACAAAAGATGGTTTTAGTATTTTAATTATATAAATATTTACTTGTAATTAATATTTAAATAAATTTATTTATAGTAAATTTATAATTTATTTAATATGACATGATTACCATATTCACAATATGAATATCGAAACAATAGATAAACTCATCTTAAGTTATATATATATATATATGTGTGTGTGTGCATGTATGTATTTGTGTGTGTGAATATATCCCAATCTAGGAGTACATGGGAGAGTTGACGACTTTATCCTATAGTCAACAAGATGTATAATGCGATATATTATAATAATATGCATATATTAAAGTATGCGTGATATTTAATGTAAATTTGATCCTACGTGTACATATAGATTTTTTTTTTTAAATTCGGCCCTTTAAAACATTTTACAAAACATTTACCTTCACAATAAATTAATAATTTATACACACACATGATAAAATAGTTAAAATTGATTTATTTACAGTGGTAAATTTTGGATAATTTTATAAGTGTGTGTGTGTATATATATTTATGTGTGTGTGTATGTAAATATATATATATAACCAAATTATTTTTGGCTTAATTTAATTATGTAAATAACTGAAAATAAAATCAAAATCTTTGTCTTTTCAAAAGTTAGATTTTATTTTAAATGATGCAGTGCTATCATAAATAAATAAAAAATTTAAATTTTTTTGCCTATATACATTTAGATTGAAAATTTCAAAGTTTTAGAATTTTGAGTAATTGTCTGTTAAGTTTTTCTAACTATTTATGTGGGCAGTACGAATCCAAACGACCTCATTACAGGATGAGCCGAATATCGATTTGCTGCTAGGTAATCTACAACTTCTTCTGACTTCCGTGACAGTCGATGAGGTCTTTATCTCATCAATGCCTTATATCTTATAGCATTCGCCTTATGTTTCTACTAATTTCTATCGTTTTTTTAAAAATATTTTTGATGCATTTTAGCTTTTCCTATCTTTCTATTGCATGGGTTCATGGTGAAGAGCCACCCACCAGATTTATTGGTAGCTCTCATTTTTTAATGTAGAATAAAATTATATGAGTGCTCTCATTCAAAAGGAGGATCATTCATTTTTCTTAGTTTAGATTTCTTTTACTAATTTTGACTTAGTATATAAATTTTAAAAGTTAGTTTTATTTTATTTCCACTAGAAAACAATAGTAACAATAATTTTTATAATTTAAGTTAAAATAATCTTTTACAAAATGTGTTGTAAATACATATAAATAATATATATATATATATATATATATATATATATATATATATATATGTACGGGTACTAAAATAACTTAAATAAAATTTTTATAATCGATGAATATAAGTATTATATACATATAGATATTCCATTTTATGTTCACTTTTGAATGTTTTAATAAAAATATTTATACCAAAGGGAACTTTTGGCTTGGGGAAAAAGTTGAAGAAAATTTAGTTTCAGGGACAAGTATTTTGCTTTTTAGGCTGAGAGACAATTTTAGTATAAATCATAGAAATAGTTGCAATTATCATTTTCTGTTCACACTAAAAAGTGTCCTTCAGGCTAAAAGAACAAATTTGTTGTCCTTAAAACTAAATTTTTTGGCAACTCCTTCCCTGTGCCTATTTTCCTGTATACCAAATATATATTGCAACACCTCATAATTTTACAAAATTAAATAATAAAATTTTAAGGGTTAAATCATAGTTTTACATAAATGACAATATAGTAAACTTTTATGGGAGTTGAAATTAGGCCTCAAGATGTATTCCGTTGATCATGTTGTTTATAGACAGAAAATATGTGTAACTTGCTGATTTTGTTACATGGGCTAGATATTAGAATAATTCAACCCAGTGGCATTTTTGTAATATATTGATTTTGAGATTTTAGGCTAAACATGTGTTATTTCAGCCTATAAATAGAAATGTAAACTATATTTTCTAATTCTACTTTAACATAATCATCTTCCTATAATCTCTATCAATTCTTAAGAAAATCCAAAACCAAAATCTCAATATTATTTTTAACCATTTCATTTATTCTTCTTCCTCTTCCTTCTTCTCCCCAAGCTTTGAAAATTCATAACTTCTCCATTTCTCTATGAATTTCAATGAAACTAGTGGAAAATTGAAAGTTTCAAAGAATATTATGATTTGGACCATTTTGGAAGCAGATTTTGTAAGATCGAAAGTGCAACAAAGCCGAACAGCAAATAACAATGATAAATTCTTGTACACCATTTTCATCTTTCTCTATCAAACTTCAAAATAGCTTATCTCTCTTGTTTTTAATGGATTTTGATGATCTACCCATCAAAACAACTATGTAGATGAGTACTATGATTTGGTAAAGGAATATTAGTGAAATTATAGGGTTTCTAGGTGCAAAAGACAGGAGAATGGAGACTGTATTGAGTTCTTCTTCATTCGAGAGTTTCAGTGAGTGGGATGTTTTCTATTTGGGTATATACTAATAAGATTTAGTAATTCACCCCTTATGGTCTTCAAACAAATTATAAGATGAAATCAATTATAATAAAAAATGATTTTTTAAATATTATTAATGATGTAGTATGTCATAGCTAGATAACTAAAAAAGTGGTTTTTTTTAATTGTAACTAAACAGTTTGATCTTTCTATTATTAAAAAGTATAGAACATAAAAGTGCTCTAAATTAGACATATTATATATCAAAATTGTATTTCTCAACAATACGAATTCATTAGTGGTTTTCGTTCAACGACCTAAAATAAAATTATTTAGTTAATTAATCTATAAATTATGAAAATGCCCATATACTTCAAACATTTATAACTCTTGCATACGACCTTCGTTTTATGCATGGTTCACGATTAGGGTTGTGGTGAGACAAAGAACGCTTTAGTACATTGATTTTTGTGTTTTGAGATACTTGAGAAAAGTGTCATTTGGGTAAGTTTTACATTGTTCGACCGGCAGTTCCAATAGCGTAGAATGATAAAATTAAGGGTAGGGACAACTCTGTAATTTATTGTAACTTAATTGACTCTGTAATCAATTCACGTTCATAATAAAGATGTTTTCATTCTGTTATATAATTTTATAATGTGTTATAAATAATTAAATGTTTAATTAAAATATATTTAATAGAAAATCCAAAAATGGTGTGTTTGTGATAGTAATTACAAATAGTTGTTATCATAGGTATTGTATCATAATATAAAACACATCGTTTTAAATAAATGTTCCTAATTAAAATGCATCATGACTGGATATCGATACACCATTGAGGCTAGAGCACATAACAAAATCCAAATATTATATAGTGTATTACTTATGACCGTTGGAGGCACAAAGGAGTTACTTATCGATAGTTATTGGATAACTGTGGAATTACTCACTCGATAGTTTTCCGTTGGTTAACATGACTAAGGTCAAAAAATAATATCAATGTGGCTAATTTACATAGTTCACTCGACTTGAGAATACCATCGGTCTTTAATATGAAAGCTCTGCTTTGATTACAGTCAAATCATAGCACGACGTTCATCAAGTGACTATAGTTGAATCGAGTGGAAGTATTGAAAGTGAAACACCATTCACTCCAGGATTCGTCTTCTCAGTTATATGTGTTACTATCATGGTCAACTGAAGTCAACTCAAAGTCAAAGTTTTTGGTCATAGTAGTTCGATTAATAATAATCGTTATTGCTGAACCAAAGACTTTGTATTTGGACTATAAAGTTGAATGTGGACGATATTGGAATTTTCGGCTATTACCAAATTTCAGGAGACCAAATGATATAGTTTTGATGAAGAGAATTGGTGTAAATAATCGTCATTACTAGGTAATGCTTAATAAAGTAAATTGGATTTTACCAAAACCAAGTAAGCGATAAGTTTGGATAAAATATCACACCATTTACTAAGTGACATGTGAATGTTAATATTCGAATAGTTCGGCATTAACCATTGACTGAATTTACACCAGAGTAACACAACCAAAACGTTGTATACTCCTTTGACCACACAATTTAATTAATTTGTAATTATTATTAATTAATTAAATTAACTAAAATTTAAGATATATTAGTTATAAATTTTTTATTTGATGTGTTGAGCAATGTTAATAAATATGTTTATGATAGTTATAAATATATTAACCGATATGCAATATCAGCACGTGTTTAAATTGGATTTAAATATAATAAATTTTATTTTTGCTTGAAGTGGGTTTGAAGCCCATATGGGGCATGGGAATTTTGGCCATGATATGATCATGGAATGGACGATATGAGATGGCTACAGGGATTGGATTTTGATATTTTAAAAGGTCGAGAATGAGTAAGAGAAACAAAAAGGACCTTGGTCCTACTTTATCTCTCTAACTTCTCCTTTATGAAAGAATATTAACCCTCATTCTAAAATTACTTTTTGGATCCTCCACCTACACTCTTGCTAGTCGAAATTAATCCCCACTCTCCTCTAATATTTTCAAGCTCAAATCAAATAAAATCAAAGCTATTCGATAGCTGGTGGTCAATAATTCGAAGTTAGCACCTTCAGGGTTGGTATAGGATTCAAAGGAGCTCGTATCTTCATTTCAACATATTTTCGATAGGCCTAGGTAAAGGTATATCTTGGATTTACTAATATAAATTAATGTTGTACTAATTTTATATCATATATAATATTTAGATCGATATATGATGAATCTAGTACATCAATATATCATCACATTTATGATGGTTGTATATTTATATGCTCATGTAAATAAAATAAATTGTGCAATATACACACTCCATAATACTTACGACATTTTTTAAAAGAAATTAATTTTAAAATTAAAATAATATTATTAAATCATATAAGTTTCATAAGTTTAAATATTATATCATGCAAAATTATGTTTAAAATTTTATATAATTAGTTTTATACCTAAAAGGCTTTCAACACAAAGTTTATATATATATATATATATTATTTAATTATTATTTAAATCGAATAAACTTCATAAATATATAACATCAATAAATATATTATATGAAATATGTTTTAATTTTTTAAAATTAAATTCCATACCAAATAAGCTTTTGGGAAATAAAAAATTAATATATATGTATATATGCATATGCAAAAATTAATAATTAGGTTTAAAATTGATTTCAAATTATTGTTAAGATTTCTCATCTTACAACTTTTTTGGTGCTAGATGGAGGGGTTAAACCTCGGCTCCCCTTTTTCGATTTCCAACAAACTTGAACTTCCTTATACACCATGAACCCCATCGATTCATCCACCCCACCTGCTCAAGAACCACTACATAAAGCTTCAAAGACCTCAAAAAAGACTTATGCGATCTTAAAAAACCAGTTGAGGAGCAAACTTCAACTGAAGCCCTCCCGAACCCAATCCTTGTTGCCCTTCATGCTTTCATAAGCTAGATTAACCAACATATGGTAGGGCTAAAGAAAATGGTGTCCCAACATACTATCTTAAGACTATCCTCTCCACCTCAGTCCATAGGTCCCTGCCTTTGTTCGCCTACTGCACTAACTATTCAGTAGGGGAATAATAACGACACTCCCAAAGATGGAATGCTGATGTTGGCTTAAAAATTGATACCAAGCTAAAAGGCAGGATCCAAGAAAATTCACAAATCAAGACAAAACCAGCCAACATTATCCCTCTAGTACTTAGAAAAAAACTCAATCTACTCTAGAAGTGGATGACACCATCTCACTTTTTAAGGATGAATCGTCACAATCAGGCATTTAAGAAGATAAAATTTTCCAACTAAAAGCTCGTGTAGAGCAGTTGGTTAAACTTTGCAAACAGGGAACTGAGGAGAAAATTAGGGAGGAACGATCTTCCTTATTCAGCGAGACTATCATCGAAGCAGACTTCCCTAACAACTTTAAGACCTCGTTGATTTACAAATTTAATGGGACTACAAATCCAGATGATCACCTTTATACATTTGAATACCACGCGGACATTCTAAAAGTAGGAAGGATGGTTAGATGTAAACTTTTCCCAATTTATTTAGCCGAAGCTGCAGCTAGATGGTTTAGGAGATTTGGTTCAAGAGAAGTCCGTTCTTGGTGACGGCTATCTATCTATTTATGAGATAGTTCAATTAGGAAGAGAAGCCTCCCCTGATGTAAACATGGTGTTCTGCTTTAGCAGGGCGAGAATGAGAGTCTTCACAATTTTATTAAGCGTTTCAAGACTGAGGCTCTCAGGATTGGAGTAAGCGATGAAGGAGTATTACTGATGGCAGCCAATTTCAGAGTCAGGAGGGCGACCTCAATGTGGAAAATGAATAGCAGAAAGCCATGTCACATCATGAAAGCTTTCTATGAAAAAGCCAACGGATATATTAGAATAGAAGAAGATGGTTCCACTGCACAGATTCTAAAATCTTTCGAGCTATGATAGGGAAAGGAGGGCAAAAGGATATCACCCATCAATAAAAAGAAAAAAAGGAACTTAGCTTCACAGCAGAAACTCCCCTCACTTACACTCTCGTTCAGATATTTTAGATGACCAGGATAGAATTTGCTTACAATTTGCCCAATAAAAGGAAGAAACTAGAACATAACTAAGGTAGGACATACTGTCATTTCCACTGAGCCAATGGCAATCATACCAACAACTGTTGAGATATGAAGAACGAAATAGAGAGGCTGATCTAGAAAGGATACCTTGGCAATTTTCAGAAGAATAATAGCGAAAGCCGATCAGGAATCTGACTCCTAATCCAAATGAGAACCAAATCGGTAATCCCTCCAACCTAATAGCATCAATCCATAAGGGGCCACCCCCTCTATAGGTGTGAGTAAAATGGCATAAGAGAGGTACGTACAAGAGGCGAAAGCCCAGTAGGTGTTAATTTTCCATGTCAAAAAAGCATGCTCCAGAGTTAACGTTCATGATAGCTGATGCAGTGGAAGTTGCCTTCCCTCACTAAGAACCACTCATTATTAAAGTCAAATAAAAGCCTACTCCAGAGGTAACGTTCACGATAATTGATGCAGTGGGAGTTGCCTTCCCTCACCAAGACCCACTCATTATTAAAGTGCATATATCAAATTGCACTATAAAAAAGTTTTCGTTGATTTTGGAAGCTCGGTCAACGTTATCTTTAAATTTGCATACAATTAGATGAGGCTTCCACCAGAAATGCTATAACCTAGTCCTAAACCGATCGTTGGCTTTAACAACATTGCTATTATCCCAGTAGGATCAACGCACTTCTTTGTTACCGTTTAAACTGCCCCAATGCACAAGTCATTCTATGCAAGCTTCTTAATCATTGACCAACCATCACCATATAATGCCTTCCTGGGAAGGGCTGCTTTAATAGACATAGGACCAATCGTTTCTTAGACAGACTTGTCAACACTCTTGTGGAAATAGGGTCAATAAGAGATAAACAATTATTAGCTGGAGAATTATTCAACGTAAACCTTACTTCTAGCAGTATTGTTCAAAATTATTCCAGTGTCTCATCCCATATTTGCAATGACAGTAACAAAAAAGAAGACAAACCAGTCCGTAAAACAACGCTGGTTCTAGATACCCAAATTAACGCTGAAGATAATCCTGTGCTCCTGAAATCTACAAAGAAGGAATAAAGAAAACATATGCACATGATATGTACTGATGAATATGATTCAGTCTATGCAGAGTACTTCTCCTAGGAAGCCCAAAGTTAGGCGCTCCTAGTCACCTCTAAGCCAGAAGAGGAAGAAGGTGAAATAGACCCAAGGCCAGGGGAATAAAAGTGAACTAAAGCCGATGGATGACCTCGAAGACATACAAATAAACCTGAAAGACCCCATGAAGATTCTCAAAATTAGAAACAATCTCAGTGCAGGTGCTCGTACTGAATTGATAAAATTTATGAAAATAATCAGCAAATGTAGCTTGGACACACTCGGAAATGGTACGAATAGATCCAGCCATTGTTTTCCATGCAATCATCATTGACCCCGGTGCCCATCCGGTCGTACAAAAGCGTAGAACTCTAGACCATGAAAGGTTCAGCGCTCTACTTGAGGAAATTAAGAAGTTGAAGGAGAATGGATCCATTAGAGAGGTATAGTACCCAAAGCGGATTGCCAACCTAGTACTTATAAGGAAGCCTAATAGGAAATGGAGAACTTGCATAGACTTCGCCAACCCAACAAGGCTTGCCCTAAGGATAGTCATTCCTTGCGTAGAATTGATCAGTTAGTAGACACGACTAGTGGGCACGAACTGCTCTCGTTCACGGATGCATATTCTGGGTATAATCAGATAGCCATGTTTGAGCCAGAATAGGAGCGTACTAGTTTTGTGACAGATAAAGTATTATATTGCTATAAAGTCATGCCATTTTGACTCAAGAACAAGTGGAAAACCTACCAGAGGCTGGTTAATATGATGTTTGTAGAAAAAATTGGAAAGAACGTTGAGGTATATGTTGATGACATGCTGTTTAAGTCCAAGTCAGCATCAAGCCACGTCTAAGACTTAGAGTCGACATTCAAAATCCAAAGGCAATACGATATGAAGTTGAACCCCTTAAATGCACCTTCGTTATCTAGTCAGGCAAGTTCCTAGGATATATAGTAAGCGCACATGGTATTGAGGAAAATCCTGGGGAAATTAAGGCAGAAAAGGAACGAGAATCCTATAGAAGTCAAAGTATATAATAAGTCTAAATGGTAGGGTAGCGGCACTAATCAAATTTATGTGCAAAGCAATAGACAAGTGCATCTTGTTCTTTGACCAGGTGAAGAAAGGGAAAAATTTGAATGGATGGAAGAGTGCAAAGCTGCATTTCAAAACCTAAAGGATCATCTTGTGAATACTCTATATTATCAAAACCGATGACAAGTGCGGACCTATACATTTATTTAGCAGTAACGGATAAAGTTGTTAGTGCTGCAGTGGTACGAGAAGACGAAGGGACCTAAAGAACCATCTAATTCGCAAGCAAGTAGCTGTCAGGAGCAGAACTAAACTACTCGGTCATTGAATTGGCATACAACCTGCTCCTTACAGCAAGAAAGCTGTAGCCCTAGTTTCTAATACATTCCATCAAAGTCCTCACAGACAAACCCCAGGCGGATACTGCAGAAGCAAAAGACATCAGGCCGCTTATTAAAATGAGCGATGGAGCTTATATTGATGTTAAAGTGTGTTGTAACTTATATATATATATATATATATATATATATATATATATTATATTGTTTTGTTTAAATGTTTCAAGGGGTATAGCTTTGACTCTCCACTCTCAAAATTGTAGTAGTGTTGTCGTGCCTTCGTAGTGTCAATATTGTTGCTTTGGTAGCGATCTCCAGCTTTGAACAGGTGAGTAAATCTCACCAGACTAATATGTACTTAAATAGTGATAAACTGACATCACCTGAATCTGTAAATGCATATCATCCTGTTATAACTGCTATATTATATTCATATGATGTTCGCACCTATATTTACACCTGTTATACCACATGTTACTGCTATTTCGTTCTATTCTGTTATTTTCATCAGTTTATCACACTGCAAGTTCCCTGTAGACTAGAATCACTATGGGTTGAAATGATACATACCCGAACGGACTTTAGTATAGGGAAAAATCGTTATGGACTGAAATGATAGGCCTACACGGTTTTCATTTCATTCATTTTACTTGGGACTACGGGTTTGAAATGATAGAACCCGGGTTTTCTTTGTAAATTGCGGATTGAAATGATATATATCCATATCACTTGACCTAGGCTAGAAAACTATATACAGACCCGTGGTTTATATAATATTTTTCTGAAATGTTTTAAAAATATTTTAAATGTAAAAGTATAATATTCTAAATTAAAATGAATTTAAATGAATTTTATGAGATTATAATGATTTTTGAATAAGCTAAAATGTTGAATAAATGAATGTTTAAGTTAAATCTTGAAATATAACTTAAATGGAAATTTTTGAAATTTTGTTTAAAATGTAAAATTTTAATTAAGTAAAATAAATGGCAATAAGTTATATTTTTGGAAATTTTAAATCTAATTGTTAGGTTGAAAATTTAATTAAAGAAATGAAATTTAATACTTAAATTTAAATAAAGAATTGAAATTTAATGTTTGAATTTAATATGTAAATTATTATCAAATATTGACTTTTGAATAGAAATTTAACTTTATAAAATCATGAATATACGGGCATTATAAATGATTGTTTTAAAGTATAGATTATGATTTTTAGTTAAAAATAATTTATATTAAAATATAATTGTTTGTGAAACTGTATTGAAAACCTTGAATTTTAATTAATAGCATTTCTAAAATGCTATTATTTCTAAGGTAAAGGATATTACAACAATTATAAATGTTGTAGTTGATATAAATGAACAAATGGATAAATTTTAATAAAGGGATATTATAGTACTTTATAAGTGTTATAATTGTGGAATTTAACTAAGGTTTCATTTGAACTAATGTAACTCTACTACAGTATTTTTAGTGTTGTCTTTTGTTAAATTGAACTGTTTTGAAAGTAACTTTCTGTAGCATTTTCCAAATGCTGCGAAAGGTGAATTTTCATTGTTTTGATAAGTTTAAGTAAATAAATGGAATTTGGAAGATTTAAATTTTGAAATTATAATAACTTCATTTTAATGATTTAAAATGAAGTAATTTGTTTGAAATATAAACTATTTTGAAATGTGCATTGAAATGGTATTTTAAATAAAATAAATGTAGTATTGAAAAAATGTGATATTGTGACATTTTTGAAATGGATTTTTGAATGATATTGAATTTTTGAAATGATAATTGATTTCAAAATATAAATTACTATTTTGAAATTTTAACCACGGATATATTTAAATTTTTGGTTTAACTGATCCTTAGAGGATCGGCGGTCCCAAGCATCCTTTAAGTTATTATGCATTACTGCTACAATTCACTTGAGTTGGTTTACATTATATAAGTATATGTTGTCCTGACACGAGTGTTTTGTGTTTTACTTTACGCTTGGGTCATCCTGAGTATTTACAGCTTAGCTTTGGATTTCTTTCTGGAGCTAGGAATCGCTGGAGATTCCGCTTGTCTAGTTATCTATTCCTTTTCAGTTCCAGTTGTTCTATTTCAGCTCTGGTATTTTTAAACTTCTATGTATTGGAGATTTCTATTGTATATGTTTTCAGACTAATATTTTGTATTATATTTTGGGAGTTTGTTATAGTAGCTTCATGAACTACTATGGTATTTTAATTTCCGCTGCGAGTTATTCTGATATTTCTGTGTCTGTGATTCTGTGATTGTGTTTCATTTGCTCCAAATTTATTTACAATGCGGTATTTTGAGCAATTCAAGTTCGACATGCGTGGATGCGAATGGCTGAAAATATCGGGTTGTTACATTTGGTATCAGAGCTTTGGTTTTAGGCAAACCATAGCCAGCGGAGCAAAAACTCATTAGAATTAGGGTAGAAATACCCTAGAATGAGTGAAATCAATCTCAGAATCCTTTCTTGTGAGAGAACGTATTTTCGAAGTATAGAATAATTTCCAAATGATTTTAAAAGGATTTTCAAAGATTATTTTGGTATAAAATTTTTCTTACTTTGAAATCAATATTTTCTAAATTTCATCTCTTCAGTATCCACCTTGTTAGAAATCTCTTGGTTAGGATTCTTATCGATTAGGAATCCTTGAACTTTAGAACGCTCCCACTTGTTCTGAAATCCAGTCTTGTCTTCCCTATTCCATCCCTTTTGATTTTGGAGCATTTCATAACTCCACTTTGGAATGACCTTGTGACAGCCCTGGTTAATCAAGCATGTAGGAATTTAGGTCATTTGAATTTTTATTTTAAAAAAATAAATAAATAAATAAATAAACTAATATATAAAAACAGTTTTCTGAAATATATATTTATACTGTGAAGATGTATGTAGTGGTGCATGTGCACATTGTTGCAGTGTACAAATTAGAGCAAGCAATTCAGTAAGAATCTTGCAAGAAAAAAAAATATACAATAATATAAATGAATACATAAATAAATCAGTGCATGACCATCAGGTATGTATGCATCATAGCTGAATGAAATGCATGAATATCCTGAGAAAATTTTAGCTCTAACTTTCATAGCATGAGTGCAAACACAGTAGTTTGTGTGGGTAGAGAAAATATACATACATAGGGATACACATGCATATACCCAGTAGTTAGCAGAAACACACACCTAGCTGGCCGTTCAAATAAAAATTATATGCATAACTAACACCCAGAAAAGACAAGGAATGCCTGAGCCAAAGAATTCATGCATGAAATGTGTGAAAGAACTTTGCCAAAAAGGGTTAAGACAGGGAAAAAGGAGAACTGCAGGGAGAGGGTAAACTGTTGGGTGAAATTAGGGAATCATGATGGAATTTCTGATGAAAATAAATTACCTAACTAACCTTAAAACCCTAACAACTCCACTATATACCATACTATCTCCTACGGGTGCACATTGGAAGGCCAGAAATCAAAACACAGAAAAGGGAAGTAAGCAACAGATTAAGGAAAAACAATGGCAAACTTGAATCAAGACCTAGGAAGAAGAAACATGGTGAGTAAATCCTCACTTGGCAAGGCATTAAGACCTATGAAAGGTAGCCATAAAACCTTTAGCTTATCTTGATTTTTCTGTGATGTTTATATGCATTTTAGTTGACAATTTCCTGTTGTTTCTGGACTTTGTGTTTTGCAGTGCTTTGTTACTATTTAAATTATGACTTGATTGTACATGTTAATTTAATGATAGTATGATAATAACTGACTTACTGGTGGAATTCTAAGTTTGAGAAAATATTTTTGGTTTAAGTATATACTAGCAAGAAAAGTAGGGTGCAAGGCAGTAAGGGGAAGGGAATCCTCTGGCTTATGTCTTGCATTTGAAAAGATGATTGAGATATAGTGGAAGTTCCACATGTTAAATCTTGATGCATCATAGGGTACCCTCTGGAAATAAGGTTATTGAGAAAATACATTATAATGCATGGGATGGCTACAAGGACCTTATTGCTAGAGAACCCTAGTAGCATTCCATTTGGAAATGCTCTGAGTTATGCTTCAACCAAAAATATGTTTCTGCAGGAAATTAACTTGAAATGACTTTCAAATATGAGTGATGGTTGAATACATGGGTTACTGAATGGTTGATGGATGTATAAAACTGCTTGTATGCATTGATTAGGGGTACAACAGGGTGGGGGCATGACACTGCATAGGTAATAGTGGGTCATGGGAAAGAATTTAGTAATTAAACTCAAGGCATGGGTCACCTCTATCAGGTTGGATATGAGGGAAGGGGGTATGCCATGGTAGTTGGCTTGCATCAAGGTTGGGGTGCAAGTTTGCACATGACATGTTTATGTCCAAAAGCTAGTAGTGCACTGGAAAATCAAACAGTAGCTTCCAGGCAGTGTGCACCAATGCAACTACAAAATGTGATACTGGACTCTTAAAAAAAAATGTGTTATGGATTGATAAGCAAAGATGTATATGCTAGGAGTATGGTGAGTACTGGTATGCAGACCAGTTTTGATGCTTTAGCTAAATGGTAGGAGTTTAGCTTGTTCAATGGTTATGAAATGCCTGTGTGATTTGTATGATGGCTGCTATGAATGCTTGAAATAAGAATTTCTGCTAAGGAATTGGTTTAAGCACTTATACATGCATTTAACAATTCACTCATTTCACTGTAAAGACACAACAAAAATGTGTACCTGATGAAAGGGGTTAACAATTTGGGTAAAACAGTTAGTATCTGAAATTAAGGTGATATGGAATCAGTTTCATAAATCTTATGTACTTGTCAATTGAACTTACTCATACCAGATTTCAATCTGACCTGTTTGTTGCTTGCATCAAATGGGTGTTTCACTTGCATTGTGAAGCAGACCCTGAGATGGTTGCAGGAAGAAAGGATGCTAAATAGTAAGATGCAGACATATGATGCTTAAAGGAATTGCAAACTAACTAAGCTAGGATTTTGTAGGAGAATAGTTCTTCTGTTTTGTTTTCAGTAAAAGCTTTATGTAATGATGTTTCAAATTATTGCAAGAAAAACTTTATTACTATGTAAAGGATGATTGGGAAAAGTATGTTGTAATGAACATTATTTTCAGTAAAAGATGATAAGGCCTTTAGCTTCATGTTAGAAACTGTGAACATACCTATTTCTTGAAAATTAGATAAGGAAATTGGTAGTGGGTCTGAAGCATAAGTAAACTAGTATGCTTATGTATTAATTTGTTTAGGAAAAACTAGAACCTGTTCATCTAGTCACTGCTAACATCATGAGATAAGAAATACCATGGACAGAAAAGAAAAGAATAACATAGAAGGGGTAACTCAGAAGTAAAATTGCATTTGGTAATTATTGGTATAAGTGAAATTTGTAGATTCAACTAATTCATTTCAGAATCATACCTAAACGAAATTAGTCCACTTAAGGACCAAAGAGGAAGTAAACTGCAGTTGTGCATGATTATGTGCAAACAGTTGCACAGAAACATGCACAGTCTCAATTTGGTCATTGAAAGGGAAAGAACCTTGGGTAAGTTGAAATGCTATAAGTTAGTTCCCATATTTCACTTAATACACCAATGATAAACACAAGGAAACAAGTAGGAATTAGCTGAATGAATGGCGTAGAGATTCAAAAGGAAGGGATCTTCTTGGTTGTTTTTGTTGTGAATGACTCAGTATGATTTTGTTTAAAAATGGGCTGAGTTACTCAAAACAAAAATATAAATAAAAACATACTCTGGTATAAAAAACTATGTGAATAATCAAATAGTTTTTACAATGAAGTATATCAATATTTTTATATTGATTGGAGTGGATCTTGGGAAATAAATAAATAAAAAAAATAAGAAATAAAATGATAAGTAGGAAGGGGTTGTCTCAGTTGGTATCAGAGCCATGTTAATAAATACATAGCCGAAATAAATATTTGTTTGAATCTGTATGCCTTGTTTGCATTGTTTGCTGCATGATTGAGTTAGTTTGCCTGTTATAAACAAACAAGTTCATTGTTAGTTTTAAAAAAGCAAAAGTAGTGAATAAGAATCAGAACTAACTACATTAGAAATGTTCAATAGAGGCCCAGAGGAGTTAGAATCAATCCCCAAGCCACAGGAGAAAGAGAAAATGGTCAATCTTCTAATACTACTGAGCAAGCAACTAGAATGGCTGCTGGTTCCCCAATGATTAACATGCAAGATTTTGTTCAAATACTGAGGGATGGAATGGCACCTAGGGTAGATAACCCATATGAGGAGCTGTCCAAATTGCTTAAAACATATACAAATCTGGGAGGCAGTAGCTTTGATGGCACAGAAAATGCCATAGGGGTCCAGGCATGGTTAAGAACAGTGGAAAGGATTTTTGGAGATATGCAAGTCAATGATCAGAGAAGAAGGCAAATAGCTTCAAGACAGCTGAAAGGCATAGCTTTGGACTGGTGGGAAGTGATTATTGCAGGCAGACAAGAACAAGAAATCACATGGAATCAGTTCAAAGAGATGTTAGAAGCCAGATTTGTACCAGCATCAACAAAAGCTTCATTGCTTGAGGAATTTATCAAGTTGAGACAAGGATCTATGAGTGTTACTGAATACACTCAGAAGTTTGAAGGGTTGTCTAAATATGGGACAGTGTTAATTCCAGATGAAACATCAAGGAATGCTAGGTACATTCAAGGGTTGAATGCTGGATTGAGTAGAGCCATGTTGCCATATAAAGATAGAACATTTGACCAAGTCATGGATTTGACACTGTCATTTGAGCAACATGACAATGCCAGAGAAAAGTTCAAGAACTTCAGGAATAACAAGAAAGGAAAGAATAGAGCACATCCATATGAGAAGAAGAAGGGAGAAGCAATGAACAAGGAAGGAAGTAAAGTGGCAACCTCTGACAACAAGAAATCTAAAGTGATTTGTTACAATTGTGGAAGGGAAGGCCATATTAAAACCAAATGCCAAGCACCCAAGTCAACTGTTCTTAGATGCTACAACTGTGGAAAAGAGGGGCACATGAAGAAGCAGTGTCCAGAGATGGCAAGAGTAGCTGTACTTGAGGGAAAAGGCAAGGCAATGGATGCACCAAGCCAAGTGGAAGGTATGTTATTTATAAAAGGCATACCCATATCAGTTGTTTTTGACACAGGAGCCACACATTCTTTTATTTCATATGATATAGTTCAGAAATTAGGGTTAATATGTATTCTTGTTGATAAACCACTGCATATTGATAGTCCTTTAGGTAGCTCCTGCATTACCCACATGAAATGCATGCAAGTAGAAATAAGCATGGGTGGTCACACCTTTATCTCAGAATTATATGTGTTGAATTACCCCAAGCTGGGTGTCATACTGGGAATGGATTGGTTAAAAAGCTTTTGTGCTATTATTAATTTAGGAAATTCTACCCTTTCACTACAACTTCCTGATGGAAAGAGGGTTGTGGTTATGTATGAGGCAGCCAAGGATAGGGGTATGGGAAAGGTATTCAACTTGAACAGTGGTGAAGTTGAATTAAGTTTAAATAAGATACCCATAGTTAATGAATACCCTGATGTGTTTGGTGAAGTGAATGGCATTCCTCACAACAGACCAGTAGAATTTCAAATAAGACTTAAACCAGGAACAAGCCCTGTCATCAAGAGACCAAATAGGATGAGTCCTAAAGAACTGAGTGAGTTGAAGAAACAACTAGAGGAATTAGAACAAAAAGGTTTTATTAGGCCTAGCAGTTCAAATTGGGGATCACCAGTAGTGTTTGTTAAGAAACATGATGGTTCCTTAAGAATGTGTATAGACTATAGGGGACTGAACTCAGTCACTATCAAAAACAAATACCCTCTACCTAGGATTGATGATCTCTTTGATCAACTAAACGGTGCTAAAGTATTTTCTAGACTTGATTTAGCAACTGGTTTCCACCAAATGAAAGTAGAAGAGGAAAGCATCAAATATACAGCTTTCAACACTAGGTATGGCTTGTATGAATACTTAGTAATGCCATTTGGTTTGACAAATGCACCATCCTATTTTGTAGATTTGATGAATAGAATTTTCAGAGATTATTTGGATAAATTTGTGCTGATTTTCATTGATGATATATTAGTGTATTCCAAGACAGATAATGAACATAAAGAGCATTTGCATATGGTACTGAGTAGAGTAAGGCAACAAAACCTTAAAGCCAAGTTTGCAAAATGTTCTTTTTGGAAGAATGAAATAAAATTTTTGGGCCACATAATTTCTCAAGAAGGAATCTCAGTAGATCCAAGTATAGTCATGGCAGTGCAAGCATGGAAAAGACCCAGCAATGTCACTGAAATCAGATCATTCATGGGTATGGCTGGATACTACAGGAGATTCATAAAGGATTTTGCTAAAAAGGCAATTCCACTAACCAAGTTAACGAGGAAGGACCAGCCTTTTATGTGGACTGAGAAATGTGAAGAGGCATTTAACCAATTAAAGGAGGCATTGATGGAAGCACCAGTGCTGAAAATCCCAGAGGGCAATGATAATTTAGTGGTATATACTGATGCATGTGGATCAGGTATAGGAGCTGTTCTTATGCAAGATGGTAGAGTAATAGCTTATGCATCAAGACAATTGAAACCCAGTGAAACCAAGTATGCAACACATGACTTGGAATTGGCAGCAGTGGTATATGCACTAAAGCTTTGGAGACACTACCTGTTGGGAGCAAAGTTTGAACTTTATACTGATCACAAGGCATTAAAGTATTTATTTTCTCAAAAAGATTTAAATATGAAACAACATAAGTGGGTGGAATTTCTTGCTGCCTATGATTTGGACATTATGTACACTCCAGGAAAAGCAAATAAAGTGGCAGATGCATTAAGTAGACAACATGCCAAGTTGGCTACACTGTTGATACAGGAGTTTAAAGGGTTGTTAACACTGACAGATGTAGAGATAGAATACATGGGAGAACAAGCAATGGAGGTGGGTAAGGATGTGGAGCATTATGGTAAGCTCAGCCTTATCACAATAAGGTCAGATTTAGTAGAAGAAGTGAACCAGTCACAAGACACTGATGTGTTCTTGAGAGAAAAGAAGGAGTTGTTAAAAGGGGGTGTAAAGCTTGACAAGTTTGAACTGGATGAAAAAGGATGTGTGAGACATAAAGGAAGGTTGTGTGTACCTGATACAGAAGCACTTAAAAGGAAAATCATGGATGTTCATCACAAATCAAAGTACACCATACATCCAGGTGGCACAAAAATGTATCATGACCTAAAAAGAAGCTATTGGTGGAAAGGGATGAAGAGAAGTGTGGGTGAATATGTGGCAAAATGTATGACTTGTCAATAAGTCAAGGCTGAGTATCAAAGACCCAGTGGACTGCTGCAACCCTTGGAAGTTCCAAGATGGAAATGGGAAAGCATATCAATGGATTTCATTGATGGCTTGCCAAAATCAAAGAAAGGAAATGACAGTATTTGGGTGGTGGTGGACAGACTAACCAAATCATCACACTTCATACCAGTAAAGAGTGATAGAAATGCACCAAAACTAGCACAAGTCTTCATGAAAGAGATAGTAAGGTTACATGGGGTACCTACCACCATTATTAGTGACAGAGATACTATATTTACATCTAAGTTCTGGAGTAGCTTTCAACAGGCAATGGGGGTTGAGTTGTGCTTGAGCACAGCCTACCATCCCCAAACCGATGGTCAAACAGAGGTAGTTAATAAATTCTTGGAGGATCTGCTTAGAGCTTGTGTGCTGGATCATGGTGGGAATTGGGAAGACTACCTACATTTGGCAGAATTTGCCTACAACAACAGCTACCAAAGTAGTATAGGAATGGCACCCTATGAGGCTTTGTATGGAAGGCCTTGTTTGTCACCTGCTTGCTGGTTAGAGGTGGGTGATAGAGTAATGTTGGGACCAGATCATGTAAAAGAGACAAATGATAAAGTTTCACTGATCAGACAGAGAATGAAGGCATCACAAGACAGAATGAAATCATATGCAGATAGGAGAAGGAAGCCACTTGAATTTGAGATAGGAGAATGTGTGTACTTAAAGGTTTCACCAATGAGGAAAGTGTTGAGATTTGGCAAGGCAGGGAAACTAACCCCAAGGTATATAGGACCATATGAGATTATTGCAAGGATAGGAAAGATGGCCTACAAGTTGAAATTGCCAGAAGAGATGAGTGGAATACACAATGTATTTCATGTATCACAATTGAGAAAATATGTGCATGATGAAGCTTCAGTAGTTCAGCCACCAAGTAAAGTGGAAGTTAGACCTGACCTGGTATATGAGAAGAAGCCAGTGGGCATTACAGCTAAGGAAGATAAGAGATTGAGAAACAAAATAATTAAACTGGTAAAGGTGCAGTGGAGTTTGGACCCTAATGACTGCACATGGGAGGTTGAAGACAAGATAAAGGCTCAATACCCTCAATTATTTGCAACAGCTAGTTAAGGCAGAGGTATTTTTAATATTCATGCTTAAATTTTCTTAGTTGAACATGACATCCAGTACTATGTGTGCTGGTTTGTTTTGGTTGAATTAAGAATATGTATTTATGTTTGATCCTTGATTTACATGGCAAGAAGTGTTAAATTGTGGGACACAATTTCTTAAAGAAGGGGTGTATGTGACAGCCCTGGTTAATCAAGCATGTAGGAATTTAGGTCATTTGAATTTTTATTTAAAATAAATAAATAAATAAATAAATAAACTAATATATAAAAACAGTTTTCTGAAATATATATTTATACTGTGAAGATGTATGTAGTGGTGCATGTGCACATTGTTGCAGTGTACAAATTAGAGCAAGCAATTCAGTAAGAATCTTGCAAGAAAAAAAAATATACAATAATATAAATGAATACATAAATAAATCAGTGCATGACCATCAGGTATGTATGCATCATAGCTGAATGAAATGCATGAATATCCTGAGAAAATTTTAGCTCTAACTTTCATAGCATGAGTGCAAACACAGTAGTTTGTGTGGGTAGAGAAAATATACATACATAGGGATACACATGCATATACCCAGTAGTTAGCAGAAACACACACCTAGCTGGCCGTTCAAATAAAAATTATATCCATAACTAACACCCAAAAAAGACAAGGAATGCCTGAGCCAAAGAATTCATGCATGAAATGTGTGAAAGAACTTTGCCAAAAAGGGTTAAGACAGGGAAAAAGGAGAACTGCAGGGAGAGGGTAAACTGTTGGGTGAAATTAGGGAATCATGATGGAATTTCTGATGAAAATAAATTACCTAACTAACCTTAAAACCCTAACAACTCCACTATATACCATACTATCTCCTACGGGTGCACATTGGAAGGCCAGAAATCAAAACACAGAAAAGGGAAGTAAGCAACAGATTAAGGAAAAACAATGGCAAACTTGAATCAAGACCTAGGAAGAAGAAACATGGTGAGTAAATCCTCACTTGGCAAGGCATTAAGACCTATGAAAGGCAGCCATAAAACCTTTAGCTTATCTTGATTTTTCTGTGATGTTTATATGCATTTTAGTTGACAATTTCCTGTTGTTTCTGGACTTTGTGTTTTGCAGTGCTTTGTTACTATTTAAATTATGACTTGATTGTACATGTTAATTTAATGATAGTATGATAATAACTGACTTACTGGTGGAATTCTAAGTTTGAGAAAATATTTTTGGTTTAAGTATATACTAGCAAGAAAAGTAGGGTGCAAGGCAGTAAGGGGAAGGGAATCCTCTGGCTTATGTCTTGCATTTGAAAAGATGATTGAGATACAGTGGAAGTTCCACATGTTAAATCTTGATGCATCATAGGGTACCCTCTGGAAATAAGGTTATTGAGAAAATACATTATAATGCATGGGATGGCTACAAGGACCTTATTGCTAGAGAACCCTAGTAGCATTCCATTTGGAAATGCTCTGAGTTATGCTTCAACCAAAAATATGTTTCTGCAGGAAATTAACTTGAAATGACTTTCAAATATGAGTGATGGTTGAATACATGGGTTACTGAATGGTTGATGGATGTATAAAACTGCTTGTATGCATTGATTAGGGGTACAACAGGGTGGGGCATGACACTGCATAGGTAATAGTGGGTCATGGGAAAGAATTTAGTAATTAAACTCAAGGCATGGGTCACCTCTATCAGGTTGGATATGAGGGAAGGGGGTATGACATGGTAGTTGGCTTGCATCAAGGTTTGGGTGTAAGTTTGCACATGACATGTTTATGTCCAAAAGCTAGTAGTGCACTGGAAAATCAAACAGTAGCTTCCAGGCAGTGTGCACCAGTGCAACTACAAAATGTGATACTGGACTCTTAAAAAAAAATGTGTTATGGATTGATAAGCAAAGATGTATATGCTAGGAGTATGGTGAGTACTGGTATGCAGACCAGTTTTGATGCTTTAGCTAAATGGTAGGAGTTTTGCTTGTTCAATGGTTATGAAATGCCTGTGTGATTTGTATGATGGCTGCTATGAATGCTTGAAATAAGAATTTCTGCTAAGGAATTGGTTTAAGCACTTATACATGCATTTAACAATTCACTCATTTCACTGTAAAGACACAACAAAAATGTGTACCTGATGAAAGGGGTTAACAATTTGGGTAAAACAGTTAGTATCTGAAATTAAGGTGATATGGAATCAGTTTCATAAATCTTATGTACTTGTCAATTGAACTTACTCATACCAGATTTCAATCTGACCTGTTTGTTGCTTGCATCAAATGGGTGTTTCACTTGCATTGTGAAGCAGACCCTGAGATGGTTGCAGGAAGAAAGGATGCTAAATAGTAAGATGCAGACATATGATGCTTGAAGGAATTGCAAACTAACTAAGCTAGGATTTTGTAGGAGAATAGTTCTTCTGTTTTGTTTTCAATAAAAGCTTTATGTAATGATGTTTCAAATTATGCAAGAAAAACTTTATTACTATGTAAAGGATGATTGGGAAAAGTATGTTGTAATGAACATTATTTTCAGTAAAAGATGATAAGGCCTTTAGCTTCATGTTAGAAACTGTGAACATACCTATTTCTTGAAAATTAGATAAGGAAATTGGTAGTGGGTCTGAAGCATAAGTAAACTAGTATGCTTATGTATTAATTTGTTTAGGAAAAACTAGAACCTGTTCATCTAGTCACTGCTAACATCATGAGATAAGAAATACCATGGACAGAAAAGAAAAGAATAACATAGAAGGGGTAACTCAGAAGTAAAATTGCATTTGGTAATTATTGGTATAAGTGAAATTTGTAGATTCAACTAATTCATTTCAGAATCATACCTAAACGAAATTAGTCCACTTAAGGACCAAAGAGGAAGTAAACTGCAGTTGTGCATGATTATGTGCAAACAGTTGCACAGAAACATGCACAGTCTCAATTTGGTCATTGAAAGGGAAAGAACCTTGGGTAAGTTGAAATGCTATAAGTCAGTTCCCATATTTCACTTAATACACCAATGATAAACACAAGGAAACAAGTAGGAATTAGCTGAATGAATGGCACAGAGATTCAAAAGGAAGGGATCTTCTTGGTTGTTTTTGTTGTGAATGACTCAGTTTGATTTTGTTTAAAAATGGGCTGAGTTACTCAAAACAAAAATATAAATAAAAACATACTCTGATATAAAAAACTATGTGAATAATCAAATAGTTTTTACAATGAAGTATATCAATATTTTTATATTGATTGGAGTGGATCTTGGGAAATAAATAAATAAAAAAATAAAAAAAATAAAATGATAAGTAGGAAGGGGTTGTCTCAGACCTCTATAAAGATCGGTGATTCCGCAAATTTTTGATTGATTTGTAAAGGGGTGAAAATCCTTTATAATTGGCATTGATTCACCGGAGATTCATGTATTCTCGGTTTTCGATGCTATCTATCTCCTGCTCTACCCGTATTCTATCTCTGGCGATCGAATGTCGATTTGCCTTAGATTTTCGAATTGATTATATTCCTAAAGTCACGGTTGACCGGTTAAGGTCGTCCGCGATTTATATAGGCTTATCATCTTCTATTTGGTAATAAAATTATCTTATCTTCGTTCGAGCTTATCTTCGAACCAGAGTTCTATTTGATTAGAGTTCCTCTAAATTCGAATCTCCATTTTGCTTGAAATCTCACCTTGAATCATTCTTTGGAAATTTGTGTTTGATTGCATTTTGAATATGTGCATACATCGAAATTATTATTTTGATAAGGATGGCCCTATTTTGTATATAAAAGTGAAATGTTTTCAATAAGGATTTTTACCTTTGGAAAATGAAAATTTGAAGCTTCGAAAGGATTTGAAATTTTGGAAATTTATAAGAAAATGTGATTTATATAAAAATGATTTATAAATGAAGGGTTTTGAATTTGAATTTCGAGGAATCGAACTCCGATGTTTTGAAATGGGTTTTTAAGATTTTGGAAAATATATAATAATAATATGATTTAAAGATATTTTTCCAAATAAAAAATGTTTCAAATGTGTTCGAATGAATTCCAATGATTTCGAAGAGATTTCAAAGAAGTTTCAAGAAATAAAAGTCCAGAATCCACTTATGTCACTGAAAAATGATTTCGGTGATGAATACATGAATCATCGACATTGATTTTTGAGTTTCTTTGTGGGGGAGAGGCCACCCTAGTAGCTTTGCTAAGCGAGTGAGTTTATGAAACCAAATTTTGGTTTCTGATTTCGAAGTATGGTTTGATATTCGAAAGATATGTGTATATTTATATATATAATTGAAATGATTTAAAATATGCCAATGTTCAGTCCTCGAGATTCAGATTTGTTTTGGTATAACCTTACCTATCGGAATTGATTGCTAATTTGTTGGTGATTACCAACTCTTGGATTGAAAATATGATTTCTTCGACTATTTTGAAGGTTGAGCACTTCCAAATCAAGGTTAACTTTTCAAAGCTAAGAAATTTTGAATGGTATAAGGTATTTGATAAAGTATAAGTTTAGTTTGGTATGATTAATGTATAAAGTAATATGATTTATATAAGTTTGAAACTGTTGTGGAGTGAAATAAATAAGACTATTTTGAATTATACTGGTATGAAATATAGTTTTGAAAAGATATTTGATGTAAAATGTTGAGTTTTTGTTAAGTTTATAAGTTAAGGAAAATAGTGAATTTTGGCTTAACAAATGAAAGTGAGTTTTAAATTGAATATTTGATTTAAAATTTTGTTGTGATAAATCATATGTTAAAAATTATTTAAATGTGAAATTTTGAAGTCTAGATATATGATTTATAAGTTTAAAATTTGATAAAATTGAAGTTGTATTGTTTTTGGAAAGTTATAATAAAATTTGGAATTTTATTAATAGCATTTCTAAAATGTTATAGTTTTATGACAACACTTTAAAATGCTGTTGTTTTTGAGTTTAACTTTGTTTGAAGTAACTAAATATCTGTTATGGCATTTTATAAATGCCGTTATTCTTGAACTAAACTATTTTGGAAATATATGTTACGATAGCACTTTTAAATGCTGTCGTTGTTATAATTTGACAATGTTTCGTAATGTTATAGATTTTAACACTGTTTGAGTTATGTTTTAAAGTGTTAAATGATTTAATTTTTGGAATTGATTATTTGTGAAATTTAAGGAGTTTTGAATATAATTTAATATTTAAATTTGAATTTTAAGGAATTTAAATTGAATTTGAATTTAAATAAGGTTTACTCGGTTATGTGTTAAATGGAATGAAATGTAATGAGATAAATGAATATTTGAATGGAATTTTGAAATGTATTTTGTAATGATATTTGAAATAATAAATGAATGACATATTTTTTTTAAAATGATATTTAAATTTGAATATTTGAAATTGAATTCAAATAATGATTTGATAATGAGGCTTTGAATGATATAATCTTTATTTGATAAAGAATGTGAATTTGGAATGATAATTGGTTTTGATAAATGAATATTTGAAGTTTATATTAGTATGAATGGATATTTAGTTACTGGAAATTCTGGTTTATTTAAATGATATTGGGTTTATGAAATGAATATTTCAAAACTATGTAATAATGAAGTAAAATTTAAGATATATGAAATTATAAAATTTAATTTTGGAATATGGTACATTTAAGCTCTGAAATATATTAAATATTGAATAGTTTATTTTGTGGAACAAATCTTTATTTGAAATTTGATAATATTTGAAATGGTTTTGTTGGAAAACTAAATTGAATTGAAACTGATGGTTTGAATTGAATTAAAGCTGGAACTTGTAGACTTGGGTTCAAATTGAATAAATTTGTGAAATGCAAAGTGATTTATGATTTCAAATGTATGATTTAGAAAAGTTATGATTTTCAAAGTGTAATGATTTCAAGTATTTTGGTTTCGAAAGATTTATAACTTTGAAAGTATTATGATTTTTGAAAGTGAATATATGTTTGAAATGGAAATGAATTTGTTTGACCTAAATTTTTGTTGATTTGGAAATTTGGATTATTTTCTAAATCTATTGTTTTAAGAAACTTTGAAACTGAGTATATGTAATTTGGAAGAAATGATTTGGCGAAATCATATATGATTTTGAAACTGAAATGTTATTGAAACAAATTAAAATTGAGAACTTTGTTTTACTAAGTACTTGATTTGGGGGTTATCGAACTTATATAAAATGGATTTGTATAAGTATGAAGTTGATTTGAAAATGTTGAATTGAAAAGGTACTTAATTTGTAAATTAAAATCTTATATAATCAAAGTCCATATAAGTGTGATTTGATATACTATTGATTTTGGAAAGTATTCGATTTGAAAATAAAAGTTTATATATAATGGAATTTATATAAGTGCGATATTTGAAGCTATGATTTTGAAGGGCTACTATATATGGTATATTATATTTTGATGTAAGAGGTATGGGAAGTACCCTCTGGAAGAAGTATAGTGATATGCTTCGACCCAGATGGACTTGGGGAATCCAGGAATGGATTCGACCGATAAGCCCTAATGGACTTGGGTGAATTCAAAAATGGATTCGAACTGATATGGTTGTCCGGACTTAAAATCATGAGTTCCTTGATTTTTTCAGGGTAGATGGTTCTTTAGTTTACGCAATGGAGGCGCTTTCGATCCTGGGATCTGTTGTTTATGGATATTCCGGGAAGGAAGTGCATCCATTGCGTAAATCATTGAATCAGCAGCGTACCACTGCAGTAGGGGTTGATGGTCCCTTATTTACGAACTGGCTACGATATTTTTATGGAATCCGGAAGATAGAAGGATCTTCTGGAAAGTGTTGTGTCCATTACGTAAATACTGGATCAGCAGCGGGCCACTGCTATCGTATTATCATCATTTGACATTGGATTTTGAGCGGAACTTCTCATACCTATTTTTTTTAGTATTTTCACTGGGTGTTGAAACAGGTCTACTAAGTACTTGAAGAATTCTAGCTTTGCGCCTGATCAACGCATAGCCAGAATCTGCAGGAACGAAAGTAAACTTGTTAAGACATCGAGTTATAAAAGTATTTTGGTAAAGTATTGTATAAATGATATTCTAATCATGATTTAAAATGTCTTAAATATTGTTTACTTCGAACTATCAAATTTGAATCAATAACTAATTATCATAGTAAATGTTTAACATGTTAAATATTTTTTTTTTAAAATAATGATTTCCCTCCTAGCTACTTTTTCCCTACCTTCTTTCAGGATGTCTTCCAACCTATTGTTCTTTCTTGTTGTTTCTCCGCATCCTTTCTTTTCGAGGACGAAAAGATTTGAGTGGAGGAGAGTGTAACAACCCTAGATTTTTTCATATATTTTAATATTTGACTTTATTTTATTTTGAAATTATTTTAAACTTATTTTATTTCAAACATTTCATTTTTAAATATAAGTGTTGATTATTATGTGAATTATAATTTCAAACCGGTATAAATTGGATATTCTACTGAAAGATGAATTTCTGTTCAAACTGGTCAAACCTTGACTTTTAAATTTCAAATTTAATTATTTAAATTCTTAAATTTTATCTTTTATTATGAAAATAGATTTAATAACTTAACTTGAATACTGCTTTCCGTTTCGTTGAAAATGGATTTAAATTGTGAAAGTTATGTACATTTCAATTTTGAGTATAATTTGTTTTATTTTGCAATTTTGTCTATTTTAAATTATATAAATCATATTTTATTTATTATATTTTATTCTAATATTTTTTAATATGTTATTTAATGTATATTTTTTCTTTTAATATTTTTAAAGTGATAATAAATTTTTTCCAAAATTTACTGTATTCATTTCCTATTTTTAAAGGCTGTTTTCTATTTTTCTGCTATTTTCTTCATTAAAATTATATTTAAATAAAATTTATATATTTATTTTGTGAATGCATTTTTATTTTATGTTATTATCTTTGTTATAAATATTTTTACAAGTCCATATAAAATTTCCAAAGTTCATTCTGTTTATTTTTCATATTTTCAAGACTAGTTGCAATTTTTGCTGTTTTTATTAATTAAATTAAATATAATTAATATTTATTTATTTAATTTTGTCTATTTACTAAATTTTCGTTTTTTTATTTGAATATATATATATATATTTCAGTTATTTAAATTAAAAAGAAATGGTTGGATATTTGAAAGGTTTTAAACTCTTGAAATTCCAAAGTCCTTTTACCTCCCGACCTTTCATTTTCTTAACCTCCATTCTTTATTGTTTTGGTCGTGCATTACCACCATCTTTCCAACTGACTTCTTTTTTTTTTTCACGTAAATCATTTCTCATTCCTTAAGGAAAAAGTCACGGCAATTTTTGGCCAATTATTTTTGGTAAAGCTTCTTTTCTTCTTGTTTTTTTGTGCTTTTCTAAGTGATTTTGTACATTGTTCTCAACTTCATGGATCCACTCCTCCTCAAACAGATCTAGGCCAACCTCCACCACCTTGTTTTCTGATCAACCACCCCCTAGTACCCTACCATGGCTAGGCCGAGGCAGCTAGACAAGCATCACAACCAAAAATCCAATAATACATCACATGCATACAAGTCTAGACCTAGAATTGTCATCACGACCTTCTACCACCATTTTCTGCCGCCACCGCCACCACCACCACCTATGACCTGACCTCCACCCTCTGCCACATCATCCACCACCACCAGCACCCAATAGCCGAGCCCCTGAGCCTCTGGCCGAACCAAGTTGTGGCCTAAAAGTGATGATACTTTGTCTTGTATAGCCTTGTACACTTAGATCTATGAACCCACTTTCAAACACAACCTAGATCGACCCATATGTACCCAAACCAGACCCAATCCCCTGTGTTAGCTGAGCCAAACACATGCCTAACCGAAGTACCTGAGGTTGAGAACAAGTGCAATTCAAATGGATATGGTTTTGGGTGTTGCTTCTAATTTTATTGATGTTAAAGCGTGTTGTAACTTATATATATATATATATATATATATATATATAAATATATATATATATATATTGTATTATTTTGTTTAAATGTTTCAAGGGGTATAGCTTTGACTCTCCACTCTCAAAATTGTAGTAGTGTTGTCGTGCCTTCGTAGTGTCAATATTGTTGCTTTGGTAGCGATCTCCAGCTTTGAACAGGTGAGTAAATCTCACCAGACTAATATGTACTTATATAGTGATAAACTGACATCACCTGAATCTGTAAATGCATATCATCCTGTTATAACTGCTATATTATATTCATATGATGTTCGCACCTATATTTACACCTGTTATACCACATGTTACTGTTATTTCATTCTATTCTGTTATTTTCATCAGTTTATCACACTGCAAGTTCCCTGTAGACTAGAATCACTATGGGTTGAAATGATACATACCCGAACGGACTTTAGTATAGGGAAAAATCGTTATGGACTGAAATGATAGGCCTAACCGGTTTTCATTTCATTCATTTTACTTGGGACTACGGGTTTGAAATGATAGAACCCGGGTTTTCTTTGTAAATTGCGGATTGAAATGATATATATCCGTATCACTTGACCTAGGCTAGAAAACTATATACAGACCCGTGGTTTATATAATATTTTTCTGAAATGTTTTAAAAATATTTTAAATGTAAAAGTATAATATTCTAAATTAAAATGAATTTAAATGAATTTTATGAGATTATAATGATTTTTGAATAAGCTAAAATGTTGAATAAATGAATGTTTAAGTTAAATCTTGAAATATAACTCAAATGGAAATTTTTGAAATTTTGTTTAAAATGTAAAATTTTAATTAAGTAAAATAAATGGCAATAAGTTACATTTTTGGAAATTTTAAATCTAATTGTTATGTTGAAAATTTAATTAAAGAAATGAAATTTAATACTTAAATTTAAATAAAGAATTGAAATTTAATGTTTGAATTTAATATGTAAATTATTATCAAATATTGACTTTTGAATAGAAATTTAACTTTATAAAATCATGAATATACGGGCATTATAAATGATTGTTTCAAAGTATAAATTATGATTTTTAGTTAAAAATAATTTATATTAAAATATAATTGTTTGTGAAACTGTATTGAAAACCTTGAATTTTAATTAATAGCATTTCTAAAATGCTATTATTTCTAAGGTAAAGGATATTACAACAATTATAAATGTTGTAGTTGATATAAATGAACAAATGGATAAATTTTAATAAAGGGATATTATAGTACTTTATAAGTGTTATAATTGTGGAATTTAACTAAGATTTTATTTGAACTAATGTAACTCTATTACAGTATTTTTAATGTTGTCTTTTGTTAAATTGAACTGTTTTGAAAGTAACTTTCTGTAGCATTTTCCAAATGCTGCGAAAGGTGAATTTTCATTGTTTTGATAAGTTTAAGTAAATAAATGGAATTTGGAAGATTTAAAATTTGAAATTATAATAACTTCATTTTAATGATTTAAAATGAAGTAATTTGTTTGAAATATAAACTATTTTGAAATGTGCATTGAAATGGTATTTTAAATAAAATAAATGTAGTATTGAAAAAATGTGATATTGTGACATTTTTGAAATGGATTTTTGAATGATATTGAATTTTTGAATGATAATTGATTTCAAAATATAAATTACTATTTTGAAATTTTAACCACGGATATATTTAAATTTTTGGTTTAACTGATCCTTAGAGGATCGGCGGTCCCAAGCATCCTTTAAGTTATTATGCATTACTGCTACAGTTCACTTGAGTTGGTTTACATTATATAAGTGTATGTTGTCCTGACACGAGTGTTTTGTGTTTTACTTTACGCTCGGGTCATCCTGAGTATTTACAGCTTAGCTTTGGATTTCTTTCTGGAGCTAGGAATCGCTGGAGATTCCGCTTGTCTAGTTATCTATTCCTTTTCAGTTCCAGTTGTTCTATTTCAGCTCTGGTATTTTTAAACTTCTATGTATTGGAGATTTCTATTGTATATGTTTTCAGACTGATATTATGTATTATATTTTGGGAGTTTGTTATAGGAGCTTCATGAACTACTATGGTATTTTAATTTCCGCTGCGAGTTATTCTGATATTTCTGTGTCTGTGATTCTGTGATTGTGTTTCATTTGCTCCAAATTTATTTACAATGCGGTATTTTGAGCAATTCAAGTTCGACATGCGTGGATGCGAATGGCTGAAAATATCGGGTTGTTACATTTGGTATCAGAGCTTTGGTTTTAGGCAAACCATAGCCAGCGGAGCAAAAACTCATTAGAATTAGGGTAGAAATACCCTAGAATGAGTGAAATCAATCTCAGAATCCTTTCTTGTGAGAGAACGTATTTTTGAAGTATAGAATAATTTCCAATTGATTTTAAAAGGATTTTCAAAGATTATTTTGGTATAAAATTTTTCTTACTTTGAAATCAATATTTTCTAAATTTCATCTCTTCAGTATCCATCTTGTTAGAAATCTCTTGGTTAGGATTCTTATCGATTAGGATTCCTTGAACTTTAGAACGCTCCCACTTGTTCTGAAATCCAGTCTTGTCTTCCTTATTCCATCCCTTTTGATTTTGGAGCATTTCATAACTCCACTTTGGAATGACCTCTATAAAGATCGGTGATTCCGCAAATTTTTGATTGATTTGTAAAGGGGTGAAAATCCTTTATAATTGGCATTGATTCACCGGAGATTCATGTATTCTCGGTTTTCGATGCTATCTATCTCCTGCTCTACCCGGATTCTATCTCTGGCGATCGAATGTCGATTTGCCTTAGATTTTCGAATTGATTATATTCCTAAAGTCACGGTTGACCGGTTAAGGTCGTCCGCGATTTATATAGGCTTATCATCTTCTATTTGGTAATAAAATTATCTTATCTTTGTTCGAGCTTATCTTCGAACCAGAGTTCTATTTGATTAGAGTTCCTCTAAATTCGAATCTCCATTTTGCTTGAAATCTCACCTTGAATCATTCTTTGGAAATTTGTGTTTGATTGCATTTTGAATTTGTGCATACATCGAAATTATTATTTTGATAAGGATGGCCCTATTTTGTTTATAAAAGTGAAATGTTTTCAATAAGGATTTTTACCTTTGGAAAATGAAAATTTGAAGCTCTGAAAGGATTTGAAATTTTGGAAATTTATAGGAAAATGTGATTTATATAAAAATGATTTATAAATGAAGGGTTTTGAATTTGAATTTCGAGGAATCGAACTCCGATGTTTTGAAATGGGTTTTTAAGATTTTGGAAAATATATAATAATAATATGATTTAAAGATATTTTTCCAAATAAAAAATGTTTCAAATGTGTTCGAATGAATTCCAATGATTTCGAAGAGATTTCAAAGAAGTTTCAATAAATAAAAGTCTAGAACCCACTTATGTCACTGAAAAATAATTTCGGTGATGAATATATGAATCATCGACATTGATTTTTGAGTTTCTTTGTGGGGGAGAGGCCACTCTAGTAGCTTTGCTATGCGAGTGAGTTTATGAAACCAAATTTTGATTTCCGATTTCGAAGTATGGTTTTATATTCGAAAGATATGTGTGTATATATATATATATAATTGAAATGATTTAAAATAAGCCAATGTTCAGTCCTCGAGATTCAGATTTGTTTTGGTATAACCTTACCTATCGGAATTGATTACTAATTTGTTGGTGATTTCTAACTCTTGGATTGAAATATGATTTCTTCGACTATTTTGAAGGTTCGAGCACTTTCAAATCAAGGTTAACTTTTCAAAGCTAAGAAATTTTGAATGGTATAAGGTATTTGATAAAGTATAAGTTTAGTTTGGTATGATTAATGTATAAAGTAATATGATTTATATAAGTTTGAAACTGTTGTGGAGTGAAATAAATAAGACTATTTTGAATTATACTGGTATGAAATATAGTTTTGAAAAGATATTTGAAGTAAAATGTTGAGTTTTTGTTAAGTTTATAAGTTAAGGAAAATAGTGAATTTTGGCTTAACAAATGAAAGTGAGTTTTAAATTGAATATTTGATTTAAAATTTTGTTGTGATAAATCATATGTTAAAAATTATTTAAATGTGAAATTTTGAAGCCTAAATATATGATTTATAAGTTTAAAATTTGATAAAATTGAAGTTGTATTGTTTTTGGAAAGTTATAATAAAATCTGGAATTTTATTAATAGCATTTCTAAAATGCTATAGTTTTATGACAACACTTTAAAATGCTGTTGTTTTTGAATTTAACTTTGTTTGAAGTAACTAAATATCTTTTATGGCATTTTATAAATGCCGTTATTCTTGAACTAAACTATTTTGGAAATATATGTTACGATAGCACTTTTAAATGCTGTCGTTGTTATAATTTGACAATGTTTCGTAATGTTATAGATTTTAACACTGTTTGAGTTATGTTTTAAAGTGTTAAATGATTTAATTTTTGGAATTGATTATTTGTGAAATTTAAGGAGTTTTGAATATAATTTAATATTTAAATTTGAATTTTAAGGAATTTAAATTGAATTTGAATTTAAATAAGGTTTACTCGGTTATGTGTTAAATGGAATGAAATGTAATGAGATAAATGAATATTTGAATGGAATTTTGAAATGTATTTTGTAATGATATTTGAAATAATAAATGAATGACATATTTTTTTTTTTAAAATGATATTTAAATTTGAATATTTGAAATTGAATTCAAATAATGATTTGATAATGAGGCTTTGAATGATATAATCTTTATTTGATAAAGAATGTGAATTTGGAATGATAATTGGTTTTGATAAATGAATATTTGAAGTTTATATTAGTATGAATGGATATTTAGTTACTGGAAATTCTGGTTTATTTAAATGATATTGGGTTTATGAAATGAATATTTCAAAACTATGTAATAATGAAGTAAAATTTAAGATATATGAAATTATAAAATTTAATTTTGGAATATGGTACATTTAAGCTCTGAAATATATTAAAGATTGAATAGTTTATTTTGTGGAACAAATCTTTATTTGAAATTTGATAATATTTGAAATGGTTTTGTTGGAAAACTAAATTGAATTGAAACTGATGGTTTGAATTGAATTAAAGCTGGAACTTGTAGACTTGGGTTCAAATTGAATAAATTTGTGAAATGCAAAGTGATTTATGATTTCAAATGTATGATTTAGAAAAGTTATGATTTTCAAAGTGTAATGATTTCAAGTATTTTGGTTTCGAAAGATTTATAACTTTGAAAGTATTATGATTTTTGAAAGTGAATATATGTTTGAAATGGAAATGAATTTGTTTGACCTAAATTTTTGTTGATTTGGAAATTTGGATTATTTTCTAAATCTATTGTTTTAAGAAACTTTGAAACTGAGTATATGTAATTTGGAAGAAATGATTTGGCGAAATCATATATGATTTTGAAACTGAAATGTTATTGAAACAAATTAAAATTGAGAACTTTGTTTTACTAAGTACTTGATTTGGGGGTTATCGAACTTATATAAAATGGATTTGTATAAGTATGAAGTTGACTTGAAAATGTTGAATTGAAAAGGTACTTAATTTGTAAATTAAAATCTTATATAATCAAAGTCCATATAAGTGTGATTTGATATACTATTGATTTTGGAAAGTATTCGATTTGAAAATAAAATTTTATATATAATGGAATTTATATAAGTGCGATATTTAAAGCTATGATTTTGAAGGGCTACTATATATGGTATATTATATTTTGATGTAAGAGGTATGGGAAGTACCCTCCGGAAGAAGTATAGTGATATGCTTCGACCCAGATGGACTTGGGGAATCCAGGAATGGATTCGACCGATAAGCCCTAATGGACTTGGGTGAATTCAAAAATGGATTCGAACTGATATGGTTGTCCGGACTTAAAATCATGAGTTCCTTGATTTTTTCAGGGTAGATGGTTCTTTAGTTTACGCAATGGAGGCGCTTTCGATCCTGGGATCTGTTGTTTATGGATCTTCCGGGAAGGAAGTGCATCCATTGCGTAAATCATTGAATCAGCAGCGTACCACTGCAGTAGGGGTCGATGGTCCCTTGTTTACGAACTGGCTACGATATTTTTCTGGAATCCGAAAGATAGAAGGATCTTCTGGAAAGTGTTGTGTCCATTACGTAAATACTGGATCAGCAGCGGGCCATTGCTATCGTATTATCATCATTTGACATTGGATTTTGAGCGGAACTTCTCATACCTATTTTTTTTAGTATTTTCCCTGGGTGTTGAAACAGGTCTACTAAGTACTTGGAGAATTCTAGCTTTGCGCCTGATCAACGCATAGCCAGAATCTGCAGGAACGAAAGTAAACTTGTTAAGACATCGAGTTATAAAAGTATTTTGGTAAAGTATTGTATGAAGGATATTCTAATCATGATTTAAAATGTCTTAAATATTGTTTACTTCGAACTATCAAATTTGAATCAATAACTAATTATCATAGTAAATGTTTAACATGTTAAATTTTTTTTTTAAAATAATGCTTTCCCTCCTAGCTACTTTTTCCCTACCTTCTTTCAGGATGTCTTCCAACCTATTGTTCTTTCTTGTTGTTTCTCCGCATCCTTTCTTTTCGAGGACGAAAAGATTTGAGTGGAGGAGAGTGTAACAACCCTAGATTTTTTCATATATTTTAATATTTGACTTTATTTTATTTTGAAATTATTTTAAACTTATTTTATTTCAAACATTTCATTTTTAAATATAAGTGTTGATTATTATGTGAATTATAATTTCAAACCGGTATAAATTGGATATTTCACTGAAAGATGAATTTCTGTTCAAACTGGTCAAACCTTGACTTTTAAATTTCAAATTTAATTATTTAAATTCTTAAATTTTATCTTTTATTATGAAAATAGATTTAATAACTTAACTTGAATACTGCTTTTCGTTTCGTTGAAAATGGATTTAAAATGTGAAAGTTATGTACATTTCAATTTTGAGTATAATTTGTTTTATTTTGCAATTTTGTCTATTTTAAATTATATAAATCATATTTTCTTTATTATATTTTATTCTAATATTTTTTAATATGTTATTTAATGTATATTTTTTCTTTTAATATTTTTAAAGTGATAATAAAATTTTTCCAAAATTTACTGTATTTGTTTCCTATTTTTAAAGGCTGTTTTCTATTTTTCTGCTATTTTCTTCATTAAAATTATATTTAATTAAAATTTATATATTTATTTTGTGAATGCATTTTTATTTTATGTTATTATCTTTGTTATAAATATTTTTACAAGTCCATATAAAATTTCCAAAGTTCATTCTGTTTATTTTTCATATTTTCAAGACTAGTTGCAATTTTTGCTGTTTTTATTAATTAAATTAAATATAATTAATATTTATTTATTTAATTTTGTCTATTTACTAAGTTTTCATTTTTTTATTTGAATTTATATATATATATATATATATATATATATATATATATATATTTCAGTTATTTAAATTAAAAAGAAATGGTTGGATATTTGAAAGGTTTTAAACTCTTGAAATTCCAAGTCCTTTTACCTCCCGACCTTTCATTTTCTTAACCTCCATTCTTTATTGTTTTGGTCGTGCATTACCACCTTCTTTCCAGCTGACTTCTCCTTTTTTTTCACGTAAATCATTTCTCATTCCTTGAGGAAAAAGTCACGGCAATTTTTTGCCAAATTTTTTTTTGCTAAAGCTTCTTTTCTTCTTGTTTTTTTGTGCTTTCCTAAGTGATTTTGTATATTGTTCTCAACTTCATGGATCCACTCCTCCTCAACCAGATCTAGGCCAACCTCCACCACCTTTTTTCTGATCAACCACCCCCAGTACCCCACCATGGCCAGGCCGAGGCAGCTAGACAAGCATCACAACCAAAAATCCAATAATACATCACATACATACAAGTCTAGACCTAGAATTGTCATCACCACCTTCTACCACCATTTGCCACCACCACCACCACCACCACCTCTGACCTGACCTCCACCCTCTGCCACATCATCCACCACCACCAGTACCCACTAGCCGAGCCCCTGAGCCTCTGGCCGAACCAAGTTGTGGCCTAAAAGTGATGATACTTTGTCTTGTATAGCCTTGTACACTTAGATCTATGAACCCACTTTCAAACACAACCTAGATCGGCCCATATGTACCCAAACCAGACCCAATCCCCTGTGTTAGCTGAGCCAAACACATGCCTAACCGAAGTACCTGAGGTTGAGAACAAGTGCAATTCAAATGGATATGGTTTTGGGTGTTGCTTCTAATTTTATTGATGTTAAAGCGTGTTGTAACTTATGTATATATATATATATAAATATATATATATATATTGTATTATTTTGTTTAAATGTTTCAAGGGGTATAGCTTTGACTCTCCACTCTCAAAATTGTAGTAGTGTTGTCGTGCCTTCGTAGTGTCAGTATTGTTGCTTTGATAGCGATCTCCAGCTTTGAACAGGTGAGTAAATCTCACCAGACTAATATGTACTTATATAGTGATAAACTGACATCACCTGTATCTGTAAATGCATATCATCCTGTTATAACTGCTATATTATATTCATATGATGTTCACACCTATATTTACACCTGTTATACCACATGTTACTGTTATTTAATGCTATTCTGTTATTTTCATCAGTTTATCACACTGCAAGTTCCCTGTAGACTAGAATCACTATGGGTTGAAATGATACATACCCTAACGGACTTTAGAATAGGGAAAAATAGTTATGTGCTGAAATGATAGGCCTGAGCGGTTTTCATTTCATTCATTTTACTTGGGACTGCGTGTTTGAAATGATAGAACCTGGGTTTTCTTTGTAAATTGCAGATTGAAATGTTATATATCTGTATCACTTGACCTAGGCTAGAAAACTATATACAGACCCGTGGTTTATATAATATTTTTCTGAAATGTTTTAAAAATATTTTAAATGTAAAAATATAATATTCTGAATTAAAATGAATTTAAATGATTTTTATGAGATTATAATGATTTTTGAATAAGCTAAAATGTTGAATAAATGAATGTTTAAGTTAAATCTTGAAATATAACTTAAATGGAAATTTTTGAAATTTTGTTTAAAAAGTAAAATTTTAGTTAAGTAAAATAAATGGCAATAAGTTATATTTTTGGAAATTTTAAATCTAATTGTTAGGTTGAAAATTTAATTAAAGAAATGAAATTTAATACTTGAATTTAAATAAAGAATTGAAATTTAATGTTTGAATTTAATATGTAAATTATTATTAAATATTGACTTTTGAATAGAAATTTAACTTTATAAAATCAAGAATACATGGGCATTATAAATGATTGTTTCAAAGTATAAATTATGATTTTTAGTTAAAAATGGTTTATATTAAAATATAATTGTTTGTGAAACTGTATTGAAAACCTTGAATTTTAATTAATAGCATTTCTAAAATGCTATTATTTCTAAGGTAAAGGATATTACAAAAATTGTAAATGTTGTAGTTGATATAAATGAACCGAATGGATAAATTTTAATAAAGGGATATTATATTACTTTGTAAATGTTATAATTGTGGAATTTAACTAAGGTTTTATTTGAACTAATGTAACTCTATTACAGTATTTTTAATGCCATCTTTTGTTAAATCGAACTGTTTTGAAAGTAACTTTCTGTAGCATTTTCCAAATGCTGCGAGTGGTGAATTTTCATTGTTTTGATAAGTTTAAGTAAATAAATGGACTTTGGAAGATTTAAATTTTGAAATTATAATAACTTCATTTTAATGATTTAAAATGAAGTAATTTGTTTGAAATATAAACTATTTTGAAATGTGCATTGAAATGGTTTTTAAATAAAATAAATGTAGTATTGAAAAGATGTGATATTGTGACATTTTTGAAATGGATTTTTGAATGATATCGAATTTTTGAAATGATAATTGATTTCAAAATATAAATTACTATTTTGAAAATTTAACCACGGATATATTTAAATTTTTGGTTTAACTGATCCTTAGAGGATCGGCGGTCCCAAGCATCCTTTAAGTTATTATGCATTACTGCTACAGTTCACTTGAGTTGGTTTACATTATATAAGTATATGCTGTCCTGACTCGAGTGTTTTGTGTTTTACTTTACGCTCGGGTCAGCCTAAGTATTTACAGCTTAGCTTTGGATTTCTTTCTGGAGCTAGGAATCGCTGGAGATTCCGCTTGTCTAGTTATCTATTCCTTTTCAGTTCCAGTTGTTCTATTTCAGCTCTGGTATTTTTAAACTTCTATGTATTGGAGATTTCTATTGTATATGTTTTCAGACTGATATTATGTATTATGTTTTGAGAGTTTGTTATAGTAGCTTCATGAACTACTATGGTATTTTAATTTCCGCTGCGAGTTATTCTGATATTTCTATGTCTGTGATTCTGTTTCATTTGCTCCAAATTTGTTTACAATGCGGTATTTTGAGCAATTCAAGTCCGACATGTGCGGATGCGAATGGCTGAAAATATCGGGTTGTTACAGTTGTACTGACAATGCAGCATATGAACAACAACGATAATCTGGGAAATGAGAATGGTGATGCTAAACTAAAAGTAAATGACTTTTTACTGCTCACCGTGGTCATTCGATAGTTTTATTGATAATATGGAATATGAATGACAATGGCAATCTCCAAAATGAGAACGGTGATGCTAAACTAAAATTAATGACTTTTCATAGCTCACTACCATTGTTCGATAGTTGTTCTGTCCACACAACATATAGATGACAATGGCTTGTACCCGAACAGCGAGGCAGACCATGCCAAGTGTATGACAAAGCTTACGTAAAAGGTAATGTCCAAAAAACAACTCATGGGATGCGAAGACTAGTATGAGTAAATACATGTCTACACTGACTTGCGATCGCCATAGACTTGGAAGGGCAGAGGTTACACACATATCTTTCAAGCTATATTAAAATCAAACCGAATGAGGCCAAAGCCGTAAGAACGACAATAGAAGATGAGAGTTTGCCTGTAGTCATAATCTTTGTTCCAACTAAAAGAACTATAGCTAAAGAGCATGAGGTCACAATGAGACGAAATACCAGGCTCATGAATTAGGCCGATGAAATATCATGTTTTTTCCAACATTTATAACGCACTACCATCAGAATGAAGTGGTGAAGATGCACCGCCTTCTGAATGTGACAAACGTGGGAGTAAAATGAGAATAGAAATAGAGGAAAACTGCTCTGCATCCAAAGGACCTACTAGTTCCACTTTCTAATCTTAAGAACTTATAGATTGCCAACACTTTCAAGCACGCATCTGCCTTGGAGTTTTGGAGGACTCCTTGAGCAGTACCATGAGAAACCAAAAGCATTCCAAGGATTGCACACAAGGTTACTCAAACTTCACTCCACCAAAGATCTACGTTAGTTGAAGTAAAGCAAAGAAGTAGACGTCTGATCACAGTAGCTTGTACACCCTCATGCTAAGAGCAGACCAGAATGCACCAACATAGGAGCAGGCTAGAATAAGCCAGAGTAGAAGCGGGCCAACATTAAACTAGCACCACGCCTCAAACCTGGCAACACAAATCAACTCATCCCTAGCACAAATATCAAAATCAACATAGCGAATTGGAGGAAGACAGTTTAACTACAACCGTCTTAATGCAGGATCATACAAATAAAGCGCTCCATACAACTCAGTCTAATCTCATTAATCCCAATGCTTAAAGCAAAACAAAGGCACGGCTCATCCCATTGTCAAAAAAAAATAAAAATGATAAAGGTAAGATAGCTTACTCTAGAAAGAAAGAAGCAGTGTAGATTATTCCACACACAAGGTCTCATGCAAAGCCAATTCAAATTTCAAATATTCCTGCTCCAAATTTAGATATTCCCGCTTCAATTTTAGGAGTTTCGGCCTTCGTTTCAAACTCCCGCCAAAGACACGTCAGTAATCCAGATGCGTCAAACAGAGGATACAAATAGATGACACTTGTCAGGATCCAAGGGCTGAAGCATAACAACAAGAGAATTGTTGCGATCCGCGTACATCTCTATACTATAAATAGAAAAGGCGCTGTAGCAGGAAAGGGACTTTTCCCCACCTTTTAATACTTTTAAGGTTAAACAGAACAAATTATTGCACTCTCTGCCATTGAAATCTGTACCAGAAAAATATAAAAGAAGAAACGGAAATTTCCTCATGGATGAAGGATTGCTTAACATCCGAACCACGTAAATTCTTTGTGTACTTTACTATTTCCTGCATTTTTTATTTACCCGCCTCGTTTTCAGTACTGAATCTTACCTTATTTTTGTATGAGAATTAAATATTAGATGGATCTGACAATTTAACAAATAGTTAAAGTGCAACTACCTAATTGTGTAAGCATCCCTTGACATAATTAATACTTAACAACAAATTTACTTCCATTAAAATTTTGCTAATTCAAAATCATTAAGGTAATTCGTACGATAATTACTTCATCATTAGTTTGAGTGTTGTAAGACGAAAAAGCTTATCAACACAAATTATTATATATATATATATATATATATATAAATGTTTAAAATATTGTGTGAAATTTTATAAAATATTAATAAACAAAGTTTTATGTATGAAATTAATTTTTTATTTAATTTTATTAATTTTTGAACAAAATTTAGTTTAATAAATATTAAAAAAACTTTTTCATAATTATACTCCTCCCATGTCAGTGCCTCCCGTTGAGGTTAATGATGATGTGCCTCCTATTGGTCCTTCTACTATTTCTTCTATTGCACCTACGACTGTTCATCCTATTGATCTTAATGTTGCAGCCATTACTGCTTGTCCTATTATTTGGGATAAGCAGGAAAGGACTTGGATTCATGTTACGTTCGCAATGAGATATAGTCCCTTGGATGATATTTTTTTCAGATTTGCGTCTGTTGATGACTTGGACTTAAGATGCCTCTATTATTGTATATCAAGTGATTCGTTAGTTCTTGCTATGGATGGTCAACTTGCAAAAAGGAACGTAGATATGCTAGTTGATGACTCCTGGGATAGGGCGTTCACTTTCTCTCCTACTTCTATGGACTTTGTCCCTGGTCTTGCTTTGCTGTTTCAAGCCTTTGCTCGAATTGTTGGGGTTATCCCCTCGACGTTTACTCTTGTGTCTTTGGATGCAGGCTATTGCACTTCCTCTATTGAGGAGGATTAGTGTTTTCTGGTCATTCATAGTAGTTGTGGCTTTTCAACCACACTCATGTGTCATATTCTCCTGTTTTTATAATAGTAAAGATGTTTTAGCCTTTCTCATGTACTAATTTGTATTTTATTACTATGGTGATAAAAAGTGGACGGTCCATTATAAAACCGGCTGGCTTTGCCAAAATTATTTTTTTGTCGTAAGCATTATTGGATGTTATATATATATTATATATATTATATCTTATTTATGTATTAACATATATATATATATTATATTATATTATATATTATATATATTATATCTTATTTATGTATTAACATATATATATATATATTAACAAATTATTTATAGTTATATATATATATATATATCTTATTTTATACATATAAAAAATTAAATTTTGTTTTCGCATCTTATAATAAAATATTTTTTTAATTTTTATTTAAAATTATTATGCAATTATTTACATTCATATATTTACATACATAGTTACACACACACACATATTAGCAAAGCTAGCAGGGTTGATTGGGCCCTTTTTAGATTTATTAAATACATAGAAAAAATGTGATTTAACATACTTAACCCCAAGGAAAAATATACCAGGCAAAAATAAGAATTTGAGAGAGAAAACAAAAGTGGAAACACAAGAAAAAAATCACACAAACTCAGAAAGACCAGTCCCACATTTTAGTAGCATCTTCTTCACTCACTTAACTATGCAGACTAAAACCTTTCATGATACTATTATATATAATATTTTACAAAACCATACCAGATATACACTTGTGTTTAAAAACCCCAGTATTCCTCTCCCTCCAAATTTCAGCTACAAAGATCTTTAAAATAAGCAGCAGCATCAGAGTATCGTTATTTCTCCACCTTACTGCCTTAACAATCTATTTCATTCAGCTGCACTATCCTTCAAAGGAGCTTGGAAATTTCCTTTGCAAAGAATTTTACACCATAGGTAAAAGATGATAGGGCAATTGAAATAAATATGCAAGCTATCCTCAACATAGTTATTGCAAAATACACATTTACTCTTAACATTAAAACATCTGACTTGCAAATTAGACATAGTCAAGAGACCATTCTTTAGCACATTCCATAAAAGAAAATTAGTTTTTTTAATGCTAAACCTATTCCATACCCTGTTGTACCACCGGAACTTAGGATCAATATCAAAACTTGTAATAGCTTTGTAACATAGTGAAGATAACATAAGGCTTTTGCTTGCTAGTCCAAACATATAAATCATCACCCTCTGTTACTTTAGCATTTTGAATTAAATGCCAAACAGGCTGGAGTCTAACATTACTTGTATAAAGAAGAGAAATGAAGCCATCTATCAAATAATCACAAGCTTTGGCATTCAAAGTTATACCAGATTGGCATTTCTCATCATAAGTCAATTTATTAGCCAAAATGAATCCTTTTCTGTCCCAAGGCATAAACCAAAACTTTGCAAGATTGCTAGTAGATAACGTGAGTTGTACATGAGATAACATAAGGTTTCTTAGCTATAGAATTGATCTCCTAACCCATCCACACAAAAGGGATATGTCCATAACCCAAAAATTCTTGTTATGAAGGTGATACTTTCTTGCCTACTTGACCCAAATATTAGCCTTGTTGTTTAGAAAATTATCAATGTGCTTAGAAATGGCAACTAAATTCCAGCATTTCATACTTTCAATTCCCAAACCTTTAAAGCATATAGGCTTTTCAAGCTTGCTGAAAGCCAAGGAAACCAATTTTCTAGAATACATATTACATGTCTGCATAAAGTGATACATAGCTTGCCTTATTTAGTTTATGAGCTTGGTAGGAAAAATAAATGATCTACTCTAATAGACAGTCATGTCTTAAATGATTGCTTTAATAATTATCAATCTAGCAGCTTGACTCAAGAACTTATTTACCAGTGGTTCATGGTTCTAGTATTTTTATCAAAAAGCGGGAGGCAGTCAGAGTATCCAATTTTTTCGGAAGATAGTGGGATATCTAAATGAGAAATTCCATTGCACAATACAGACAGAGATGACATATCATGCAAAGCATATCTCCGCAACTCAAGAAGGCCAGCAATAGACATGTGTGATTTTTCATAATTAATCTTAAGGCCAGTAATGTTGTGAAAAGTATTCAACACCTTGGAGACGCAAGTTAAAGAAGCTACTGTTGGTTTGATGAAAAAGATAACATCATTATCAAATAATAGGGAAGAAATACAAGGTCCTTACACTTGGGATGCAAAAAAACTCTTTGTTAACAACATATTTGTTAAGTAGTTGAGTGGACAACTCCATCACAGTAATGAATAAGTAAGATGACATCGAGTCACCCTGCGTTATACCTTGAGTTCCTTTAAAATTCCCTACATTTTTACCATTATACTCTAGAGAGTAAGATATAGAGGAAATGCAAGTATGTATCCAACTTACAAAATGGCAGGGGAAATTCATTCTTACCATAACTATATCTCTCCATTGAATAGTGTCATATGCTCTCTTAATGTCAAGCTTCGTCATTTCTCTGGGTGAAATAGAACTTCCGTTGTGACCATTTATTAACTCATAGGTGAGGAGGACATTGTCTAATATACTCTTGTTAGGAAGGAAAGTTGCCTGTTTGTCTGAAATGATGCTAGGTAGTACAAGTTTAAACCAAGGTTCAAAATTTCGGTTTTCGGTTCCGTTTCGGTCATTCAAATTATTGGAAGTTTCGGTTCCGTTTCGGAAATTTCGAATATTCCGCTTTATTTCCGGTTCCGGATTTTGTTATCTTTTATCTATGAAAATACTTTAATAAATACTACAATCTTGCATTTTGCATTTTATATCTGGTTTTGGATATGCCAAAGCCCTGCAGCCTAATCTACACCTCTTTATCCTTTAAATATGCCTAAGCCCCACTAAATCTTAGTCCAAACCCGTCAAGCCTAATCAAAAAATTTAATAAACACGAAATTAATATCCAGCCCCTGTAGATCATCGTTCCTTTCTTCTTTTCAGTAAGTCCAAACTCAAACCGTCTAAACCCTAAACTGCTTCTGAATATATGAAAGTCGAATTGATGAAAATCGAAACATTAGAAGCGATAATCGATCAAAACATAAGTGCGGTCCTGTGCCCTAGGTTCGTTCTCAGGTACTTTTATACTTTTGTTCAGTTTACTTTTTTGAATTTGAATCTTTTATAAAAGCTTATATTTTTGTCTTCAAATTTTTATTGTTTATTTTCGATTTTGTTCTTTGTGCAATGATTTTATTCACTGTCTTGACCGAAACCGGGTTATTGAGCAAATTCCGACCCGGTCAACGACGGAACCGGGACGGTATCGTCGGAATTCTGTCATGCCGGGCGGATTCTCGAACCTTGGTTTAAACTTTGAAGAGATAACCTTGGAGATATACTTATAAATTATATCATGGCAAGCTATTGTCTAAAGGCTAAAACTGAGGTAGCATGTTTAGATTTAGGAATTAAGCTAGGTTAGTTGCATTGATACTACCTGACATCTTGCTGTGATTGAAAAAATTGTGAACAGCTTTGAGTATTTCAGATTCAATGATATATCAACGGACAATTTTTTGATCAAGGCATCACAAAAAAACAAACTATAAAAGCAGGCCTCAGCAGAAACTAATTGCCAACATATGCCTCATTTAGTTTATAACCTGCGCATTTATGAAATGCGCAAGTTATAATTTTTTTATACGTAGAGCTTGCGCAATCCATAAGTGCGCAAACTTTAGTTTTAAGCTTGCGCACTTTTCAAATGCGCAAGCTCATTTTCGAGCATCAAAAAGATAGAGAGCTGAATCTGAGCTCATTTCATCCCCTATATCCTTTCTTCCCAAAACCCTCTCATTCCCAACTTCAAACCCATTCCAAATCCAAATATATTAAGTCAAAAACATTGTTCCTCATCTATTCCTTCAAACAACCACTCGATTGTGCATAAAATGGAAGCAAACTCTTCATCTACGTTGATTAGAGGTAATTATAATTTGATTGTAATTTGAATACTACTGTAGAAATGATTGTTGTTGTTAGCGGAAGAGGTGGTGTTGACCATGTCGATGTGAATGTATTCATATGGTTGGTTTCTTTATTGAAAACGCAAAAGAATTTGAAGTATTCATATAATAAAAATCCTAACTTTTTACATAGTTTTTGTAGTGATAAATGGTTGTTGTTGTTTGTAGAATTGTCTCCCGGGCCAGAAGATAGAAGTATTCTCTCTCTTCAAGAACACCATAGAGCCAAAACGACACATTAATTGAGGTAAATGTTCGATATTGGTAAACCGGAGGATTGCAAATATGAAGCACTAATTTTAATTTGTTTATACATTTCAGGGTGTTGAAACCGTGAAGACATACGATCATTCGAGCAAGCTCAAGGAGATCGATTACAAAGATCCAAGATTGGAGCCGAATCTACGAAACTCCAGATTTTGAAAAGCTATGCAAATCGACTGCATTTGACTCGATCATCACGTTATTACCGCTTTATGCGATAGATGGAGGCTAAAAAGAATACGTTTCATATGGGAGTCGAGGAGATGACAATGACTCTAGCGGATGTGCATTTTCTGTTCGGTCTTAACGCAGACGGTCGTCCAGTATGTTTGCAAAATTTAGACATCGATTACATCGAATTAGTTCATGAATTGCTTGGTATTTTTCCACCTAGAGAGGTGGTTAAGTTTCAAAGTGAATTATCAATGAATTGGTTTAAAAGTGAATTTTCTGAAGCACTACTCAAAGGGCCGACCGATTTAGATATACTTCGCCGCACTCATGCCGCGATATTGTATTTTTTGAGTTGCCGATTATTTCCTAATCATTCGAAAGGGGTATTAAGTTTGAAATTTTTACCTTTTTTGGATGATTTGGCTGACTGTGGTTATCACTCTTATGGTAGCACTGTTCTATGCTATTTGTATAGTGAGTTGTCACACGTTGCCTTGCAACATTGAAAAGTTTTAGGGGGTTCTGCAACGTTGTTGCAACTACGGTTATTGTCGCATATTTCTGTTGGACGATTGTCTATTAGAATTTCTGATGACTTAGATCCGTATCTTCCATTCAGGGTTAGGTGGAATTGTGCTAGAATATGGTGTGAGATGCCAAGAAATTTACGATTTTACCATAATGAGTTGGATTTGTTGGTGGATGATGCTGTTACATGGGAACAATATTCATTAGCGTATAAGTTTGGACATCCGAAAATTGAGATTCGTTCGCTGGTTGGATTGCTAAGAGCCGACTGATTCTATTTTTAGACTTTGAGTTGTACGCATCCGATTGGGTTATGAAATAGTTTTCCTTTGATTATCAGCACATGTCCGATCCTGTCGTCCCCTTGACCCAGAATCCACTAGCTGGATGACATTTTTGGAGGAAAGTATTGCTATATGAAAATCAAGAATTGATCGTGCCGAACGAGCATGCGAGCCTCCGATACCTCTGAGCAAGAACGAGCATTGGTATTGGAGGATTACTCATCGTTTTATTCTTAAAAAATCAGAAAGGAAGTTGGTTGCGTACACTCCCCGCGCTCCTCTAGAATGTGATGTGGTAAGTAATGTTATTTTAAATTTTTTATAATTCAATTTTTATGTCATATTGATGCACTGTTATGACCTATGGTTTAGGTAAGCGGAATATACAGCGCTTTGGATGTGGTAGGAGAAATAGAAGAAAGTCATATGAACCCAGACAAGATAAAAAACAAGTGCATTGACCTACGACCAATACTTGACACGATTTTGGGTCGGAACAAGCTAAAAAGGCCAGCCAAGCCACTGCATATTGTAGAAGAGCTACCACGTTGTAAAAAGGAGACACATACCACACTATCGGGTGGACAAGCCCAATGGGAGGAGGCACATGTGGAGGGGGAGACTTGACAACATCCCGGTGGTGAAACTACAGTTGGATGGTCCGCTTGGTCCGAGGTAGAGCAGCATACACCGACGGAGATATCCATGCTGAATGGCCATTTGGCATGACGGAGAACAACAATTTAGATATGTTGGACAGTCGACATACGAGCATGCGTAAGAGCCGCCGCAATGGGAAATTTAACAAGAAGAACTCATTTTTAAGCCAAGTCAACAACAAGAAATTCCACTTTCGACACCCGCTACTACATTCGAAGAAGGTCAAGGATCGGCTCCTATTGTGTACAAATGGAAGAAGAAGAAGAGAGATAGACACCCCACTTGAGCTTAGACGGATTCGTGGGTTGACGTGTTAGTTTTTTGGTTGGGTAAGGGGTTGTTGACTTGTATGTTTCTATGTTATTGTACGACTTGTTCAATCTTTTTTGGATGATTTTCAATTGTCAGTTGGATTATGTTATTTATTTTGTTTTGTGATGGTATTGTTAATGGAATGGTGTGTGCATGCTCTCAGTTTGGAATTTAGGATTTTGCAATTTGTGGTTTTTCAGTGTGGCAGAGCAGCTCTCTGTTTGGAACTGACCCAAAAAATAGCTTGTGCAAATGTGGAACGTGCAAGTTATATTGTCAATATCTCTTGCGCCTTCCACAGATGTGCATGCCATTTTTGGGTTATTTACAACAATCTGCAAATGCTACATTTGGTTTGCAGAATGCTGCAAATAACCCAGTTCTACGCTTGTGCATATTTGGAATGCGCATGTTATATTTAACATATAGCGTGCGCATTTATGGATTGCATAAGCTATATTGACAACATAGCTTGCGCCTTCTATATATGCGGAAGCTTTTTTTGGCCCTACCCGATATAGAGAACTGTTTCAACACCATAAATCACACAGTTTCACACAAAAAATCTTAACATTCTATATAACATGCAAACACCATACAAATGACAACACTATCACATAACAAAGTCAACAAGTCATATAGTAACATAGACGTTCTACTTCTATTACAATTCAACGCGAACAAGTTTTCTTCTTGTGGCCAATAGAACCACATTTGCTACATCTGTTATGGCCGAATGAAGATGGCGGATCCATGAAACCTTTTATTCGAGTAGACCGAGGATGGCCTAAATTTTTGCGCACATGCGGTGGTTATATAATTGGACCATCGTAGACGTTACAATGTCGACTATCTGGTACAGGATGGAATAAAGGAGGATAAGCCGCGGAATACATAGCCTTTATGTACCGCATGGAGATTAAGTCAAAATAAGCTTTATTAGCACCACCCGAACCACGTGAACAAGCCACTAATATATGAGAGCACGGAAAATGATCTAATGTTGGCATGTTGCACGAACATTTGGCAACATTATCTTCGATATTCACCGTATAATCAAACATATGCACATCTTTCACATGTCATTCAACAAGACTACATCTCTCTATAAACATGTGTCTCGATTCTTCAATTCTTCTCCGCACTAATACTTCCCACCTAGGTGCAAGCTGCGACAGCCACTCTTCCCCTTGATTTCGTCGTTCGACGAAGTACTGGTTCATTTGATGAAACGTTCGTGCAACCAATGATCTAACCGGTAAATTCCTAGTTCCTTTGAGCACACCATCAAAGTTTTCGAAAACGTTGGCCGTCGTCATATTGAATCTTACTCCGCCGTCATGACAAAGAGTCCAGCTTGATTCGTGGTCTTCAAACTTCTTTCAATACATGCATCGGCATCTCGATTTACATCCTTCAACTATTTTCAAACATAATTATATTTTACGACCTCCAATGCCATGACACACGCATGTAATAAATTTTGTAGCTCATCCATACCAAACCCCGCTTTCTTGAAATTTGCTTTAATATGACGGATACAAAAGCGATAACGATGTTCAATTGGCCAAGCTTCTCTAAGGCACGTGGAATTCCTTTCATATGATCCGAGATAAAGGCGATACATCTAGTACGTACGGATGGAATATAATTCCATATGCAACAAATAAACCAACTTCACGTTTTCCACGACTCTGTTTGTATAATAGCAAAAGCTAAAGGAAATAGCCCTTGATTTACATCCATCCCAGTTGCTACTAGTAATGTACACAGATACTTTCCGTATAAATGAGTGCCATCAATAGACAATATGGGTCGACAGTGGTCGAAGCCTTGAATAGAAGGTCCGAAAGCCCAAAAAGCACCATCAAAAACACCATAACTATGAATAACATCATATATGGTTCCGGGGTTGGTATGTTGTAGGGCTCTAAGATATTTCGACAATTCCGCGTATGACGATTCCCAAGCGCCATAAATCATTGCAACAGCTTTCTGCAGTCCGTGCCAGGCTCGAAAATAACTCACTTTAATATGAAACATGTTGGGCATTGTCTCTTCAACAGTTCTTGCAGTCATGTTTGTTTCGGCTTTAATCAACGAAAGTATTTTGCTACATATAAACTTAGCAGTTGCTTGTAGATGGTTGGAGTTTATGGTTGCATTTAAACAAGTATGATCACTGTCAAATGTAGTTATCTTCCACCAATTTGAATTTTTTCTTACTAAAAGGCGTACATGAACTCGCCAATGGCATGTTTCTTCAACATCACAACGGACCGTGTATTGATTTGCTTACAATTTCAGAACTTGAAATGAAACTGAACATTTAATCGCTCATTCACATGATTGTTCAACAAGCTTCTGCTTACTTTCAAAAATTAACCCAACTCGTAAACCTTTCTCAACACATTCTCTTTCAAAAACTTCCACGTCTAGTTGATAATTTTCCACTATTGATTTCACCATCATTGATGCCGTGCATAAATCATCGGCTAGAGCCTCTTCATATGTGATTTGTTCTTCTTCCGCATTTACATCATCAGCCTCCTCAATATCTGCATATACGATTGCATCATTGATAACTTCCATTTGATGTATCCAAGTTCTATCCTCATCATCTGCACAAGCAACTTCTATGCTATCTAATTGCCTACAAATCTCGTGTGGAGCATGAACATGATAATCGGCACCATCATCGTCACAAACAGTAAATGCATTTTCGACACTAGGAATACAAAAAACAAAGGTCATATATTTTGCATTAATGTAAGTCAAAATACAAGTGCCAACGTATAATCGTACTCACTTTTCAAACGCTTGCGACTGATTTGAATTTATAGTATTCTGCATCATATTTTATTCCTGACTAGAAGAGACCCCAGCCATTCCGCTATACCAGCGAAGTAAGTTCGTAAACTCTCCACTTTGATGGCTTGAAATATATGACGGATGCGCCGACCATTTTTTTTCTTATAACTGTGTGGTGTGCATATACTCATCCGTAGAGATTACTGACGCTTATGTTTCAACCACATTTTCATGCCCCACTCTCACAACATAGATTTCTATAACACTCATTCCAACTGAAAAGATAAAGTTCAAATCATCGTCGTCTTCCAAATCAATAGCAGATGTGCCATCATCCCGAACCCATTTGACTGTTAATTTTAAATCATATATCATAGGATTTGCTTTTGTCACTTCAAATGCCATTTGTTTAAGCTTTTCCATTTATTTAAGCTCTTAGAAACTACAATGATTTTTTAATGTCGATCCTTTTCGCTTTCCACCCACATATATATGTTTACCTTCCTCATCAACCAACAATTCGCTATTAAAGTAAAATGTAGTGAAACCCTTGACATTATCTGAAAAATAAGTTCCAATACTACATTCATAGTTTTTGTTCACTGACATAAATACAAACATCAATTTGATGATTATTACCAATTTTTCTAAGTAGATTTTGCTTCGGCAGTCAATCTTTAACCAAAAGCAGTCAACTCAATCTTTAAAAAAACCCAAACAAGAAAATCAATATAATAATGTAACCAATATATTTCATCAATAAAGTCAACACTATCAAATTAATTTCAACAACATAATAAACTATCTACCTTGCACATGTTATGGGTTAAAACAAATAGAAACATTTTCGCAACAACATATTACAAATACAACGGTTCAACATAGAAACCAAATATGACAACTTAGCCAAGTCCCAAATATCTATCACATTCTAGGCTCTCCACTGTTTGTCTTTAGTTCTTCATTCACACTTTCCAAATGACTTATTTCAGCTTGCAATTCGGGGCATACTCAAGTCCTCTTTCGCACAGGGGTTGATCAATCCATTTAAAATAATTTCAACAATCATTTTTATGAGGATTCAATCTATGTTCGTCGTATGAACTACACCCGAAAAATCTTCGTCCAACATTCTTTTCCTTTCTACAAACAACCACTAAACACATATCTCTGCAATAACAATTTGGACATGATCGTTGTCCCCTTGGCATGGATGAACCAATAGGATGTATAGGCGTCAGCAAATTTCCGTCAACTGTTTGTTGATGACCGGGCATTTCCACAGAAACAACTTCTCGTAAATGAGCGTGTAAGGATGATGATCCTGAATGGAATTTACGCGGTACTGGTTCGAATTATATTTCTAGAACATGATCGATATTAAAGTCAATATGACTTGAATTTGCAATCTGATTTTCCCTTCAACCACATCAAAATGTTTCATCAATATTTCATCGTCTACCTCCTAATAGTTAATGTCTACCGTCATAATAAACAATAAACAATTAAGATGTAAATTAGGATTTTTAATTTACTACTACTCATATAGGGTTTCTTAGTTCATCAAACACTAACAACTAATTCAACAACAACACCATTGTCTAATAATTAACACTACTACCACCAATAACTCTTCATTTTCAACAACATTAACAATAGCAAATTACATCTTAATTTTCAAAAACATTAATTATTACCTTTGCTTTGTAACGACGAAGAAGATGATTTCATATACAGTTTAGAAACTATTTCATTAGTAAGGTGACCGTGGATTTGGATATAGAAGAAAAATGGGTTTGAATTGGAAAATGGGGAGGATTTGGGGAAGAAATTAGAAATATTGATAAATGAACTTAGATATGTGCTTTCTGTCTATTTGATGCTAAAAATGAGCTTGCGCACTCCATAATTGCGCAAGCATTAAATATAGTCTGCGCGTTTATGGAACGTGCAAGCTATAGTTAAATTTTTTTAACACTTGCGCAGTCCATATTTGTGCAAATTACAATCGAAATGAGGCCTACTTTGGCAATTAGTTTTTGTAGAGGCTTATTTATTTTGTTTTTCTGGGATGCCTTGATTGAAAAATTATGCTATATCAGTAGCAAGTGTAAAATAAGGCATTATATCCATCAGGTCACCCACTAGAGGCTTTGTTCATCCCAAAAGCTGCTGATTTGATCTCCTCATCAAAAACTCTGGCGGAGAGAATATTATTATCATGGTTACTTAACATAGGTAACGTGGATAAAAGGTTATCAATGTTAGGATTATGAGTTTTACGGGTTCCTAGCAACTTAGTATAATAGTCTAAAAAAGCAATATCAACAAAACTAGGAATATCATGCTGCAAGCCAAACTCATTAGAAATTTGGTAAATAACTCTTAGACATTTTTAATTTTAGTGAATCATGAAAAGATTAATATTTCTCTCACCTTGTATTTCCTACTCCTTCATGATCTTTTGCTTCTTCATTTGGAGTTTGTTGAATATTTTTGAGAAAGAGGGAGAGAATATAAAAGAGGAGTTTTTATTTTATTTATTGCATAAATTTTTTCTTTATTGATGATTTATTTCTTACTTGATTGATTGATTACAAAATGACGGAAGAGCTCCTCTATTTATATGACTCAATAGAACATTCTAGATATAGAATATTCTAGAAACATGACTCGTTTGACAACTCTAGAGCTTTCTCTTTAGACAACTCTAGAAACATAACCATTATATAATTCTTATTTCTAGCAACTAATATAAAATTCTAGACCTCTCTCCAAATTCTATTAAATACAAGAAGATTCTAGAAACTTTAATAATAAGAAACTTCTAGAAATTAACAAATCAAGTTTAATATTTCAACAGAATTCGGTAGTAAGTGCCTCAGTAAGCTACAAGGAAAACTCATGCTTTTTCTTAGATAAAGGAAGACTGTTCGGTTTATCAAGCATACTACGTTGCACCTTCTCCAGCTGTATTTTCAAATTCTTAAAAACTCCATCACCTTCCCATATTTTGCTTTGGCCCAACCTTTGAGAGCATCTCTTATTACCCTAAGCTTCTGCTGAAACATATACATTTTAATAAAAATCAATGGTCCAAGAGTTGTGAACAATAGATTAAAACTCAAGATCTTGGATCCAGGTGTTAAAAAAATTTAAAACTTGTTTTATTTTTAATGGCACTATTACCACACAACAAGAAGATATGAGAGTGGTCAGACAACAAAGAGAGGAGTATATGAGTAACAAGGATAGGCTATTTATCAAGAGACGATGAGTTGATGAAAGTAAGGTCAACTAAGCTCATAGTTCTAGCACCTGACCTATTTTTATTATTTCAAGTGAATTTGGGACTAATAAATTTTGGTTCATGCAGATTGGAAAGAGAGATAGCTTCAATAAGAGGGGATATATCTTTGAGACTAAGTGGAGTACCACCACTTGGGATAGAAGCACAGAGCATATAGTTGAAATCACCCATTACAAACAAAAGGTGAGTCTCCTGCCTGAGGTCGGGTAGGTAGTCTAGCAAATCCTTCCTAGGGACAATGTGGTTGTCAGCATATACAAAGATGATATAGAGAGAGGAGGAGGTGAGAATATGAATGACATGGAAGTAGATAAACTGCCTGTGAGCGATGATAGGATTGAGTTAATAAGTGGAAGGATAAGGGATGACCATTATTCCGTCATAAAGAGCTTTTTCCATATTATGATGTAGATCCTAAGAGGGTTTGATAAAGTTGGCATCTTTGAGAGTTAATTGTTGATTCAATTTTATTTCGAGAAAAGCTAAAATGCCAAGGTTGTTCTCTTTGATTAATTACCTAGCTGGAAGAAGCTTTACTTCTTTATGAGCTCCTATCATGTTCCAGCTTCCAAAGTTTTGTAGCATAAATTAAACTATAGAGAGAGGATAAGTATTACTCCTAGTTCTTCTAACAGTAGAACTGCTGGTTAAGTTAGGCTTGGGAACTCTTTCATTAAAGTCAATAATTAACCCTTGTCAAGATCCTGGAGTAAAAGTTTGTTTTTCAATTTTTTCTTGGCCTTGTTTTTATTAGAATTGGTTCTTTGTGTGATTCAAGGGCTGTTTGTTTAACTGTTGAAGCAACAAAATCAGTAGGATTTAATGGAGGTGAAATCCAACCAAATGAGGGTGGGAGAGAAGAATATGAGGAGCGATTAGATTAGACAACATAAATCAGATCATTGTCTACAGAAAGTGTGATTGGAATTAAATTGAAGGTTAGAGTTTTTGAAGGATAGCTTTAGGCTAGATATTGATTGCTTGGTTTGGGTCAAAAGATATAGGTAGAGTGATTCATTCATGTGATAAATTACTTCATGTGCATGTTCTGATATATTATAGCTTCATTGTTTAAATTTGGAGATAAAAAAGTTTCACTTTGATCTATTTCAAATACTCGGTGCTCACTACAATCACTTAAGCTCATTATAACAAAACTGGGTTCAAACAAAGGGTTTAGCCCATACATAGCACAATCAGGATCAACTTGGCATGCTTGAGTGAACTTGTCTTCTTTATGTAAAGTAGCATCATTTTGAGTTAAAAGCAAATTCACTTTGTTTTGCATCTACAACTTGCTGCTTACTTCATACAAGTGAGCTCAATACAAAGCTAGGATCAACTAGAGGGTTAAGCCCATTCTTGGCACAACTAGGATTAGCATGACATGCTTGGGTTAACAAAGCATCCTCATGTAAAGAATCATCATCTAGTCATCACCAAGTGCATCACAAGTTCCTTCATCATCAACAATTAAATCCTAAAGTGCATGAAACTTGTTTGTGGTCAAAAGATCACCCTCAGCTTGTTTTGCAACTATAACCACCTCAACCACATTCAGATCATCCAAAATATTGACTTCATTAAGATCCTCCCCTGAAACTTCATCCTCATAACACACTAATCATCTCTAGCCCAACTACATTTTCCTTAGTTATCTCCTTCTCCTTACTAGTATTACTTTAAATTATATTACCCACTCTTCTCTGTACATTTTTAGAACGTGCAAGTCTCCTAACAATTACATTACCATTACTTCCATCCATTTTAAAAGTTTCTTCGCCACTTTCCTTCATCTCTACCGTTTCAACCTCCTCAACCTTTTCATTTGAATAGCATTCAAGAGAATGTCCAAATACTTTACAATTACTACATGCCTCCAGCTTCCATTGATAATAAACTTGCATAAATTGCTCAGTCCCATCTTCAAGTAACACCGGAAAGCTTGCCACCATATCTGACATTGGAGTTACCTCAACCAAACACTTAGCATTAGTCAATCTTTCCAATCACATTCATCCAAACACAACACCCTTCCTATCCTGCCAGCTAACCAATTAATTCCTAGAGGGGACCATGCAATTAAACATATGTTAGACAAGTGAATCCAGATTAGAACAATTTGATTATGCCAAAAACATTGCTAACAAAAGGGTCCCACTCCTTCATAATGAACATTTTTCTTCTCATCAGGATAGGATCACCTTCAACTATTCTCCACTTGTCCTTTTCACTTGAAAGTAGAAATAGAAAAACAATCGATCAGATTTAATGATGCAGAACAGGAGGTGGAGTCAATTGCCTTAAGTCGCGAAGTGCACAACGACTTACAATCTAACGTGCTAAATGATGCAGTGCGTGCCTTAGGTCGCTCCCAGGTAGGTTGTTCAGATGCTTCCGTTGCTTTAGGTCGCGCGAGTACTTTAAGTCATTCGCGACCTAGCGCACCAACCCTTAAGTCGTAAACAAGCGGTGTGGACCAACCTAGCAAATCAAGCAAACTGGCGCGCATTTCTCTAGGTCACTCCGACCCTTCAAGCTACGACCTTGCCGAGTTACGACCTATGTTAGGTCGCTCATTCTTATGTCGTGAGCTATTGAAGCTATGCTATCCTTTAAGCCGCGAGCCTTCTTAAGTCGCTGTTGAAGATAGGTCGCTCCATGGCTAGGTCGCATGAAGATTCCAGATGATAATTCCTTAGGTCGCTGAAGCCTAGGTCGCTGAAGCCTAATTCGCTGACATGAAGTAGTGTTGTAATTTTTAAGTCGCTCTGTTGTTAAGTCGCTTGTCTGTGGGTTGAGTCGCGTTGTTCTTAAGTCGCGTGAGTTGTATTTAGGTCGTATGTTGTTGGTATTTTGTTAGGTCGCTTAAGGTGTAATTCCTTTATGTTGTTATGTCGTGCTAGGTCGTAGGTCGCGACCTATGTTAGGTCGGTGAATAGTGTTGTGTTGTAACCCTATAAATAGGGATGTTGGGTCATTTGTAAAGTTGGTTGATTTTGAATAAAACTTTGTTTGAGTGCTTTGTGCCTCTTTGAAATTGGAAGTTGAGTGTGAGCTCCTTTCCTCATTTTCAGTTATTCGAGTGCGCTCGAATCAACGGATTTGAAGCCGATTCACGGAATCTCGTGCGCGAGATCAACGTAGAAGAGTCGTAGATCTTTTAACACGGTATCGTGCACGATCAACGTGTTGGAGATAGCTAGAATTCGATATCTCTCGAGATCAACGAATTTGGGCGTTCGGTACTTTTCAATCCATCGATTTATCTTGTTTCATCTAATCATTTCCTCGATTAGTTTGATATGAAATCTTCATTTCATCGTCATCGTTATAATCCGCTGCGTCAGTTTTGGTATCAGAACTTGACTTAGACAATCGTAGCTAAGCCAAGTCCTTGGAGCCAAAGAGAAGAGTTTGAAGAGTCAAGGCCGAGCTAAATCAAGCAAAGCCGAGTTAAGTGAAGTGTTGTTTAAAGCCGAGCCGAACTTGTTCAAGTTTGTGGAAGATTTGTTCAAGTTGAAGCCGTGCGTCAGTTTGAAGATTAAGGCCGAGAGTTGCAAGTTAGAAACCGAGCCGAGCTAAGTACAGGCCAAAAGTTCAGTTGTTGAAGTTTAAGCCGAGTTGTTGAAGATTATTTGATTCAATCATGCTGCCGAGGAGAGCTAATCGTCATCAAAATGTTGAAGTGTTGTATAGAAGAGAAGAAGCTGAGCAAATGGAACAACGCATCAATGAAAAGTTTGATGAAGGTATTGAAAAGTTAGAGAAATTGATGATTGACATGAATCAAAGTCAAAGGAGAAGGTCGCCAGTCTCGAACCATGGAGGAAACAGAGTTTCGCCATCGGTTACGGAAGCGAGGAGGGTGTCGCCACAATCTTATCGAGAAAGAAGAGAATCATCAGTTTCATTGAGACGAGAACATCATAAGTATCGAGGTGAAGAGAGAAGAACCCCACGTGGATTTGAAAATGAGCCATATCATGATGATGGAAGATATAGTAGAAGAGATATGCGTGATCGTGGGAGTGTTGATGGTCGAGATCGATATCGAAGTACATTTGATTATGATGAAGATGGTGATAGATGTAGTGTTCATTATCGAGATCGAGACCAAGTACGAAATCACTATCGGGAGGTAGAAGATGATCGTAAATGGGAGTCGGGGATGAAAACTGAAATTCCAGAATTCAAGGGTGGAATGGTAGCTGAAGAATTTTTTGATTCGTTATCTAATGTTGAAGAAATTTTTGACTTTAAGGAAGTTTTTGAGCATCGCAGAGTTAAGTTAGTTGCTACTCGTTTGAGAGGGAGAGCTATGGCATGGTGGCAGAAAACTAAACTTACATGAGTGAGAATGGGGAAGTCAAAGATTGAATCATGGGAGAAGATGAAGAAATTGATGAAGGCTACTTTCTTGCCTTATAATTATCAATCTCTTATGTATCAGCGATTGCAAAATTTGAGACAGGGAACAAAGTCAGTGAATGATTATGCAGATGAATTTTATCAATTGATTGCGAGGAATGATATCATGGAGATAGAGGAACAATTGACAGCTAGATTTGTTGGAGGGTTGAGAATGCAGATTCAAGATATGGTGAATATGTTTGATCCTAGATCTGTTGCAGAAGCACACCAGAAGGCGTTAGCTTGGGAGAAGCAAGGCAGAAGAGGAGGTGGTGTGTTTACAAATTCCAACAATCAAGTGAAAGGGGCTAGTAGCAATGCGAATGTTTCCAAGGCTATTGCGAAACCAGTTGTCAATGAAGTTGCTAAGACCAAGGTCAATAGTGGTATCAAATGCTTTAATTATCAGGAGTTTGGTCACAAGAGCAATGAATGTCCGAAGCCAAAGAAGTGAGCGATGGTTGCTGAGGTTGAGGATGAGGATACAGAAGTAGAATGTTCCAATTCGCCACAAGCTGAAGAGGAAGAATTATTGTCGAGAGACGAGGGACATAATTAGATGATGAGGATATCTTGTTTGACACCAAAGCAAGAGGATGATTCAAGTTGGCTGAGGAGTAACATCTTTCGGTCAACGTGTACTATCTTGGGAAGGGTGTGCAAGTTTGTTATTGATGCGAGAAGTTGTGACAATATCATCTCTACAGAAGCTGTAAAGAAGTTGGAATTAAAGACTGAGAAGCATCCTAAACCTTACAAGTTAGCTTGGTTGAAGAAAGGTGGAGAAGTAAAGGTTAGCAGAAGAGCTTGTGTAACTTTTTCGATTGGGAAGAAATATAAAGATGAAATTTGGTGTGATGTTGTGGATATGGATGTATGTCATCTATTATTGGGGAGACCGTGGCAGTATGATAGAGCTGTGCAACTTGATGGTCGTACCAACAGCTACAGTTTCATGTTCGAAGGCAAAAAAATCACTTTAGTTCCTAAGAAGCGACAACAGGAAGAAAGCAAGTTGGAGGAGATTGAAGAGCTGAAAACTTTGCTATCTTTAAAGGAGTTTGTTAAAGAAGTGGAGGATGAACCTGAAGTATTTTTGTTGATTGGACGTGAGAGTAATGAAGTGGTTGAAATTCCTGAGGAAGTAAAGCCAGTACTGGAAGAATTTGAAGATGTATTCCGGAAGAGCTGCCAAAGGAGTTACCACCGTTGAGGGACATACAACACCAAATAGATATTGTTCCAGGAGCTGTGTTACCACATCGACCACACTATAGAATGAGTCCAAAGGAACATGAGGAGTTGAGAAGGCAGGTGGAGGAGTTGCTTGAACAAGGGCGTGTATAGGAAAGTTTAAGTCCTTTTGCAGTACCAGCCTTGTTAGTACCGAAGAAGGATGGAACTTGGAGAATGTGTACCGATAGTCGGGCATTGGACAAGATTACTGTGAGGTACAGATTTCCAATGCTTAGATTAGATGATTTGTTAGACCAGTTGAATGGAGCTGCAATATTTTCAAAGATTGATCTGAAGAGTGGGTACCATCAAATTCGAATTCGACCAGGGGATGAATGGAAAACAGCGTTCAAGACACGGGAGGGGTTGTATGGATGGCTGGTTATGCCGTTTAGTCTTTCGAATGCACCTAGTACGTTTATGTGGGTGATGAATCAGATCTTTAGACCATTTATTGGGAAGTTCGTGGTGGTGTATTTTGATGATATACTGATATATAGTGGAAGCCCAGAAGAACACTTGCATCATCTGAGAGAAGTGTTGAGGATACTGCAACAGGAACAATTTTATGCTGCAACGAAGAAATGCGTATTCATGACGCATAGTGTTTTTTCTTGGGATATGTTATATCAAAAGGAAGTATACAGGTGGATCAGAATAAAGTTGAAGCAGTCAGAAATTGGCCACAACCCAGGACGATAACAGAAGTTAGAAGTTTTCATGGTTTGGCATCATTCTACCGAAGATTCATTCCACACTTCAGTAGCGTGATGGCACCAGTTACTGATTGTATGAAGGGGAAGAAATTTTCATGGTCAGAGGAAGCAGGATTTGATTTTGAGCGGATCAAGGAACTTTTGACGTCAGCGCCCATTCTAGTATTACCAGACTTTCAGTTATTGTTTGAACTACATACTGATGCATCTAAGGTTGGAATTGGAGGGGTGTTAAGTCAGAGGGGCCGTCCTATTGCTTATTTCAATGAGAAGCTTTCGGGAGCCAAGATGAGATATAATACTTATGATGTAGAATATTATGCTGTTGTGCAAGCCGTGAAGCATTGGAGACACTATTTGTTCCATAAAGAATTTGTTCTATATACTGATCATGAAGCATTGAAACATTTGCAGGGACAGGACAAAATTGCAGCCAAACATGCTTCGTGGATTGCATACTTACAACAGTTTACATTTGTTGTGAAACACAAATCGGGAGTTACAAACCGTGTTGCAGATGCATTGAGTATAAGGAATCATTTGTTGACTACAATGAAGATTGAAGTGACAGGGTTTGAAGTACTTCCAGAATTGTTTGCTGAAGATCCTTACTTTGCGAAGATGGTAGATGAAATCAATAAAGGGAAGGCGGATGAGTATGTGTTGGTGGATGGTTTTCTTTTCAAAGGAAATCAATTATGTATACCAGAGGGCAGTTTGTGAATGAAGATTGTGAAAGAATTGCATGAAGAAGGTCATGTGGGTAGAGATCGTACATTGCAGTTGATTTCTCAATCTTATTTTTGGCCGTCAATGAGAAAAGAAGTCGAAAGTTTTGTGGAGAGATGTCATATATGTCAAGTTTCGAAAGGAATCGCTACAAATGAAGGATTATATATGCCGTTGCCTATTCCTACTAAACCGTGGGTTGATGTGAGCATGGATTTTGTTTTGGGTTTGCTAAGAACTCAGCGAGGAAATGATTCTATATTTGTGGTGGTGGACAGGTTTTCAAAAATGGCACATTTCATAGCTTGTAAGAAGATAGCTGATGCAGTTTGGTTTGCTCAGTTATTCTTTAAAGAAATTTATCGATTGCATGGGTTGCCTGAGACCATTGTTTCTGACAGGGACACTCGATCTTAAGTCATTTTTGGATGAGTTTGTGGAAGATGGTTGGAACGAAGCTGAAGTTTAGTAGCGCCTATCATCCGCAAAAAGATGGGCAAACAGAAGTGGTGAATAGATCGTTGGGAAACTTATTGAGATGTCTTGTGAAAGACAATTTGAAAAGCTGGGATGTGAAGTTATGTCAAGCGGAATTTGCACACAACCATGCAGTTAATTGTAGCACGGGTTTCAGTCCATTTCAGGTTGTTTATTCAACAATTCCAAAGGGACCGTTAGATTTGGCGACCGTGCCATATCAGAAGGGAGTTGTTAAACGAGCCAGTGATTTTGTGAGTGAATTGCAAGAATGTCACAAAGTTGTACAAGAACGATTGCTTAAGGCAAATGAGAAATATAAGCAATCAGCAGATGTTAAACGACGAAGTGTTGAATTCAAGAAAGGAGATTTTGTGTATGCAGTGCTGACTAAAGATCGATTTTCCGTTGGAACTTATAACAAGCTAGCCGCTAGAAAGATTGGTCCTTTAGAGATCATGAAGAAGATCAACGAGAATGCGTATCAGTTGAGATTGCCGGATAATGTTCATACTTCTGATATTTTTAACACCAAATACTTGATTCCGTTTCACGGGAATGAGCCTGTCGAGGAAGAGGAAGGTGCAAATTCGAGGTCGAATTCTTGTCAACCGGGGGAGGATGATGCCGCACAAGAGGTGGAGTGATTGCCTTAAGTCGCGAAGTGCACAACGACTTACAATCTAACGTGCTAAATGATGCAGTGCGTACCTTAGGTCGCTCCTAGGTAGGTCATTCAGATGCTTCGGTTGCTTTAGGTCGCACGAGTACTTTAAGTCGTTCGCGAACTAGCGCACCAACCCTTAAGTCGCAAACAAGCAGTGTGGACCAACCTAGCAAATCAAGCAAACTGGCGCGCATTTCTCTAGGTCGCTCCGTCCCTTCAAGCTACAACCTTGCCGAGTTATGACCTATGTTAGGTCTCTCATTCTTATGTCGTGAGCTACTGAAGCTATGCTATCCTTTAAGGCGCGAGCCTTCTTAAGTCGCTGTTGAAGATAGGTCACTCCATGGCTAGGTCGCATGAAGATTCCAGATGCTAATTCCTTAGGTCGCTGAAGCCTAAGTCGCTGACATGAAGTAGTCTTGTAATCTTTAAGTCGCTCTGTTGTTAAGTCGCTTGTCTGTGGGTTGAGTCGCATTGTTCTTAAGTCCCGTGAGTTGTATTTAGGTCGTATGTTGTTGGTATTTTGTTAGGTCGCTTGAGGTGTAATTCCTTTATGTTGTTATGTCGTGCTAGGTCGTAGGCCGCGACCTATGTTAGGTCGGTGAACAATGTTGTGTTGTAACCCTATAAATAGGGATGTTGGGTCATTTGTAAAGTTGGTTGATTTTGAATAAAACTTTGTTTGAGTGCTTTGTGCCTCTTTGAAATTGGAAGTTGAGTGTGAGCTCCTTTCTCCATTTTCGGTTATTCGAGTGCACTCGAATCAACGGATTTGAAGCCGATTCACGAAATCTCGTGCGCGAGATCAACGTAGAAGAGTCATAGATCTTTTAACATGGTATCATGCGCGATCAACGTGTTGGAGATAGCTAGAATTCGGTATCTCTCGAGATCAACGAATTTGGGCGTTCGGTACTTTTCAATCCGTCGATTTATCTTGTTTCATCTAATCGTTTCATCGTTTAGTTTGACACGAAATCTTCATTTCGTCGTCATCGTTATAATCCGCTGCGTCATTTAACCTTGATGCTATCCTTAAGCTTCCATGACTTTTTAAGGTGCTGAATAACTGCTATATAAGAAAGCGTCTTGTCAAGAAAAAACCCTACCAAATAGTCTTGCCATACAACTCGTCCAGCCTCAGGCATAGATAAGGGAGGCATAATGCATCACCAGAAAACTAATTCAGCATATTAATAGGTATGTACTTCCATGCATTGCGTGGTTTATTCTTAAATAAAGAAGTCCATGCTTTTTGACACTACTCACCACCATGAACAACATAAGTCAAAGGAATAGAGTGTAAAGCAGAGGGAGGGACAGAGGTAGAAAGAGCAGAGAGAGGAGGAGGGTCAGGGTCAAAAGCATAAGGGATGGAAGGAACCAGAGGCACGATCAGAGGAGGGTTGTGGGGGGAAGGAGGAGGCAAAAGCGAGGGAGGGGGGGTTTAGAATTCAAAGAGATAGGGGAAGAAAGAAGGGCTGGAGAAAGAGGGAACACGACCATTAAAAATTGAAAAAGAGGGAAAGAGGGAAAAAAATGTTTATACACACACACACATACTATTTAAATTAAATATAGATACATATTTATATTTGTAATACTTTGTATATATGATTTAAAACACATAAGCATACATTTAGATGACCCAATACAACAAGAAAGTTCAGCCAATTAGACTCTTATGAGCCACGCAAAACAGATAGACAATTAGAAAAGAAATGCTAGTGAAGAAAAATTTGAAGTGGATAGATAAAGGCAAAAAGCTGATGGAAGAGCACAAAACCTTAGAAAAATAGGGAAGGCAACTTCAGAGTTGTAATAAAGTTTTCAAATGAAGATTATATGCTGGAATATGAAAGGGCTTCACAATCCCATCAGAGTGTTAAATGTGAAAAACCATTTGAACAAGTATAAAGTAAGTTGTTTTAGTTTGTTGGAAAATAAATTAAAAGCTTAGGAATAACTTAAACATCGGTTTGATCCAAAATAGGCAGAAATTAACGATGTGTACTGTTGATACTAATGCATAATTCTAGTATTAATTGATATATAGTATGGGAATCCAAGGTCTGTAGAATGAGTGATGACATATAACGATATTGTTGAGAAACATAGCAGGAGCTATATGTGCCACAACATTCATATATGCACATAATTTTGACTATTTGAGGGAAAGACTATAGGTTAACATATAAAGAGAAGACCATGAGATATGTCTACCTTGGCTGCTCTTATGAGATTTTAATTGCACCAGGGTGAAAATTATGGAGGCAACAAAGTTCCTTTTCGAAAAATGATGGAAATAGATTATTGTATAAATAAAAATAGGCTGATGGAAACTTCGATTGAAGGCTTCCAATATTTTTTGTGCTCTGAGTTGGAAAAATATATTCTTACAATGATAGAAAGAGCCTTAGAAAATATTCACTGGGTATATGAATTTCCAACTTGCTCGATCAACTTCTTGTTGTCTAGCACAAACGATCGCACCTAAATCTTAGTAACCTAGGAAAAAGCAAATAATCAAACTAATGCTAGAACTTTTAGGTACGTGAACAAATGAGCAATGTATGAAGGCTATGAACAATTATAGAAGAGGGTTGGAGAGAAGCAGTGGGATATCTCTTGTACAAGGTAACTCAAAAGTAAAAGAATATCAAAAATGATAAAGTTAGGGTGTGCCCTAAAGGCAATTCTGTAATTTGTTACATATACCTAACTCATTGACCAATCTCATTCGAAATAACGGTATTTTATTTCTATTATATACTTGATATAATGTGGTTATATTAATTAATAAATTTAGTTATAAGCATATTTAATACAAATCCATAAATATTACGTTTTGTGATAATAGTTACAAAGTGCCGTAACCGTGAGTAATTTATCACAATGAAACAAATATACCATTTTAAATATTCTTAGTCAAGATGCATCAAGACTGGATATCAATGTATCCAGTGAAACTAGAGTACGTAACACTCTCCAAATATTGGGCAGTGTATTGCTTATGACTGCTGGGGGCACTAAGGGGTTACGTACTGATAGTTATTGGATAACTATGGAATGACTCACTTGATAGTTTCCTATTGGTTAATATAACTAAGATCAATGGGAGAATATCGATGTTACTACTTTACACAGTTCTCTCGACTTAAGAATACTTCAAATCTTTAATGTGGAAGCTCCGCTTTAATTATAGTTAAATCGTGGCACGACGTCCATCAAATGACTATAATTAGGTCGAGTGGAAGCATTGGAAGTGAAACACTATTCAAGAGAGGATTCATCTCCTCAGTTATACGAGGTTAGTATCATGATTAAATCAAAGTTAAAGTCTTTAGTCAGAGCATTTTGGTTAATAATAATTATTATTATAAAACCAAGGACTTTGTGTTTGGACTATAAAATTGAATGTGGATGATATTGGAATTTTGACCATTATCAAATTCCATAAATCCAAAGTGATATAGTTTTGATAAAGAGAATTGGTGTAAATAATTATCACTAATGGGTACTGCTTATAATAAATAAAATTGGATTTTACCAAAAGATGTGTAAGTGATATTTTTTTTCCATAATAAAAGTGATGCATTGGAAAATACAGAAGTATCTTATATTATTTACAGTTATTTTAGGGTAATAGACTAAGCCATAGTTTCGAGAAATAATTTTATTATATGATTATGAATCATGTGATACCAGTTAATTATATCTCAAACAATTAAGGGCTATACACACATTTAGTGGGAGCATCACAGGAGTTGATGAATTCTTCGGATTGATACATATAGATGTATGCAATCATAAGTCTATTAATACCAAAACAGTTCCATGCACTTCGTCATATTCACCAATGAGTTATCATCGACATGGTCAAGTGCATTTAATACACATGTAATATGTCTATGATAAACTCATAGAGTATGAAACATTGGTAAATAAAACAATGTGCGATAGAAATGATTCGATTTGATCGAATGAGCGAGTACACTGGAATAAGTCCCGAATATACCTAAAATGAATATAGATTCAATCTCAAAATTACTCCTCTATATGATGCATAATGATGCACCGATATGGAGTAACCGAACTTTGTTGGACTATGTACGAATAATTATGAGTGAAGTTGAGTTGTCTTCTTTCCATAAGGTAATGTACTTAAGAGTAATACATGAGATTAATATTATTTCATCTAAATAACAGTTTACAAAATCACATAAGATAAGGGTTTATATGAAACTCCAATGTATCCTAGGTTAAGGAGTTGGCAGGTTGTGCAAGTCGAAAGATTACATGTAATGATTCATCATGACGGATCTTCTATGAGCCTCACCAAAAGGATTTCGGTAAACACTATCCTCGGATGAATATTTATGTTTTGAACATAAGTTTTGTAAACTAGAACCAAATCAGTTTTATAAATAAAAAATTCACAAAGCGTTTATGAATACCTATTTTATTAGCTTCGAGAAACAATTGTTGTTCCAAGATATACTAACTTCATTATGAAGGAATTTCTTTGAGGAATTATTGGTAGCTAAATGGAATTGGGTATATTCCATGGATAGAACTGATTAAATGAGATGAAATGAAATTAACTACCCAAGTTGAATACAACATATTAGAATGTCTAATAAGTATTCTTGTATATTAAAGAGAACATATGAGTTTCTTATCAATGTCAAGAATAGATAATCCTTGGCAGTCAATTAAACTATTAAGCGTGTTGACTCTACGATATAATATGATGCGCAAATTCGAAAGAATTCCAAGTACGCTATCAAATATGATTTTAGTAGTTTAACCAAAGGGATGTGATCCATCGGCCATGATTGTGTCTTTATAAGAAAGACTAATGTGGTTGGAATTAAATGAGCAATGTTCATAAGAATAATATCGCAAATTTCAATTGTTGAAATTAGTGTAATAGATTTGGTATTCAACGTGCTCAAGTTGATTTGGATTTACTCACAATATTACCACTTAGTATGGCTTTATGTTTGGTACGTATGTATTGAAATAGAAAATTCTAAATGATGATTTAGAGTAAACTGTTTACACATAATAACCAAAAATGTCTCGAAGTTAGTGGGAGCAATATTGAGTTTGTGAGTCTTTGGATATGATCCAATAAATGATTGAAAATATCATTTTATAAGCATCAAAATTAAAAATATATTTTAATAGAAACATAAAATAGTTTGATTATCAATCAAAATGCAGAGGAAGCGTGTATTCATAAGAAAGAACATTAAAAGGTACATTGATATTCCCAAAATATGTGAACAACACGTTGTTGATTTTAATGATGTACTTGTGTTAAAATCAACCTTAGTTTTTTAATACTCAACTTTGGGTTGTAATGATGTCTTTTATAGTGAGTATAAAAGATACTGAGAATGTCCTAAATCGATATGCGAAGACACCTTATTAAATTGTTCAAAACGAAACATGTGAGATGAGTTCCTTATGCATTGACAATAGGAATTATCATACATGTTATGTTGTCTACGATATCATGATATGTTTATGTATTTGATACATGAAGCAAACATTAAATCCAAACTGATATCACTAAATGGTTGTTTGAAGTGTTCTTGTGTATTTATGAAATATGAAAGAATTGTTTACAGAAAGAAAAATTCCTTATGAAGAAGTGCTCGGACTCAAACTTCATGAGTGATATTGGGTATAATATGTCATTAATAAGTTCAAGCTAAGAATCTTTGTAACGACCCACCTTTTCGAACCCCAGATGTCGACACTAATAAATCCATGGCATTCACGTGCCGAGCAAGTAAGTACTAGAAAGACAGATTATTAGAGGAAAAAAGAAGATAGAAGATAAGAAGAAACCAAATAATCATAGAATCTCACAACGCAATTAAATAGCATACATTAATGAACACAATAATTTACAAAGTCATTTCAAAAATGATACATCAGAGTCATTCCAATAAAATTCTACCTTTAGACAGTTATAATAGCCTGCCCCTACCTAACTGATACAAGATACATATAATACAGTAGAAACAAGATATTAACTAGCTATTGATGAAGCCTCATGCTCTAAGCTCCTCCAAAATGCATCAATGGGAAAATTTGAACTACTTGGCTACCCATAAAAATTTGAGCACCTAAGAGTTTTAAGGAAAGAAAATAAAACTCCAAGTTAGACATGGGTCTGGTATAAGTAAACTTAAACAATTGAATTATTATGTTTAAAAAAACTCTTTTAAATTAAAGGTATCTCGTAAGACTACGCCGCACATAAACATGGACGGGTATTTACCTTACGATAATAAAAAACTTTTTATAGAAAATCCATTGATATTACAGTAATGTCTGGAGTACAAATGTTAATTAATTATAGCCAAAATTGTTACATTAATTAAATTCCAGTGTACTAGGTTCTACAATCAAAATAGTAAAGGCACATATTGGAAATTGGATTTCATACTATAACAAGGTAAGGAACTACCTTCCGATTGTACATCTCTAGATAAAATGCACCAGGGTCCGACAAGAACATCTTGTACCCCTGTCACACAAGACTAGCCTACCACTTGACTAGTAGTATCGAATATGATCACTCTACTTTTAGCCCCGAAGAATACATAAGTAGATAGTAATCAACCCAGATTTGGGATGACCATACCCTGATGGGAGCAACCCACATGGCCCTGCTGCATGTCCAAATTTTGTCAATTCTCGATTGATAAGGCTTGAGGCTACGATTACCATTTTATATAGCAGTTTTTGCCTAGGATAGATGACTTATTTGATCAGCTTCATGGAGCTCGAGTATTTTCAAAGCTTGATCTTGCTACGGGTTTCCATGAGTTGAGGGTGGCAAAGGAGAGTGTACCCTTGACCTCCAGGAAGAAATGCAACGTTAGCATTCATCCATACAAGTTCGTTCTAGGTCTCAACGGATCCGAAGGCACTACCTCCACTACACCCATTTTGGAATCACCCTTAGGGTTAGTAGCAAGTAGCCTTTGCACTTCAAAAGCACCATCTTCGATTTTGTACTCTTTAAGATGTCTTCACTTTGAAACGCTTGAGTTGAACCGAAGTGGGTTTCGGCTAATATATCTGATCCCGGTCTCTTCGAAAAAACTTCCGATAGTTTTCAGTAAATTCAATTTCGGTTCTTTAGGAAATAAGGAGACAAAAGATAAAAGCAGAGATCACCTCCTGACCATTTGCGAACAAATTTCCTTATTATTTACCCTAGATGAACGAAATGAGATTTATACACATAGTACAATACCATTAGGGTTGACTGTGCCATATAATTCGCGTGGTTCCCCTAGATATTTCCAGAGTTACGTTTTGGTCTAGATTTGATAGTCGGTTATTTAATATCAAATAAATAACCATTCAAACATTAATTTAATTCCATATGGAACCCACTTAGCCTTATTAATTAATTTTTAATTAGTTAAAATCACTTTATAATACTTGATCAAAAGATCTTTTCAAAACACTATTCCCAAATCCCTTCTAACCCTTTTATACTCCTAAGAAATTTATACTTATCTCATGTTGGAAGTATACTACCCAAAACATTTTATTTCCAATACTTAAAAAACAAAATCAAATACTTATCTTATCAGTATAATTATTTACAAAAACTTTATAAACATTTCTTCTTTCCATTCCATATTAAAGGACCAAAAAATTCCATTTAAAACATTACTTCCTATAAAAATCCATCCACCTATCCTTTGTAAAAAGTTTCGTTTTTAAAAGCTCGCTTTATATTTCAAGTAACCTATAAATTTTCCAAATAAATTTATAACTCACTTTTAAAGTTCTTCAAGTTAAATTATAAAACCTCTTCACAAATCTCTAAAATCATTTCCTTATTCCAAAAACTCTTTTATAAATCATCTTTAAGAAAAATCCTTTAAAAAAATATCTTTTACAACCCATCCTTTGCAAATCACTTTAAATAAACCCTTTAATTTGGTAATAACCCTTTTTTATAAATGAATTATTATTTATAAATACCTTTATAAAATAATTATATAATTTAAAAATCATTTATAAACTTCAAAGCCCAAAATTGATTAAAGAATTGAAATTAATTCAAAATCATACTTTATAAATTCAAAAGGAGGCTTAGTAAACCCAATGGTGCCAATATAAGTCACCATTTAATTTCTGTTTCACTTTCAAGTCATTCAATAATTTATTTACATAAATCAACATATATGTAAATACACTTATATTCAAATGGGGAAATTAATTTAAAGGACAAAAATTTCTATATTTTTTGCCTCAAGGACACGACCTCAATATTTTTGCCACAAGGACAAACATTCTTCTAAAATTTATTCACAAGGACAAACATTTTCCAAAATTATTCATAAGGACAACAAAACTGATACCGAACTAAAAACTGATACCTAAAAACTGATACCGATAACTACAAACTGATACCTAAAAACTGCTATTAATAACTAAAAACTGATACCTACAGAAAGTTGTCCTTCAGGATAAAATATTGAAGGTCTGTACTTGAGGCTAAAAAGCTGTGAAATTTTGTCCTTGACAATAATTTCCTGTATTCAAATCATGAAATAATACATCAATGTAAACTAACTGGCATATACATGTCCAAATAACATAATGGCAGGATGGTGATTTGTCCTACTAAATAGATGCCCAAACAATCAAAGAATTAACTTGTAGCTGAATGGGGATTTATTCTACTAATATATATGTCCATACAATCAAACAATTAACTTATAGCAGAACGAGGATTTATTTTGCTAACATATATGTCCATAACATTCAAATCAATTACATTATAGCAGAACGAGTATTTATTCTGCTATTAGATGTCCACACAAACATAACCACTCACATTGTAGTTCATTCAGTGTTGTTTTTCTACTAAATGATATCGACATTTGAATCCCTTGTTTTCAAAACCATCTTTGGAAAAAGAAATACCTTTGAAACAATTTGATTCTTAGAAAACAAGGATTAAAAGTTAAAACATCTTTTTAAAATAATTATTTACAAGTTAAAACCTTATTTAAATTATAATCAATCTTAATTAACTCTTAACTAACTTAATTATAAACTAAGAAATAATTAAACCTTTAGTAATTAATTAAACAACTACTATATAGATAATTTAACCCTGATTATTTCTTTATTTATTATTAATTAATATTTTAAACTTCATTAATAATTAAATATTAATTAATCACATTTAATTAATAAAATAACCTTTAATTAAAACTTAATTAATAAATTAAACCTTAAATAAATAATTTATTTTAAAATAAAGCCTTAGTTAATTAATAATTAAAAATAATTAAACAATTGATTTTTAATCAACTAATAATTAACCCTATATTTAAATAACATTTAATTAAAAATTAATTATATACTTAACTCATAATTAAACAAAATTTATATACTTAACTAATAATTAATTTAAAATTAATCTTACTTTAAAATATGATTAATTAAGAACCGATCTCCACTTTATTATAACCATTAAACCTTGCTTACTAATTTATTAAACATTAATTATTTTCAAAAAAACCTAATTAATTAAAAATTAATTATTAAATTTCTAATTAAGTTTTTAAAACAACATTATTGGGTTTATGAAACATTTACAATATTTTCAAAGGAGAAAAAACTCAAACTTCAAAAATTGGATTTTTATCGAAACTGCATCCATAACGACTATCGCTATGGGTGTCATTTCTTGGAATTGTTTCCTTACTTCGTTCTTTGATAACTTATCACTTGAAAGCTTTCTAACTTTTTGGAAACAAAAAGAAAGTGTTTTTGAAATTAAACAAAGTTTCTAACTTTAACAGAATGGTTTTTGATCTGTAAAACCAAAGCTCGTATTTTCACACAAGGATTCTTCGTCGATAAACCAATCAATGTGCTAACTTTTCTTAGCAACTAACACATAATCGTGCCATAACAGTGTACACATGAAACAAACCAAAACATAAGCAATATCACAATATGTGAGGACCCGTTTCTTTGACTCCCGGAAATTGACACTAATACATCCTCGGTATTCATGTGCCGCAAATCCAAGTGCCAGAGAAGCGATTCTCGAGGGTAAAAAAGAAAATAAAGATAGAACGTAATCTCTAATATATTATTTCAACATATAATCATTACAACAGAAATTTAAATACATTTATCAGAGTTAAAAATGGACAACTATATATATATATATGTCTTACAAAGGCGTTATATAATACTACTCAAGCGTGGTGGAAATAATCTTCAGAAGAATCTTATAACTCCATGCTCCAAGCTCTTCCAGATTTCTTCGAACTATACCTGACTACCAGGCCGCCCAGAGAATAATAGGGCACCCCGAGTATAAGGGAAAAGGAAAATAAACTCCGGGTCAGTCATGAGACTGGTGTGAGAATCTCAAAATACGCGTTTGAAAAGAAAAGGGTATCTCATAAGACCATACCCACGCATAAATATGGATGGGTTTTACCTTATGATAACCAAAACATTTTCTACGCAAAAATTATTTAATATTATTTTTAATGGCATTCCTTTGAAAAGATTTGCAAGTAAACTTATTAATCTTAGCCGAAATTATTATCATATTAAATTCTGGTATATTAGGCTCTACAAACAAAACTCTTACAAGCTCGTTCAGGGAATGGATTTCTATACAATGGCAGGTAAGAGATTACCTTCCATACAGTACGTCTCTAGAGGAATGTACCGAGGATACAAAAACAATCCTCCGCATCTAGCAAGACCGGCCTATCCCTATTTGGCACTCATACATGGCCTAAGTAGAACCAAATATGACATCAACCCGGTCGTAACTGACCTATCTAAGGCCCCATAGCATACACCACATACTCAACATATAGAGAGTAATCTAGAAAGGTGATGACTACACCCTAATGCTTGTGAACCACATTGCCTTGCAGCGTACCCTGTTTAAGCCATTACTAGGTGATGAGGCCTGAGGTAGCGATTACCTTTCACATAGCACATTCCACTTTAAATGCCATATTGCCATCCCATAGTCACACGACCGATTTATAAAAACGTATAACTCCTAAACTCATACTTCTCAGAAAAGGGTGTTAAGCTAAGAGAAGTTTCCTTCTCTGCCACCAAACAGATGGAGATCAATTTATGTAACAAGAAATGCAACGTCAAACATTCATCCATACAAGTTGCCTAGGAACAGGACAAACCGAAGGCACTCTCGTACCACATTATATCGGGAGTTACCCCTAGAATTAGCAGCGAGAAGTCCTTGTCGAAGATCTTAAATAAAGAACTACTACCACATAATATCATATTAGAAATTTCCCCCGAGGGTCAACGACAAGCAGCTCTACATTCCATTTTCTAAATCATATCCATATCTTTACTTCGAATATGTAAATTTGTTTGAAGTGGTTTTCAGATAGGATTTACCCAAAATATGACCTTGATTCCTTCAACTAATCATCAATAAAAAGATATTATATGAATAGGGAATCATTCTTTAACCGATTAGTTTCTTTTTATCGAAATATCTTGTGGATATATATATATATATATATATATATATATATATATATATATAAACATTCTTTCTGGTATATACGAAATCACTAAACTTCACTTAACAAATCCTTTGATTTCTTTAAATTGGGCATAATTTGAAATCAATTCATTTTTCACATAGGAAAATATTCCAAATCATTTCATTTAAATCTTAACATAAATTTCTTAATTCAAAACTCAAAATATTGATTAAGTTAAAACCATGTTGTCTAGGATGTTAATCCAAAACAGTAAATATTAAGTGAGCAGAATCTATAGAAATCATCCAATTCTACTTAATATGAATTCCCACATTCAACAAGTACATGGCAGAATAACGGTGAAATCACCTTTTAAGTTCCGTAAATAGTACGAGTTCCCCCTTCGGGCTTTAACACCGAGTATAAGAAGATTATCTCCATAAAATCCAGTTTGTTTAGATTTGGAAAATTATATCCTTTATACTTTGGAAAAGTTTTATTCGAGTAAACCAAATTTACTATCCCATCCATCGTGCCAGTTCGGATAGCCAGGGAGAGTAGGAAATTGGTTTTCCAAGCTCAAACCTAGACACTACCTCTCTAACACCCATAAGGCGGTCAAGTTATTTGATCGACCCTAAATCATTTAACATTTAACCATTCCGTAAATCCTTAAAATTACCTTTAAAATAATTTATTAATCATTTTAAAACATTTACAAAAGATTTGGAGAAGAACGATTGTGTTTAAAACTATATTTCAAAAGTTACAGAAAAGTGCTGTAGAAAAGTGCTACTAAAAGTGCTTTTTAAGCTATATTGATCAATGCGACTTTTTATCACTTGGAAATTCATTTTATAACTCAAATAACTTTTAAAACATTTTAAAAGATTTTTAGAATTTATTTCATATTTTTAAACAATTTTAAAATATCATTTTCTTTTATGGATTCCAAACTACAAAACTACGAATTTTCCAAAAACTTGTTTTACTTATATTTCAAATCTACTTATTGAAATATCGATTTTCTTTCTTTGTTTGCAAACTATGGATATAATAGTTTGGAAAATTCTTATCTCGAAGAATTCTGATCTAAATTCTATTCTATATACTCGTTTGACTTTTATGGCGCGAAATCGCGAACTGCCATTACACGACGCGTCTATTTTTGACTAAATTTTCAATTAAACAAAACACTTTCATATGTTTATAAAACATTTCAAACCCATTTTTTAACCTTTTTAAAGAGGTTTAACATTCCATATACACCAATTCATTAATAAAAGAAAGTGATATCCTTTTTGCTTATCGACGTGTATTTCTGTGACTTGCATATGTTGAATCATAAGTTTTGATTCATGACAAAGAGCTTAAACAAATCAGTGATGAGACTATATGGATAAGAGACATAAAGACAAAGTGATATGCTATTAAAACTACAAAGGAGACAAGACATCAAAAAAGTATAGTATGTTTATTTGTTGAAGTTTTTTAGTCATAGAATTGTTAAAATCTATCCTCAAGTAGTCCACATAAAACCAAAGTTGTTTTAAACTTCAATTTCTTCAAAAAATGTGTGAACTGTGCATTGACAACCAGGTCAGTCGACTGACCAAATATGACCAGTCGATAAACCTGCTCAGTTGCATAGATACACTTTGTTTTGCACCAACTTTGAATATTCAGTTGACTGGTCATTTTGGGTCAGTCGACTGAACTTTTCCAACAGCTATTTTTCTGAATAGACACTTCATTTTCGAATAGCCTTCTTGGGACTAAACGTAGAACAAGAAGTTCGAACTAGTATAAAAACTCCTGTTGTGCTTATTCTTATTTACTTTACTATTATTATCTGTTTCCGCATTTAGATTATAATGCATTCCATATTGCACGATCCTAAGTGATAACTAGCAACACAATAGTCACTTTCATTTGGTATCAGAGCAATACCAATGATTTAGGACTATTTTATCCAAAAGAATGTCCTTTTGAATTAGTATCTTATAGTGATGCTGATTTCCGAGGAAGTCAGACAGATAGAAAAAGTACAAGTGGAACTTGTCATTCCATTGGACGATCCTTAGTATCTTGGTTTAGCAAGAAACAAAATTGCGTTTCACTATCGATATGTGAAGCAGAATATATATCTGCAACTTTAGCATGTGCTCAAGTAATCTGCATACAACAAACATTACGAGATTTTGATATAAAATTTAATAAATCTATAATATATTGTGTTAACACAAGTGCAATAAATTTATCTAAAAATCCTATCAATCACTCACAAACTAAACACATTAACATTCATCATCATTTTCTTCATGATAATATTAAGAAGGATATAATAATTTTAGAATTTGTAAATTCTGAAAATCAAGTAGCTGATATTTTCACTAAACCACTCAATGAAAATTGTTTTATAAAACTAAAAAGAGAACTAGGTATAATTTATTTAAAAGAACTACAAAATTTCTAAAATAATTTTTTTGAAAAAAAGAATTTTTTTTCTAGTACTTGAACGCAGCGCCTCTAGTTTGAAAATCCTACGTCTCTGCCATTTGACCATTTGCTTTTTCACAACTGTTTCCATTATAATTTTCTCCTTATCTATTTTTAAATTTTCTCATAAACAATTCTCAGTCACAAAATTTGTGTTTTTTTTCACCCTCTAATTAATTTTCAGATTATCCATTAATCCACCAACCTTTAACTATTTTTTCTCTTATATATATCTCCAGAATTCTGTTTTTATCCTTCCATCATATTTGCTTCAATCATAATTTTCTTCTTCTTTTTACTACAATGTCTTCACAAGAAAACTCCTCAAATGGCTCTGCATATTCTTTCGTTGACTTCTCGACACCTTCATCTGGTTCATCAACTTTACCTACACCTACACCATGTCATGAACCGGCCAGACCATCAAATTATCACACTGTCCATATTCTAGAAAAAAGAAGGCATGAAGTTTTATGTTCTTTGGTTCTCCTCAAACAAAACAAAAAATTGATGATTTACATCATTATCAGAAGGTATCCATAGCAACTCAACGTGAAATGTACTATGAACAGAAGATGGATTCAAGACATCTTAGCTTTCTGGAGCAGCTTGGATGGAAATTTTAATGGTCATCTTCATCTACTGTTCATCAACCTACAACCTCTTCCTCTCAGAATCCATAGGATCAGTTACCACAACCTCCACTTTCATGGGTGCATGGAAATCGTTGGTCGCTATTAAAACCATATGAAGAGAAGACGAAGGTTGAACCAGACAACTCGAAGTCTCCAACCACTCCTTCATCAAAATAACTTATTTTCTTTCTATATTTTGTTAATCGATTTTATTCTTATTTGTATGCATTATTTAATATACTGAATATATATTTTTTTTTACCAAAATTATGCTGCAAAATATTGAGAATGAAAATTCAGTCGACTGACCAAATTCAACTAGTCGATTGAATCTGACAACAGAAGCTTTTAGACTATATTCAGGCAACTGAAAGAATTTGGCTAGTCGACTGAATCGTGAAACAGAGAGTTTCGGGATATTGATCAGTCGACTGACCATATACGTCCAGTCGACTAAATGACAATCTGAGCCTTTTTACACTGTTTCACCTACCTTTTTACCCCTTTAACCCACTATCTCTTTTTTACTCTTCACTTTTACCTTCTCACTTCGGTTTTTCAAAACCCTAGCTTCCAAAAATTTTCAAATTCCTTTACTCCATTATTATTTCTAATGGCTCCATGTCAACCTAAACGATCTAGACATGCCTCTACCTTTTCCTCTGAGCCAATTGACACTTAAATTGCACAATGGCTCTATGATGCTACAACTCTCCAAAGATGGTACAAAATGAAATAAGCACGCTTTTTCGAAGGATCTTTTGTTGTGTTTCTAGACTATGCTCCGTATAGAATTCAAGAGCTTGCAAGGAGAAGCCGTGTAGAGTCTCTTCTTGACCACAATCAAAATAATCTCAAGATTAATCATACTTTGGTTAAACTCTTTTATGCAAATTTAAATTTAGGTCATCAAAATCCTCGTAATCGTGATAATTGTGTATGGAGTTTAGTTTGCGATAGAGAAGTATTCCTATCATTAGATAGAATTGGACACATTGTCCATACTCCAACTGATGGCATTCTATTGGAAGAATTAAATGTTCCTATAGGCGAACGAGATGAAGTAAGTCATAGGTTTTTGGAAGATGACATGACTAAACTAAAATCTATCGCCTTATGCCCTACAGCTCGAATAGTACATCGGCCCTTAATGTACACAATCCTTCCTCGTACTGGATCTTATGAGTTTGTATATCCAAATAATTTTAGGGCAATATATGCTATTTGGGGTGATGTCCAAATAAATTGGCCTAAGCTGATTCTAAATGAATTCTTGTCTTTTAACCAAGGTCAAATGAACATCATCTATTATGGAAAATATATTATGTGGCTACTTATGAACCTACACGTTCCTATTCCGGAATCCGATACTTCCATTCCCAAAACTCCAAATAGCCACACAGTAAGTCTAATGAAATTGCCTCCTAGACCTCTAACTATCATGTCTTTTCAAGACTGGCAATCACGACCTCGTCAACAAACTACTACTCCACAGCAACAAAGAGATGACATTCATACACCAACCCCATCCCAAAGCACCTGAGAATCCATTGATCTAATTGTGCTAAATCAAGTTATTTTGGATTCTTGCATCAAAAATCCTGACAAGAAAATTGACAAGAAATTTAAAAAAATTAAAAGCTTCTTTGGGATTTTATGGGATGCAATATCTTGTTCCTCTTCCACAACTACGGAAACTTCACAGCGAGATCCGGGTAAACATCCAGCTCCTCACTTTACTTGGTCCATGTCCGAAGAACACACCAGTTCTGACATAAGCGGAAATGGGTTGGCAGACAATTTGTAGAAAGTTCTTCAAAAGGCAAAGGACCAATGAAAGTGGAAGAAGAAATAGAGTCTGACTCTGATTGATATTGTTGTTTCTTGGTGGTAGTAAGTTATCTCTATTTATTTCAAAACATTCTACTTCTGTTTATTTTTAATGAGCTTGTATAAGTAGCTCAAAACAATTTGATACATTTTTTCTGTGATTGTAAGTTTTGTTAGTTTAATGAGTAAATTGTTGTTATTTCCATTTCGTCGATGACAAAGGGGGTGGGGGGATTTGTATGACTAACCATTTCTTGTAGGATTAGATATGTCGCCATATATTCTAGGGGAGAAATATATAACTTTCGTTATATATTTCTTAAAATATAGTATCATCTGTAATAGGTTGTCATCAATCAAAAAGAGGGAGAATGTTGAATCATAAGTTTTGATTCATGACAAAGATCTAAAACAAATCAGTGATGAGCTATATGGACAAGCGATAAAAAGAGAAAGAGATATGCTATTAAAACTATAAAGGAGATAAGATTTCAAAATGAAGTATAATATGTTTATTTGCTGAAGTTTTTTAGTCTTAAAATTGTTAAAATCTGTCCTCAAGTAGTCCACATAAAATAAAAGTTGTTTTAAACTTCAATTTCTTTAAAAAATGTGTGAACTGTGCACTGACAACTAGGTCAGTTGACTGACCAAATATCACCAGTCGACTGAACCTGCTCAGTTGCACAGATACACTCTGTTTTGCACCAACTTTGAATATTCAGTTGACTGGTCGTTTTGGGTCAGTCGACTAAGCTTTTCCAACAGCTATTTTTTTGAACAGACACTTCCATTTGCCAAGTGATACGGTCCAATTTGAAGAGTTGTGGCTGCATCTTTTGGTCAAAACTCTTCGTGAATGGTTGTAACTGTTTATCTACTATATAAACACGTGAGATTCACTTCTCAAATCACTGAATTTTTTCTTCTGATCATACTCTCTACTATCTCTGCATTCTACAAAGCAATCACAATTCACATATATTGCTTGAATCATTAAACCAATTAACTTATTCTTCGATTCAAAGCAATATTTTCCTTCCTAAATATTTACATACACAATATATACTTGAGGAAAAGATTATATGAAGCTCGTACTATCAAAGATAAATCAGTGTTATCAAGAATATAAAGTGTCAAAGCATTTTTATTGAAACTGTTCAAGTCCTGTTCGGTTGTTCAGGCGGGAAAAGTCCTTTTTCGGTTGTTAGAGGCGGAAAAATCCTGATCGGTTGCTCAGGTGTTGTATACCTATTCCTTCGGGTTAAGTGAGGGGTTTATGAGAGAAATTCCAAAGGGAAGTCTGGGACTGGACGTAGAACGGAAATTTCGAACCAATATAAAAACTCCTGCTGTGCTTATTCTTGTTTACTTTGCTATTATTATCTGTTTCTCTATTTAGATTATAATACATTCCATATTACACGATCCTAAGTGATAACTAGCAACACAATCGTCACTTTCCGCATAAATATTCAACATTCATATTAAACAATTATCATCAACAATGTAATCAAACATATATAACATCCAATAGCATATAATGCTATAGTTTAGGAGTTTCTCACTTTCATTTTTCCGAAGGGCTTGTCTAAAATCGGCTATAGCTTCGCTATAATTGCTTTAAACTATACAGAACCAAACTCTTTGACCTTGAATGGGCTTAACCCATCTTATAATGCTCACAGCCTTAGTGTTGTGAGGAGGAAGGCTCGGACAAAGGAAGAAAGAAGGGTGGCCGTGAGTTTAGGAAGAGGAAATAGAGGAGATTCGTCTTCGTTTGATGCGGAATTGTTAACTTTTATGTATTATACAATTTTTGTTTTCTATTGCTAAATATTTTGCCATAATTTTGTTAAGCACATAAGCCATGAAAAGAAGCTTGAAGTGGAGAAGAAGATGAAAAGAATATGGTGAAAAAAATATAAGAAAGTGGATGGGTATTTATAGGAGAAAATTTCGAACAAATATCTAATGACAAAATTACCATTTTCCCTTGACCCACACCCCTCCTAGCCCCTTACACACACGGCAGGCCTCCCTCTAGGCTAGAGATGGTGACGTTGAGGTGACGGTGTGATGATTGTGTTGAAAAGGTGAGTTGATGTTAGCTTTTTCGGTTTCTTAAGTGCTAAATCTTAGGAAATTATTTAATTATTTTGTAATATGTATATATTTAATTGTTCATGTACATACATAATGTTATTATGTGTATGTGTATAAGAGGATAACCAACATTTCAAATGACTTTGAATAATTTTTGTTTGTCAAATCGTTGAAAACCGGGAAACCGATTATCGGTTACATTTTCACCTATCAATTTATGTACGTAAATTGGTAAATAAAATTTGAAAATAAATTTCTTATGAATATTAATAAATTAAAATGATCACATTTTATTTATAAAATCATATAAATTAATATTAATAATTGTTTACAGTGATTGCTATTATATCGATAAAGCGATATTGATTTTTTCTTACATTTTCAAATCAATTATCCGTCTTTATAAAATTATCATATATGTTTTCTTAATACTTTATTAATATGAATTACTATCATTTAAAAATAATTATTTTAATAATTACAATAGTTATTAAATAATTAAACCCTAATTAAATTTAATGAATCAATCATCATATTAAGGGCAATACTAAATACATTTAAATTTCAAAAGTAAAATAAATTAGTTTATTTCATCTTCTTATTCAATTATAAAACAAGTGTATGTATCCAGCTCTGTATGTGATGTTTTATGATTATAGAGTTGTTTATCGATAAAACGGTTTTTGGCCATTTTATCGATTTAAATTTTGAGAAAAATATTTTTGTAAATATCTATTCAAAATAAGATTATTATTCAAAATAATATTATTTCTATTATCAACCATATATTAAAATAAGTTTAAGATAAATATAATTTATCCAAGTGATAAATTTGTGGGTCGTTATATACTTTCCCCTTAAAAGAATTTCGTTCCCAAAATTACCCAAAGGAAAAAAACTCAAAGGTTTGCCCAATATATTTATTTTCAAACTTACATTCGTACGATATATATAAATCACCCATACACAATATCTTATTCGATCTATTATTCGAATTCACAACTTTACTTCCGAACTAGTATTGAACCCCCGACCCTTTAGTGTGGACTCTGACCAGGCTTTTTGATTAGAACTTTAGTTCTTCCTTGCGTAGCTCTCAACTATGATAGAAAACTCAAGTATCCAACCACAAACCCTTATCAATGTTCATCGTCAAGAATCTATTGATAAATTCTTTTTCAGATTGGTGTAAACGCGTCTAAGTTCTGCACTCGAATCTTAAATTGCATCATGCAACATAATAATCCATATACTTCATATGGATTTAATAATCTTTCCAAAATTATTATTTAGAAAATTCATACTAATATGAAGTTAGAAAAACATCATATTATAGATTTTCATTCATTTACAACATTCAAACTTAAGCTTGGGTCCAAAAAAAGAAAATCCCTCTCCCTTACACTAATACGATACAAAATATTAAATTAAAGAACATCCTAGTCGAACTTATATATACATACTAGAACTACACTTAACTCCCCAATGTATCTTTTACGCCTTCAAGTACGAAGCTGATGGTGGACTCCAGTTACCAAGGACTATCATAACTTCTCCCTCTCCTTCTTCATCACTACCTAGCTTATTGTTAGCCTCATCGCCGTCCTCTTCTGGTATTTCTCCCACAACCTAGTGTAGCCATGGTTGGTTCCATGATACATGTCCCATGCCAACCGGTATTCTAGGAATTATCCACCCTCTTCTAGTTCTTTGAGGCCTTGCACATTCTCTTCCCAAGCATTTTTGAATTCCTCGACTCCTTCTTCTTCCTCCTCTTCTGCTATTTCTTCTTCGTTGCTCTCTACGTCGTTCTAGTTTATGTATGAGCTGGATGATCCTTCCCGCCACATAATATGTTCTACATCCATATCCCATATCAGATTACGACACTTGCTATATATAATAGCATCTGGGTCGTACATTGGTTCTGATTCTTCCTCCACCGGTTCTATCTTCTCTTCCAAGGGCTTCGACTCTTCTTCCATGGGTTCCACTTCTTCTATAGGTTCCAACACGGTGCTAGTAGGGTCTGCTATCTAATTTCTTTCCGAGGCCTAGCCGGGTTCATCATCACTTGAAATCGTAATTATTTCTGGAGCTGTGGGTGGCATATGCATTCCAGCCATTGAATATCCATCTTCACCCCTTCGAGTGTATGGGGCATGCTTCTCCTCAATCGGAAATCCACCATTGCTAGGTGGATACTTCGGTTGCTCCTCTTCGTCACTAGAGGGAATAATGAGGCTATCCTTCTTACCCTAATTTACTCTTGAAGACTCACCATTGGAGTAATTTCCTCCAAACGATTTCTACAAGGTAAACAACATTTTCTTAGACATAAGCAATAGGTATTTTTTTAATCTAACGTATTCTTTGGTAGAGAGGTTCACTAGTTGTTAAATATTATTTTTCTCGAACCAAGGTTTGGTCAACGCTCGGAAAATGACTCGAGATTTAAAGATGGCTTCTAAAATTCTTTGTATGGTAAAAATGTTTTATCCTTACAAAAATTCTTTGAAAATTTAACCAAATTTTTGTTTTTATTATTTATAAATTTTTTAAATCATTTTTTAAAATACAGTTTTAGGTAAAATGATTTCATGTACGGATTTTTCAAACCGAATTCATTTGTATATAATATTAAAAAATATACACTCATATATAATACTCTCAAACTCATTCTATGGTGTTGTTAACCCTATCTCTAATAAGTTACTCATCCTACTTATTACTTACCCTCTAATGAGACTTTACCCCTACCAAAGCCAAGGTGTTCACTCAACCTAAGCTCTGATACTAAAATGTGAGGACTCGTTTCTTCGACTCTCGAAAATCAACACTAATAAATCCTCGCTATTCACATGCCACAAATCCAAGTGCCGAAGAAGCGGATTCTCGTGGGTAAAAAGAAAAGAAAGATAGAATAGAATCTCTTATATATTATTTGAACATAAAATCATTACAGTGGAAATTTAAATACATTTATCAGAGTTCAAAATGGACAGTTATATATATATATATATCCTTACAAAGGTGGAATACAATACTACTCAAGTGTGGTGTAAACAATCTTCAAAAGAATCTTCTAACTCCATATTCTGAGCTCTTCTAGATTTCTTCAAATAAGCCTGACTACCAGGATGCCCGGGGAAAATTAAGGCACCTAAAGTTTAAGGGAAAAGCAAAATAAACTCCGGGTCAGTCATGATATTTGTGTAAGAAACTCAAAATACGCGTTTGAAAAGAAAAGGTATCTCATAAGACCAAGCCTATGCATAAATACGAATGAGTTTTTACCTTATGATAACTAAAATATTTGCTACGCGAAAATCATTTGACATTATTTTTAATGGCGTTCATTAGAAAACATTTGCAAGTAAACTTATTAATCTTAGCCGAATTGTTACCATATTAAATTTTGGTATGTTAGGCCCTACAAACAAAACTCTTACAAGCTTGTTCGGGGAATGGATTTCTATACAATGGTAGGTAAGGGCCTACCTTCCATACAATACATCTTTAGAGAAATGTACTAAGGATTCACAAATAGTCCTCCGCATCTGGCAAGTCTAGCCTATCCCTATTTGGCGGTCACACATGGCCTGGATAGAACAGAATATGACATCACCTCCGTCGTAACCGACCTATCCAGGGCCCTATAGCATGCACCACATACTCGACATATAGAGAGTAATCTAGAAAGGTGACCATACCCTAATGGTTGCGAACCATATACCCTTGCGGCGTACCCTGTTTAAGCTATTATTGGGTGATGAGGCCAGAGGTAGCGATTACCTTTCACATAGCACATTCCACTTTGAATGCCACATTGCCATCTCATAGTCACACAACTGATTTCTACAAATGTATTACTTCTGAGCTCGTATATCTTCGGAAAGGGTGTTAAGCTAACAGAAGTTGCCTTTTCCTCCACCAAACAGATGATACGTTCATATAGATCAATTTATGTAACTAGAAAAGAAACGTCAGACATTCATCTATACAAGTTGCCCAAGAATAGTACAAATCGAAGGTTCTCTCCTACCACATCCCATCGAGAGTTAGCCCTAGGATTAGAAATGAGAATTCCTTGCATCGAAGATCTTAAATGAAGAACTACTTCCATATAATATTATATGGAAAATTTCCCCCGAGTGTCAGCGACAAGCAGCCCTACATTCCATCTTCCAAATCATATCCATACCTTTACTTCGAATATGAAAATTGGTTCGATGTGGTTTTAGGATAGGAGTTACCCCAAATCTGACCCCGATTCCTTCGAACCAATCATCGAAAAAAGATGTTTTGTGAATAGGGAATCATTCTTTAATTGATTAGTTTCTTTTTATCAAAATATCTTCTGGATATATATATATATATATATATATATATATATATATATATTTAAACATTCTTTTCGGTATATACGAAATCGTTAAACCTCTTTGATATGTATTATATGATTTTAATTTTCTTTAAGCATAGAAGCCATGAAAAATGGTTGAAATGGATAAGAAGATGATAAGAATATTATGATAAAATATGAGAAAGTGGATGGGTGTTTATAGAATAAAATTTGGAACAAATATCTAATGGAAAAATTACCATGTTGCTCTTGACCCACCCCACTCTGAAAACGACTAAGGATCGTAGTGTGGAATATTAACTAAGTATTTTACTAGTGCAGAATATAAATATAAAAGTAAATAGTAAAGTAAATGACACCAAGGATTTTTATACTGGTTCGAACTTCCCGTTCTATGTCCAGTCCCAGATTCTTTCTGAAATTTAACTATCAACCATCTCTTAACCGAAGGAAAATGTATTACACTGCTTGAGTAACCGAACAGGACTTCAACCGCTTAAGGAACAGAATAGAACTGCAATTGCCTGAGCAACCGAACATGACTTCTAATACAAACAGTAAAAATTGCTTCTGACTGAGTATGCTCTTAAATAGCATTGATAAGTCAATAACGTATGCCCTTCCTATAATCTTCTCCTTTGTGGTATTTCTTGTAGTTTGTGAAAATAGGAAGTTATTATAATCACAAATGAAATCGCTCTTGAATGTGCAAGTGATTAGAACTTTGAATGCAAATGGCAGGAGTTTACATAATAAGAATATTAGATAGAATTAGAAAAATTAGGTGATTAAAACAAATGATTTGAAGGCTATATATAGTGTCTAAAAGTTGTAATAATTCATGAAAAGTAGTGATCAAAAGATACGAAAACAACTCTTGAATCAAGGGTTGTTTCTGTTCGCTAAAGTGAAGTGACTTTTCAAAAATATAGCCGTTATGCAATTTCAGTCGACTGAACAAAAGAATTCAGATAGCTGAAATATTAAAATTCAAATCAGAGAAGAATAAGTACAAAAAACGCCTTATTCAGTCGATTGAAATGGGTAGTTCATTCGGTTGAACATCCATATCCAATTGTGCATGTGCACAAATATTCGATCGACTACACTAGGTATTTCAGTCGGCTGAATTTCAGGTTTTTCTCCATATTCAAGATTTTTCAGAAATATTTTTTTTGTGAACAGGTGCAATAAGAACTTTGATATATGAACTATGATTTGAAAGCTTTGAAATTGCAAGTGTGTGTGCATATACCACTTTGGAGAGATTTTAACAAAAATTAACTAGTGGACTTAGACTATAGACAAACCATAAACCTGTGTAGTTAATGCCCCGCTACAACCCTGCTATATCTCATAGCGGATTTCTACTGCTATGATTTTTCCATATAGCCCCAAAATATAGCATTTCCGCTTTAATCCCCGCCATTTCCACTATATCCCGTTATTTCCGCTATATCTCGCTATTTCCGCTATATCTTTTTTAATAAAATGAATTGAAATATTGCATTTATACATTATAAAATTATGAAACTAATTTATTTGATTTAATTTTTGATATATTTTCAGAAATGAAAATACTCTAATATTCTACCGAATTCAATTATGTTATATAACAGTTTTTCATTTATTTAAAGTATATTCGCACATGTTTTTATTTAAAATGATTTATGTATTATTTATAATTCAATTGAATGATAATTTTTCAATAATTACCATTTATATATTTGTTTAAGTACGAGTTTTATATGCTATTTTAGAACCATCCGCTATATCCCGCTATATCTCACTGTATCTCCGCTATGACTTTTTGCACCTCCACCGCTTTGGATCTACCGAGCGCATTAATTGCACATCCATAAACAATATTGAAACTTCTATTTGGAATCTGATCTGCAATCTATTATCGAGTATAATTGTATCTTCTCTTGTAAATATTGGTAGTTCACATAGTATTTACTTATATAGTTGTCACAATCAAAACATCAAAAGTAGGTTCTAACACCTTCCTGCCTCCCTACACACGCACGAAAGCCCCCTAGGCTAGAGATGGTGTTGAAAATGTGAGTTGATATTTGCGTTTTTTGGTTTCTTAAGTGTTAAGCCTTAGGAAATTATTTAATTATTTTTTAATATGTTTATATTCAAGTGTTCATGTGCATACATGTTGTTATTATGTGTATATGAAATGTATATGCATGTACATGTTTGAACGTAAGAGGATAAAGATATTTCAAGTGACTTCGAACAACCTTGTTTGTTAAATCGTTGAAAAACGAGAAACCAATTATCAGTCACATTTTCACTTATCAATTTATATGCATATATCTGTAAAAAAAAAATTTGAAAATAAGTTTTTTATCATTATTAATAATTTAAAATGGTCACATTTCATTTATAAAATCATATAAATTAATATTAATAATTACAGTAATTGCTATTACATCGATAAAGCGATATTAGTTTTTTCTTATATTTTCAAATCAATTATTTGTCTTTATAAAATTATCATAATTGTTTTCTTAACACTTTTTAAAATTAATTATTATCATTTAAAAATGATTATTTGAATAATTATAATAATTATTAAATCCTTAAATCCTAATTAAATTCAATAAATCAATTATTATATTTATGAGAACTACTAAATACGTTTAAATTTCAAAAGTACAATAGATTATTTTATTTCATATTCTTATTCAATTATAAAATAAGTGTACTTATCCATCTCTGTAGGTGATGAATTACGTGATAGAACTGTTTATCGATAAAACGGTTTTTGGTCATTTTATTTATTTAAATTTCGAAAAAATATATTTATGTAAATATCTATTCAAAATAAGCTTATTATTCAAAATAATATTATTTCATTATCAACCCTTTATTTTAATAATTTTAAAAATAAATATATTTTTTCAAAGTAATAAATTTTTGGGTCGTTACACAACATATAACCAAAGTTTACAATTTCCAAACAAACTGTATCTAACTTCAATATCAAGTCCAGCATTTCAACGTATAACAACAACCTATAAGCATATTCAACCACAAAATATCTAACCACTTCAAGAATAAAATCAAATACAATTCATATAACACATAGTAGTTGAAACTTGAATTTTTAAAAAGCTAAAGTTTACTCAGAAAATATTTTAGAATAGAACTTATAAAGCTTGGAAAACCACACAAAATTACTCGAAAATGGGTCATTTTATCTTCAAGTTTTGGCCATATTACTTTCAAAATTTGGACAAGTGGATAAAAGAAAAGTTTTAGGAAATACTTTTCTCTACAGTTTCAAAAAATAATCACTAAATTTTGATTTGTTTTGAGGGAGATATGGTCAAAAGAAGGAGTGGTATTTTCGGCCTTGATCATATGGGCTGAAATAAGTCAGAAAGAAATGAAATTTTGATCCAAAAATAATCAAAAATTCGAAAAGCTTTTGTAAATAAAAGTTGTAGCCATTGGAATTCTTCATGGGTTTAAAAAAAATCTTGATTTGGAGCAATATGGAGGAAGTTATGATTGAATGAAGTGGGAGGAAAATGAAGAAGTTATCAAAATGAAAAAGAGTAGATTAAACAAGTTTGAAATCATTTTAAAAGTTTAAATTTGGATTTTTAAAAGCTTAAAATTATGAAGAAGCTTTGAAAAGGTTTTGTGAATCTTTTAGGAAGATGTGAGAATAGGAAATGGAAATAAAATGAGAAAGAAAAGGCGAAAAATTAGTTTTATATGAAATAGAAATAACAAATTACCATTTTACCCTCATTTACTCTACCCTCCACACATGCATGTCACATTACACCCTCCCCTCCATCTCACCTGTTTCAGCCCACACCTAGCCACCCTCCCATCAAATTAAAGACAACGTGCATAAGTACTATAATGTACTTATGTCTCCTAATGATGTGACATTCTTTTTTTTTTTTTAATTTAATATACTAAGGTATAATGCACACATACACTAATACACATATATATACGTATACTAACTTATCTACAAGTGTGAATACTTATGCTAAAGATTTCATAATATTTTCGATAACTTTTAGCCGATGAAAAGTCGAAATTTTGGAAAACAGTTTCCGGTCACATTTTCGATTTTTCTTCGAACTAAATATCTTTGTAAACCAAATTTGAAAATGATTTCACCATCATTAATTATTATTTAAAAGATTTTTATTTTCATTATAAAACCTATATATTAAATATTTAAAATTAATTAAATATTCGCCAAAGCGGTGAAATTCCAGGTCGCTACAATTTTTAAGTTGGAAATGTTCCAAAACAAAGACCATGGCCGATTCAATAAAAAAGGCTAAGTACACTGCCTTGAATAGCGCTGCAATAAAAATACTATATATAAAAATATAAATGCATAAATTTATAACTAAACATATTCCAAATGTTGAGAATCTCATAACATTGTTATATGATAACAATGTCGCGATATAGTTTGTAATGGAACTTAGATCTCACTAGAAATCGAAAGCTTACTCCGAATTGTTCCACATGATAAAACAGTTTGTCACTATCGGAGAGAGTTAATTGACAGAATAGATAATTGAAATATAATAGCATACCCGTTCATAGAGGGACCGATCCAATTGGTTTTAAGAAAACTGATTAGAGAATTTGGTATAAGATTCCATAATTGACCTCAAGTGTAAGTAGGAGATTAATAGAGTTAACGGTATGCCCTATGGGAAATTATGTAATTTGTTACATATATCTAACTTGTTGACCAATCTTGCTCGAAATTAAGGTATTTTCTTTCTATTATATACCTGATATAATATGGTTTTATTAATTAATCATTTAATTAAAAGTATATTTAATAGAAAATCCATAAATGGTATGTTTTCATAAATGGTACGTTTTCTAATAATAGTTACAAAGTGTTGTAACCATGGGTAATTTATCATAATGAAAAAATATACCATTTTAATTGTTCTTTATCAAGATGCATCAAGACTGGATATCGATGTATCTGTTGAGACTAGAGTACGTAACGCTCTTTAAATGTTGGGCAGTGTATTACTCATGACCGTTGGGGGTACCCAGGTGTTACATACTGATATTTATTGGAAAACTATGGAATGGCTAACTGGATTGTTTTCTGTTGATTAATATAACTAAGGTCAAGTAGAGAATATTGATGTGACAACTTTACACAGTTCTCTTGACTTGAGAATACCGTTGATCTTTAATGTGGAAACTTCACTTCCACTATAGTTAAATCATGGCACAAAGTCCATCGAACGACTATAGTTTGGTCGAGTAGAAGCATTGAAGTGAAACACTATTTAAGAGAGGATTCATCTCCTCGGTTACATGAGGCTAGTGTCACGGTCAACTAAAGTCAACTCAAATTCAAAGTCTCTGGCCATAGTATTTAGGTTAATAATAATTGTTATTATTGAACCAAGGACTTTGTGTTTGGACTATAAAGTTGAATGTGGATAATATTGGAATTTTGACCATTACCAAATTCCGCAAATCCAAAGCGATATAGTTTAAATGAAGAGAATGGGTGTAAATAATTGTCACTATTGAGTTTCGTTTATAATAAATAAAATTGGATTTTACCAAAAGATGTGTAAGCGATAAATTCAGCCAAAATGTCACACCACCTGCTAAGTGATGTGTGAAAGTTAATATTCGAATATTTCGATATTAATTGCCAGCTGAATTTACACCTTTGACTCACACAGCCGTAATGATGAATACTCTTAATAAACCATGTGATTTAATCAATGTGGAAATTAGCCACATGAGCCTCTTTAGCAATTGCAATTAGTTTTTAGGACACACAACTGAAATATTTACTTTTAAGGACAAAATACAAAATAATTAGTTTCTAAGGCCAAAAATCCTATGAAATTATGTCCTTGAAAGTCATTGGACTGCCGACTTTATCCTTAAAAGTAGTAATTCTGCCGATTTTGGCCTTGAAATTAATTTCTATGAATGTGTGTCCTAGAAACTAATTGGACTGCAAAGTTTGTCCTTCTAGTGAAATGCCCCTTAATTAATTTATAAATTATTGTAGATTAATTAAATTAACTAATATTTATGAAATGCTAATTATTAAATGTCATTTGATTTCTTTGAAAAACATTATCCCTTAATAAAGTGCATCTATAAAGTTGTAAATGCGTGTATTGGTATTTGATATCAACAAAATATTTAAATTGGTTTTAAATAGATTAATTATTAAGTGTTTTTCGAATTTTTTTACTGACGCCCACATGCATGATGAAAATAAGGGAGAGGTTTCAAATGTGATTTGAAATCTAAAGGAGGAATTAAAAGAAAGAAATAATTATCCTCTTAATGAGTCATTAAAATATCTTTATTGAAATGAAAATTTTCCTTTCCTCTTTATGTCTATTTTTTCTGACATAAATAAGAACAAGAGAAAAATGGTTTTGGTGAGATTTAATTTGGAACTAAATAGGGAAGGTTTAAAGGAGGAACCCAAGAAAGTGCTTATTAATACCATTAAATTTTTTAATCCATCTTAATCAATTTATGTGCTTCCTAATACCACACCTATTTCTCCAATAGTTATTGATTACCTAAGGAAAGCACTTTCCTTTTCTAAACTGTGTTTTTTCTTCTTCTTCATCACATAAATTCCAAAACCCTAAGCACACACTTTCTCTTTCTTCTTCATCACGTACATTCCAAAATCCTAATATTTAGCTTTTTTATTCTTCCTCTTGTTAAAACCTAGGCCCTAAACCTAAAATCTCTATAGTTGAATTTTTTTACTTTGGATTGCTAACGAATGAAGTTCAAGGAAGAAGGTGATTTAGAGAATAGTCAACTTTCTAAGGATGAAAATGGGATGATTTTGATCTACACTAAGTTTGCGGGATTTCAATATTATTTGCAACATGTATTTATTTAGTGGATGTTCAATTGTGGTATTTAGAAATGAGGAATAGTGCATTGATATTAATTTTCTCGATTGATTGATATGAGGGATTTTTTTTCGTTAATTCAAATAATGAAAAGGAAGAAGAAAACTCCAGTGGTCTAAATGTGGTATGTATTCATAGTTAAGTATTTGAATTTATACATTCAGTCGATGAGTTTAATAAAAAATTAATTTTGTAGGCCTTTCTTAATGAATTTGTTGGGTATAAAAAAAATCGATGATGTAAAAATCAATGATGTAGAGATTGAAGAGCCTTATATAAGTATATTTTAAATTTTTTTCATTCGTTGGTTTAATGTTGTATGTACATATGTACATACATACACAAACATGATTGATAATTGATATTTTATGGATTGAATTGGTTATTAGGTTTTTTACATGAGGAGTGAGAAAGCAATAGAGCATGACAATGTGTCAAATGTAGAAGCGAGAAGAAATAAGGGCTTGGGTGCTTGCCTTTTAATTATTATGGTATTGGGTAGTGTATATTTTAAATAATCTTGGTATTTTTTAGCAATGGTATTATGAAGCACTTTCTGTAACGACCCGGACCCGACCTTCGAAAATCGACAACCAATACATCACCCATATTCGAATGCTGGAGATTCAAACATTGGAGTCCGTTTCGTCGGAGCTCATAACACATTAGGTTGAAACAACACAGTGGAAACAAAATGATAACTTTATTGATACACCAAATGGATACAACATGAATACAATATTCTACAATAAATGCCCAACATCAGAGACAAATATACAACAGCGGAAAATAAATAACAGAACCGGGAACAAGAGCAACAACATCGGAAAGAAATCTTCAACTGAGCTCCGAGAGAGAGAGAGAGAGAGAGAGAGAGAGAGAGAGAGAGAGAGAGAGAGAATCCAACACTGCATCTTCATTGCCGAAGCTCCAAAGCTCCAAGAGTTCAAACCAAAGGCTCCAAAGACTAAGGCTTCCAAACCCACAGCTTCCAAAGACTTCCAAAATCTACATCTATTATCCGACTATCTGATAATCTGACTCTAGGCTACTTGTGTGGAAAATTATGGGCACCCAGAGTTTAGAAAGGGAATAATAAACTTCAGGTCAGTCATGGGACTGGTGTGAGCAAAAAAAATAGTTGTTTGTACAAAATAAATCACAAAAAGAAATAAAAGAAATCCGTTATGCTTTTTGGAAAATGAAACTACCATAAGGCCTCCCGGCACACACACAATGCAATCGCACACTTGGGGGAGATTTATCCTTATAATAATCAAACATGCTTGATACGCAAAAATCCTTTTAATTTCATAATTAGTGCATAGTGGGGAAAAACATCTTCGATAGTATAATATAAATCTTAGCCAGCATACGTACCATTATAGTATACCCACTATAGCTACCATGTTAGATGGCAGGTTCTACAACTAAAACCGTACTGGGCTCATATTGAGTGATTGGATTTCCAACAAATGACCAAGGCTAAGGAACTTCCTTTATCCGAATGGGTACGCCTTCGGAAGGACGCCCCGAGAACCTAACCGGATCTCCACCAACACAAGTCTGGGTTACCTTTGTAACTAGGTAACTAACTGTCACGAGTATGCCATCCCCCGGTCACCTTTATTCCAGGATTCCAACAAATTCCAATAACCACATAAGTAAAATATCTAGGCTCCGTACCATGATACCACTTTTTATCCATAAGGAACTGCACATACCCTAAGGGGCCGACCCCCGTAACTTTGCTGCATCCTTCCTGTTTCGACCATTTCCGGGGTGTGAGGTTCAATGAAGTCTCGTCCCATAAAGCTATGCTTTTCACAAAAGTTATGCTTCGATCAACCAATGATCAACACTTAGCATGCCACATTACCAAAATGGGAATATATCACTAATAATCATCAACTACATAACCTCTAAGCTCGTACGTCTTAGAGAAGGGTGTTAAGCTAAGAGAATAAATTCTTCACCACCAAACAGAATTGTATTTGATAGACCTGCTTTACATCATAAGGTGTAACGTCAGACATACATCCATACAAGTCCATCATGGGTCTGAATGGAACTGAAGGCACTTCAAAAGAAGTCCTTGCAAATTTGAATATCCCAATCTCAACCGGACCCCCATCACATAAGGTAATTTAAATCCCTATACCGGGGCCACTTGGTGCAGAGACATTTGATAGGTAATCCTTTTGTTTTCGAAAATACCTTGTCTTCAACCACCGTCTTCAAATGCAATCCATTTTGTCGTATCATTATTCGAAATAGGTTTTATGACTTAATGTCCTCCCCCGGCTAAACGAATAATGAGCGCTTATTCTAAAAACATATGGATACATTCGGATCTTAGTTAAATCACATCTTTTTAGCTCAAAACCTTTCCTTTTGAATGGATTAAACAAATTTCCATTTTTAATCTTTTAAACAAAAGATCCATCTTTAAGATCCTCTTTAATTTAAAACAAGGTTTACCAAATCTTTAACAAAGATTCATTTGTAGCTTTCAAAACTATTTCCATTTCAAATTTGATTTACCCCCAACTCGAAATCCTTTCAACAAAAACTGGAAATTCTTTCTTTATATGAAAGCTATTATTATTTGAAAACAAGGGTTTTTCGTTTCGAGAAAATCCGATTAAATTTGCTCAAGTTATAGCCTTTTAAAATTATAAACTAGAAAATCAGCGAACTGCTGCACCCTCGACAAGTTCTATTTGAGTTAAATTTAAATTCCCAAAATAATTTTAATTTCAAAATTTCTTTTTAAAAGTTTTTCATTTTTAACCCAATTTCAGTTCCAAACCATTTTGGATTCAAAATTCAACCTTTAAAATTTTCACCCTTTTGAATAGAATAATATTAAATTCAAAATACCTGCGACTTAACCAAATTCCCATGAAATCCATATTTTTGTGTGTATGTGTTTTGTCTAGGGATTCTATAAGTAACAATAAAATATCACAACCATCATAAATTCAAGCATGACAATATCAATAAGCGGTATAATCCTATAACGCTTATTTTCCATTCACATATAAATATGTCAATTCATCACAGATAAATAAATTACATTTATCACAGCTCAATCCAAAGCAATCATATCACAGGCATTACTTATCAGAGATGTCAAACAATTCAAGGCATTCAACATAATCCAATCATCCATAAGCAAGATCAGTCAATTGCATAATTTTAAAATTAATTTAAACCAAATAAATTAATTACTTATAAATAAATTACTTATCCCTGCTTAATTACATTAATTTCAAACCATTGGTTATTATATAAATTAATGAATGAAATTAATTAATTAACCTTAATTATCCATCTTAAGTAATTATCCTCAATTACTTACATTAATTAATTATCCCTTAATTAATCAAATAAATTAATTAATCTTAAGTTAATTACATTAATAAATTAACCTCAATTAATTACATAAATTAATCAACTCTTAATTATTAATTAATCTCATTAATTAATTATCCTTTAATTATTTACATTAATTAGTTATCCTTTAATTAATTAATTATTTTCAAATTAATTTCATAAATTAGTTTCCCTTAATTAATTACGTTAATTAATTTACCTTTAATTACTAACTTAGTTAATTTAAGATAAATAATTTATCTTTATTAATCACTTAATTACATTTAAGTTTGTTTAATAAACCTTTGAAATTAATTAACATTGACACATGAATTAGCTTAAGACCTTTGAGTTAATTAAAATATTTTACCTTTTGTAATTAATCTATCTAATTACATTATTAAATTTGTTTTAAATAACATAAAGAAGTAATCATAAATAATGGTCACATAAATAAATGATTTAAACTTAATTAGTTTCAAATAATTTACTTTAAAACATTTTCTAATTTTAAACTTAAATGAAAACAATTACTTAAAATAATTAATTAAGAAAATTTTAAACTTGATTTATTTAAACTTTAAAAACTTGATTCATTTAAATTTTAAAACTGGCATTACAAATACCCGGGACAAAACCCGAGCCAACCCAACATTCTCCCAAGACTAACTCTGAGAAATTTTCCAACTTCTTTTTTTGCCGTTTTACTTAAAAAAAAAAAAACGTTACCCAGTAAAACGACTCGATCACAAACTCGAGCCAAATCACAAATCTCCCGAGGCAATACCCGAGTAAACTTCTTCTTCTCCAAATCCAACAACAATCCAGACCAAACGTGCACATGTGCACGTGCACCGAAGATCAAAGCTGCTTCGATCATTGCCGAGGATGCCATCAAGTCGACGTCGCCACCCTCTACCTCCCCGACCACCCAGATCAACGATGCACACTGAAAATCAAAATCGAGCAAGTGAGCACCATCAGGCAAATGAACCCCGATTGCCAAACTTCCCTCATGCCACGACCTCTGACAACCTGGAGCCGTGTCATCATGGCCATACCTTCGCCACACGATCACCTCACTTTTCCCCCCATCCTGGTCCAGTCTGACGCATCAACGACGACAGACTAGCCTCGAATTCGACAGTGACCAAAGTTGGGTATAAAACACTAATTCAATGTCTCCAAGCCACCACGACAACCTAAAAATCTTCTGAGCATTTTGCCGATGCTCTCCAGGCCTCCAGCCACCTCCATTTTCGAGCCCGAGACCACACGACCTCGCGATCAACAGAAATTGCCACGATTTCAATTTCCGTTCAACTCGCAAGTTCTCTCGATTTAAAATATTAAAAATCATGATTTTATTTTTAAAATTCATGGTTTACAAAAGCGAATCAAGTGATATAAATGAAACAATAAATTATGGAAGTGACATTCTTGAGTTTTTACTGTAGATTCTTCTTTCTAGTTGAAACTACCTTCAAATTTTATTTAAGAATATTTTTAAAACTATGATCTTGTTATTTCAAACATATTTTGTTTTTACATCATACCCTATAGAAGATTAGGGGAAGAGAAACTGATTTTTGAATTTGTTTTAAGCGATGTAAATACAAAACAGGAATAACTATATATGTACAGACATGCACACATATATCTTTATACACACACACACATGCAACACATTTTCATTCATATAAACACATTTCCAAGTTATTAATCTCATCCATCATCACAGGAATAGGTAAATATAGAGGATTTGGTTTAAAAGTGAAGTTTTACTCACCTGTGGAAAAGAATAGAGAGCCTAGAAATTTAAAAAATGAAAGTTGATTTGATCCTGGAACTTGATTTTGGCCTACTTGATTCTGATTTTCTTTGATAAAACTGAGTGCGACCTAAATCTTGCTTTAGGATTTAAAAGTTGGAAAGGTTGAACTTGAAACAGTTGAAGTTAATTTTGTATTCTTTCAGGCTGAACTTTGTTGAGATGAATTTGCATGTTTGATATTTGATTTGCTTCTTGATTTGATGATCCTTGATACGGAAGTAGATTTATGTTAATTCGAATTGTAACTTGAAACTGAAATGCTTTGGTCTTTGCTCATGAATCAGGTTTTGATTTTATTCTCAGATTTTGGTTTTTTTAGAAAATAAAAGATGAAGAAAGAATGGAAATGAGGTAATGATGTGTATATTTAGGAATGTTTTTATTACTTTTTGAAAAAAAAGAAAATTAATATTTGACAATTATTATTACATGTCTCATGTATTACAAAGTTACACATGTTAATTTCCATGTTAAAATACTTACACATGTATTTATATGTTTTTATAAATTTATCCATTTTGTTTTTATTAATTTTATATCATATTTTTCAATTTAATTTTATGTTTATAGGTTTTTATGTTATATTTTTAAATTTAATTAATGCATTTCTTTTTTTATATCAACATATGTTTTATATTTATTTATATAAACTAAATTCAGTACATGTATAATTTTAAAAGGAAGGTATATAATATCTTTTATCAAACCTTACTTTAACTAAAGATATGATACTTTTTTTATTTTTATATAACACATTTCCTTTTATTTATATATTAATATATATATATATATATATATACACAAACTATATTTATCTTATGTAAAAATTTCAAAAGAAAGTATATTAAATCTTTTTATTAATTCTTATTTTAACTAAAGCTATTATATCTAATATTAATAAATATTTATCTATAGAGTTTTTTAATATGGAATTTAACTTTTAAATAGCTTTTGAAAATTATTATATTAAATTCAAAATATAACTTTCAAATCACTATGTATATTTGTATATATGTTATAATTAGAAAAGAAATTTTTTATTAGTTTTTCAAATTTTTTAAATCCAAATTATTTCCAAAATATTTATTTATGAATTTCAAATCAAAATTCTATTTTCAATATATATATATATATATATAACAAACACATCTCTTATTTATTTTGAAAAATTCAAATTAATTCACAATTTAATCCAAAAATTATATAAATTACTAAATTAAATTTTGCTTAAAAACAGGATCATTATAGATCCCCCCTTAAGAAAATTTTATCCTCGAATTTGCTAGACAGGGAGGCAAACAAATAACAGATGAACACATAAAAGATAGAGTTACCAGTCAAGCTGAATATCTATTCTACATTTGGCTTATCGAATAAGAATATCATCAATAAAGACGAGAACAAACTTATTCAATGCTTCTCGAAATACTCCGATCATCAGGTCTATGAAATATGCAGGGCATTGGTTAGTCCAAAGGGCATAACTAACTATTCATGGAATGTATATGGACCCCAAAAATAGAAAAATGGATACAATCTCTCGCATTTCACAACTGATGGAATCCCTGGGCTAGATACATCATTGAAAAGAATCGAGCATCCTGCAAATGATTGAACAGATCGTCAATTCAGAACAAAAGAAATTCTTGAACAATAGGTATGGATTCTAAACTCAGGTCGGAATACCCTAAATTATAAATTAATTTATCCCTTTTCGGACTTTGATCCTCACAAGAAATCACAACAAAATTTCCAAATTTGGTTTTGACCGAAATCGTTTCAATCTAATTTAGCTTCATATTTTGTTAACCAATTCATTCCAAATAAATTTTCAAATTCATTAATAGTCAAAAACGAAAAGACTGATAGGAAACTGATGATGAGAATACGAGATACGAATTTTCTACAACGTAAACAAAGATTCGCAGGGCTTCCTACCAGGTTCTTCACACAAATAGGTTCATTTACGAATTCGGGTTCAAGATTTAATTCTTCTACGGTTTGTTGGAAAATAAAACTGTGCGTGACTCAAGTGTCGAATAAAACTCTAACAATTTTATCCTAAATAGGAAATAAGGTAATCTTCTTGATACATCCTGGAAATACCAACGAAAGATATATAACGCTGCTCAAATACTTGCTTGAATCTATCCCAAGTAAACTCATACTCTGATTCTGCCAAAGTAATGGTCTCCCACCGCACTAAAGCTTCTTCCTGGAGCTGCCAGAAAGCCATCAAAGAATTGAAATTGGATAATGATCAAAAGAAGTTGATGGGAAAAGTTGTTCCTATTGTTGCAGGGTATCGACCATTTGTAGTGGTACTCCCCTGTCCCTTACCTCGTCCTCTTCTTGCACTAAATTGACTTAGGCATACAGACAAGATATCTTAGGGATACTCATTCTAGGGTATTTTTGACCCTATCTCTAATGAGTCACCTAATGTGTTATACTCCAGAGCTAAAGTTCTTACTCAACCTTTAGCTCTGATACTACTTGTAACAATCCGGACTCGACCTTCGAAAATCAGCAACCAATACATCATCCGTATTCGAATGCCGGAGATTCAAATGTTGGAGTCCATTTCGTCGGAGTTTATAACATATTGGATGAAAACAACACAGCAAAAACAAAATGATAACTTTATTGATACACCAAATGGATACAACATGAATACAATATTCTACAACAAATGCCCAACATCAGAGACAGATATATAATACCAGAAAAGAAATAACAGAACTGGAAACAAGAGCAACAACAACGGAAAGAAATCTTCAACAAAGCTCCAAGAGAGAGAGAGAGAAAGATAGAATACAACACTGCATCTTCATTGCCAAAGCTGTAAAGCTTCAAGAGTTCAAACCAATGGCTCTATAGACTAAGGCTTCCAAACCAAAAGCTTCCAAAGAATTCCAAAATCTACATCTATTATCTGGCTATCTGATAACCTGACTCTAGGCTATCCGTGTGGAAAATTATGGGCACCCAGAGTTTAGAAAGGGAACAATAAACTCCAGGTCAGTCATGAGACTGGTGTGAGCAAACAAAAATAGTTGTTTGTACAAAAGAAATCACAAAAGGAAATAAAAGAAACCCATTATTCTTTTTGGAAAATGAAACTACCATAAGGCCTCCCGACACACACACAATGCAATCGGACACTTGGGGGAGATTTCTCCTTATAATGGTCAAACATGCTTGATATGCGAAAATCATTTTAATATTATTATTAATGCATAGTGTGGAAAAACATCTTCGAAAGTACAATATAAATCTTAGCCAGCGTACGTACATTATAGTACGCCTACTATAGCTACCATATTAGATGGCAGGTTCTACAACCAAAACTGTACAGGGCTCGTATTGAGTGATTGGATTTCCAACAAATGGCCAAGGCTAAGGAACTTCCTTTATCCGAATGGGTACGACTCTAGAGGGACGCCCCAAGAACCTAACTGGATCTCTGCCAACACACGGCAGGGTTACCTCCGTAACTAGGTTACTAATTGTCACGAGTATGACATCCCCCGGTTGTAACCGACCTTTATCCTGGGATTCCAACAAATTCCAACAACCACATAAGTAAAATATCCGGGTTCCGTACCACGATTCCACTTTTTATCCAGAAGGAAATGCACATACCCTAAGGGGCGCGATCTCTGTAGCCTTACTGCATCCTTCCTGTTTCGAACATTTTCGGGGTGTGAGGTTCGATGAAGTCTCGTCCCACAAAGCTACGCTTTTCACAATAGCCATGTTCGATCAACCAATGATCAGCACTTAGCGTGCCACATTACCAAATTGGGAATATATCACTAGTAACCACAACTAGATAACGTTTGAGCTCGTACATCTCAAAGGAGGGTGTTAAACCAAGAGAATAAATTCTCGGTCACCAAACAAAAATGTATTTGATAAAAACTAGCTTTACATCTCAAAGTGTAACGTCAAACATACATCCGTACAAGTCCATCCTGGGTCTGAATGGAACCGATGGCACTTCAAAAGAAGTGTAACGACCCAAAATTTTCGAACTCAAAAATTTCAGATAGTTATGAAAAAGAAGAAAGAGATAGAAGAAGAAGAAGAACATAATCACCAAACATCTCACATTCGTAGCGGATAAAATATAATAATAAATAATAACAGTTTACAGAAGAATACTATATCTGTCGATTACATGTAGATACATCAGAGTTACACAAATATTCAACACTGGACATATACCAATCAACATGTCTCAGATTTACAATATTATAATGCTGCGGAAATACTCTACACGTTTCATCCAGCTCGCCTCCTGAGCTCGAGAACGTCCTTACGTAAAAATCTGTAATACTCGGTCTGACCCGAGCATTACACCAAAGTAACACCCGGGTCAGGTTGGAAACCAGCGTGAGTAAACCCATTTAACATGGAATACAGAACATATAACTTATATAAAACCCGGGGTACTCGAAGCAATTCACAAGCCATAATTTATTATACACATCACTTATTTCACATATAAGCTTTCTAAATACCAAAGATTTAAATTTAAAGATAGTCCAATTCCTTTAAATCACTTCACTCCAGCATATAGATTTCACATATCTATCTATAAAAATTCGAAGTGGTTTCGGGTATTTCCTAATAACTGAACCCGGTCTCTTCGAGTCTCATGTCATCCTAACCCAAGTTATCCAAATGAAATACACAACATTTCATATCGAAGATATCAACTCATTCAAAGAATTCAATACCATTCAATCATCCATAAGCAAATTTGGTCACTTCCAAATTAATTCAATTGATTCTAATTGAATTTCTAACCTCAGTTACTTAGATTCCTCCATTTAACATTTATTAATTCCAAATCAATTAATAAATCAACCCTTTATGATTCTTCTTAATTAATCACCCCGGATTAATAATTTTCCAATTACATTCAAGTAATCATCCTTATTTAATTTCACGATATTAATTCTTCTTAACCAAATTCAATAAGCAATCTTAATTACTTACATTAATTCTTAATTTCTTATGTTAATTAATTCTTCATAAGTCACTTATTATGGATTAATCAATTTCAATTTATCAATCTTTAATTATATCATAAATTATAAATTAATGATTTCCAATTGTATTTTAATTAATAAATTTTTTTCATCAAAATTAATTACATTAATTAAACTATAGTATTAATCATACTTGATTTATCTCCAACTGAAATTATCTACCTTTTTTATTACTTCATTAAATAAACTAATTCTCCTTAATTAATTATTTTAATTTATCTCTTGATTAATCACACAAAGTAATTTTATTCATTGCATTAAGTAATTACCTATTTAATGAATTACCAATCATTAAACCCTTATTGATTTTTAACCGAACCATTTTCTTATTTATGATTTAAGTTTAAAACCATTTAAAACCCAAATGCTTCGAGTTCAAACAACAATAAATTCGAGAACCAACCAAAACCAAAGTCACAGACCATCAGTACACATTCAATCAATTCAATCATTCAACCAATTATTTAAATTTAACCATTTAAATCTAAATAAATGAATAAATAAAATCAACCAGAGTGAGATTTACTCACCTTTGCTTTTATTTGCAATCCACTTCAATATTGCCTTGGTTTCCTCGATTTTTGACCTTGTATGAATAATTAGGTAGTTTATGAATATTTGAACAAATAGAAAAAATCAATTACCATTTGATACTTTAATTAACTAATAAATTTATTTAAACCAATAATTTCCTTCTTAAAAATCTTTTAGTCGCTAAATAAATAAAATAAGTTTATAAATTAAATTAATCTCTAAAATACATTATTTAAAATACCTGGTAGGTTTAAATAATGTGTCTATGTATTTTAATCTATTTTTTTCCATTCCCAAACTGCATATAAAAATAATTTATATAGGCCTAAAATCTAACTTTTATATAAACTTTTAACATAAAAAAATCATTAACTTTAAAATAAAAACAGTTTAACAAGTCAAGTTTATTTTACTGTAAAACTCCTTTAATATATATAAAACTCACAGTTGTACGAATTTTAATTTTTTTTAACCTATAAGGGTATACAGTAAATTAAAAACAACTTGTTTTATGCTAATTTATCTGCATCATTCAATTTTACTTAAAATACAAATTCGAACAAAAGGAAGCAGCCAATACATGCTTTCGCTCCTTCGGTTCCTCCGCCATACCCTCCTTCACCGCCGCCGTTTCCACTACCTTGGACAGATGCGCCGTCAGGTCCGGTGACATCATCGGTTTTATTGCTTCCATCTATCCTTCACATGCGCGAGCTCGAGCGCGAGAACCCCATTCCAGAGATCGCAAGCACCCCTCATCGAATCGCCACCCACCGCCACTTCCACGCGGCTCTCTCTCCCCCCTTCGGCCATTGATTTCATTCAATTACTTAATTCGATTAACCCATTAATTCACCCATTTTAAATTTTTAATTCACTTACTTAATTCATTTTCGAATTTATTTTATTAATACAAAGCCATTCTCAATTTTATTTCTATTCACTTGGGTTTTTTTGCAATTCAAACCAGGTCTATTATAAATAAATTTCATACGACAACACTTCTCTTATATCTAATTTACTTGCAACTTTTGTTAAATATTATTCATATCACACTATTTGATCCAACTCTATTTTTATTTCTATTTTTATAGCATCTCCACTTATTTATTTATTATCAAATCCAAGTCGAATTCTATTTACAATTCGAATTCATTTTCAAACTCCATTATTAATTTACGATCCATTTTATTTACCCAAGTTAAATTTTATTAACATACTCAATCAAACAATTATTTAGCCAATTAGCATACTTTCAATTTTTAAATTAATATTCGATTTTATTACAAAAATCACTTCATTAAATTTTCCTGAGTTAAATCTTATTTATAAGTCCAGTTCGGATTTTCCTTTTATTTTCCCAAAATTCCAACACTTATATTTTAAAAATTTAGAAATGCTTTTAAACCCACCTCATACTATTAAAATAGCTTTTTATAAAAAATATTTCTTATAACTCGATGTCTCAACCAGTCCATCCTCGTTCTCACAGAAATTCAGTCATACGTTGATTAGGCGTAGGACTGAAAATCTATAAGTACTTGGAAAATCCGTTTTCAACACCCAGTGAAAATACTTGAAAAATAATTTTATTGTAAATATAGAAAAAAGTTTTTTGAAAATAGAGGAAATATCTTTGGTGAGAATGCTCTGGAAATCATCACCCCTATCCATGGTCGCCGTTACATTCCAGGGTTACGTTGCCATCGCAGCAAAAGTCCATGTAACTGTAGGCTCTCCACGGCCTCTCGATTACGCCATGGAACCCACGACAGATCACAGTTACATACCAGGGTTACGTTTCCATCGCAACAAAAGTCCATGTAACTGTTGGCTCTTAGCGGCACACATAATTTTCGCTGTCAAAATGAAACTTCTCCACTCCTACATAGGTCACAGTCTACCGACATAAAATCAAACACAGACTTTTGGCTCTCAGCGGCACACACGACTTTCGCTATGTTACCATAGGTCGTAGTCTACCGATATAAAATCAAACGCAGACTGTTGGCTCTCTGCGGCACACACGACTTTCGATATGGTACACACTACTCATAATGTTTAGGAACTAGTTTTGTCCGGACTCCTCACAGGATCAACTTTAGAACCCCCCTTGGGCCTCAAGGCAGCACCACCCGGTGGTACTCCTTAGAAGTTCATTTTCAAGGGAGCGCCTTTTTCCCCAGAGCCATCATCAGAATACTTTATACTATACACATATAGCATCTATCAAATCATACACCTAGTATGATTTCATATAAATCTCCTTTACACAAAATCAATTATCCCAAAATCGATAATTATCAAACTAGGCTTTCCAAATTTCAATATTGATTTTACCCAAAAATCAAAAGCCCTTCCAAATTCAAAGGTTCCCAAAACCTTTTCCAAAATCCTCATAAGTTCCTTTATATATATATAAATATAAATAATCCTTGATAAAAATCTTTGGATCATCTTGAACCTGTATAAAACCCCTTTTATACTTCAATTATTTCCAAAAATCCAATTTCTTCTGGCTATAGATTCAACAAGGGAAGTTTCATCTTATATATAACAAAGATATATAACTTTGTTTATTCAAAATCAAACATTCAAATTTGATTACTCCTTCCAATATCAATTTCATTCAAATCTGTACGATGTACACTTATCATCCATACGCTATACTAATCGGATCGCTCGCTCGATCACACAATTTCATTTCCGAACTAGTATTGTCCACCCAACTTCCTAGTGCGGACACAGATCTAGTTTCTTGATTACAAACCGTCATTCTCCTTGCATAGCCATAACTATAACAGAGAATATCCAGAACTAATCAACAATCCATATCCAGGTTCGCCGTCGAAAATCAAGTGGAAAAAAAATCCCACTCGGATCGATACAACTATCTCGAAATTCTGTACTCGAATCTGGATCAAATCACTATACAAATAGAATAATATACGTACATCCTACGTATTTAATTTTATTGATTTTTAGCCAAATCAATTTCTCTTCCTATTCACATTTCCTTTAATTTCCATTCTTTTACAATCGCTTTAATTCCATTGAATTATCACTTCAATTCTTATCTCGGTTGGGTATTTAATTAATAATAGTTTGAACTCCGTCCAGTTTATATTTAGAAAATAGCCTGAAAATTTTAAAAATAGATAAATAGTTGAAAAATAATTATTAGTTTGTAAAATAGCTATAAAATAGTTAACTAATTGTAAAATAGTCAGAAAATAGTTGAATAGTTTCTGGAATTTTAAATAATTGCAAAATAGTTGTAAAATAGAAATTAGTTTGTGAAATAGTTGAAAAATAATAATTAGTTTAGAAAACAGTTGAAAAATGGTTAAATAGCTCCAAAAATAATTGTAAAACAAGTATAAAATAATTTGACTTTAAGAAAGAAAGGTTGTATATATTTAATAGCTTAGAACAATAAGTTTATATTAAAACAATTTATATTAAAAATAGTCAAGAGTCAACTGTTCACTTCCTAAACAATTCAACTTAAATTTCCACTTCCATTTAATTGACTCAATTCTAACTTGAATAACTTCAATTTCTATTGAAATTTATTTAAACCCAATTCAAGTTGAATCAATCTTGATTCTTTTCCCAATTTGAATCGAATTCCATTTTATTTTAAATCCTGTTCAACTTTAATTATAATTTCAAATTATTTCCAATCAATTTGAATTATTATCAATTGAACCCATTTCAAATTCAAATCATTTCAATTTAATCCGATTCAATTTCCCATTAAATTTTTTAAACTTATACATCTTTAATCATCAATCCAATTAATTCAAACCAAATTCAACTAATTCAATTTCAATCTTTAATTTAAACTATCTCAAATTATATAAATTCGAGTTAAATACTCAAAGGTTGGTTTAACTTTTTAAACCAAGTTAACTTTGTTCATTTAAAATTTTTAAGCAACTTAATTTCTTTACACACCAGACTACCTTTAACATTTTAAACCACCCTTGGTTTTAATTTCAAAACAAATCCCTTAAAAATCTTCCAAACATTTCTTGTTTTAAAATAAGACTATATTCAAAATTGTCTGAATTATATTATTTGTTATTTCTTGAACTCCTTAGAACAATTGATTGTTTCTAGGCTTAGGTTTTAAAACTTTCAAATTTTTTAAACCTACTTAAATTTAGAAGTTATACTCATCTTATAAATTTACTTCATTTGGCTTACTTAATAACAAATATATCATTATTGATCACAAAAACTATTTATGATAATACCCAAGGTTATCATATCTAGATACCAATTCCTTTTTATATTATTCTTACTTCTGTAAATTCAAGATTAAATTTCAGCTTGAATCCATTTCAAACTTACCTTTATTTAAAGCTTTTAAACAATTTAATTTCTGAAGTCTAGTTTTAGAATTTCATTTTCAATTAATTAAATTTTAATTTGGTTGTATTTCCGTTTTTACTTAATTTAATTCCAATTCAAGACTTCAATTTGGTTGCATTATATTACTTCTAAATTTTAATTTCAATAATTTAACAACCAATCGCCTTAATATTTATTAGAATGAAATATTTCTTTATATATCAAATATACTTTTATATAAAATCATTTAAAACCTTTATATATGTAAAAAAGAACAAGTACGCTTTCATATATATACACACACACACACACACACACACACACTTAACCCATTCTAGAGTACTACGGACTCTATTTAATGAGTAACTCTCACCGGAGCCAAGGTTCTCGCTTAACCTTTCAGCTCTGATACCAAATGTAACGACCCGAAATTTTCGAACTCGAAAATTTCGGATAGTTATGAAAAAGAAGAAAGAGATAGAAGAAGAAGAAGAACAGAATCACCAAACATCTCACATTCGCAGCGGATAAAATATAATAATAAATAATAACAGTTTATAGAAGAATACTATATCTGTCGATTACATTTAAATACATCAGAGTTACACAAATATTCAACACTGGACATATACCAATCAACATGTCTCAGATTTACAATATTATAATACAGCGGAAATACTCTACACGTTCCTGTCATCCAGCTCGCCTCCTGAGCTCCAGAACGCCCTTAGCTGAAAATCTGTAATACTCGGTCTGACCCGAGCATTACACCAAAGTAACACCCGGGTCAGGCTGGAAACTAACGTGAGTAAACCCATTTAACATGGAATACAGAACATACAACTTATATAAAACCCGGGGTGCTCGAAGCAATTCATAAGCCATAATTTATTATACACATCACTTATTTCACATATAAGCTTTCTAAATGCAAAAGATTTAAATTTAAAGATAGTTTAATTCCTTTAAATCACTTCACTCCAGCATATAGATTTCACATATCTATCTATAAAAATTCGAAGTGGTTTCGGGTATTTCCTAATAACTGAACCCGGTCTCTTCGAGTCTCATGTCATCCTAACCCAAGTTATCCAAATGAAATACACAACATTTCATATCGAAGATATCAACTCATTCAAAGAATTCAATACCATTCAATCATCCATAAGCAAATTTGGTCACTTCCAAATTAATTCAATTGATTCTAATTGAATTTCTAACATCAGTTACTTAGATTTCTCCATTTAACATTTATTAATTCCAAATCAATTAATAAATCAACCCTTTATGATTCTTCTTAATTAATCACCCCGGATTAACAATTTTCCAATTACATTCAAGTAATCATCCTTATTTAATTTCACGATATTAATTCTTCTTAACCAAATTCAATAAGCAATCTTAATTACTTACATTAATTCTTAATTTCTTATGTTAATTAATTCTTCATAAGTCACTTATTATGGATTAATCAATTTCAATTTATCAATCTTTAATTATATCATAAATTATAAATTAATGATTTCCAATTGTATTTTAATTAATAAATTTTTTTTCATCAAAATTAATTACATTAATTAAACTACAGTATTAATCATACTTGATTTATCTCCAACTGAAATTATCTACCTTTTTTATTACTTCATTAAATAAACTAATTCTCCTTAATTAATTATTTTAATTTATCTCTTGATTAATCACACAAAGTAATTTTATTCATTGCATTAAGTAATTACCTATTTAATGAATCACCAATCATTAAACCCTTATTGATTTTTAACCGAACCATTTTCTTATTTATGATTTAAGTATAAAACCATTTAAAACCCAAATGCTTCGAGTTCAAACAACAATAAATTCGAGAACCAACCACAACCAAAGTCACAGATCATCAATACACATTCAATCAATTCAATCATTCAACCAATTATTTAAATTTAACCATTTAAATCTAAATAAATAAATAAATAAAATCAACCAGAGTGAGATTTACTCACCTTTGCTTTTATTTGCAATCCACTTCAATATTGCCTTGGTTTCCTCGATTTTTGACCTTGTATAAATAATTAGGTAGTTTATGAATATTTGAACAAATTGAAAAAATCAATTACCATTTGATACTTTAATTAACTAATAAATTTATTTTAAACCAATAATTTCCTTTTAAAAATCTTTTAGTCGCTAAATAAATTAAATAAGTTTATAAATTAAATTAATCTCTAAAATACATTATTTAAAATACCTGGTAGGTTTAAATAATGTGTCTATGTATTTTAATCTATTTTTTTCCATTCCCAAACTGCATATAAAAATAATTTATATGGGCTTAAAATCTAACTTTTATATAAACTTTAACATAAAAAAAACATTAACTTTAAAATAAAAACAGTTTAACAAGTCAAGTTTATTTTACTGTAAAACTCCTTTAATATATATAAAACTCACTGTTGTATGAATTTTAATTTTTTTAACCTATAAGGGTATACAGTAAATTAAAAACAACTTGTTTTATGCTAATTTATCTGCATCATTCAATTTTACTTAAAATACAAATTCGAACAAAAGGAAGCAGCCAATACATGCTTTCGCTCCTTCGGTTCCTCCGCCATACCCTCCTTCACCGCCGCCGTTTCCACTACCTTGGACAGATGCGCCGTCAGGTCCGGTGACATCATCGGCTTTAGTGCGTCCATCTATCCTTCACATGCGCGAGCTCGAGAACCCCATTCCAGAGATCGCAAGCACCCCTCATCGAATCGCCACCCACCGCCACTTCCACGCGAATCTCTCTCCCCCCTTCGGCCATTGATTTCATTCATATATTTTTTTAAACCGAAGGCGAAAAGATCCGGGAATTAGGCAAGGTCGGATTCGCTATTCTTTTTTTATAGATGAATTCGATCTGCTTAGAGAATAAAGAGGGGAACGAGATAATGTAACCATTTGGGGAAAGCTTCCCGCGTACGATTGTTTATTAAATATTGAAAATATCTCGTTACACATAACGCAAAACTTAAACCCCGAACCAGACATGCCGACAGGCGTTTATAAGGTTTTACCCGCGTTCCGAACACAATGGAACATGTTTCGGAAGCTAATTCGATCATATGCGCGAGTTATAGAAGAAAACGATCAATTTTAAATTAAATCGATTAAAATAATTTCTAAGCATTTCAAGCAGCCAGGGTCAAATGACAACTCCGATTGCTACGAAAATTGAAATCCGATAATAACTAACTATTACGGATCCAATGGAACTGGTTTCGTCAAATTCCGAGACTATGCCTCGAAAGGCTATTTTTAAATATTGATTTAAACGATATATTATTAAAGTTGAACAAATCATCTTTAAATTAAATTTCAACCATTCTATTATCTTCAGTATCATCATTATAAATTTTATAAGCCTTCAAATTATTTTAAACAGGCGTAGAAATTTCAGATTCAACAATTTACCCAATTTCAATTATAAATTCAATATTTAAACTATATAATTCAATGATTTAATTATCAAGTAAAATTGACATCTGGAATTCAAGTTAAAATTAACTTTTAAATATTTTAAAATCAATTAACTATTCCAATTTAAATTGTTAAAATTTCCGGGTCGTCATATTCCTTCCCCCTTAAAAGAATTTCATCACCGAAATTAATATTTAGGGAGAATAGACCAATACCCGTTTACCTTCCCCCCAAAACCAACAGTTTTATCAACATCCTACCAACTATCTTTTATAAAAGACTTCTTATCATTCTTACTAACTTCCCAATCTCTCCCACAGTTTTCAACAATCCCTTTTCACTCAATTATTCAAATTTCAATTTAAAACCAAATTTGGAATCATCAAAATTTTCTCAAAAATTTTCTAACTCTCTAAATTCCCAAAATTTTTTTCCAGTGTCTCCTTTGCGCGGCTAGCTTGGTACTACTACAAAATGCCCTACAGGCTCCCAAATTCCAAAAAGAAAACAAAAGGCCAAGTGGCTAGATCCAGAACCCAATCCAATTTCATACAGAAATTTAAATACATACCTTTTTGTCGAGGAATCAAATTTATCTTTTGGAATCACATCCAATTTTCTTTTCCCTTTAATACCTGCATATCTTACTTAGCAACAAGATTCAATCGTAACCTTTCAAATCATTTTATACATTTCCTTTCAGAAATTTTCACGTCTACTTCTATTCAAATTAGTTTTCCCTATTTTCATACGAATTCAATTTATTTTCAATTTTGAATATTGAATTTTATCTTTCAAGTATAACTGATTCATACTAGTTTCATCTACCAATTTACTTTAATTTCCAATTTGAAATCGTTTTGTCGTTAACAAAATTCCTCCCAAAAATTTTCTAACTCCCAAAATTTTTGAATTTTTTTGGTAGAGTCTCCTTTGTACAGAGGAGCTTTTGCAATTTGACAAGAGATATAAATATGTATACATCAACCCACATGGTCGGAAAAAGAAAAAAAAGTTCACATTTCTTAATTTTATTGCGTAGGCGTACCTTATTTAGCATTTTAAGCATGCGGTTTATTTATTTCAGCAATTAGTGCATCCAAATCCAGCCAAACGGCCTTCAGGTACCTGTACTTACTTAATTTACACATATGAGCACTATATATATGAAGTTTATAACATTTCTCTTATTTAAACTACTATAACACTTCAATTCTAAAAGAAATGCATTCAAAATAACTTCCACGAGCAATTTATATGTTTTCAAACCTAATTCAATTGCTTTCAACCAATTCTATATACCATTTCCTTCAATTTTAATGTTTTGCAACTTAATTGCTTACATTCAATTTATTTTTAATCCAAATAAGCCCATATTCATTTTGAATGATTCAAAATCAATTTTATCACTTCTATTAATTCATAGAATTTTGTTTACATCAATGACAACTATTTTTATGAAAATTTTGGCGATATTTGTTTAATAGAATATCCATTTTAGTTTATAACTACTTTAAATTAATTTTCTACTCATTTTGTATTTAATTCCATTTCATTTCCAATTTATTCACCAACCATACATTGCATTTCATTCATCTCCGCATTGGTTTCATTTTAAAACTTTTTCATTGAGCTTGTCAACATTCAATGCTTAAACTAATGTCCATTTCCCAAAAATAAACTTAACCCAAACCTTTTATTTAATAACCTTCCATTCTAATAACCCAATATCAACTAAAACTTTGTTTCAATTTTTATTCAAGCAGACTTCATCCATTTATTATTTAATTCGATTAACCCATTAATTCACCCATTTTAAATTTTTAATTCACTTACTTAATTCATTTTTGAATTTATTTTATTAATACAAAGCCATTCTCAATTTTATTTCTATTCACTTGGGTTTTGTTGCAATTCAAACCAGGTCTATTATAAATAAATTTCATACGACAACACTTCTCTTATATCTAATTTACTTGCAACTTTTGTTAAATATTATTCATATCACACTATTTGATCCAACTCTATTTTTATTTCTATTTTTATAGCATCTCCACTTATTTATTTATTATCAAATCCAAGTCGAATTCTATTTACAATTCGAATTCATTTTCAAACTCCATTATTAATTTACGATCCATTTTATTTACCCAAGTTAAATTTTATTAACATACTCAATCAAACAATTATTTAGCCAATTAGCTTACTTTCAATTTTTAAATTAATATTCGATTTTATTACAAAAATCACTTCATTAAATTTTCCTGAGTTAAATCTTATTTATAAGCCCAGTTCGGATTTTCCTTTTATTTTCCCAAAATTCCAACACTTATATTTTAAAGATTTAGAAATGCTTTTAAACCCACCTCATACTATTAAAATAGCTTTTTATAAAAAATATTTCTTATAACTCGATGTCTCAACCAGTCCATCCTTGTTCTCACAGAAATTCAGTCATACGTTGATTAGGCGTAGGACTGAAAATCTATAAGTACTTGGAAAATCCGTTTTCAACACCCAGTGAAAATACTTGAAAAATAATTTTATTGTAAATATAGAAAAAAGTTTTTTGAAAATAGAGGAAATATCTTTGGTGAGAATGCTCTGGAAATCATCACCCCTATCCATGGTCGCCGTTACATTCCAGGGTTACGTTGCCATCGCAGCAAAAGTCCATGTAACTGTAGGCTCTCCACGGCCTCTCGATTACGCCATGGAACCCACGACAGATCACAGTTACATACCAGGGTTACGTTTCCATCGCAACAAAAGTCCATGTAACTGTTGGCTCTCAGCGGCACACACGATTTTCGCTGTCAAAATGAAACTTCTCCACTCCTACATAGGTCGCAGTCTACCGACATAAAATCAAACACAGACTTTTGGCTCTCAGCGGCACACACAACTTTCGCTATGTTACCATAGGTCGCAGTCTACCGATATAAAATCAAACGCAGACTGTTGGCTCTCTGCGACACACACGACTTTCGATATGGTACACACTACTCATAATGTTTAGGAACTAGTTTTGTCCGGACTCCTCACAGGATCAACTTTAGAACCCCCCTTGGGCCTCAAGGCAGCACCACCCGGTGGTACTCCTTAGAAGTTCATTTTCAAGGGAGCGCCTTTTTCCCCAGAGCCATCATCAGAATACTTTATACTATACACATATAGCATCTATCAAATCATACACCTAGTATGATTTCATATAAAGCTTCTTTACACAAAATCAATTATCCCAAAATCGATAATTATCAAACTAGGCTTTCCAAATTTCAATATTGATTTTACCCAAAAATCAAAAGCCCTTCCAAATTCAAAGGTTCCCAAAACCTTTTCCAAAATCCTCATAAGTTCCTTTATATATATATAAATATAAATAATCCTTGATAAAAATCTTTGGATCATCTTGAACCTGTATAAAACCCCTTTTATACTTCAATTATTTCCAAAAATCCAATTTCTTCTGGCTATAGATTCAACAAGGGAAGTTTCATCTTATATATAACAAAGATATATAACTTTGTTTATTCAAAATCAAACATTCAAATTTGATTACTCCTTCCAATATCAATTTCATTCAAATCTGTACGATGTACACTTATCATCCATACGCTATACTAATCGGATCGCTCGCTCGATCACACAATTTCATTTCCGAACTAGTATTGTCCACCCAACTTCCTAGTGCGGACACAGATCTAGTTTCTTGATTAGAAACCGTCATTCTCCTTGCATAGCCATAACTATAACAGAGAATATCCAAAACAAATCAACAATCCATATCCAGGTTCGCCGTCGAAAATTAAGTGGAAAAAAAATCCCACTCGGATCGATATAACTATCTCGAAATTCTGTACTCGAATCTGGATCAAATCACTATACAAATAGAATAATATACGTACATCCTACGTATTTAATTTTATTGATTTTTAGCCAAATCAATTTCTCTTCCTATTCACATTTCCTTTAATTTCCATTCTTTTACAATCACTTTAATTCCATTGAATTATCACTTCAATTCTTATCTCGGTTGGGTATTTAATTAATAACAGTTTGAACTCCGTCCAGTTTATATTTAGAAAATAGCCTGAAAATTTTAAAAATAGATAAGTAGTTGAAAAATAATTATTAGTTTGTAAAATAGCTATAAAATAGTTAACTAATTGTAAAATAGTCGGAAAATAGTTGAATAGTTTCTGGAATTTTAAATAATTGCAAAATAGTTGTAAAATAGAAATTAGTTTGTGAAATAGTTGAAAAATAATAATTAGTTTAGAAAACAGTTGAAAAATGGTTAAATAGCTCCAAAAATAATTGTAAAACAAGTATAAAATAATTTGACTTTAAGAAAGAAAGGTTGTATATATTTAATAGCTTAGAACAATAAGTTTATATTAAAACAATTTATATTAAAAATAGTCAAGAGTCAACTGTTCACTTCCTAAACAATTCAACTTAAATTTCCACTTCCATTTAATTGACTCAATTCTAACTTGAATAACTTCAATTTCTATTGAAATTTATTTAAACCCAATTCAAGTTGAATCAATCTTGATTCTTTTCCCAATTTGAATCGAATTCCATTTTATTTTAAATCCTGTTCAACTTTAATTATAATTTCAAATTATTTCCAATCAATTTGAATTATTATCAATTGAACCCATTTCAAATTCAAATCATTTCAATTTAATCCGATTCAATTTCCCATTAAATTTTTTAAACTTATACATCTTTAATCATCAATCCAATTAATTCAAACCAAATTCAACTAATTCAATTTCAATCTTTAATTTAAACTATCTCAAATTATATAAATTCGAGTTAAATACTTAAAGGTTGGTTTAACTTTTTAAACCAAGTTATCTTTGTTCATTTAAAATTTTTAAGCAACTTAATTTCTTTACACACCAGACTACCTTTAACATTTTAAACCACCCTTGGTTTTAATTTCAAAACAAATCCCTTAAAAATCTTCCAAACATTTCTTGTTTTAAAATAAGACTATATTCAAAATAGTCTGAATTATATTATTTGTTATTTCTTGAACTCCTTAGAACAATTGATTGTTTCTAGGCTTAGGTTTTAAAACTTTCAAATTTTTTAAACCTACTTAAATTTAGAAGTTATACTCATCTTATAAATTTACTTCACTTGGCTTACTTAATAACAAATATATCATTGTTGATCACAAAAACTATTTATGATAATACCCAAGGTTATCATATCTAGATACCAATTCCTTTTTATATTATTCTTACTTCTGTAAATTCAAGATTAAATTTCAGCTTGAATCCATTTCAAACTTACCTTTATTTAAAGCTTTTAAACAATTTAATTTCTGAAGTCTAGTTTTAGAATTTCATTTTCAATTAATTAAATTTTAATTTGGTTGTGTTTCCGTTTTTACTTAATTTAATTCCAATTCAAGACTTCAATTTGGTTGCATTATATTACTTCTAAATTTTAATTTCAATAATTTAACAACCAATCGCCTTAATATTTATTAGAATGAAATATTTCTTTATATATCAAATATACTTTTATATAAAATCATTTAAAACCTTTATATATGTAAAAAAGAACAAGTACGCTTTCATATATATATATACACACACACACACTTAACCCATTCTAGAGTACTACGGACTCTATTTAATGAGTAACTCTCACCGGAGCCAAGGTTCTCGCTTAACCTTTCAGCTCTGATACCAAATGTAACGACCCGAAATTTTCGAACTCGAAAATTTCGGATAGTTATGAAAAAGAAGAAAGAGATAGAAGAAGAAGAAGAACAGAATCACCAAACATCTCACATTCGCAGCGGATAAAATATAATAATAAATAATAACAGTTTATAGAAGAATACTATATCTGTCGATTACATTTAAATACATCAGAGTTACACAAATATTCAACACTGGACATATACCAATCAACATGTCTCAGATTTACAATATTATAATACAGCGGAAATACTCTACACGTTCCTGTCATCCAGCACGCCTCCTGAGCTCCAGAACGCCCTTAGCTGAAAATCTGTAATACTCGGTCTGACCCGAGCATTACACCAAAGTAACACCCGGGTCAGGCTGGAAACTAACGTGAGTAAACCCATTTAACATGGAATACAGAACATACAACTTATATAAAACCCGGGGTGCTCGAAGCAATTCATAAGCCATAATTTATTATACACATCACTTATTTCACATATAAGCTTTCTAAATGCAAAAGATTTAAATTTAAAGATAGTTTAATTCCTTTAAATCACTTCACTCCAGCATATAGATTTCACATATCTATCTATAAAAATTCGAAGTGGTTTCGGGTATTTCCTAATGACTGAACCCGGTCTCTTCGAGTCTCATGTCATCCTAACCCAAGTTATCCAAATGAAATACACAACATTTCATATCGAAGATATCAACTCATTCAAAGAATTCAATACCATTCAATCATCCATAAGCAAATTTGGTCACTTCCAAATTAATTCAATTGATTCTAATTGAATTTCTAACCTCAGTTACTTAGATTCCTCCATTTAACATTTATTAATTCCAAATCAATTAATAAATCAACCCTTTATGATTCTTCTTAATTAATCACCCCGGATTAATAATTTTCCAATTACATTCAAGTAATCATCCTTATTTAATTTCACGATATTAATTCTTCTTAACCAAATTCAATAAGCAATCTTAATTACTTACATTAATTCTTAATTTCTTATGTTAATTAATTCTTCATAAGTCACTTATTATGGATTAATCAATTTCAATTTATCAATCTTTAATTATATCATAAATTATAAATTAATGATTTCCAATTGTATTTTAATTAATAAATTTTTTTTCATCAAAATTAATTACATTAATTAAACTACAGTATTAATCATACTTGATTTATCTCCAACTGAAATTATCTACCTTTTTTATTACTTCATTAAATAAACTAATTCTCCTTAATTAATTATTTTAATTTATCTCTTGATTAATCACACAAAGTAATTTTATTCATTGCATTAAGTAATTACCTATTTAATGAATCACCAATCATTAAACCCTTATTGATTTTTAACCGAACTATTTTCTTATTTATGATTTAAGTTTAAAACCATTTAAAACCCAAATGCTTCGAGTTCAAACAACAATAAATTCGAGAACCAACCAAAACCAAAGTCACAGATCATCAGTACACATTCAATCAATTCAATCATTCAACCAATTATTTAAATTTAACCATTTAAATCTAAATAAATAAATAAATAAAATCAACCAGAGTGAGATCTACTCACCTTTGCTTTTATTTGCAATCCACTTCAATATTGCCTTGGTTTCCTCGATTTTTGACCTTGTATAAATAATTAGGTAGTTTATGAATATTTGAACAAATTGAAAAAATCAATTACCATTTGATACTTTAATTAACTAATAAATTTATTTTAAACCAATAATTTCCTTCTTAAAAATCTTTTAGTCGCTAAATAAATTAAATAAGTTTATAAATTAAATTAATCTCTAAAATACATTATTTAAAATACCTGGTAGGTTTAAATAATGTGTCTATGTATTTTAATCTATTTTTTTCCATTCCCAAACTGCATATAAAAATAATTTATATAGGCTTAAAATCTAACTTTTATATAAACTTTAACATAAAAAAATCATTAACTTTAAAATAAAAACAGTTTAACAAGTCAAGTTTATTTTACTGTAAAACTCCTTTAATATAAATAAAACTCACTGTTGTATGAATTTTAATTTTTTTAACCTATAAGGGTATACAGTAAATTAAAAACAACTTTTTTTATGCTAATTTATCTGCATCATTCAATTTTACTTAAAATACAAATTCGAACAAAAGGAAGCAGCCAATACATGCTTTCGCTCCTTCGGTTCCTCCGCCATACCCTCCTTCACCGCCGCCGTTTCCACTACCTTGGACAGATGCGCCGTCAGGTCCGGTGACATCATCGGCTTTAGTGCGTCCATCTATCCTTCACATGCGCGAGCTCGAGAACCCCATTCCAGAGATCGCAAGCACCCCTCATCGAATCGCCACCCACCGCCACTTCCACGCGAATCTCTCTCCCCCCTTCGGCCATTGATTTCATTCATATTTTTTTTTAAACCGAAGGCGAAAAGATCCGGGAATTAGGCAAGGTCGGATTCGCTATTCTTTTTTTATAGATGAATTCGATCTGCTTAGAGAATAAAGAGGGGAACGAGATAATGTAACCATTTGGGGAAAGCTTCCCGCGTACGATTGTTTATTAAATATTGAAAATATCTTGTTACACATAACGCAAAACTTAAACCCCGAACCAGACATGCCGACAGGCGTTTATAAGGTTTTACCCACGTTCCGAACACAATGGAACATGTTTCGGAAGCTAATTCGATCATATGCGCAAGTTATAGAAGAAAACGATCAATTTTAAATTAAATCGATTAAAATAATTTCTAAGCATTTCAAGCTGCCAGGGTCAAATAACAACTCCGATTGCTACGAAAATTGAAATCCGATAATAACTAACTATTACGGATCCAATGGAACTGGTTTCGTCAAATTCCGAGACTATGCCTCGAAAGGCTATTTTTAAATATCGATTTAAACGATATATTATTAAAGTTGAACAAATCATCTTTAAATTAAATTTCAACCATTCTATTATCTTCAGTATCATCATTATAAATTTTATAAGCCTTCAAATTATTTTAAACAGGCGTAGAAATTTCAGATTCAACAATTTACCCAATTTCAATTGTAAATTCAATATTTAAACTATATAATTCAATGATTTAATTATCAAGTAAAATTGATATCTGGAATTCAAGTTAAAATTAACTTTTAAATATTTTAAAATCAATTAACTATTCCAATTTAAATTGTTAAAATTTCCAGGTCGTCATATTCCTTCCCCCTTAAAAGAATTTCATCACCGAAATTAATATTTAGGGAGAATAGACCAATACCCGTTTACCTTTCCCCCAAAACCAATAGTTTTATCAACATCCTACCAACTATCTTTTATAAAAGACTTCTTATCATTCTTACTAACTTCCCAATCTCTCCCACAGTTTTCAACAATCCTTTTCACTCAATTATTCAAATTTCAATTTAAAACCAAATTTGGAATCATCAAAATTTTCTCAAAAATTTTCTAACTCTCTAAATTCCCAATTTTTTTTTCCAGTGTCTCCTTTGCACGGCTAGCTTGGTACTACTACAAAATGCCCTACAGGCTCCCAAATTCCAAAAAGAAAACAAAAGGCCAAGTGGCTAGATCCAGAACCCAATCCAATTTTATACAGAAATTTAAATACATACCTTTTTGTCGAGCAATCAAATTTATCTTTTGGAATCACATCCAATTTTCTTTTCCCTTTAATACCTGCATATCTTACTTAGCAACAAGATTCAATCGTAACCTTTCAAATCATTTTATACATTTCCTTTCAGAAATTTTCACGTCTACTTCTATTCAAATTAGTTTTCCCTATTTTCATACGAATTCAATTATTTTCAATTTTGAATATTGAATTTTATCTTTCAAGTATAACTGATTCATATTAGTTTCACCTACCAATTTACTTTAATTTCCAATTTGAAATCGTTTTGTCGTTAACAAAATTCCTCCCAAAAATTTTCTAACTCCCAAAATTTTTAAATTTTTTTGGTAGAGTCTCCTTTGTACAGAGGAGCTTTTGCAATTTGACAAGAGATATAAATATGTATACATCAACCCACATGGTCGGAAAAAGAAAAAACAGTTCACATTTCTTAATTTTATTGCGTAGGCGTACCTTATTTAGCATTTTAAGCATGCGGTTTATTTATTTCAGCAATTAGTGCATCCAAATCCAGCCAAACGGCCTTCAGGTACCTGTACTTACTCAATTTACACATATGAGCACTATATATATGAAGTTTATAACATTTCTCTTATTTAAACTACTATAACACTTCAATTCTAAAAGAAATGCATTCAAAATAACTTCCACGAGCAATTTATATGTTTTCAAACCTAATTCAATTGCTTTCAACCAATTCTATATACCATTTCCTTCAATTTTAATGTTTTGCAACTTAATTGCTTACATTCAATTTATTTTTAATCCAAATAAGCCCATATTCATTTTGAATGATTCAAAATCAATTTTATCACTTCTATTAATTCATAGAATTTTGTTTACATCAATGACAACTATTTTTATGAAAATTTTGGCGATATTTGTTTAATAGAATATCCATTTTAGTTTATAACTACTTTAAATTAATTTTCTACTCATTTTGTATTTAATTCCATTTCATTTCCAATTTATTCACCAACCATACATTGCATTTCATTCATCTCCGCATTGGTTTCATTTTAAAACTTTTTCATTGAGCTTGTCAACATTCAATGCTTAAACTAATGTCCATTTCCCAAAAATAAACTTAACCCAAACCTTTTATTTAATAACCTTCCATTCTAATAACCCAATATCAACTAAAACTTTGTTTCAATTTTTATTCAAGCAGACTTCATCCATTTATTATTTAATTCGATTAACCCATTAATTCACCCATTTTAAATTTTTAATTCACTTACTTAATTCATTTTTGAATTTATTTTATTAATACAAAGCCATTCTCAATTTTATTTCTATTCACTTGGGTTTTGTTGCAATTCAAACCAGGTCTATTATAAATAAATTTCATACGACAACACTTCTCTTATATCTAATTTACTTGCAACTTTTGTTAAATATTATTCATATCACACTATTTGATCCAACTCTATTTTTATTTCTATTTTTATAGCATCTCCACTTATTTATTTATTATCAAATCCAAGTCGAATTCTATTTACAATTCGAATTCATTTTCAAACTCCATTATTAATTTACGATCCATTTTATTTACCCAAGTTAAATTTTATTAACATACTCAATCAAACAATTATTTAGCCAATTAGCTTACTTTCAATTTTTAAATTAATATTCGATTTTATTACAAAAATCACTTCATTAAATTTTCCTGAGTTAAATCTTATTTATAAGTCCAGTTCGGATTTTCCTTTATTTTCCCAAAATTCCAACACTTATATTTTAAAAATTTAGAAATGCTTTTAAACCCACCTCATAGTATTAAAATAGCTTTTTATAAAAAATATTTCTTATAACTCGATGTCTCAACCAGTGCATCCATGTTCTCATAGAAATCCAGTCATACGTTGATCAGGCGTAGGACTGAAAATCTATAAGTACTTGGAAAATCCGTTTTCAACACCTAGTGAAAATACTTGAAAAATAATTTTATTGTAAATACAGAAAAATGTTTTTTGAAAATAGAGGAAATATCTTTGGTGAGAATGCTCTGGAAATCATCACCCCTATCCATGGTCCCCGTTACATTCCAGGGTTACGTTGCCATCGCAGCAAAAGTCCATGTAACTGTAGGCTCTCCACGGCCTCTCGATAACGCCATGGAACCCACGACAGATCACAGTTACATACCATGGTTACGTTTCCATCGCAACAAAAGTCCATGTAACTGTTGGCTCTCAGCGGCACACACGATTTTCGCTGTCAAAATGAAACTTCTCCACTCCTACATAGGTCGCAGTCTACCGACATAAAATCAAACACAGACTTTTGGCTCTCAGCGGCACACACGACTTTCGCTATGTTACCATAGGTCGCAGTCTACCGATATAAAATCAAACGCAGACTGTTGGCTCTCTGCGGCACACACGACTTTCGATATGGTACACACTACTCATAATGTTTAGGAACTAGTTTTGTCCGGACTCCTCACTGGATCAACTTTAGAACCCCCCTTGGGCCTCAAGGCAGCACCACCCGGTGGTACTCCTTAGAAGTTCATTTTCAAGGGAGCGCCTTTTTCCCCAGAGCCATCATCAGAATACTTTATACTATACACATATAGCTTCTATAAAATCATACACCTAGTATGATTCCATATAAAGCTCCTTTACACAAAATCAATTATCCCAAAATCGATAATTATCAAACTAGGCTTTCCAAATTTCAACATTGATTTTACCCAAAAATCAAAAGCCCTTCCAAATTCAAAGGTTCCCAAAACCTTTTCCAAAATCCTCATAAGTTCCTTTATATATATATAAATATATATAATCCTCGATAAAAATCTTTGGATCATCTTGAACCTGTATAAAACTCCTTTTATACTTCAATTATTTCCAAAAATCCAATTTCTTCTGGCTATAGATTCAACAAGGGAAGTTTCATCTTATATATAACAAAGATATATAACTTTGTTTATTCAACATCAAACATTCAAATTTGATTACTCCTTCCAATATCAATTTCATTCAAATCTGTACGATGTACACTTATCGTCCGTACGCTATACTAATCGGATCGCTCACTCGATCACACAATTTCATTTTCGAACTAGTATTGTCCACCCAACTTCCTAGTGCGGACACAGATCTAGTTTCTTGATTAGAAACCGTCATTCTCCTTGCATAGCCATAACTATGACAGAGAATATCCATAACCAATCAACAATCCATATCCAGGTTCGCCGTCGAAAATCAAGTGGAAAAAAAATCCCACTCGGATAGATATAACTATCTCGAAATTCTGTACTCGAATCTGGATCAAATCACTATACAAATAGAATAATATACGTACATCCTACGTATTTAATTTTATTGATTTTTAGCCAAATCAATTTCTCTTCCTATTCACATTTCCTTTAATTTCCATTCTTTTACAATCGCTTTAATTCCATTGAAATATCACTTCAATTCTTATCTCGGTTGGGTATTTAATTAATAACAGTTTGAACTCCGTCCAGTTTATATTTAGAAAATAGCCTGAAAATTTTAAAAATAGATAAGTAGTTGAAAAATAATTATTAGTTTGTAAAATAGCTATAAAATAGTTAACTAATTGTAAAATAGTCGGAAAATAGTTGAATAGTTTCAGGAATTTTAAATAATTGCAAAATAGTTGTAAAATAGAAATTAGTTTGTGAAATAGTTGAAAAATAATAATTAGTTTAGAAAACAGTTGAAAAATGGTTAAATAGCTCCAAAAATAATTGTAAAACAAGTATAAAATAATTTGACTTTAAGAAAGAAAGGTTGTATATATTTAATAGCTTAGAACAATAAGTTTATATTAAAACAATTTATATTAAAAATAGTCAAGAGTCAACTGTTCACTTCCTCAACAATTCAACTTAAATTTCCACTTCCATTTAATTGACTCAATTCTAACTTGAATAACTTCAATTTCTATTGAAATTTATTTAAACCCAATTCAAGTTGAATCAATCTTGATTCTTTTCCCAATTTGAATCAAATTCCATTTGATTTTAAATCCTGTTCAACTTTAATTATAATTTCAAATTATTTCCAATCAGTTTGAATTATTATCAATTGAACCCATTTCAAATTCAAATCTTTTCAATTTAATCCGATTCAATTTCCCATTAAATTTTTTAAACTTATACATCTTTAATCACCAATCCAATTAATTCAAACCAAATTCAACTAATTCAATTTCAATCTTTAATTTAAACTATCTCAAATTATATAAATTCGAGTTAAATACTCAAAGGTTGGTTTAACTTTTTAAACTTAACTTTGTTCATTTAAAATTTTTAAGCAACTTAATTTCTTTACACACCAGACTACCTTTAACATTTTAAACCACCCTTGGTTTTAATTTCAAAACAAATCCCTCAAAAATCTTCCAAACATTTCTTGTTTTAAAATAAGACTATATTCAAAATAGTCTGAATTATATTATTTGTTATTTCTTGAACTCCTTAGAACAATTGATTGTTTCTAGGCTTAGGTTTTAAAACTTTCAAATTTTTTAAACCTACTTAAATTTAGAAGCTATACTCATCTTATAAATTTACTTCATTTGGCTTACTTAATAACAAATATATCATTATTGATCACAAAAACTATTTATGATAATACCCAAGGTTATCATATCTATATACCAATTCCTTTTTATATTATTTTTACTTCTGTAAATTCAAGATTAAATTTCAGCTTGAATCCATTTCAAACTTACCTTTATTTAAAGCTTTTAAACAATTTAATTTCTGAAGTCTAGTTTTAGAATTTCATTTTCAATTAATTAAATTTTAATTTGGTTGTATTTCCGTTTTTACTTAATTTAATTCCAATCCAAGACTTCAATTTGGTTGCATTATATTACTTCTAAATTTTAATTTCAATAATTTAACAACCAATCGCCTTAATATTTATTCGAATGAAATATTTCTTTATATATCAAATATACTTCTATATAAAATCATTTAAAACCTTTTTATATGTAAAAAATAACAAGTACGCTTTCATATATATATATATATATATATATATATATAGACACACACACACACTTAACCCATTCTAGAGTACTACGGACTCTATTTAATGAGTAACTCCCACCGGAGCCAAGGTTCTCGCTTAACCTTTCAGCTCTGATACCAAATGTAACGACCCGAAATTTTCGAACTCGAAAATTTCGGATAGTTATGAAAAAGAAGAAAGAGATAGAAGAAGAAGAACAGAATCACCAAACATCTCACATTCGCAGCAGATAAAATATAATAATAAATAATAACAGTTTACAGAAGAATACTATATCTGTCGATTACATTTAAATACATCAGAGTTACACAAATATTAAACACTGGACATATACCAATCAACATGTCTCAGATTTACAATATTATAATACAGCGGAAATACTCTACACGTTCCTGTCATCCAGCATGCCTCCTGAGCTCCAGAACGCCCTTAGCTGAAAATCTGTAATACTCGGTCTGACCCGAGCATTACACCAAAGTAACACTCGGGTCAGGCTGGAAACTAGCGTGAGTAAACCCATTTAACATGGAATACAGAACATACAACTTATATAAAACCCGGGGTACTCGAAGCAATTCACAAGCCATAATTTATTATACACATCACTTATCTCACATATAAGCTTTCTAAATGCAAAAGATTTAAATTTAAAGATAGTTTAATTCCTTTAAATCACTTCACTCTAGCATATAGATTTCACATATCTATCTATAAAAATTCGAAGTGGTTTCGGGTATTTCCTAATAACTGAACCCGGTCTCTTCGAGTCTCATGTCATCCTAACCCAAGTTATCTAAATGAAATACACAACATTTCAAATCGGAGATATCAACTCATTCAAAGATTTCAATACCACTCAATCATCCATAAGCAAATTTGGTCACTTCCAAATTAATTCAATTGATTCTAATTGAATTTCTAACCTCAATTACTTAGATTCCTCCATTTAACATTTATTAATTCCAAATCAATTAATAAATCAACCCTTTATGATTCTTCTTAATTAATCACCCCGGATTAATAATTTTCCAATTACATTCAAGTAATCATCCTTATTTAATTTCACGATATTAATTCTTCTTAACCAAATTCAATAAGCAATCTTAATTACTTACATTAATTCTTAATTTCTTATGTTAATTAATTCTTTATAAGTCACTTATTATGGATTAATCAATTTCAATTTATCAATCTTTAATTATATCATAAATTATAAATTAACGATTTCTAATTGTATTTTAATTAATAAATTTTTTTCATCAAATTAATTACATTAATTAAACTACAGTATTAATCATACTTGATTTATCTCCAACTGAAATTATCTACCTTTTTTATTACTTCATTAAATAAACTAATTCTCCTCAATTAATTATTTTAATTCATCTCTTGATTAATCACACAAAGTAATTTTATTCATTGCATTAAGTAATTACCTATTTAATGAATCACCAATCATTAAACCCTTATTGATTTTTAACTGAACCATTTTCTTGTTTATGATTTAAGTTTAAAACCATTTAGAACCCAAATGCTTCGAGTTCAAACAACAATCAATTCGAGAACCAACCAAAACCAAAGTCACAGATCATCAGTACACATTCAGTCAATTCAATCATTCAACCAATTATTTAAATTTAACCATTTAAATCTAAATAAATAAATAAATAAAATCAACCAGAGTGAGATTTACTCACCTTTGCTTTTATTTGCAATCCACTTCAATATTGCCTTGGTTTCCTCGATTTTTGAATTTGTATAAATAATTAGGTAGTTTATGAATATTTGAACAAGTTGAAAAAAATCAATTACCATTTGATACTTTAATTAACTAATAAATTTATTTTAAACCAATAATTTCCTTCTTAAAAATCTTTTAGTGGCTAAATAAATTAAATAATTTTATAAATCAAATTAATCTCTAAAATACATTATTTAAAATACCTTGTAGGTTTAAATAACGTGTCTATGTATTTTAATCTAATTTTTTCCTTTCCCAAACTGCATATAAAAATAATTTATATAGGCTTAAAATCTAACTTTTATATAAACTTTTAACATAAAAAAAATCATTAACTTTAAAATAAAAACAGTTTAACAAGTCAAGTTTATTTTACTGTAAAACTCCTTTAATATATATAAAACTCACCGTTGTATGAATTTTAATTTTTTTTAACCTATAAGGGTATACAGTAAATTAAAAACAACTTGTTTTATGCTAATTTATCTGCATCATTCAATTTTACTTAAAATACAAATTCGAACAAAAGGAAGCAGCCAATACCTGCTTTTGCTCCTTCGGTTCCTCCGCCATACCCTCCGTCACCGCCGTCGTTTCCACTACCATGGGCAGATGCGCCGTTAGGTCCGGTGACATCATCGACTTTAGTGCGTCCATCTATCCTTCACGTGCACGAGCTGGAGCATGAGAACCCTATGCCAGAGATCGCGAGCACCCCTCATCGAATCACCACCCACCGCCACTTCCACGTGACTCTCTCTCCCCCCTTCGGCAATTGATTTCATCCATATATATATATTTTAAAACCGAAGGCGAAAATATCTGGGAATTAGGCAAGGTCGGCTTCCGCTATTCTTTTTTTTATAGATGAATTCGATCTGCTTTGAGAATAAAGAGGGGAACGAGATAATATAACCATTTGGGGAAAGCTTCCTGCGTACGATTGTTTATTAAATATTGAAAATATCTCATTACAAATAACGCAAAATCTCAAACCCGAATCAGACATGCCGAGAGGCGTTTATAAGGTTTTACCCACGTTCTGAACACAATGGAACGTGTTTCGGAAGCTAATTCGATTATATGCGCGAGTTACAGAAGAAAACGATCAATTTTAAATTAAATCGGTTAAAATAATTTCTAAGCATTTCGAGCTGCCAGTGTCAAATGACAACTCCGATTGCTACGAAAACTAAACTACAATAATAACAAACTATTACGGATCCAATGGAACTGGTTTCGTCAAATTCCAAGACTGTGCCTCGAAAGGCTATTTTTAAATATCGATTTAAAGGATATATTATTAAAATTGAACAAATCATCTTTAAATTAAATTTCAACCATTCTATTATCTTCAGTATCATCATTATAAATTTTATAAGCCTTCAAATTATTTTAAACAGGTGTAGAAATTTCAGATTCAACAATTTACCCAATTTCAATTATTAAATTCAATATTTAAACTATATAATTCAACGATTTAATTATCAAGTAAATATTGATATCTGGAATTCAAGTTAAAATTAACTTTTAAATATTTTAAAATCAATTAACTATTCCAATTTAAATTGTAAAAATTTCCGGGTCGTCACAAGAAGTCCTTGCAAATCCGGATATTCCCAATCCCGACCAGTCTACCCATCACATAGTGTAATTTAAATCTCTATACCGGGGCTATTCGATGCAGAGACATTCGACAGGTAATCCTTTCATTGTCAAAAATACTCAGTCTTCAATCACCATCTTCAAATGCAATCCGTTTAGTCGTATCATTATTCGGAATGGGTTTTCTGACTTAACGTCCTCCCCTTATTAAACCGAGTAATGAGCGATTATTTTAAAAACATATTGATACATTCTGATCTTAGTTAAGTCATAACTTTTTATCCCAAAATCTTTCCTTTTGAATGGTTTAAACAAATTTCCATTTTTAATATTTTAAACAAAAGATCTGTCTTTAAGATCCTCTTCAATTTAAAACAAGGTTTACCAAATCTTTAACAAAGATTCATTCATAGCTTTTAAAACTATTTCCATTTCAAATTTGATTTACCAACAACTCGAAATCCTTTTAACAAAAACGGGAAATTCTTTCTTTATATGAAAGCTATTATTATCTTAAAATAAAGGTTTTTCGTTTTGAGAAAATCCGATTAAATTTGCTCATGTTATAGCCTTTTGAAAGTATAAACTAAAAAATCAGCGAACCGCCACACCCTCGGCAAGTCTATTTGAGTTAAATTTAAATTTCCAATAATAATTTTAATTTCAAAACTTTCTTTTCAAAAGTTTTTCATATTTAACCCAATTTCACTTCCTAACCATTTTGGATTCAAAATTCAACCTTTAAATTTTTCATCCTTTTGAATAAAATAATATTAAATTCAAAATACCTGTGACTTAACCAATTTCCCACGAAATCCATATTTGTGTGTGTGTTTTGTCTAGGGATTTTGCAAGCAACAATAAAATAACACAACCATCATAAATCCAAGAACAACAATATCAATAAGCGGTATAATCATATAATGCTTATTTTCCATTCACAGATAAAAATGTAAATTCATCACAAATAAATATATTATTGTTTGTGTCAAAATTGGGCACAACACTCTTCGAGAGTCGTTGAAGAGATAATAACGAAGAATGTAAATTCAAAACAGATATTATCTAACAAAAACTCCAATCGGCAGTAAAATAAATGCGTAGACAAGCGATTTATAGTGGTTCGGCGTGTTGCCTACGTACACTGTGAAGTGTTTTGATGTTTTATTGATTCTCTTTCAATGATTACAAGTTGTTGCCGCAATCAACAGCAAGTTACAACTGGAAATTCGAAATCAACAGTAAAATTATGATGCAGGATGATGGAGATCTCGATCCGATAGAGTCTGGGCGCTTGAGAGTCGAAAGATCCTTTTTCTATTGGCTCTGGAGCTCTATTTATAGGCGTAGGCTGCCGATATTTCGCTGAAAACTCGGGAGACCACTTCTGGCACGTGAGGGGGCCTACGCGCCTGGCTTCAGGGAATATGGGCCCACTTTGACATCGATTCGAACTCCATTCGAATCGATCATAAAATCATCCAATGGAGGTGAAATTTGGTGTGGGCATTCTTCAACATGTATTCAAGCTTCTGTGCAAATTTCGTGGCATTTGGATCAGTAGATTGGGAGATATGATGGATTCGAAATGGGATTCACTGCGTGGCTGTTTGGTTCGAAACCATGCATTCGAATCGTGGCACGTGTTTTCGTGTTGACGTGGAGCGCACACTTCACCTCGATTCGAGTTTTTCTCCGAGTTGAATGCTTCGACTCCATATATTTCGGCGCATTCGAACCGATGAAAGACACGTCACCTTGGCCAGTTGACCCAGTGGATTCGAACGAAGCTTCTTAGATGGATTTGAACAGGGCTCCAGTGATGGATTCGAAAGAGGCTTCATGGATGGGTTCGAACAACTGATGCTCGATGGATTCGAAGGTGATGGAGTCAAACCCGAGGCGCGTTGATGGATTCGAAGTCGATGGATTCGAAGGCGATCGACTCGAACCATTGATCAGCCATCGGTTCGAAACCTAGGTCTTCCCCTCCAAATTGAATCGATCATAACTCGAACATATGAACTCGGATTGACTTGAAATTTGAGACGCTGACTTCTACGGTCTTTCTTGTCGTGTCCTATCAATTGTATCTCAATCTGGACTCGGACAAAGTTCAGCGATATTCATAGCGAAACGAAATATGACCAACCTCCGAGACGAACTATTCTCTGTTTCTTCGATCGATCTTTTGGTATCGCGGCTTTGCCAAAAAGCGGGATAACATTTTGCCCCCCAAAGTACGTCTTGTGGGAACATGATGTGCTTTGAATAGCCACAACTTCTCTTCGAAAAATCATTGCTCTCTTTTTGTTGAGACTCGTACTCTGTATTGCTGCGACCTTGCGTTGATATGATTGATTGCTGTATAATAGCGCTTAGCCGTTGGCTGTTGCATTTGTAACAAGATAAGTGTTTGATCCCTGCAAATGCTTAAAATCAAATGTTAGTTCGATATATGTATGCACATATGCTAGTTTGATCTTTGTTAACGTCGTGCGTCTACAAGCCGTTATTAGTTTTGTTTGCTATTGAATTTCGTATCGATTCTCTCCTGAACCGATTTTGAAGTTTGAATTGAGACAACGCTTGATGGTTGTTTTGAAAAGTCCCTTCGTATCGATCCTCTCCTGAACCGATATTGAAAGTTGAAGAAATTGGATTTGTATTGCGCGAGTGTAAGATTTCGAACCGATGCGTTTGAGCATCGATGGATGCGAAACCTACGCTCGTATGGATGCAGTACGCTTATGCTTTGATGGGTACGAAATTGACATTCGAACCGATCTGAAAGGATGGATACGACATAGTAGTTCGTATTGATAGGTTATGGATGGATACGAAGTCGTTGATGTGAACAAGGGCTTCGAATCGATGTGCCCACCGTTTGTTTCACATCGATGCAGTTCGTCACTCTGCTGTGTGCTTCGCACCAGTGAAATATGAGGTGAACTTCGAACCGATAGGGCCTTAGGCAGATGGATTCGAAGGCCGACTTCGAATCGATCTGGTATTTGACCGGTTGTGACCGGCTGGGTTAACTGGGATACGAAGCGACTCGGTCACATCCCAGGCTTCATATAAATAGCAGAGGGTTTTACTTTTTTCATTTTTTACTTTTTACTCTCGCCTTGCTTTTACTGTGCACTGCATCGTTTTGAAACTTCAGAGAAGAAGGCACTGTGTTTTCGTATTCGAGACATTCGAGATCCAAGCCTTTAATTCCTTGAACCCATCACTCAAATTAGGTAATTAGCTTCGAATCCAAATGGCAAAGTTACTTCGAAACCGCGTCTTCTTCATCGATTGGCCACTCTGGTGATTGGTAAAGCCGGATCTGGTCTGGGGGAGCTTCGAAACCATTTGGGGACTCTTGTTCGAATCGATGATAGCGGCACCATTTCTCTTGGATTTCGTATCGATCTCTTGGATGACCTTATGGGGGTGACGCAGTTCGCACCGATTGATGGATTCGATGGGTTCATTCGAATCAATGGATTCGAATCCATCGGCTATCGGTTCGAAGTTCTCAACTTTATATCGATTCAAAGAGGATCGATTTGAACGATATCGATGTTAAGTTGGGGGTTTCTGATCAGTACGAACTAGCTAAACAAGGATCAATTCGAAGTCATCTATTTTTGATCGATTCGAATTCGACACCTGATCATCGTTTCGAAGCGCGCCTTCTAGTCATCGATTCGAAGTGATGTTAGGTTGGTTTCGAACGAGGTCCCTGTGATCGGTTCGAACCCTCTATGATGGATTCCAAAGTTTGACGTTTCTAAGAATAACTCCGACGAGCTTCATTCCTTCATATTTGGACATATTAAACTGCATACTTGACCACCTTTCGAAGCTCGTCGATGGAACGATAACAACTTCTATTCGAATCAATTTCCATCATATAAACGGTTTTGTGACGACGGTCAGCGATGACGGTCATTATAACTGGACTTTGTAGCTTTGTCATTTGCATATTTCCTTTAACTCTGCGATATTCATTCAAGTAATGCATGGCACTATACAACATACATTCATACACTTTACACTGGGGAACTCATGGGTCCTTTGTCGTCTAATGATGGTTTCTCATGAGTTAGCTAGTTATGGAACCTTCAAGTTCGCAACAGCAGGAGGTTCAAAGTACAGCTGCTCCGAGATTAGAGGTCCCAGATATCGAACCTGAGATCATTGGTCCGGCCCCGGACGAACTTCCCAATGCGTCTTTCATTTCCAATCCGTCGGATTCCGTTCAATCCAATATTTCTGAAGATATGTTGGGGAGAATATGCTTGAGGCACGATCTGTCACTGGATGACATCTTATTGCCGGGGCCAAATGATAGACCACACAACCCGCCGGAGGGATATACAGCATTTAATCGCCACGCGTGCGCGGCTGGGACGCTTCCTCCGTTCAACGAGTACATAAGGGAGGTGTTGACTTTTTTGAGGATCGCTCCATCTCAATTACACCCGAACGGGTATGCCTCCGTGAATAGTTTATTCATCGTCTTCATGGAGTACCTTCATAGACCACCGATCCCGACCGAGATCAGATATCTATTTAATTTCAAAACTCGAGGTGATTATCCTTCCTTCACATTTCTGGAAGCGGTGAGGAACTGCCAAGTGGTCACTGGGTCCTGGACCAGGTTGAGTTACTATAGGACGGAATGGTTCTTGTCAGGTGTCCTCCGGGGTTTGCCCGGCGATGGTTATTCAGACGTGAGTGTAGCTGAGTTATCAAGTAATTACTAAGGCAATTGCGGTCAAAGAGAAACTTATGTTTTTTTTCTTTTTTTTTTACAGCGACGATTCAGCGACCTGAGGGCGAGCACTTTAAGGAGATGGTGCGAGTACTTCGAGAAGTCCCGAGTGGGGATAGGGATATTGAGCCGCTCTTGACGGATAGGAATCTCCGAACTTACGGGTTGATTGAACGAGGGCAGAGCACACTGTTTGACAGGGCATTAAGGATTGTCTCTAAAAAACGAGTCAAGCACAAGAAGCCCAAAGTTATCACAGTCGAGGAGGCTGATTATGAAAGAACTCATACTGACGACGAGCCGTTGTTGGAGCCTACAGACATGGTTCAGGATGTTGAAGAGCAAAGAAAAGGCAAGGCAGCCGTCGTCACGCTAACTAAGAAGGGGAGATGGAAATCGGTTGTCACGGCCCGATCCTCTCCCGGAGCTAGAATTTCTGAGATGTCTCCTCCGCGAACTGAAAGTCTTTACGAAGGGCTCACCGATCTTCCAATCCCGGATGATGTGTCTTTTCAACATGATGCCGGGTTGGAGAAGTTCCATCGTACTCTAGAATTGAGCGAGCCTTTTATTACTAGCTCAGCCGACACTTCTGGTTGGTCGGGGGGAATACATATTCACACACATTTCGTGACACTACAAAGCCCTGAGTCCTAGGTCATCGGTTTCGAGAAACCACTAACTTTATTCTCATTTCGCTTTGCAGATATTATGACTGGACGCGGCTTGATGTTAGGGAGCCTGCAACATGCTCGCAAATCTTCCTCATATTACGAGTCACAACGGAGAGAAAAAGATAGGGATTACGATCGCAGGTACTCCGGGTATTCTAGCCAAGAACGGAGAGATAGGGATTACAGACATCGGTCTCGATCGCGCACTCCTCCTCCAAGAGTTCCTATACAACCTCCTGTCCATGTTTCTCGTCCTTCTGATTCCTCGTACTACCAGTCGGCCTCTCAATCTTCTAGGCATGAATCTCGCCATCCCAGATCTGAGGCAATGCCTCCAATAGTTGCGGAGCAAACTCCTACTGAAATTTTGGGGGAAGGAGCAATTAGGCTTGCTCAACTGAAGAAGGACTTTCCAAATATTTGCTTTGATAATTACATTTTTCCTCTTCACTTGAAAAGAATCCCGCTGGAGGCCGAGAAGACGGCGCACGATTATGTGCATGACTTTTATGCCCAATACAGGGCGTGGTACAAGGCAGCCGAGAAAGCGTCATCATTAGCCTTTGAGCGTGGGGCCACCATCGAGAAATTGCAGGCTGAGTTAGCTCAAAAGAGCCGTATTATTGATGTGCTAAACACTGAAGCTGAATCTTCTCGGAAATCTGAAATGGAGGCTATCACAAGGGCCGACGAAGCCCAAGCAACGATGGATAGGATGAAACGTGAGCACTATGCCACGGTAGAGGACATGGGCCATCGAAACACCCTGGTCACTGCAGAGAGGGACGCAACCCTGAAGGAGTTAAACGAGCTTAAGTCCAAATTCGCCGAGATCGCCAAGGATAGGGATGATGCGAATAATGCAGCCCAAGAGGCTTGTGAACAAGCCGTGATTCTCCGGACTGAACGGGATGCAGTAGTAGCCAAGACCCAGGCGGTTGAGACGGAGGTTGAGGAGAAAGTTCATCAAGCGGAGGCCAGGCTGGAGGCCGATATTGAAGATTTGCTTATCACTTATAATGCCAACGTGTTGAGACACCGAAATTTGGCCTGGCTCCAAGATTACCCGATACACCTCCATAGCGCATGGGTTCGATTGGTCGAGGAAGAAGAGGAAGCACGACCGGGTGAATCAGTCGACCGATTCGAACTTGAAAACCGGCTATTGACAGACGATGAGAAGAAGGTCCTTCATGACGCTATTATTGCTCATGAGAAGGAGTTGATTGGTGGCCGATCTCTGGAAGTTGGAGAGGGTCAGGGGTTGAGCATCATTCTTCTGTCATTGAAGTCACCGCTCCACCTTCGTCAGTGTCTGTATCTGTGGTTCACTCACAATCCGTTCCTGCTTATGACCCAGAACAGCCGCGGTTATCTCCTATTCAGGAGCATACTTCTGAGGCCGCTAAGTCGTCCGCAAGTCAAACTGGGGAAGGTATTCCGAACTTATTTCAAGTGTTTTCTAAATAGAGAGTTTGTTCTGAAGCAGTTACTGATAACCTCTACTTATCTTTGTTTAGTGACTGGAGTTGTTCTGATTGCCGCGACCCAAGAATCAAGCAAAGGGGATAAGGCCATCACCACCGAGACTACTGTTGTAACTGCAGTATCAACCGAGGCGGTGCAGGGGAGCGGATTATCTCTTGATGAAAAAATGGTGAGCGAGCTGCTCGGTGAGCAGGGTGGCTTCTCCACAAGCCTGCTGTTCATCATTAGTGACCTTCCGCCAATCTCTAGCTCTTCAATGCAGACTGCGGATGCCCCCAGCCAAGCCCAGACGATTCGTGATGAAGAGATCCTGGCCGAGATTCATGCAGAATTAGAAGCTGCGGGGAAAAGTGGTAGTGTTGGTGGTAGTACGGCGGCGCAGAGCCCAGCACCTGCGAGGATAGTATCGTCGGGTGGCACTATCCCATCTTCCATTGCGGGTCCGGTCCCTCCTACTCCTCCGGCAGGGAGCCTTCATTTAGATTCAAGTTCTGAGGAGGACGTAGATATTATGCCCCCGACCGAAGAGCAACCACCGGAGAGGAGGTCGTCCAAACGAAGGATTTCCGTTCCTAGCGATTCTGATGACGAACCGCTGATAAGGAAGCCAAGAAAGAAGGAATAGATCGGCCTCCCAAGCAGATTTTTTGGTAGATAGGAACTTGTTTTCTTTTTTTTTGTTAGTAGGCCGTGTATAGATGCAGGTTCGGCCCCTGCTAGTAGGGATTCTTTTTTGGGAGAACTTATCTGCGTGTAAGTCCTTGTCTTCAGTTAGTTGAAATAAAATTTAGTTTCTTTTTTTCAACTGTCATTTCTTTTGTGCTTAAGTGTTTATAGTGTCTCGTTTTCAGTCCGGTGCACTTGTGGTGTTTTTACCGTCAAGTAGAATTCGTTTTTATTCGCCAAGTCTGAGAATCTTGGTCGCAAGTTGTGATCGATGAATAATCGAACTTCGGACATTGTATCACTTTGGTTAGCGATTAACACTTAGCTTTTTTACCCCCTAGTCTCGGGGAATAACATTTGTGTTTTGGTGGTTGAGTGCGTTTATTGCAAACTTTAAGCACATGTCCACATTCTGGGGACTTAAGATAATTTGAGATCGATAATCTGGTTCGCACTCCGGGAACTCGAGAATTATCGATGTTTGTAACACGGTTCGCGCTCCGGGAACTTGGAATTGATGTTCACATTCTAACTCACACTCTGTGAATCTTGGAGTTAGTATTAACATTTCAGTTCGCACTACGGGAACTTTAACTTGGTATCTGTGCTCCAATTCACACTCCGGGAACTTGGAGAAAACATGTATTTTTGGGTTCGCACTTAGGGATCCTGGAATTGAAGTTTGTACTCCAACTCGCGCTTCGGGAATCTGGAGTTAGCCGATGGATGGTCAGTCACACCTATTTGGGCTTTTTAGGAATTTGTTCACACTCTGGGAACTTAGGATAATTTGTAATCGATAACTTGGTTCGCACTATGGGAATTTGAGAGTTATCGACGTTTGTAATACGGTTCACGCTCCGGGAACCTGAATTGATGTTTATACTCCATTCACATTCTGTGAAGTTGGAGTTCGCACAGATGCTTCGGTTCGTGCTCCGGGAACCTGTAATCCACATTTATGCTCCGAATCACGCTCTGGGAAGTCGGAGTTCGTTCGCGCTCTGGGAACGAATTATTGAATGTTTATACTCCAATTCACACTCTGGGAAGTTGGAGTCCGTTCGCGCTCTGGAAACGAATTATTGAATGTTTATACTCCAATTCACACTCTGGGAAGTTGGAGTCCATTCGCGCTCTGGGAACGAATTATTGAATGTTTATACTCCAATTCACGCTCTGGGAAGTTGGAGTCCGTTCACGCTCTGGGAACGAATTGTTGAATGTTTATACTCCAATTCACGCTCTGGGAAGTTGGAGTCCGTTCACGCTCTGGGAACGATTTATTGAATGTTTATACTCCAATTCACACTCTGGGAAGTTGGAGTCCGTTCACGCTCTGGGAACGAATTGTTGAATGGACTGTCGTGTGTTGGTCCAATTCAGCCTTTGACATGATGGCTTGCCCCCGAGCTGGGGTTTCACTTAGTGAGTGGCCGGTCGTATCGCAGTCACTCGCTATTTGAATAAATTCCATTGTTCGGTGGAACTTAGCACTTCGTGTGTCGTGATTGTTGAACGTTGTATTTGGTGAACCACAGCTCTAGCTTGAAGAGATAGTATTTTATTGCTGAAATAAGAAAATATGGCAAAGTCAGTGCCTTATTACAAATTCAAATTTCAGAATGCAAAGGAAACTACAAAGTATTCATAGATTGAAGGAGCCTGTCATGCGTGACAGTGACGAGGATCTTCGTCGTTCCAGGCTCCTGAGTAAGTAGGTCCGCCACTGATGGCGTTTATCACCAATCTTCCACGGGGACAAGTCGAGTCCTCCTATCTCGGTCGACTGGGTCCATTGTTTGGATTTGATGGGCCTGCTTCTCTGGGCTGCAGTGTCCACACAAACTGTTCTAGCTTCCTTTCTCTGATCAGTTTTTCAACAAGATCCGGTAAGTGACGACACTCGTTCGTATCATGCCCGTAGCTATCGTGGAACCTGCAAAACTTTCCCGTCTGGATTTGTCTCTCTGACGACGGTCTTGGTGCAGGTTTTTGATATTGAATTGTATTGCAGGTTTGTAAGTACAAGTCCTCTAGTGATGTATTTAGAGGAGTGTAACTGTCAAACATTGGATTCTTGCGCTGTGGGCCATGATTTTGATCTTGTTTTTTAGTTTGATTCACGCTTTCTCTTCGCCGAGCTTGTTTATTTTTAATGTTCAACTGAACTTTTCCAGAGCTCTCACCGGACTGTTTTATTGCAACATTGCTTTGGGTCCCTTCCGCATTTGGCCCTGCGTCAGTTTGCTTCCTAGACTGTTTCGCATCTTCCCGTCTCAGGAATTGGGCTGCCTTGGCGTGGAAACGGTCCAACGATGCAGGTGGTTTCCCAGCTAGCCAGTTGCCAAATTCAGAATCAGGGTTGATCCCCTTAGTCAATGCTATAAGGATGGAGTTATCGTTTGGATTACTAATCTCCGCGCATGCAGTATGGAATCTCTCTAAGTAGTGTCTAAGGGTCTCTCCCGGAGCTTGCGTGACACTAGATAGAGTGTTGACATCTTTGGGCCTTGCGACGTGCATGCGGAATTGCTCAACGAATTTTGTGGCTAGCTGGTCGAATGATGAGATGGATCGAGGTGGCAGTCGGGTGAACCACATGGTAGCGATGCCCCCCAAGGATATAGGGAAACTACGACATTTCACTGCATCGTCAGCTCTGGCAGCAGTCGTCGACCATTCATATTTTAGAATATGTTGGTTAAGGACGGAATTCCCTTCGTACATGGGTAGAGTTGGCATCCTGAATCGCCGTGGGGGTTCAGCAGTAAGAATATCGTCCGTAAAAGGAGTGTGATTTCGGGAAACTCCCCAATCGTCGTTTATGAATCCCTGGCTCTCACGGATCATCTGACGTATCATAGTCGAAAGATCCGACATTTGCGCCGGAGTATGATTATGTTCCATACTTTGAGTTTGAATCGGATATCGTCGACGGTCCAAGTCTTGCCTTCTCGGCTCATAGTCCTCTGGGACGTACGGTTCGGGAGTACGCCCGCTATGACGACGGTCCAGGTCCGACTGATCTTGGGCGTCGACCCCTGACTCAGCCGCAACGTTAGTGGTGCGGTATTCTGCGGTGTGGTGAGGAACGACACCTCCTCGGGAGGAGGGTCTGGTTTGGAAACTGGCTGACGGACCAACTCTGAGTTGTCCAACGGTCAATGTCGGTTGATTTCCAACGGGTGGCATACGACTCCCATCTAGCCGGGGTCGTGGAGGCCGGCTATGATAATCAGAGGATGAAGAACTTTCGCTGGATGAGCGAGAAGCATGGTCTCTCATGGATCTCTTTCGTTTCTGGCGATCCAGCTTGTTGATTAACTCAGCGTTAGCGCGTAGCTGTTCTTCTAGCTGTTGCCGACTCTGGGTCAGCTCTTGGAGTAACAACTGCAACTCTTGTCGAGTAACCGGACCAGACGGTTCAGAGTGCCCAGTAGCATTCTGATTAGATGGAGGTGGGGGCACAGGATTTTGACTATCCTGTTCTTCTTGATTGACAGCGTTGAGGTGGTTCTTGTGCTAACCATCTTGATAGTTGAATTCCTTCCCTATACTTTATGCAAATCTGAATAGAAGGGAAGGAAGTTGGATTTAACGATCTGGATCTCTCTCTTAGATTTATTCAATCCGCTATCGATGACAGATCCAATGAGCAGGAGAAAATTTGGGTTTTCTCAGTGAAAGCACCAAAGTGTTTGTGTCAAAATTGGGCACAACACTCTTCGGGAGTCGTTGAAGAGATAATAACGAAGAATGTAAATTCAAAACAGATATTATCTAACAAAAACTCCAATCGGCAGTAAAATAAATGTGTAGACAAGCGATTTATAATGGTTCGACGTGTTGCCTACGTCCACTGTGAAGTGTTTTGATGTTTTAATGATTCTCTTTCAATGATTACAAGTTGTTGCCGCAATCAACAGCAAGTTACAACTGGAAATTCGAAATAAATAGTAAAATTATGATGCAGGATGATGGAGATCTCAATCCGGCAGAGTCGGGATGCTTGAGAGTCGAAAGATCCTTTTTCTATTGGCCCTGGAGCTCTATTTATAGGCGTAGACTGCCGATATTTCGCTGAAAACTCGGGAGACCACTTCTGGCACGTGAGGGGGCCTACGCGCCTGGCCTTAGGGAATATGGGCCCACTTTGACATCGATTCGAACTCCATTCGAATCGATCATAAAATCATCCAATCGAGGTGAAGTTTGGTGTGGGCATTCTTCAACATGTATTCAAGCTTCTGTGAAAATTTCGTGGCATTTGGATCAGTAGATTGAGAGATATGATGGATTCGAAATGGGATTCACTGCGTGGCTGTTTGGTTCGAAACCATGCATTCGAATCGATGGTTTCGAAACCATGGTGGCACATGTTTTCATGTTGACGTGGAGCGCACACTTCGCCTCGATCCGGGTTTTGATCCGAGTTGAATGCTTCGACTCCATATATTTCGGCGCATTCGAACCGATGAAAGACACGTCACCTTGGCCAGTTGACCCAGTGGATTCGAACGAAGCTTCTTAGATGGATTCGAACAGGGCTCCAGTGATGGATTCGAAAGAGGCTTCATGGATGGGTTCGAACAACTGATGCTCGATGGATTCGAAGGTGATGGAGTCGAACCCAAGGCGCGTTGATGGATTCGAAGTCGATGGATTCGAAGGCGATCGGTTCGAACCATTGATCAGCCATCGGTTCGAAACCTAATCGATCATAACTCGAACATATGAACTCGGATTGACTTGAAATTTGAGACGCTGACTTCTACGGTCTTTGTTGTCGTGTCCTATCAATTGTATCTCAATCTGGACTCGGACAAAATTCAGCGATATTCATAGCGAAACGAAATATGACCAACCTCCGAGACGAACTATTCTCCGTTTTTTCGATCGATCTTTTGGTATCGCGGCTTTGCCAAAAAGCGGGATAACATTATTTATCACAGCTCAATCCAAAGCAATCATATCATAGAACATCACATATCAGAGATATCAAACAATTCAAGGCATTTAATATAATCCAATCATCCATAAGCAAGATTAATCAATTGCATAATTTTATAATTAGTTTAAACCAAATAAATTAATTACTTATGAATAAATTACTTATCCCTGCTTAATTAACATTAATTTCAAACCATTGGTTATTATATAAATTAATGAATGAAATTAAATAATTAACCTTAATTATCCATATTAAATAATTATCCTTAATTACTTACATTAATTAATTATCCCTTAATTAATCATATAAATTAATTAACCTTAAGTTAATTACATTAATAAATTAACCTAATTACATAAATTAATTAACCGTTAATTATTAATTAATCTCGTTAATTAATTATCCTTTATATATTTATATTAATTAATTATCCTTTAATTAATTAATTATCTTTAAATTAATTTCATAAATTAATTACCCTTAATTAATTAAATTAATTAATTTACCTTTATTTACTAACTTAATTAATTTAAGATAAATAATTTATCTTTATTAATCACTTAATTACATTTAAGTTTGATTAATAAACCTTTGAAATTAATTAACATTAACACATGAATTAGCTTAAGACCTTTAAGTTAATTAAAACATTTTACCTTTCGTAATTAATCTACCTAATTACGTATTAAATTTGTTTTAAATTACTTAAGGAAGTAATCATAAATAATGGTCACATAAATAAATGATTTAAACTTAATTAATTTCAAATAATTTACTTTAAAACCTTTAATAATTTCAAATTTAAATGAAAACAATTACTTAAAAAAATTAATTAAGAAAATTTTAAACTTGATTTATTTAAACTTTAAAATTTTGATTCATTTAAAATTTTAAAACTGGATTACAAATACCCGGGACAAAACCGAGCCAACCCAACATTCTCCGAGACCAATCCAAGAAAATTACCAACTTCTTTTTTTCTGTTTTACTTAATTTTTTTTTTAAAAAAATTGTTACCCAGTAAAACAACTCGATCACAAACTCTAGCCAAATCTCAAATCTCCCGAGGCAATACCCAAGTAAACTTTTTCTTCTCCAAATCCAACAACAATCTAGACCAAACGTGCATATGTGCACGTGCACCGAAGATCGACGCTGCTCCGATCATTGCCGAGGATGCCATCAAGTCGACGTCGACACCCTCTACCTTCTCGACCACCCGGATCAACGATGCACACTGAAAATCACAATCGAGCAAGTGAGCACCATCAGGCAAATGAACCCTGATTGCCAAACTTCCCTCGTGCCACGACCTCCGACCACCTGGATCTGCGTCATCACGGCCATACCTTCACCACACGATCACCTCACTTTCCCCCATCCTAGTCCAGTCCGATGCATCAACGACGACAAACTGGCCTCGAATTTGATGGTGACCAAACTTGGGTATAAAACCCTACTTCAACGCCGCCAAGCCACCACAACAACCTAAAAATCCTCCGAGCATTTTTGCGATGCTCTCCAGACCTCCAGCCACCTCCAACTTCAAACCAAGACCACACGACCTCGCGATCACTAGAAATTGCCACGATTTCAATTTCTGTTCAACTCGCAAGTTCTCTCGATTTAAAATCTTAAAAATCATGATTTTATTTTCAAAATTCATGGTTTACAAAAGAGAATCAAGTTATATAAATGAAACAATAAATTTTGGAAGTCGAAATTTTGACATTCTTGAGTTTTCACTGTATATTCTTCTTTCCAGTTCAAACTACCTTCAAATTTTATTTAAAAATATTTTAAGAACTAAGATCTTGTTATTTCAAACATATTTTGTTTTTACATCATACCCTTTAGAAGATTAGGGGAAGCGAAATTGATTTTTGAATTTGTTTTAAACCCTGTAAATACAAAACAAGGATATCTATATATGTACAGACATGCACACATATATCTTTATATATATTTATAGATGCAACACATTTTCATCCATACAAACACATTTACAAGTTATTAACCTCGTCCATCATCACATGAATAGGTAAGTATAGAGGGTTTGGTTTAAAAGTGAAGTTTTACTCAATTGGAAAAAGATCAGAGAACCTTGAAATTTAAAAACTGAAAGTTTAATTGATCCTGGAACTTAATTTTGGTCTACTTGATTCTGATTTGCTTTGATAAAACTGAGTTGAACGTAAAGTTTGCTTCAGGATTTTAAAAGTTAGAAAGGTTGAACTTAAAACAGTTGAAGTTAATTTTGTATTCTTTCAGGTTGAACTTTGTTGAGATGAATTTGCATGTTTGATATTTGATTTGCTTCTTGATTTGATGATCCTTGAAACCGAAGTTGATTTATGTTAATTCGAATTGTAACTTGAAACTGAAATGCTTTGGTCTTTGCTCATGAATTAGATTTTGATTTTATTCTCAGGTTTTGGTTTCTTTAGAAAATAAAAAAATGAAGAAAGAATGGAAATGAGGTAATGATGTGTATATATAGGAATGTTTTTATAACTTTTTGAAAATGAAATGAAAATTATTATTTGACACTTGTTATTGCATGTTGAACTTTAGCTAACACTTGTTAATCTCATGTATTACAAAGCTTACACATGTTAATTTCGATGTTAAAATACTTGCACATGTATGTATATGTTTTTATGAATTTATCCATTTTGTTTTTATTAATTTTATATCATATTTTCCAATTTATTTTTATATATATAGGTTTTTATGTTTATATAATTTTTATATTGTATTTTCAAATTTAATTAATGCATTTCCTTTTTTCTGTTTCAACATATGTTTTATATATATATATATATATTAACTAAATTTAGTACATGTATAATTTTAAAAGCAATGTATATAAAATCGTATACCAAACCTTACTTTAACTAAAAATATTATACTTTTTTTATTTTTATTAAACACATTTCCTTTTATTTATATATTAATATATATATATACACACACACACAAACTATATTTATTTTATGTAAAAGTTTCAAAAGGAAGTATATTAAATCTTTTTATTAATTCTTATTTTAACTAAAGCTATTATATCTAACATTAATAAATATTTATCTATAGAGGTTTTTTAATGTAGAATTTAACTTTTAAATAGTTTTTGAAAATTATTATATTAAATTCAAAACATAACTTTCAATTCACAATATATACATATATACATATATGTTATAATTAGAAAAAAAATTATTAATTTTTTTAAAGTTTTTTAAATCCGAATTATTTCCAAAATATTGATTTTTGAATTTCAAATCAAAATTCTATTTTCAATATATATATATATATATATATATATATATATAACAAACACATCTCTTATTTATTTTGAGAAATTCAAATTAATTTACAATTTAATCCAAAAATTATATAAATTACTAAATTAAATTTGGCTTAAAAAGGGGATCATTACACTTTCTTGGGTGATTTTAGTAACAAGCTTCCTTCAAAACATATTATCTCTCTCATTCTATCTACGTTCTTTTCAGGCAGACAATTTTCTTTCTTTAGCTCTCTCCTCTCCCTTAATGGCTTCCATGAAATAAAAATTTAATAAAACAAATTCAAACAAAACAAATAAATTCTAGGTGGCTCTTGTCTTTAGATCCTTGCAAAATCCGAAGCATGATTTCTGAATCTGGGAGTTTTGATTCATCATTCAAGGTGTGATTTATTTGCTACATCTAAAGGTAATCTTTGATTAAATTTACATATATATATTCATATGATTAGATTTCCTATGAATCATTTCATGTTTCAATTTTTCATCTTGCAGCTTGTAAATTAAATATGCCTTATACTTGTTAAATCATGTTTATAATATGATATTTTATTTAGATCCATGTTTGTTCATCAATTCCTTTTAATGTATTTTTATGATAAATTGACATGTTTTGATTCTTATATCACTTCTAATAAATCATCATCATTCTCTGTATTGTTTAGATCTATAAATTCTTATCACAAATTTACACATGTCTACCTTGTTCAAATCTCTTTTATTGTATTTTGGAAACTTAAAATATTGTAAATTGACATTGAAGAAGATTTTATGTATACAATGATATAAAATTCACTTATTCATTTCTTATGAATTACATATATTTTAGTTTTTCTACCATTCCTTGAAATTGAGCTTATTTATATATTGAGTTTATGCATACAATTATTTCAATCTTTGTTTTTTTAAAAGGGAAACTTTGATTTAAGATTATCGAATGGATCTTGGTGTAAATTATGGAAGTCACTGATTCATAACTTCATTCCACCCCTGTCCAATGGGGAGTTCTGGTTCCAACTCCTGCTGTCATGCATTTATATTCCGATTTTCCATTTCGGCTGCAGCATCACTCGCTCCATCCATTAAATCTCATCCTAGATCCAAACTGAACATGCCCACGAGTCATGGGTTCATTGTTTCAGTTTGCTTTGTGCATTAGTTTTTGGTCTTTTTTCCATGTTCAAGCTACTCTGGCTATTCCTTCTTGTTCCATCCTTCGGAAGAATCCTTCAAGCATCTCCTGTTTTCTGGTTATCACTCCATCCCACATCACCTTCATCATTCTCTCCATCTTTTCTCTAGTCACATAGATCGATTGATGAGAATTTAAGGATACCTCTTGGCTGCTTCCAAGCGCTAGTTGACTTGCTCAAGCTTTAGATATAATATTAAGCCTCTTCATCTTCTCCTAATCTTAGATTCAAGCTTTAAGTTTTTAGAACTAGCTTTATTCTCAATGATAGCACCAAAATGTTAATCTAAAAAATGGATCAATATCTAAAAATAAGAGGAAAGCACCAGTTCGGATTAAATAAATAGAAAAGCAGTAAAAGGAAGCAAAATTTTATAGTGGTTCGGCGTAATCTTTGGCCAGCGTCCACTTTAATCTTTTACTAGTTATTCTATCTCTAAATTACAAATAATTACCTCAGATCTAACAACAATATAGTAGATCTCAGATTTACAATAGATTTCTTGGTTATTTGTAAGTCACTAGTACTAAGAATTTGCTGTTTAAGTTTTAGAATAGCAAATAGTTATTTCCTAGGTGACTTTAATGGAGGAGAGATTAGAGATGAAGAAGTAGTAGAGTCTCCGAAGTCAAATACTCTAGATCCCATTTTTGGTTGTTTTATGGTTTATATTTATCAAAGTAGCAGTAATATTGGATCAGAGTCCCACTACCAGTGGGTCCAGATATTGACCTGGAGTTGTGTGGAAAGTTTGGGGAGCCACCGACTTAAGGTGATAACTCGGTGCTAAGTTTTCCCCTTAAGGGAAACTCTTCCTTGTCTTCTACATCGTGTTCTTACTTTATTTTGGAGTGCCTTTTGTGTTTTCGTAGATTGATGACTTGTTTTGATGGTCGTCCCTTCATAACTTGGTTTGTTCTACAGTTACCAAAGCAAATTATTTAGAGATCGGTTTGTCCAAAATTCTATGTAATCACTTGGGTGCACACATAAGAGCTAGTGAATGACTACAAAGTTGGAGAGGCCAGTTATGAAGCACCATAACTCAGTACCGAGTTATATGCATATGCCCATAAGAGCTAGCTCATTTTTGGTTCAACTTTTCTTAGCCTATTTCCTTAGTCCATATGAGCCTTCCATCCAAGTTTCAAGTTGTTTTATCCTCATCTGAATCTCCTTAGTCCCATTGAAATCTGTTTTGCTAAAAAGCGGGTCAATAATGGTCATTTGGTATGATACCTTATGATATAGAATCAAGAATTAGTGCCACTGCAGTGTGAGTAGATGACCATACTATTTTTGAGGATTCAACCATGACAAAACATATTATTTTGAGGATATAGCCATGACTCGGCACATGTTATTTTAAGGATGTGATTATAAGTGGCTACACTGGATATTTGAGATGGTTTCAAAATGGAAGGTACACCAACAATTATGAAGATGAGACTAAGAGGAAGTTCATCGACTGTTTTAAGGATATAAATATTATAATGGATGTGCAGTTTGCATAAGAATTAGCACACATGTGCTATTGGTTGATAGGTTGATGATGAAATCATATTCTTTTAAGCATATGTGTTTATTTTAATGACCTATGCTAATTATTGATTTGTGTATACTCTTTATTTGTGCATGCAAATTTTGATAAGCTTATGTTTTGTTGTAGACTTTTATTATGGTCAATTACGGTTGAATTGTTGAAATGCGTGGTATGAATTTATCTATGATTGATATTTCATCCCTTTTCTTGGTGTGGTTTTTTATTTGCATACTATAGTTTGGATTTAAGATAAAGTGTACATGTTACTATAGTATGTGTGCAGAAATTTGAATTCGTTGTTGTGCATGAATTATATTATGTTATGATTGATGGTGTTATATGGTCATTATGCGTTGTATTTTTAAGTATTTATTTTGTGATTGAAATTTTTTCCCACATTTTATAATTAAGTCATGATGATACTTTATTAATTTGGTTGAAATTGTATTTGTGGAACTGCAACGACGCAATTCTTTAAAGGGAAAGAATGTAATGACCCGTATTTTTATGGAACGTTGGATCATAAAAGTATTATTTTTAAAATCATATTGGGTCCAAATTTAACAAAACTTTGAGAAATGATTAACTAGCGATATTTTCCACCTGTTGATTTTTCATTATGTAGATTGGTCGTAATACGTTTTTGGACTTACGATTTAAGAGATATAATTGAATTTTTGGCATATTAAGGCAATTAGTGGGTAATCAACCCTATTAGTCCTGCTAATTAATTTCAAGATTAGGGTTAGTGCAGCCCTATAATGGTCCCTTACCACTGTAAATACATCTCTAAATCTTCCCTAACCCTTCATAGCCTCCGTTGACCATATTCTATCTATATTTCATCATTCTTTCACTAAAAATTGACCTAAATCAACTTATAAAAAAAGACTAATAAAGAGATATGCAAGAAACCTTTTGGATATCCAAATTTGCACATATAATAGCATGTGGCTGCTGCCCAGATCTAGATCTACCTTGGTTTTGATGAATCTATACTTGTTTGTTGGTTTTTGTTGATTCTACACCCTAGGTGAGTGATTCTACTCCGCTACTTTACTATAGTTATTGAGATATGTGTTAAAAGTTTTTTTAAAATATTTTTTTAGATTGAATAGTCTGATTTTAATTTGGGTATATGCTGTAATGTTTGGAATTGCCTTCATTTCCATGTTTTTCATCAACTTTTGGGTGATTAGTAAGTGATTTATGATCTATAAACATGCCATATATTTTATATCTTTTGATATATTTTGAATCCATTTTTAAAGTTAAAAACATGTTTTTTCAGTGTTTTCAAAGTGAAAATGGAATAAAAACAAATTTAAAAATATTTAAAATGATTTCAACGTGTTGTATTGAAGTATAATTATTAATCTGTATTTTAGATTATATTATGAATATGTTTTGTGATAAATTGATATGATTTGATGCATAATTACACGATTAATTATTGTGCTGAATTTTTATTTGTTGTCAATCATGGATTTAAAATTTGAATGCAACTAATTAAAGTAAGATGGTTTCTGTAATAATGATGATTTAACAAAGTTTATTTAAGGCATTTAATAAGATTATTATTTATAATTTTCTAGGTAAATTCATAGACAACTATAATTATATTTTAATTTGATATTTGGGAAGTTCATTGTTTATAAAGTAGAATGAGACTTTAAACAATAATAATGTGAATTTCAATGAAAATAGTTTTGTTTTGTGTAAACAGTGAATTGAATGATTTTATAGAGTGCACAATAAAATGTATTATTGTTACTGTTTAAGAAATAAAATAAAAAGTTAATTTCTGAATAATAACAATAATAGTAAAGAGATGTTTCCAAAAATGTTTTCGGATAAAAAAATTGCCATTTTGAAATAAATAGGAATAAAAATGAGTTTCGATGATTTAAAATAAAATGTTGTATTTTTAGGGTAAATAGGTAAATTGGTTTTGGAAAGAATTAAAGAGATTTTGGTGTATATTATTATGTAAAATGATAATAATATAGTTTTAGAAAATGATTTGCTATATATTTACTATTTTTGTTTAAAATATGATGTTTTGGAATATTTAAAGAGATGGAAACAATAAAATGGATTTAAAGAGTATATTACCATTTAAAAGGAAATATTATTGTTTTTGTATGAATAAATAAAGGTGACTTCATAATAAACAATAATAAAATAATTTAATGCTTAAGAGAATATGGATGCAAATATATTTTTTGGATGGTTGTTGGATGTGTGATTAATTATCGAATATGTTGTTTGACGATGATAGGATCACAATAAGGTGGGTATGCGATGTTTTGCCGTTATTACTACTAGTTGAAGGGTAGTTAATTATGGTTATTTGATGATGGATGTTGTGTTATTAATATTGATTGGATCAGTATAAATTTGATGATTGATTTTTATCACTGTTATGGGTTGATTAGCACACATTTGATGGTTTATACATACATTGCTAATGCGTTACTAAAATGGATGATTAATATGTATATAAATATATTTTTATTTTTATCTTCTTGTTTGATGATTGAAATTGACATCAAATGTTGCCGATGATTGATGGCTGTGTGCTATCATCATCATCACTACTACCCCATATAATAATTTGCTAAGATGGATAAGTAGGAACACTATTTTCTGCTTTACCATATGCATTAGTTGCGGTGGTGAAATGGTTGCAGTGGTTGCATTGATTGTATTGATTGCATTGTTCATGACGGTTGCAACGGTTATATGAATGTTATGGCTGTAATGTATTAATAGGTATTTGAATGGTGAAAAAGAGTAGGAAATAGAACTTTGTGGGTTTGATCCACGAAAAATTATATGTAGATGGACTTTTCTTATACAATAGCTATCGAGCCTATAGCCGTAGTGGATAAGGTTAGGTGAAGTATAAACATAATTGAAACTTTTTTCTTTTTATATATCTGTACAGAGGTGAAATTTCATATAGGAGCAAAGAGGAAAAGGAAAGTTGGATAGAGGTTATATCACCAATAGCTGAGTTGGTATACTGTTTTATACAATGGTTATATCATTTATGAGTTAATAATAATTGATGTACTGAAATATAATTGATGTTATAATGTTGTAAAGTAAATGTACTATTGAGATAATGTTCTTTTCCATTGATTTTTGATTTTTCTATGAGGATTTCCCTTTTTGGTTCACTATTTTAGAATTTTATTTTTGTCTACCCACGGTCCACTTCTTTTAATATCTGAAATTAGCTGTAAGCATATTTTGATGTCGTTTACAATTGATTTTAGATTTTAAAAATAGTTGATCATTGCATTCAAGCCATATAATATCTAAAGTGATGTTTATATTATCACCAGATAAGTAAGAATATTATGTAACTTTGCTAAGCACCCTAAGGTTTACATAGTTACCCTTAAGTTATCGCAAAGTGACGGGTCTAGGGTATTTAGTGAATTTTATGATATTTTGAGCACCCTAATGGTCATAAAGATAGCTAGGAGTAAAAACAAGTAATGTTAGGAATTATATATAAGAAGTAATTGGTAAAGTGCCACTTAGTGCTTATAGGGAGTAAAATTTGTTTAGGACCCTCAAAGTGTAGTAACATTGTAAATGGGTCCTAACACCCATTAAAGGAATTTATGCAATTCCTATACCTCATTTTGGTTTTTGAAAGATGTAGAATTCAATGGGTGCCTTATTACGGAAATATAATTGACCAATATAAGAAGTATAAAAGTATACATAATGTTATCTAATTTACTCTTACGAATTTTAGTAGATCAAATAGCAACCACGAAGCTAAGTTTCATTAAAAACACACTGGCACAAACTATAAAGATCGGTAAAGAAATGTAGAATCCTGTGCAACTATGAAAAACTCTTGTATGTTGCCGCTATTGAGACAATGTTTGAAGTGATAAAGATGCCACACTTGAATAGATTATAGCCCATGAAAGTTTGTCATTAGTCTTTGTGCTTGCCTAATGCTATGCGTCAGCCACTATGAGCATTGAGCTCTAAAGGCATCATGAAAACAATAACTTGTAAGATATATTCAAACACCTATAAAAGTTGTATGGCTAGTAGTTTCGTACTGTGACGCACGATATCTCATGGAAAATGTTCCATGCGAAGATGAGCAAGCGTACTCCTGTCTAGGATCATGTAGTCAATAATATTGGGTACAATGAGACGTTTTCCATGTTAGGAACAACTCTAGACACTAAGCTACTGTTGGTTTGATTTTGGATCATAGACTCTTTAGTTCGATCCGTTCATATTGAATTCCAATATGAACTTGTTGAATTGTAATGTGGTTGAGCTCCATAATATGTTAAGGAGGAATGAGAGCGCATTCATGAAGGATCCAAGTACAACGCTTATTTTTAAGAGTACCTCTTCCTTGAATAGTTTGAAAAAGAGAAAGAATAGGTCTAAGCGTGGCATGGGTAAAGAAAAGGCTAGTATCGATATGAGTGAATGCAACTTTTGCTCTAAGAAGGGACATTGGAAGAGAAACCTTCCTAGCTATTTAAAGATAGCTAAGGAGAAGGAATATCATTTTTCTCCTAAAGGTATTTTTTTCCTTATTGATTTTTAATATTTATAAGTGCTTTTATTCAGTTTAGTGTTAGATATTGGATCTACAACTCATATATGTAACTCATTGCAGGGACCTAGGAGCAAGAGATGTGTGGCATGAGGAACAATGGAATTCCATGTTACAAATGGAGCTATCGTAACTATCGCCTTAGTGGGAGAATATCATGTGAAGCTTTCTAGTTGACATGATTGCATTTTAAATAAATGTTACTATGTACCAACTTTATTTGTGGAATAATTTTTGTTTTAAGTTTGATGGAGAACAAAAAGGGTACTAAATGACAGTAGTATAAATGTTTGTTTTTTTGAATAAAACCATTTGTTTTGGTGCTTTTGTTAACAACATTTATATGCTTAATGATAATCGTGCATTTTCTCTTGAAAATAGTAACACAATAAATGATAGTTAGGCATTGTAGGATATAATGTTTTACTAAGAAACAATTAAACAAGTTAATTAACCAAAGGGTTTATACCAACATTTTATTATGAATCATTTAATAATTGTACATTATGTTTCAAAGGTAAAAGGACCACGTACTTATTTAGTGGGAGGAATAAAAAGTTGATGAACTCATAGGACCAGTTTATATTTATGTATGTGGTCCTATATCTACGACTACCAAAGGCGTAACCTCTTACTATGATTTATTATGTTTATGTATCTTATAAAATACAAATCAAAGGTCCACGATAAATTTATAGTATATAATAATGATGTACAAAACCAAACAAATAAGAAACTAATATACTTTCATCTAATTAAGAAGATAAGTGCATCAGATATGAACTCCAAGAGTACCTAAAATTGATTGGGATTCTCTCTAAGTCACTCTTCCCTATACACCTTAACACAACATTATTTTGAAAAGGAGAAATTGAACTTCGTTAGACATGGTTCAATTGAAGATGAATGACACTGAGCTGCCGCTTTCCTTTTGAGGATACGCACAAGAAACCATGGCATATATATTGAATAATGTATTATAAAATATGTACCTAAGAGCATATAAGAGTTTTGGACTGATAAGATAAATACCTTAGAAAGTTTGACAACAATTTAAAAGGTTATTTTGGTCAATTTAGTCAATTAGGGAAAAATTTCATTTTATAAACATCAAAATTTGCCGATGAAAGTTGTGCCATTGCATATAGCATACTTTTATGATTAGTTTCGACTATAAACTTGCCTAAATCATATATTGTACAGAGTAGGTAGGGGACGTGTGGGTTTTGAGTTCGAGATGGGCTGTAGAAAATAACCTATTAATTCATATTTTGGAATCAAACTGACGTTTTCCTCCATTATATATGGCCCAATTTGAATACCTACATTCCTTTTCAAATCATTTCTACTTTCCCACCCATTTTCTTTCCCTCTTCCTTTTCAAATTTAAGAAACCTATAAGTTACTCGATTCTTAATGAAATTCATAAAATTATATATCAAAATGATCAACGGAGTGAGGACTATGGGAGGATATTGATTTTGAAAAGATTCAATTCAATTTGAGGGCGCCAAATTTCAAAATACGAAGGAATTGAGAGTTCTTTAGAGGCAAGCTTTTTGGATTTTAACTTGGTAGGTGGGAAATATTTATTCATCTACAAAGCTATCTTACCAGTTTAATATGATTAAGGTCTGACCTAGGGTTATCATGAATTTTTATTGAGTTTTGATTGATAAAATCGATAATTAATAGATAATTGACATTAACAGTACCCTGAAAATTAAGTAGACAAAAATATACAAAATTTAAAGTAATTTGACTGAAATAAAGGATGAAGTATTAGTTAGAAGAGTGTATAATGAGGTAAGACTAATTTGTGAATCAAAATGATATGAAATACAACCAAAATGATGAAGATTGGAACCAAAATGAGGAGGCGGAATAAACAGATGATGAACAGAGAGAGTTGAATGCCAGAAATCACAATCGATTGGTTTATAGATGGTTGACCACCAGTGCACTAGTCAAGACCTACCGATTGTTGTTGGAGCTACATGTAGATTGGTGGACCGTTTTTGGGCCCAAATTGAACCTGGAACCACTCAACAGGGCCTAGTCAATCAAAAGTTGTTTGCGATACTGGAAATTTGTGAAACCTCGGAGGCGACAGTATGACATAACCCTTATGTGATATGGAATATGGATATGACTGAATGTATGGAGATGTTCTATATGAATGGATTTTATGTAAAATGACTGAATGTATGGAGATGTTCTATATGAATGGATTTTATGAATGGTATATCAATGACAAATCTATTATGCAGACCGTGAGAGAATGAAGATGTGCATATTGCACGCTTATACAACTTTTAGTGAACATACATGTGGCTAGGCTACGGGATGAAAGAGTATTGAGCATATGACGCTTTTGGTTGTGTCATTGATATACCATATAACTATATGTAAAATGAACTTAATCGAATGGCCAACTATGTTGGTTTTTTTGATATTACTCTTTGAACACATATTGGGCTAGTCGAAGTATGTTTACATATATTGTTAGAAACTAATGATGTTATACCGCTATCTTTGTAATATACGTGAAATAAACTTGTTTCACTCACTCGAAAATATGTTTGGCCTCCACCTTTATTCTGTACCTATTATCAATTTGGTGATGTACTATAGAGCCGAGTTGACATATGTGGTGTCAATGGTATAGACGACAGAGGCATTACTTACGTATATATTGTATATGATTTATAGTGTGTTTTTATGGATTAGATTAATGACTGGTATTGTATGAATCAATGATTATAGATATATATTAGTGAAGTTTGGTTTAAACATATAGTTATATAATTTTGTATACTGTTCCATCCACTACGAGCTTAGAAAGATATATTTAGAATCTAATTTGTTTCTTGTTATCATAACTTTACAGTTAGTTGTTTTCAGCTTTTGTAGTTTGGACGTCGATTCAAGCTTCAAATCAAAGGGTTGTTGTTACAATTGATATCAGAGCATAAATTTCCCTAATTTAAGGACTAGAATGTATTGGGAGAGTGTATTTTTATTTTTTATAAACGTGTATATATATATATATAATCTATATAAATGAGTCCGTACAAATGTACACACCATTTTCCATTCCAGTTTTGTTACCTATCTATTTGGGAACTACTAATGAATATCATTTATAGATAGATAAAATATGAGTAAATTGAATGAAGTAGAAACTAGGATAGAGACAAATACTGGTGGAGTAGAGACTCGGACTAGGAAACGTACCCAAGCTAACATTATGGATATTCCAAGAGTGAATATGCTATACTGGTTTCGTTTATATTTACAAGTGACGAGCTAGACAAGCACTAACTCCACTTGGTACCCAAGGAGTAGTTCCAGCTTAACCACCACTGTTTGTAAATTTCCCGAAGGCGTGTATGGAAGTCCCTACATTCGGAATAAACCAGTGTAGTAACGTGGGAATTAATGAATACCTATGAACATATTTTTAACTTTTTAGGACTTAATTAGTGACATTATAGGTGACAACAAGCATTGTTGGCATTTATAGGGAAGGAAATAAATTGGTAGAAGCTTTAACCGTAGAAGTAGATGAGAAGAGTATTACCTCAACAGTGTTTAAAAGGAAGTTCGCAATAAAGTTTTTCTCAAGAGCCAAGAAAGGACTATTATCAAAGAAATTTATTCTCCTAATGCATTGGGACATGTCAGTCAGTGAATATGCAAACCAATTTAATGAGCTTCCAAGGTTAAAGTTTGATTTGTTGAATGCCCCAAACAAGAAGGCGAAGAAATTTGTGAAGGAATTGAACTCATCACTCAAGGAGTTGAAATTGAATAAGGTTCCTTATAGTGATACTTTAAAAGGATATGCAGGAGACCTTATTGAACTTGATTGATGGAGAAGCTAATAAGGAGCAACGCAAGAAGAAGGTAAATTTGCAGCAAGGGAAGCGCAGGGATAATAGACCCTAAGTTAGGCAGCGTAAGAAATAAGTTATTATTCATAGGAGGTTCCATATCAATAGCCATATTGGAAATGATTTTAAGGTGAATCTATCGAAGATTAGTGCTATAACTGCGACCAGTTGGGCTATATGAAGAGGGAATGCACAATTCTCCCAAAGAAAGGCGAAGTGGTCATAACATATGCTTTGGATGTCGTTTCAACTGCTATCACTACACCACAATTTGCTTACTAGAGAGGAAGCAGTTTATGATGAAAGGTGTGTTGCTACTAATCAATTCTCATGTTCGTACTTTGTTTGGTATGAGTGCATTGGTCGACATTGTGCATAAATCTACTTTGGTGTCGAGTTATGTCAAGGGATCGACCCACCTATCTATGATTTTCCATGATTTAAAGTTAGTCATATGTGATGTCACATATATGTACTAAGCTTCTTAGCGGTATGGATTGATTTTTGGAATGGGTTGAAAGTCTAATACTAGGTAGTAGTGGATTGTGGTGGAATAGATGTTCAGTTGAGAAGTGATGGAAGGCATGACTGGGCCATGTGCTGCAATACTAAAATTTCTATGATAAAGACCTATTTGTGTTCTCTTAGCATATCATAGGACAATTTTTCGTCTATGCCCATAGCAAATGAGCTTCCAGACGTCGTTGTCGAAGTTCCCAGTTATCCTACGCATGGATAAACTGATTTCAAAATTGAGCTTGAGAAAGACGCTAGACCTTAGTGATGCCACTTAGGCACATGGCTCTGGGAGAGAGAAGAGAATTGGAAAAGAAAGTTTTAGAGTTGTTGTAGTAGGGTTTAAGTTAAGAGAAAATGAGAAAAGGAAGTTCGACTCACTTATATACAAATACAAATAGGGTTTTAGGGGCAATATTGTAATTTTCCATTGATGACTTGTATTATTTAATGTAACTGAGAATGCACGTTTTAGAGACAGTGAATAAAAAGTCCCAGTTCTATTTTTATCAAATAAAATCATTTTTACTCTGTTTTTCTATTGGGATCAGAGTTTAATCGCCAAAAAGCAGAATCAAAGATTGCTATCGGCCCTTCTCTGATCACATTCGTCTCAAGAAAGGGATGGTGGAATCATCTCTCCTCAGATTTTACATTCATCATTGGAGATTAACCTTTCCATTTGATCAAGTGCACTACCAAATCAGTTTATAGCTAATTAACAAGAATCTGCTAATATGCTACTGCCTCGCCTAAATCTTATCAGTAAGATTTCATCATTCAAGATAGGCTGTATGGGTTCTCCTCGGACAAATTCCTCATCGAGGAAGAGTTTTTGTTTTACAATTCTTATCATCTTCAAATCAAGAATCAGAGTCTTGATTTGAAGATCAGTTTTCGTTCTTGTTAAAGCTTCCATCTGGCTGCAATTGTTGTATTTTGCCTTACCAGCATCAGTTCTCCAAAATGGCAGGCGATGATGAAGGCAATTCTACAACAACATCTCCTACAAGAAGGAATGCATCAAATCCCACTCAAGAAATAGCAAATCTGTGTATCATAAAACCAGAGAGTCAACTTGCAATTCAATTAGATGAACATAATTACTTGTTATGGAAATATCAAATAGAGATAGCTATTAGAGGATATGGGTTGGAAGAGTATGTTAATGGCACTATAACAATTCCACCAAAAATGATAAGTGACAGCAAAGGAAACTTAATTTCAAATCAAGATTTTATCAATTATCAAAGGCATAACAAATTGTTGGCTTCATAGCTAATGTCCTCTATCAGTGTTAGTCTTTTATCTCAAATTGTAGGAAGCAAAACTTCACAAGAAATATAGGCAACAGTTAATCAGATATTCAATTCACAGGCTGTGTGAGGATTCTACATTACAAAAGGCAACTCCAGAATTTAAAGAAAGATAATATGTCAATGCAAGAATATCTAACCTAAGTCATAACCTACTGTGACTTACTAGAAGCTGCAGGTCATAAGTGACTAACACGGAGCAGATCTTGACCATTTTAAGTAGATTAAAGGAAGACTATGAGTCTATTGTAACATTATATTTTCGAGAGAACTTTACCATCTATTCGGTATGGATAGTCCACACTTATTGCACAAGAAGGTAGAATAAAACAAAAGAAGCCGTAAAACCTAGAGTTATCCATAAACTATGCATCAAATTTCAAAGGCAGAAATCAAGAAAAGACAACAAGTAGTAGAAATCAACAAAATGCATAAAGCGGTGGACAATACTATAGAGGTAGCAGCCTTGGAAGATGGAATAGTTCTAACAGACTCAGATGTCAAATTTTTGAAAAATTTAGCCACACTGCTTCCAAATGCTATTTTAGATGTAATCAAAATTTTATTACAAGTTAGCATAATAACAGTCGGAGAAATAACAATCCAAATGTTAATATTGCTCAAGCAAATTTGGAATCAAGAAAAAAAGGCAGTAGTTCAAGAAGTCAACCAGATTCAGATCTGCAAATAAAGTCTGATGATCTATAGTTTGAAGAATGGTACCCAGACTCAGGTGTAACCAATCACATTACCAATAATCTTGACAATCTCAGTCTTGGAAATAAGGAGTACAAAGGTATGTAATCAATTTTTATGGGTGATGGAAAATCAATTCAAATCATACGTACTGGAAAAGCAAAAATCAAGAGAAAAAGAGAATTACATCTCAATAATTTACCTAGAGTGCGACAAATCAAGAAAAATTTGTTGAGTCTATCTCAATTTGCCAATGATAATCAAGTATATTATGAATTTTACCCAAAATTTTGTCTAGTTAGTGGCTTACTAAACAAATAAATCTTACTATAGGATAATGTGCAAAATGGGCTATACATTTTTAATCCGATGAAGAATTCTAAGTCTGTTCTAGAGAGAAATTGGTGCAACTATTCAACATGTGATGTTAATGTTGATAATAAGAGAGTATTTAATTAGTAGCATAGTAAATTGGGTCACCCCAGTGTTGATACTGCAAAATTTGTACAGCAGAACAATAACATAAAGTTTGAAAATATATCTACATATATATGTACATCTTATCAGATAGGAAAAAGTCATAAGTTACTATTTTCAAAATCAATAACTTAACAAACAAAACCACTGAAAATGGTAGCAGTTGACTTTCGGGGTCCAGCGCCAGTTAACTCTGATTATGAATTTAATTACTATGTTTCTTTTGTAGTCTCTTTTTCTAGATATACTTGGATATACTTTCTTAGATCAAGAGGAGAAACTCAAAATGTATTGATACAATTTATCACACAAGCTGAAAAGTAAGTAAATAGTGAATTAAAGGTAATTCAGATAGATGGAGGCACTGAATTCAAACCATTAAAGGAATACTTCATGAAGAAAGGAATAATACACGGAGTTACCTATCCCTATACATCTGAATAGAATGGAATTGTAGAGAGGAAGCACATACACATAGTTGCTACAGGCCTTACACTTCTAGCACATGCATCCGTGCCACTCAAATTCTGGCTAGACTCATTCAACTCAGCTGTATATCTTATCAACAGAATGCCAACTAATGTCCTGGGAAATAAAACACCAATTGATGAGAAATTATTCAGCACATCACCAGACTATACTCTACTAAAGACTTTTGGATGTATGTGTTATCCATATTTAAGGCCATATAATTCTCATAAGTTAAGTTTTAGATCCCAACCATGCACTTTTATTGGATATGCATGTAATTGGAAGGGATACAAGTGTCTTACCAGTAATGGTAAGATAATTATCTCAAGACATGTTGATTTTAATGAACATGTCTTTCCTTTCTTAAAAAGTGAAATGAAAATCACTTACAATGTCTATGATGCTAAGTCCTCTATGCACGCTAACCTAACCTACTCAGGTGAGCAGGTAATTAGGACTCGGAGTGATCAACTGGTGAATGTTGAATGTCATGATACAACATCAGATGATCAGCCTATTCCAAGTGCATCAGAGGATACACGTAGTCATGATCAAGTCAATGAGATATCAGATTGCAACGTGGAATCACCCACAAACTCATATCAAGTCAGTGAGTCCACCACCAGTAAGGCACCATCACCTATAAGAGAGGGTCATTACATGATAACAAGGCCAAAGCATGGAATATTCAAACCTAAAGTCTACTCTACAATTCAAAAGCATGATGAACCAGTCAACTATGAAGAAGCAACCATTGATAAAAACCGAAAATCAGCTATGGATGATGAGTACAATGCCTTAATGAAAAATAAAACATGGAGCATTGTGCCAGCACCAAAGGATAAAAACATCGTTGGATGCAAGTGGACATATAAGCTCAAAAGAATGGCAGATGGAAAAATAGCAAAATACAAGGCAAGACTGGTAGCTAAAGGGTACTCTCAACAATGTGGATTTGACTTCGATCAAACTTTCTCCCCAGTGGTAAAACCAACTACAATTAGTGAAATACTTACAATTGCTCTACACAATGGATGGGACATCAAGCAAGTGGATGTTAATAATGCTTTTCTACATAGTGAGCTACGACAAGAAGTATACATGCAACAACCACCATGATATGTTAAAGATAGTAACAAGAAAATGGTGTGCAGACTACATAAAGCCATCTATGGACTGAAACAGGCTCCAAGGGTGTGGTATGAAAAACTGAAAACTACCTTAATTAGTCTAGGATACAAGCCGACCAGGTCTGACAACTCACTTTATATCAAAATAAATGATATTAGCATTATTTATATTCTTGTATGCATAGATGATCTCATAATCACATGAAATAATAATGATGAAATCAGAGATGTTACTTATCGTCTACACAAAACCTTTTCTATCAAGGATCTGGGTAAGCTAAATTACTTCCTAGGAATTGAGGTCCATAGAAAATCAGACAATGAACTAATATTGTCTCAAAGTAAGTATATTTCTGAGATTCTTGACAGAGAAAAAATGAATAATGCTGAACCCATGGCTATACCAATGATAAATAATTTACATTTATCTAAGCATAAAGGTGAGCCCATAGAAAACGTAAAGCAACATAGAAGCATAATAGGTGTCTTGCAATATATCACAATAAGTAGACCAAACATTGCTTTTAGCGTGAATAAAGTCTGTCAATTTATGCAGGAATCTCTTGATCACCACTGGAAAGCAGTGAAGAGGATCCTGAGATATTTAGCACAGTGAATCATGGAATATGCTTAAGAGCAAGTAAATCACTAAATATTTAAGGATACGCAAATGTAGAGTGGGCATCAGATTTTGATGACAGAAGGTCCATCATTGGTCACTGCATCTATCTTGGTTGCAATCCAGTATCGTAGTGCTCCAAAAAGCAATCAAATGTTTCACGCTCGAGTACTGAAGCAGAATACCGCAGCGTGGCTAGTGAAACCGCTAAGATCATAAAGTGGCTGAAATCACTCATTCAGGAAATAGGAGTTCCCAGCACTGCAAAGCCGGTAATTTGGTGTGACAACTTGAGTGCCGTGTCATTATCATCTAACCCCATTCTTTACTCGTAAACCAAGCACATAGAAATTGATCTTTATTTTGTTCACGAGAAAGTCATCAAAGGAAAACTGGATATAAACAATCTTCCCTCAACGCATCAGAAGATACAAAACCACTGTCAAAGAATTTTTTTGCAAGGCTATGGTTTGAGCCGAGAGTCGAGGAAGCTTCAGAAAGCTGATGAAGATAGAACACTACTAATCAGATCTCAAAAGATTGTCTAAACTCGAATATTCAAACAAAATTACTTGACAATCGTTGGATCTAATGAACTCTAAAACTTAAGAGCATATGGAAGAGATTTGCTTGAACTATTCCCCTAAGAGGCTTACTTACTCTCTCACTCAACTCAAAATTGTATTTTTTTATCAAAGAATTTTGCAGATCTGAAAGTCGATCAAGGAAGAAATATATTTAGGAAGACATGAAGAAAACCTAGCCGTATGTGTTGGGTGTAGTTAAGAGAAAATGAGAAAAGGAAGTTCGGCTCACTTAGATACAAATATGGATAGGGTTTTAGGGGCAGTATTGTAATTTTCCATTGATGACTTATATTATTTAATGTAATTGAGTGCACGTTTTAGAGACAGTGAATAAAAAGTCTCAATTCTATTTTTATCAAATTAAATCATTTTTACTATGTTCTTCATTGTTTTATCATGAGAAGCATTTCATAATGGGGAGCATCTAACGTCTTTGTTGCTAACTCAGTCGATTCCCTAAACCTATGTGTCGATAATTGAGAAATTGAACACGCTGACGAGGAAATATGGTTGTCCCTTGCATTGCATTGATCGACCTCTTCAATCAACTTGTCAGGTAAATGTTTTCTCCCAAATTGATTATCCACTAGATCTAATCAATTGAGAGCAGCATAGGATAGTATCTTGAAGACCGCATTCCATATACATGAAGGATTATTCGATTGAGTAGTCATGTTTTTTGGGCCAACTAACGCTTTAGCTTATTTTTTCGATGTGATGAGTAGGGACTTTTGTGATAAATTGAGTAAGTTGGTTATTATCTTTGTGTATGATATATTCTTGTATATCCCTAAAGTGAGCAAGAAAAAACTTTATTTAGGAGAGGTGTTTGACGTTTTAAGAGTGAACCAACTTTGGGCAAAATTATTAAAATGTCACTTTTGGAGAAAGGAGGTATGCTTACTAAGACATGTGGTGTTGGAGGATGGATTGGAAGTAAACCCAGGGAAATTAGCAGCTATAAAGGATTGGAAGACACTGAAGAAAATGCTTCAGAGGTCTTAGCCTTTTGGAATTGACTAGATTCAATAAGGAGTTCATTAAGGACTTCGTAAATGTCTTATCACCTTTGAATCATCCCAGTAAGAATAATTTAGTCTATACTTGGAGTCCATAGTGTGAAGAGGCATCTTTAAAGTTGAAGTAATTATTGATGGGGGCACTAGTTTTGATTATTTAAAATGGTACATAAGATTTTACCGTTTATACTGATGCTTGCAGTACCGGGCTTGGTGCTGTCCTGATATAAGAAGGAAAAGTAGCAGGTTAAGTAAGCTGACAACTAAATAGGAAAATAATTACCCAATGCATGATCTCGGGATTGCTTCCATCTATTTACATTGAAGTCTTGGAGGCACTATCTGTTAAGGGAAAGTTTCGAGCTATTTACAAATCACAAGTCCCTCAAGCACCTTCTCTTCTAAAAGGACTTGAACCTTAAGCAACAATGGTGGATGAAGTTCTTATCATCATATGATTTTGGAACTACTTTAGGGAAGGGTAATATGGTTGCAAATGCTCAAAATAGGAGTCAAATTGCATTGAAATATATTGGAGCAGGGAAATTGGAGATTATTTATGTATTTGTTTCTGACCCTCATCGGAATACACACTTAGATTGTTGACCGTAATGGAAGTTAGACTAGCATCGATGAATCAGATTGGGTTAAGTAAAAAGCAAAAAGTGTCTCTAGTTAGTATTTTGGAGCAATTGGAACGGGATAAGTGGTCAAGTCATTTGGGTTATTGCTCCAAGGATCAGTGGGGATACTTGAAGCAAGATGGAAGATTATATGCGCCATAAATTAATGAGATGAGTGAGGATGTTCTAGGCAATGTCACCATTCTAAGATGACCATTCGTCTTGGTGGAGAAAAGATGTATCGAAATACGAAGAGAGAAAATAGTGGAAATGAGAGAATATATTTGTGTACTTTATATATTTGTGTACTTTATAGACAGAATAATTACCTAGAAGAAGATGAGGCAATGAAAGCATTTGGGCAGTTGTAAATCACCTTACTAGGACTTCGCACTTCATTTCATTTAAGAACATAAGTACGTCAATCACCTTATACCTTCGAAACCCAATATACTTGAAAGTGCACTGCAACGATACCCGACCGATATAGAGGATCGGCTAAGGGTATAGTAAAAAAAATCTGATCATAACACATCATATATCTCATAGCACATCTAATAAAATATCATAATCACTTAGATATAAAAGCGAGTGATAAATAAGTATAACTAAATAAACCAAATAATATAACAAAGTGCATATGGTTCACAACAACTATACAAAGAAAATGGTTTAGAGTTTACACATCATGAAAATAAACTCAAAGAAATGTATCTCTAGTACTTTCCATTAGCACCAAACAAAATTTCCACAGTATTGCATAGCGGAATAATAATAAACTCCAAAATATAATATAGATAAGTGATGGCCCACTGCTCATCCACTGAACAGCTCCATGTGCTAATCTTATACTTTCCATCTAGCCTACTCATTAAACAGTACCCTAAATAATAAGAACCAAAGAACAATACATCGATTCAGGCAATACTCTGATATGAGCGATAAATAATCTTAAAGCACTATAAAAGTTGATATAGTAAATCGGGAATATTGAGTATGAGAAATTGTACTTGACCTGTCCTAACATCCAATAAGTTAGCACATAACACTACATATATGCTGCACTATTATCACGTGGGTGTACTACACTAAGTATAACTTCATGTGTTAGGGTACCTAGCTAAATAATACATATATCATAGGACATCCATCCAAAATTCACAACAATCACACCAATCATAGTAATGTAGCTAACACATAGCAAATACACAACAACCAATACTAAGGTTCCCTGTTATCGCAACCAACACTAGGGCCTCATATCATCATTGCCATCACTATGGTACCGAATCATCATTACCATCACTACGGTATATCATCAATGTGACCATCACAAAGGTTTCACATCACCAAAACCATCAGGAAGGCTTCGCACCTTCATAACCATCGCTAAGGTAAAACACCATCTTTGTCATCACAAAGGTATAACGCCATCATGACTATCACCAAGGTCTCACATCACCATAACCATCACTAATCCTTTGCATAACCACTAAGATGCTCTCGGATACCTCATAATCCTTATGACTATCACATAGGTTCGCAACACACTATATCGCAATTGGGTTCGATGCTCGATCACATACGATCACATAAGTACTACCCTTACTAAGACATGCTGGACCACCACATGTACATAGATGAGCGTCCTCACATAACCTTTCCCCATGAAACACACATCACATCAGAGTTCTTAACATTCTCTTTAGCATACAACATGACAATATAACATAATTTGTCCCACTCCATCTGTAATACGTCGAAAATTTTAAAAAAATTCAATAGAAGTTTAAATGGAAATTTAATAAGAAAAGTAAATTTAATTAAAACAAGGACTAAAATAAAATTTTCATAGATGTTTGAATTTAACTATAGAACCTGCAGAATTGCATTCATAGCGAGTTTCTGGACAATTTTTATACATAATACTTTGAAATCGAAGTTAGTATGGATAAGTTACGGATATTTAAAAAATTGAAACAAGACAATTGAAAAATTAACAATTTAACAAAGTTAGGTCGACCCTAGAATTGGAGGGTCGACTACTATAAGTCGACTCGTGGCCTTTAGTGGTCAACCCATTACATTGTGAATTCGAGAATCTGAACGTAGACTAAATGGCGATGGTTAATCCAAACATCTTTCTTCAGGCCAAGTTTTGATATGAGGTTGAGATAAAAACAAAGATTTCCTTGGCTTAATCAACGCCCCAAATTCCTTACTAATCTCTGTAAATTAGAACCTAAGCTAACCCTAAAATCAATAAAAAAAAGTTTACTGTACTGAAACTCTGCAAAAATCCAACCTCTGCTTTAACTCTAAAAAGTCTTAAAATTAAATTCAATCAACCTAGGAGGGCACAAGCATTTAAATCAAGGTAGAGAAAGCAGAGCTAGCGAATATAAAAGCGATTCTCAGGCAAAAGCTATAGGAAGAGCTTAGGTTTGAGGTGAGTGGAAACAATTTTAATTAGGTGATTATTTATAGTTAAATTGACCTGTTCCCTATAATTTAGGATGATATTAGAAATCTTAAATTAGAAATTGTAACATAGATAGAAATGGAAATTACTATAGATTGCCAAACCTAATTTGATGCTAGAACACCTCTTATGTGATTAAAATGTAAAACCCTAAAATTGAAATATGTATCTATGGTAGAATTGAAATTACCGTGAATTGTTGAACCTGATATTGATCTAGCACACATTTTTAATTGAGTTAACTGTAAAGCCTAATAGCTATAAGCCTTAGATTTAAACAACTGACATTGAAATTCTACAAATCTTTAACTTTAGAAATGTTGACCGATCATCAAGTAATTCACATTCACCAATAACTGCTAATGACATGGATTAAACAAATAAAATTGTCATTAAAAAAATGCAGAAACCCTAATTTTGGTTCATGAACGGTAAACCTTAGACCCCAACGGTCGATTGGTAGCCGTCAACCGGTTAGGTCTAGAGGTTGACTGTTCAGAACAAAAATTGCAAAATCCAAACCTTGGCCTAAGTCGCAAATTTAATAATAAAAATTAACATAAACGATGATGTTTATGTGCTTATTTAAAGGCATTTAGATGCATGTTAGGACTACTAGGGAAGCTAGTTCGCTATGAGAGGACACTAGGTCGTTGTGGTGTTTGATAAATACTGTTGATCCAATTTAGGATTGAGTAATCGACTGGAGGCGATGTATCTTTGCAAATGGTACTCGCAGGAGGTTTCAAGGTGCACGTGCAGCACTGACGCGGATGCTTGATGGAGTGGTTTCGGTACAATAGGAGGTCCATGTATGCACGATTTCCGACGCATGGAATACAATTCAAGTGGAGGACCCAGAGCATGTATTAAATAGCCAACAATACGATCGAGAGGTGGAAGCGGATGTGTATGATGAGACATACCTATGAGTCGGCAAATCAGGTTCTTCCTCTCTAGGCGCAGTGAAGGGAAATCGTTCCCAGAAGCCTAGTGCAGCGATAGCAGTGGGAATTTTGACCCATAATAGCCTAGTGGCGATGTTTTCATGGTTAGTAGCCAAGGGGGCAGTGTTTCCACATTTAGTAGCATTGTTGCGGCATTTACATGTTTTAGTAGCCTGGCGGCACTATTTACAATGAGTAGCTTTAGAAGCAACGACTATTTATTTAGATATGAGATTCGATCCTTAGTTTTACTTATTGCGATATCCTGCACAAATTGTAGTGTAGGAATTTATTAGACAAGAATCCTTAGGTAACACACCTTAGGAATTCACGAACACTTGTATCATACCCTATATCATCTAGAGCGGTATTAAAGTAATTTCTTATGATCATCATGTATTAAACTTGTACTCATTCCCGGACTTTTGTCTTACCCGCCCCTTTCTTTCCATTTCCCCATCACAGGATGATAAGTTAACAGTTGATTGGGTATAATACATGGAGAAAGGAGCTACATATTAGAGTTCTCATATTCTTTACTATCCATTATGTAGTTACTTACTATATTAAAATTTTGTAAGACATAAATTATACTTTAAAACAGTGTATATGACAAATATAGTATCTTGGAGACTGTTTTTTTTGAAATATCTTTTTTTAGTACTTTTATTTTAGTTCCTTACATTGAGAAATCTGAAAGTGTAAAAAATCTTAGAATTTACACTTATAATATGCTCCGTAATGTTTAACAACCAAACAGCTCATATTTCTTGGCATGACGCGAGTTAGAAAGTCACCATAGACTTTGGATCGGTGTGTCGGGAAGTGCAGATGATATCAAAGCTTAGGCTTAAGATCCCATAGGATTTAATCATGTATTGAGAGAACATACTTGAATATTTTGAATAAAAAAGAGAGTTCTCCTAAAAGGTTTTTCAAAATGAAGTTTTGAAAGGTGTGTGTATATATATAGATAAAGTGTTTCAAAGGTTTTACATACACACGCACACGCACGCATATATATATATATATATATATATATATATATATATAATTATAGTAGGAAGGAAAGGTATCAAGTATTCTTGTCAAGTACTATCTTTGGGAAAGTTGGAAATAACTCCCAATCATAGATAGTGAGAATGATACAAATTTCGAAGGAATGGCTCTAGAAAGGAGCAAAGATTCCGAGAGTGAACATTCGTATATGGTTCCATCGGTATCTAAACTGAGGAGACAAGGTGAGCCTAACCTAACTAAGGGTGCATAATTATAATTTTCTGATACGTGTATTAATACACAACACCTTATATATTTTGACTCATAATGTAACTGTTGGCTTGTCCCTTATGGAAGCAAACAATTGCGAGTCAGAATAAGTGTTAAGGTTATAATAGTTGAGGTGAAAAATAATCTTTTCACATTTTTGGAATTTACCCCCAAAAAGAAAGGCTAGTAGAGGGTTTATTTACTAACTAGCAGTACCAAGTAAATTATGAACTTAAGGGCGAGTAAAGAAGATTAGTACCATGAGACCAATATAATTAAAATATGATGTTGATTGTATAAGGAGGACTTTATAAATTAAAGGTAGATTTTCCAATTGTAGAAACCTTTTTCTCATATTGGTAGTGGATACAGATTCCTATTTCTTTAAAGGTATAGCTAAAGTATTTCCATATTGAAGTTGGATACAGTATTGGAAAATAAACTTGAGTTAACCATCTTTGAAATGAAGGACTGAAACTTTATGCACTTAAGCATTATTAGGTATAAGTGCGCATACGTAAATAAATTGCTATTTTCTACTCTGATTTAAGTGATAAATCAATGAAAATGTTTTCTTAAATTTAGAAACTATAGATGTCTAATATTTTAAATAGGAAAAAGAAAGCTGGTTTATAATTTTATGCACAATAATCAGACAAACTTTATGGAAATTGTTTAAAAAGTAAGAAGAGAGAATTTGATAAAAAGTGATTTTTCAATAACCGTTTTAAAGCTTTTTTTTTGTCTTTTAGGCAATTTGTTACACTTACCTTCAATGTGCACTTTGCCTTTAATAAAACTTTTGGAAAATAAAAATAAATATTGAGAAGTAGGTAAGATCCGAATTTTGAACTCTTTTTATAAAGAAGAAATGGTTAGAACTTGAAATTGTCTTTTTTCGATGTTTTTGTCGAACTCCAAAATGATAATGTTAATAGGTTAAAAGTCCTACATTTCCTTTAAAAATATGTTTTTGTGAAGGTTTGTTATTTATGATAGAACATTTTAAAATAATGTGTTTCATATGTGTTAGCGTCAAAATTGGTCACTAACACCCAATCGTTGAAGAAAGCGCCAACAAACAGTCACAAATAACAGATAGAGTGTATGTAAAGAATATAAATATGAAGAAGAGTAAAAATTAAAAAGAAAGCAGTAATAACAGAGGATTTGTAGCGGTACGACTGACTCTGGCCCACGTTCACTCTAGAAATTTCCTTTTTATTGATATCAAAATCAATTACAGTTACAATCTAAAGTTTTTAAAGTAATAATAACATAGTAGCCTTAATGAAGAAGAAGAAGGAAAACATAATGAAGATGCCTTTTCTGAATCCCCGCCTGTAGTATTTATAGGCATAACCTGAGTTACTGTTTCCCGATTGATCCAGGCCCATTAAGACTATAACCATACCTAAATCCATCATTACTACCGACCTCGAGCTTAGATTACACCAATCCAATATTGCCCTGGGAATGACTCGAAGTGAACGTAGATGTGACCCGGAGCAAACTCACTTGTGACTCGAAGTAAAACTTGTTTGGACTCGAAGTAACTCAATGCTGATCCCACTCCTTCAAGGCACCGATCCCCTTTAGCCGACCCAACGTCTTCGTCCCATCGACCCGAAGTTGGGAGTCCAATGACCCGAAGTAGCCAATCCTACATAATATACCGACCTAATATTCACCGATCCCAAAACTAATCCGCCGACCCGAAGCATGAAGTTTACCGACCCAGAGTAAACCAAAATCGTTGATCCAATTCACCATGCCAACCCATTCTCTTACTGATCCGAGGAGAAACTTGCGGACTTGAAGTTTTTACCACACCGAACCAAAGCCAAGGGATTGCTGAGCTGGAATTACGCCGACCCCATGAAAACTCTCTGACCCCACGCTGAGCCAAAGCGCAGCACTGCTTGACCCAAAGCAATTCACTTGAAAACCCTTAGTAAAACCTCAAATGACTCGAAGCAAACTCCAACCATCTCAAAGCAACTCGATTTTCATTGAAACTTGTATTTCAAGTATTCCTCATCTTTTGTCCATCGATTATGCCTAATCTTGGCGTCGTAATCATGTTTATCATCCATAATTGATCGTTTTCCAGTTCGGTCGAGTCGAACCCATAGAATTCCAACCTCGACAACCATGCAGTCGATTGTGTTAAATCCGCCTGTACGCTGCCTTGCTAAAAGGCGGGTTAACAATGTGAAATTTGCTAAATTAAGCCTAACAATTTTTAATGATTTAACTAACGAAGAATAACACGATCTTAGTAAGAAGGAAACAATTGTTGAAATGATAAGAGAGTTTTACAGCTCTAAAACTTACTAGTTCTATGAGGGTAAGGTCAAAATCAAAGGTTTTGATTTGAAAAAAGTAAATTGAAAATATTATGACTATCACTTAAATTTGAAAGGAAAAAATAGAGCAGAGTTAGATAAATAGGATTAAACAACCCAGTGGGAATAAAATTGACTATGGAATTTGGAAGTCTTAAAATGGTCGAGACAAAGATAAAAAGAAAACATGAGAATTTAGTGATCTTTTTAGTCAACGGTTGAATTGGAAGGACAAAGTCCTAGGTCAAACATCTTGTAGTAGTGAAGGGTGAGCGCCACCTTTTATCCAAGTTTGGTTTGAATCATAGAATCTTTATGTAAAGAAGTTAGGAAAGTATGATTTGGATAAAACAAATTTTTGAATAAGGAAGAGCAAGACGAGACGTTTTCTTTTATCAAAGGATGCTGCTAACGCAAGAAGTTATTTTGTTTGAAGTGTATAAAAGGCCAAGCACGGTTTACTTCAATTCTTATATAGTAAATTAAGTGACAAAAGGGGAATCCAGAAATTGGTCACTACCATATAGGTAAGGATAGGATACTTGTAGGCTATGAGTAGTCCGGGTATTGTGTTGTTTCACTTGAGGTATAGGCATACCAGGTTGACATGAGTAGGAAGTCATATTAATAAGGGAGCAATCCCCCACAGTAGCATTATACGGTGATATTAGTGGAAATTTGTTTCCATACTGGCCTACGGGCAGTGCTTCGCTATTGGGTTCTATTATTGTAGATGTTTTTAATGTATGCCCAAGTAATCCTTGGAATTGTAGGGTTATAAATTTGTGCACATTTGAATCTAGAAAATGTTGGGTTATAGTAATCCTTGAACTTATAGATCATGTGATATTTCCATATTTGTAGATTTGAGTGACGTGTAAAGGTGAAATGTAGACCAAGTTATCATGGTAAATTGTTGGGATTTAGGTGATACTAGATTTGCTGGAAAATTGATATGTGTTAGTAGACTTAATTGAAAGTAGCGATAAATTGGGAATGGGAATTAAATAGTATTTTAATCCATTAGAACGTGGAGGGTTGCAAGGTAAATTCTTGTGGATTGTCAAGTTCAGATTTATAAATAAAAGTTTATCATTTGAAATGACAAGGAATACACCCAAAAAGAAAGAGATGTATAAATTAGGATATTTACCATAGTTTACACTATCTATTCCAATAATTACAAAAAAGATAATTTCTTGCAATTCCAAACGTGATCCTAATTCTCCTTTTGGGTAAGACGTAGAAATTTACACTGTCAACCTTTCCTTTGGGAGAAATGTAGCTCCAATGCATTAAAATGCAGAAATCCCCAAGTATAAACCAAAGTATTAGTCATCATGTTTATTGGGTTAAAATAGAAGAGCATCATTCCATATTGAGTTATCCTAACCATGAGACAATTGGAATAAAGTGATAAGGCCATGTTCGGTAAAAAGGTCTCATTTATGGGAGGACATTAAGAAATAGTAAAGCTTTGGAAGTTCAAACCACAAAAAGCATCCTAGATAAGGTTATAGTCAAGATTTTTCAAGGGATAGTTAATTCAATAACTTGGGTCTCTGTCAAGAAAAAGATATTGTTATTTGCACGCACCGGAATGCGAAGATGATTTTCATAGAAAACTAAATCGGGAATTTTTTTCTAAGAATTGAAGGAAGGGATAAAAAATATTCTTCTCAATTATCCCTCAGACTGGAAAAGGACTATTTACTTAAGGAAATTCAAGAAGACTATTAGAATGCACAAGTTGTGTGCATAGTAGTCGCATACGAAAAAAGTACTATTTACGTGATTATTACCAATGCTAGAGTGATCGTCGGTGACAACTCTAATTAATTTTCACTTTACTATTAAGGTTGAGTGGGAAGATAGACCAAACTTTCATTAGTAGAACTTAAGATGGATCCTTATAGACTCTAAGCATGATAACTAGATACCATGATTTTTCAAAGGGCCGAAGGAACCATTTAGAGGTAAGAATGAGAAGTGCAATTGAAAAATGAGATTTCATAAAAGGGCATAAAAGGGCAAAGACTACACAAGATAGGCAGAAAAGCATGTACCAACAAGAGACACATTGGTATCTGTAGAGTAGAGTCCAAATAGGTAGTAGATAAGTAGAAATTTCCCAGGACAAGATAAAATACTATTAAAATATTGTGAAGTCGTCATTAGGTACTTGTAGAAGTGTCCATGCGATGCAGTTGCCGTGATGAAGCTATGTCAGTCAGAGGAAATTAAAAAGGTTAGGTGAATCCCTTATTCGCCATGCACCTACCCATAATTTTATGCATGAGACAAGTCTACTCTACAATGAAATAATTAAATTTGTTAAAGTTAAGTAGGAAGATGATCTAGTCGAGAGTATATGTGAGCTTAAAGAGAAGATCCACACTACCCATAGAAATCTTTTCTGGTACGTTTCCATTTTATTTTGGAAAGCATAGATTACCTTCGTATTTATGTCTAGTTTAGGTAGGGATCATTCAATGGTAGGAATAGTTGTAAATATGTCAATAGGACATGTTATGCATGACCAATGCTAGTGAATGTATTTGGATTGCTATTATACACGGTTAGGATAGTATGTCCTCTAGGCAGTACATACATTCCCATTATCCCTTATATTTGTCTAGCTTGTTTTATATAATACATATGGATGCTTAATTATTGTTTGTCGTGCATATGGATGTTGCGTATGGATGGAATGATTGTGCACACATGTAGAATTTTAAGTATACTTATTTAGGATGTTGAATGCATTTTGGATGCATGGTGTAACGACCCGAAATTTCGCTACTTCGAAAATGAGAGATTTTACTTATTTTTAAATTTAAAAGGAATTTAAATCTTAAATAAAAATGTTATATATAGTACATAAATTATCTATTCTTATAGTTAATAAATTAAAAAGTATAAATTTGAATTTTAGAACATATCGACAAAAGTTAAGTTTTGTTAATAATAAATAAAGGCATAAATAAATGAATTTAAATATTTATTTAAAAAGTTAAATCTTATTTAAAACATCTAATAAAGATAAAAGGAGTAAATTTATATATTTAAAAAATTTTAATAATCGTTTTACAAAAATAATCAAAATTTGTCGCATTTTATCAAGTTTTACATACACTATAAAATTAGAGATTTTGATATTATTTAAATATTATTTTTAAATATAAAGAGACTTGTTTTATTTTATTTAAATAAGTAAAAAGTTCATTTTGAAGTTTGGTTTACTTCAATATATAGCTCAATAACAATGTCAAATTTTGACTGTAAAATTTGTCGACAAAAAACACCGTTTTCAATCAAAAATAGTTGTCGACAAGTTGTTGCACCTTGATACATTTTCTAACTTATAAATACAAGTTTACAAACTATTTAAACACTATTACATTTAGCACTAAAATACAAAAAAAGTTTACTTTTGAAAAGTTAAGTTAAAATAAATAAATTTAAAAAGACATGATTTACATAAAAACAATATCATTACCTTACTTATCATCTCATTAATAATATGTAATACTTTTACATAGAAAATGGCAAAACTATATGATTTAATAACTACAAATCATAAGAAGGTGTCACCTCTTTACCCCTTAACATAGTTTTCCATAAACATCATTTCCACCATTAATGCAAATCAAATCAAGCAAAAGTCTTCTTTCTTTTTAATACAAAGTTTAAGAAAAAAGTAACCATTTCACAAATTCAAATTACATTAATGAGATGTTACTAATTTATATGGAAAATGAGCAAATGTTATTTTAACATTTTAAAGTTTAAGAAAAAGAGGCCAACATCATTTCATTAAGTACAAACTTACATCCTACCATCATTTCACCATTAATACACTTCTTATCATGTTAAGCAAAAGTCAAAAAGTAAGACAAGGTTATTTAGGACATTGGCCACTCAAACTCCACTTATAAATACAAGACTAAATAATTCTTTCTTCACTACATTCTCATTCTACAAAATTTCTAAACTCTATTCTCTTCCTCTTCCATTACTTCCTCCTTCTTCCTCCATTTCCATGGTTTCCTACCTCTCCATTTCCCTTCTACCTTCATGCTATCACCACCAAACTCCCCTACCATCACCTCACACCCCCTCCTCCTCATATACCTAAGCCGTGCTACCTCCTCCCTACCTACCTTTGGCTGTACCTCCTCCCTACTAGCCAAGCCGAGCCCCTACACTCTAAGGCTGAGCACCACACACTCCAAACCCAAGCCTACACCCTCCTACACGCCTAAACCCAAGCATCCAAGGCCACCCCCTCCACACCAAGGCCGTGCACCCTCCTCTCCTATAAAAAAAAGAAAAAAAGAAGAAAAGAAAATGAAAGGAAACAAGAGCGTTCGCAAAGAAATAAGCTAAGGGGAAAATTCAAGTCATTCGGGAAAAGCACGTTTTTCGAAAGCACATAGCCTATGAAAAAGTTTGACGGAGTGGATATGAAGGTGAGAAATTTCCACCGCGTTTTGAATTATATTGATTATCATGTTTAATTGTTATGTTAGATAATCACTATTTGATGATATGGACGTTTGATTGATTGTTTGAATATGTTGGATAATCCATAGTAATATTATGACATTTACCGTATTGAATACGTTAGTGTTATATGATTGTTGTATGGTTGTGATGATAAGTTGGACCACATTTTAGTAATATGAATATTGTGGATAAATAAGTCTCTTTTCATTTAGAAGTGAAATTAAAGTTTAAATAAAAGACAATTTGAAATTTGAAGTGAAACGGATCTGAAAAGGATAGTTAATTTGAAATTGAATTGAGATGAATAGTGAAACTGAAATCGATTTTGAAAAATTGAAGTTGAGATAAAGGTTGAATTGAAGTTTAAATCGAAATTAGATTTGAAATCTAAGTTTTAATTGAGTTTAATTTGATATTAGAATTGAAATTGAATAGAAACTGGAATTTAAAATTTAATATTAAAATAATGGAAATATAATAATTTTATAATATGGTAATAGTGAAAATTAATTTTAAACACCTTTAAAAAGTGAAAATATTGAATTTAAATGATTTGTAATGATTTTATAAGTAATAGAGTTCAATTTGAATAAATTATTTCAAGTATTGAAAAATAAGTTAAAACTAGACGCGTCACGTAACGGTAGTTCGCGATTTCGCGCTGAAAAGTTTAAATGAACGTGTAGAGTGAAATATAGTTCGGAATTCTTCGAGATAAGAAAATTTCGGACTATTATATCCATATCTTCTAAAGGAAGAAAGAAAATCAAAGTTTCATCGAGTAGATTTTGAAATAAGTCCAAATCAATTTTCTAGAAAAATCACGCTAGTGCAGTTAAGTGACCGTAATAGGAAATCTATTTAAATGATGTTTTTAATTACGGAAAAATATGGAATAAATTTGATAAATCTATTTAAATGTTTTAAAAGAGATTTGAATTGGAAAATATGAATTATCGAATGTTTAAAAGTTGTTTAATTCAAATAAGCTTATTTAGCACTTTCCTGAGCACTTTTCTGCTACGAATTCTATAACTTTTGGAATATGACTTTAAATGTAACGACGTTTCCCAGAATAAATTGTGAATGTTTTAAAAAGGATAATTAAGCATTTTTGAAAGATAATTTGGAATATTTTTAAGCAATTCCAAAATAAAGTTGAAAATCTGAGTATGCGGAAACGACTAGTAAATTTGTCCTGCCTGTGAGATCTGGGAAGATAAAACAAGGTGTTTAACTAAGGTTATGGATGGAGCAACCAGTGCCCTGAACTTACCTGGCCTATGTTTTCTTTTCTTAGATGAGGGGTGGAACAGATCGAAAGGAAAGCCCGGATGCTCTTAAATAAAGAGATTCTGTTAAGTTTTTCAAAATAAAAGAAGATTGGTATTATCCAAAAGTTAAGCAGTCTCCAAAAATGAATGATTCCTATGATCCTATTTACTTCAAAATGTTTGTTAAGATTGATTTAGGGTTTATCATAAACGGTGTCTTAAATAACATTATTTTTGACCCGACTAAAAAGTAAAGAAATTTGGATCAAGAATAAAGTAACGAAATTTAAGATATTTTCCAAAAAAAGAATGAATTTCTTAGAATTATCCTAAGTCAAGAGAAAGAGATTTCGAAATCATCCGAAAAGAATTAAAGTGAAAAGAGACTTAATAAATTCTGTATACTCATATTCACTTTCTATGGATATTGGATTTCGAAGGAACTGGGGTCGGAATTGGGGAAATCCCATCCGTAAAGCACTTTGAACCAATGTATACGTTCGAACGTGAAGACATGTTGAATATGATGATTAATGAAGACCGTGGATCTTTATAGCATGAGGACTACTTGTTGACTTGCTTTGGGTAGCTCCCGAGTTATATATAGCAGTGGTCTCCTTGTTGTGGAGATTTTTCGGATTGCAAAGACTACTCGCTACTAGTGGTAGTAGGAGAGTGCCTTTGGTTTGTCCTGTTCCCGGACAACTTGTATAGACGTTTGTCTAACATTGCATTTCTAAAGATTACGTACATTGGTTTTTACAAACGTACATCAGTGGTGGCGAAGAAGGAAACTTCTCTTAGCTTAACACCCTCCTTGAGACGTACGAACTCAAGGGTTGTATTTTTGTGGAAGACAATTAGTAGTTAACGGAAATGGCAATGTGGCATTCAATGATGTGATATGTGCTTTGTAAAAAGGTAATCGTAGCCTCAAGCCTCATCAAACCGGAAATGACCGAAACAGGATTAGATGCAGCATGGCTAAGTGGGTCATTCTCAATTAGGGTATGATCATCCCCTTCTAGATATATTTCTTTCCGCTATGAAGGGTGTAAATTAATGTGGTGTATGCTATGAGGGCCCTCGAATAAAGGTCGGTAACGACCGGGGGATGACATATTCGGTACTATCTAGTTACAGAGGTAGGCCGGTCTTGTGTTGGTAGAGGATCCTTTGTAATGGTCCTTGGGACATCCATCTAGAGGGGTACCCATTCGGAAGTTAGATCCTGCGCCTGGTCATTTCTATGGAAATCCATTCTCCAAGAAGAACCTTCGGTTTTGTTTGTAGAGCCTAGTATGCTGGAATTTAATAATGGTAACAATTTCAGCTAAGATTAATAAGTTTATTTGCAAATGTTTTCAAAGAGACGTCATTAGAAATAATATCAAATGTTTGATATAAAAGTGTTTTATTTATCATAAGACAAAAACCTGTCTGTGTTTATGTGTGGGCGTCGCCTTTTGAGATACTCTTTATTTTCAAAAGATTTTTATTCAAAGGCTGATACATGACACTGTCATCTATTATTGAGTTTTTCTCACGCTGGTTTATCAAGCCTGATCCGGATATTTTCAATACTCGAGTCAGATCCATGTAGTTTTAGGATACTCGAAGACGGTTGAAGTTTCCAGAGGAGAGCTGGAGATATTCATCGACGTATGAGCATATTCTATTATCCACTGTGCTTAGTGTATTTTGTTTGATGTTTGTCAGCAGTTGTAAGGACAGATGTTTATAACTGTCCAAGCTAAATTTAGGTTAGACTCTGATACATGCATTTAAAAGTGTTCCTCTATAAAAACATTTGTGCAATATTATATGTTATTCCATTCGAGTGAAATTCTATTCCGTCGACTTTTTTTATCACACTTAAAGATCCGTCTTTTTGTGCAATTTGAGTTGGACATGTGTGGTTTATTGTCAATTCAAAGGGTATTGGAAACGGGGCTTTACAAATGGCATGAGCACTTGCATGATGGGAGGTGGATTGGATCAGTGAACCGCCTAATTTTTGCATTAGCATAGGATCACCTGCATTTTATGCTGCATATATATGTACATATTGCTTAGAAAATTTTGAAGGAAAATGATTGCCATGGAAGATGGATGAGTAGATGGTTGTAGTTACTGGTTGCTGCGTGTTTAAGTCACATATTTTTGGTACATTAAGTTTTCGAGGATAAAGTCCTTTTAAGAGGGAGAATGTAGCGCCCCGAAAATTTAATAGAAAATTCAGTAGAAATTTTAACTGAAATTTAATAAGAAAAATAAATTTAATTAACAAGGAATAAAAAGAAAATTTTCACAAATGTCTGAAATTGGCTACAAAATCTCTATCATTGGATTTGTAGTGATTTTCTTGACAATTTTCATACATTACACTTTGAAATCAGAATTAGTACAGAGAAATTATGGACATTTGAAAGATTGAAAAAGAAATAATTGAAAAATTAATAATGTAACAAGGTTAGGTCGACCCAAGAACTTTTATATGTCGATCCAAGAATTGGATAGTTAATCGTTATAGGTCGACCCGTGGCCTTCAGTGGTCGACCCATCACATTGGAAATTTGAGACTCTGAACATAGATTGAACTATGGTGATCAATCAAATATCTTTCTTCACATCCAAGTTTTGATGTGCGATTGAGCAAAAAAAAAGATTTCCTAGGCTTAATCGACGCCCCAAATTCATTACTAATTTCTATAAATTAAAATCTAAGCTAACCCTAAAATCAACAGAAGAGTTTTCTTTACTTAAAATCTGCCAAAATCCAACTTCTCCTCAACCATAAAAATTCTTAAAAATCGAATTAAAGCAACCTAGAAGAACATAAATGTTTGCGCCAAAATTGGTAACAAATACCCAATTGTAGATGAAAGCACCAATTCACAATCACAGATAGACGGTACTTAGGGAATATAAATGTGAAGAATACTCAAAATTTAAAAGGTAAGCAGTAAGAACATAAGATTTATAGTGGTTCGACATTATAGTCTACTTTCACTTTGAAGAGTTACTGTTTTATTGATGATCTTCTACTGATTTACAAGAGTACAATTGATAGTATCGGAGTTACAACGGAGTTCAGCAGAGTAACGGCATAGCAGAGCTAAAAAGTCCTTTTTTTGGAGGCATTGGGCTGCTATTTATAGGCATAACATGGATATTTGACTTTGAACTCAGATTACTCCTCACACGTGGTGGGCCTATGTGATCGATCCATGATCGATCCCAATGCTCTTCATATCGATCAAAATGATGTCCAATGAGGCCAAGATCGATCATAAACATCCTTCCAGTGGTAAGAAAACTGCAGTGAAAGTTTGAGGGCTTTTGGAGTTGTAGATCTCGAGTTATGATTGATCTAAGTTTGATATTTTATGTAGCCTGTCACATTCGTATCGATCAAGAGCTCTACATCCATCATTCTTCGTATCCATGCCATGTGTATCAGTGGCTCGAGAATTCAAGAGAGGTTCACTTTTTATGTCGAGTTGACTACTTTCAGATTCGTATCCATTGGTTGCTATGTTCTTCGTATCGATTCCCGCCTCTATTCGTATCGATGCATGGCTATTGTCTTCGTATCGATCATGTGTGCTTGCTTTCGTATCGATCGAATGGTCATTGGTTCATATCGATTGTTTGACCGATCGACACAAATCGTACATAAAAATGATTGATACGAAAGCAAGCAGTTGTGAGGGATGTAAACATTGATCCCCTTGCACTTTGCATCGATGATCGGTTTATGGCTGCATATCGATCATGGTTCACTGCTTCGTGTTGATCAATTGATTGATCCGTATGAAACATGTGGGAGATTGATTGATACGAAAGTAGTGAGCGTGGACATAAATGGATCGATACGAAGTGCATGAAGGGGATGGATCTATAGCACATGGATGCGAACTGGTTGGACATGACGTTGATGGATACAAAGTGGATGGTTTTTGATTGATCCGTGGCCTTGACTCGAAGTAGCCGCCTCCTTGACCCAAAGTAAACCTGTCATTGACTCGGAGCAAGTGCTATGGTGACTCGAAGTAACTCGTAAATGTGCTAATCCACCAAAGACTCGAAGCAGACCCTTCTCTAACCCGAAGTAGCATGCCTGAAAACCCGAAGCAGTGAAGAAAAATCCAACCAACCTGAAACGACACATTTTTGTTGAAACCGTGTTTTAAACATCTTGCACCATTCGTTCGTCGACTATGCTATGTCTTATGCAGTTGATTGGGTTAAATCCACCGATATATTACCTTGCCAAAAGGCAGGTTAACAACAAGCATTTAAATCAAGGTAGAGCAAGTAGAGCTAGAGAATAGAGGGGTGATTCTTAAGCAAGAGCAATAAGAAGAGCTTATGGTTGAGGTGAGTAGGAACAATTTTAATTAGATAATTGTTTACAGTTAAATTGACCTATTCTCCATGATATATGATGATGTTAGAAAACATAAATTGGAACTTGTAACCTAGATAGAATGGGAAATTACTGTAAATTACTAAACCTAATTTAATGCTAGCATACCACTCTTGTGATTAAATTGTAAAACCCTAAAATTGAAACTTGTAATCTAAGGTAGAATTGAAATTACAGTGAATTGTTGAACATAATGTTGATCTAGCACACCCCTTTCATTTAGTTAACTGCAAAACGTAAAATATATGCACCCTTGATTTAAACAATTGAAATTGAAATTCTATAAATTTGTGAAATTTAGAAATATTGACTGATAATCTAGGAATTAGTGTTCACCAATAACTGCTAATGATGTTGATTAAACAATAATAAAATTGACATTTAAATATGTAGAAGCCCTAATTTTGTTTACAAACAGTTGGCTTTGGTTCAGTAGCGGTAGATCGTTCAGTACGAAAATTATACAATTCAAACCTTGGCCTAAAGCAAAAGTTTACTAATAAAAATTAATGTAAACGATGATTGTTTGTGGCCCTATTTAAAGGTATTTTGATGCATGTTAGAACTACTAGGGAAGCTAGATCCCTATGATAATATGCTAGGTTATTATGGTGTTGGGTAAATACTATTTACCCAACTTAGAATCCAGTAATCAATTGAACGCAATGTACCTTCGCAAATGACACTAACAAGAGGTTCCAGTGTTGATGTGCAACGCTGACCTAGATGCCTAATGGAGTGGGTCCGATACAAAAGGAGGTCCATGTATGCACGATTTTTGATGCACGTGATACACTTCAAATGGCAGACTTGGAGCGTGCAATAAAGGGCAAACACTACGATCAAGAAGTGGAAGTAGATGTAGACGATGTGACATAACGGTGAGTCGACATTCGGGTTCTCAGTCTCTAAGCGTAGTGAAGGAAAATTATTCCCAGTAGCAAAGTGTTAGTGATAGTTGTGGGATTTTAGTCCCATAGTAGTCTAGTGGTGGTGTTTTCATGGTTAGTAGCCAAGGGGATGGTGTTTCTACATTTAGTAGCGTTAAGCGGTGTTTAGATGTTTTAGTAACCTAACGGCATTGTTTACATTAAGTAGCTCAAGGAGCGGTGGATAATTTTTAGGTAAGAAATCCGATCCCTAGTTCGATCTATTGCAATAGCCTACACAAATTGTAGTGTAGGAATGTATTAGACAAGAATCCTTACGTAACATACCTTAGGAAGTCACGGACACTGATATCACACCCTATATCATCTAGAGTAGTATTGAAGTAACTACTTATGATCATCACATATTAAACTTATACTTGTTCACCGGACTTTTGTCCGACCCACCCCCTTCTTTCCATTTTTCGCCACTACATGATTACTGGTCAGCAGTTGATTGGGCACAGTACATGGAGAAAGGAGCTTCATGTTGGAGTTCTCATATTATTTATTGTCCATCATGTAGTTACTTACTATATTAAGAGTCCGTAAAACATATATTTGAAAGCGCACAAGGATTTCGTATAATATGCCTTATATGTATATTCAAGTATATAGTTTAAACTAAGCAGTACTAACCAGAAGATTATTGTAAAGTAAAGTAAATAAAATCAATCACACTAGGATTTTTATACTGGTTTAGACCTCCCATCCTATGTCTAATCCTATACTCCTTCTGGAATTAACTAACCACCCCCAGGAACGTGTATCTTACAAAATGCATGAGCGGCCAAACATGACTTCAACCTTTGCCTAAAGATCTCCAATAGGACTTCACAAAACAAGAATAATTATCTGACTTTTGGTGAATTCTTGATAACTCAAATATAGTCAACTTTAGTATAAGACTTCCTATAATCTGCTTGATGATACAATATGCATGCTTTGCGATTATTAGAAGTGTATTCAGTGATTCTTGAGTAAAAAATATAGTTTGAATTATAAGAGAGTTCAAGAGTGATCAAATGAGAATAGAGATCAAGAAAGTAAGTTGAAAAAGTTAAAATGAATTCTTAAGGTTAATCTCTATTTACAGATATCAAAGGGTAGCATTGAAAAGTAGCAATCGTCTAGAACAACCAAAACTATTCGCAGATATGCTCTTAAACGATCGCAACCATTTGAAGTGACTTTCAAAAAACAGCTGTTATAGGATGATCATTCAACGGGTAATAAAAAGTCAGTCCACTGAACATAAACATGAATTTACACGGCAAATTTAAAAACAAGTTTCTATAATAAAATATTCTTGTTCAGTCGGCTGAATTATATAAATGATTTTTATATAGACAACACATTTTAAACTGCTTTAACTCCTTGATCTTTGAAAATATTTATATGTAGGTGTGTGTGCATATGAACTACAAAGGAGATTTTACAAGTATAAATAAGACCAAACACATACATTTTGACTTGACGATCTGTATTTCCTTAGTTTTTGATATGTAGATGATCCGCTTTTGTTTTCTCCTTGATTCTCTGATTTAAGATCTTCTGGTACCTATGTAATATTACATTCTAGATATCTACAAGGACATAGTTGTCATCATTAAAACATACAAATAGGTCTATAACATTCTCCTTTTTTTTAATAATGACAACCATATAAATTGAGATAGAATATATATAACTCTCCCCTTTAATACATGCTCCCCATCAATATTCTTTTCCCCTTTGTCATAAAAAGAGGAGAATATAACGAATGTAAGATTACATATGAACACTATATGGGTATTGGATGGAATACACAATAATACCAAAAATTTGAAAAACAAGCACATATGAATGCGAAACAAACAAACATATAAACATAACATATAGGAATATGAAAACATGAGCACAAATTCACATAACTACAACAACAATAAACAAGCTTAATCAACATAACCACTAGTTCACCACATCAATAACTACTATGAAAACATATGTTTTTCCAAGGACGTACGACTTACTCATAACCACAACAATAACATTAATACCATTACATAACAATACAAAACACCAAACTACCAACACATGAATTCAAATTATTACAAAACCATCAGCAAGTTAATCACCAAACACAACACAAAACAAGTTGTAAGCTTACCAAATCAAGATGCTTATCCAACTCTTCAGCTCCAAGTCATCGACAGAGGATGGTTGAGAACATGATGATAGTTTATTCCAAATCTTCTCCAAAAATCCAACCGTCGTCTTCTCAAAATTATTTTATCGCTTAATCATTTCCTTTTGTTGCTTATAGGGAATTTCATAGTTTTTTAGAGTGGCGGTCTTAATAGAGATATTCTTAGATGGCTCAATAGCATAAGTTCTTTACCGCTATCGAAACTCCAATCCACTTCCTTGGTAATCTCCTATTGGGTAGGTTGTTGAACGGCCAGTTGAGCTTGAGATGATGATTGGGCTAAACTATCTTGAATAATTTGACCTAAGTGAACATTATATGGCACTGGAAGTTCCATCCTTGTGGGCAGTTTTGTAACTGAGATGGATTTTTGGTCCATTACCTTAGGCAATGTGAAATCTTGCATGCTGTCAACATCAATGCCATATTGTTTGAAAGTCTTAGCCAAGTATAAAGCAAAGAATGTGTATGTCAGGAGTGGGCATGAAAGCTTTCGATCTCATCGTGTGTTATTTTTTCCCAATTCAACTTCTTGTCAAAGTAAATAGAATATTAGACCTCGTAGGCCTTATCATACATTTTTTCATAACTTTTGGTTCTAGTTAAGATAGTGTGAACTATCATTTTGTTGAGTATACGAGCTTGGGTACAAGGTTTATGCAAAGTGTTATGAGTTTGGTCGGTATGAAGTAGATAACTAGTTGGATTATAAGCGAATTCATCATGGTCGATATCTTCTAGTTCATATCCGAAACTAGAACAACCTAAGATTGACCTCCAAATCCTCTATAGATGACTTAATTTCAACACCAAGTACTTTACCCCAAAGAAATCCTTTGTCATTTTCATGTTTTTAAAATGTTCCACACAAATTTGCATAGAACATTCTTACTAAAAAGTATAGATCTTTACGTTGTTTTGATTAGTGTCGATTGAAGAAAGAAATTCATGTTCCCAAGTGAGTGCTTCAATCCCAAAGGCTTCAAAATCCGACATCTTATAGAAGGTCTCTTGAAACACCTGTTTGTCATTCAATTCATTAAAATGCTTCAAAGCAATTTTACTGCCATTTAACCAAAGTAGTATTTGCTCGTTGTAAGCAAACTCGGGATGAGAAGGGCTAGATTTTGAAGCCAGAGCCTTTTCTCTTTGTTATTTTTTCTTTGTAACTGGGAGTTTCTGGAATCTCTATTTTGGAGCTATAGATTTTTTTTTTGAAAGCTTTTAAAAGAGTATGGTTTAAAATTTGAAAGAGTAAAGTGAAGAGAGTGACAAGCTACAATTTTTCTATTTTAAAAATAGAAAAGTATTAATTCAGTTGACTGTCTATACTATTTAGTCGACTAAAATCATACAAAGTGCCTACCGAAAGCAAAATGCTTTTTCTGGTCGACTGTAAAAGATTGAAATATACTATCGCAATCGATTGGATTTTTTTAAGTCGACTAATCTGGGTGAATTTGAAAACAAAGTGTAGGTTTATATATAGTCAACTGTTTGATTATCTTTTAGTTGACTGTTTTTGTTACTGCCTATGTTTAGTGAACTGGGAATCTTATTTAGTCGACTGAATGGATAAAAAAAGTGCTATGTATTTTTGAAAAAATAACAACACACACACAAATACACACATGCACTAACTCTTTGAACTTCTTCATTTGCTTGTATGTGTATATTTAAAAACTTATTTATAATACACACACACACACACACTTTATTACATGTATTTGAAATATATATACACAGGTTTATTACATATGTATATACACTTATTTGAAAGCTTCATTTGCTTATATGTTACACAATATCATTCATGAAAACTCAAAGCAAACATAAATCATCGATGGACTCGATTCCTCCTCAGATGGATTTGTCTCTTATAAATTTTACATATAGGGTTCATATATTTCTATCAGGGTGGCCGGTTGTTTTTATGGACTAGGTTGTTTTTGTAGTTGAAAACCTCATTATGGTTCATATATATATATATATATATATATATATATATATATATATATATAAGTTTTACTAAAATTGGCAGTACAAAATTATTGGCACGTAAATACTTTCCATACAATCTTTTCATCAACTTTCTGTTCATGTAAAGTTTAGGGGATTTTAGGCTCAAGGAAAAAGTTGAAGAAAAATTTAGTTTTAGGGACAAGAAGTTTTCTTTTTAGGTTGAAGGATACTTTTTAGTGTAAATACAAATTTATATATTTTCCAAAGAATTTTTAGAAAATGAATACGAGTCAACCATAGTTTTAGACAACGATTTTTACCAAGATATTTATATAATTTTGTATTAAATCTTTAAAAATTTGATATTTATAATCATATTAGTGTTAATATTATGAAATTACAAGGGTTTATGTTTTAGTAGACGAAAAATGCCATACCCAAGAGGGTTTGAAACCTTTAGAAATATAATTACCATTATAAACAATATTTACTATATAATCATCTATATATTTATGCCTAATCAATTTATTATTAGTTTTAGGAATCTAAATTTTCAAATTTTTTGAGTTTGATTTACTTTATTTAACACTATCTATGAACATTTAAAACTTAGTATACAAAGTACTATATTTCTTTAGACTTTGTTTAGGTTTGAACCCAAGTCCACTTTGTTTCTAGAATATTTTGAAATTTTAATTAAATTTTCCAAAATTTTCTTTCCTTTATTAAACTTTGAATCGGTAATTTGTTCCTATTTTTGCTATAATTCAAAATTTTCATTTCTATCCAAGTGTAGACTAGATTCTAATTCACAATTCTCTTTGCTAAGCCTATCATTCTTAGTTTTGCAATCTTTAATTTCATCAGTTAGTGTAGCATTTTGAGAAGATATGTTTCCACAAGATTTTTTTCAAATTTCTATTTACTCCTTTGGAATACTTTTCTCATCTTTTAATAAAAAAAATTCAAATTCAATTTTGTTTAACTTACCTATATTTTCCTTATATAATTTCCCTTTAAATCTCTAAGTTTTTCATCTAATTAGATACTTATTTCCAAAATATCATTATAAGAGAGTTCGGGATTCACCTCCTTCGTAGCTATTAAAACAAATGTTTGCTTGTTCTATGTCACTATCATTATCACTGTCCAAAGAAGACGAGTCCGAATCATCCCATGCAAATTTAATAGATTTTTTCTTCTTCTCGAATTTGCCTTTCTTTATGTATCTGAATTTATCACATTTGAAGCTTTTGATTGAGGTAGAGTTTCCGCCATTTTGAACCTTTGTGAACTTCTTGAATTTCTTGAATTTATTGTAGTTCTTGGTGATAAAAACAATCTCATCTTCATTTATGTACAGGTCATCATCATTGGCTTGGAAAGCTATACTCTTTTTCCCCTAGTTTTGTTCTTTCCTGACCTGCAAATTAGCTTCGTACGACATCAATTTCCTATTAATTCTTCAACTTTGAGTTGAGAAAGATCATTAGCTTTTCGATAGCTAAAACTTTTATTTCCCATTCAATAGTTAAAAAGTTCAAGTTGCACATGACTAGATAAAAATCTATAAAAGTAACTCCTCGTACTTGAGATCATGCCGAATTGTTTAAATCTAACATACATGTCTATGATAGTCTCATTTGTTTTCATTTTGAATGATGATAACTGATTATATAAAACATATATTTTGGTTTGTTTTACTTTATTCATGGCTTCACGAGTGTAGTGTATGCTAGATATCGTATGTAGTTTTACAAAGAATAACTCTTGAGAATTCATTTTTATCAAGTGAACAGAATAAGACATTCAAAGCTTAGCATTGTTGGTCGCTGCGGTCTTTTGAGTATCTTTCCATGTACTCATTTCAGTAGCAAGAGCTTTATACTTAGTTTGAGTAGCTTGCCAGATTTTAAGACCCTTAGCTTCCATAAAGATTCTCATACATGTACATTAGTAAGCATAGTTAGATCCACGGAATAACGGAGGACTTATAGTTGACTGACCCTTCGCTTCTATAAAGATTCTGATATGCGTAAATTAGTAAGCACAGTTAGATCCAAGCAATAGCGGAGGACTTACAGTTGACTGACCCTCTAGGAATAACAGAATTTTGAAATGACCTTGCTTTGATATCAATGAAAGTTCACAGGGATCTCATATAATATGGCTTACATATCCCAATCACTAGAGGCAGCGAAATGACACCCTAAAGCCGAGGATTACTTTATTTGTTACCTTGAACGCAAGCCAAGCAAAGTGTGTCCTTAAAAAGATTATGGTCAAATCCCGATTCTTTGTTATAGCACCGGACCTCTTCTTTCTCTTTATACATCCCCCTTATACTCCGATGTTAATAAGCCTATTCATCATGTTCATGTAAAATCACCTCTGGATTTGGGCCTCCTATTCATCATAATCAGTTCTATTTCTTCATTGTTACTCGGCCTTAGTCGTGATTCTTTGTTACAAACCATGTTGTTTCCCTCCTTCTGATCGGATATACCGGAGATCTATGTCGACCGTTGTTTCTTAACAACACCTGTTTCTCTATGCGCAACTTCTCTAGCTCTTATATCTCACTTTCTTTATTAGACCCACCAGAACACCTTTTCTCCCAAGGGGTCACCACTTTCTTTTCAAAGAAATTATAGTACCAAAGGTTCGTAGCACTCTTTTCTATTTGTTATATATATATATATATATATATATATGTATATGTATATATATACATTCAAGTATATAGTCTAAACTAAGCGGTACTAACTAAAGGAGTATTATAAAGTAAAGTATATGAAAGCAATCACTACAAGGTTTTATACTGGTTTGAAGCTCCCATCGAGTCCCAGATTCCTTAATTAATTAACTAACCCTCACTTAACCCGGAAGAACATGTACCTTACAAAATACTTGAGCAACCGAACAAGACTTTAACCTTGCCTAAAGATCTCTTACAAGACTTCATAAAACAAGAATAATTCTCCGACTTCTGATGAGTTCTTGCTAACTCAAATACAATCAATTATAACACAAGACTTCTTATAATCTCCTTGACGATTCGATATGCATGGTCCATGATTATTGGAAGTGTGTTAAATGATTAATGAGTAAGGAATATAGTTTGAATTGCAAGAGAGTTCAAGAGTGCTCATCAAAGAATAAAGATCAAGAAAGTAAGTTCAAAGAGTTAAAATGAACTTTGAATGTTGATTTTTGTTTATAGATATCGAAGAATAACATCGAAGAGTAGCAATCATTCATAAGAGCCATTGCTATTTGCAAAGATGCTCTTGAATGGTCGCAACCATTCAAATTGATTTTTCAAAAAATATCCGTTAAAGAGTGATCAGTTGATTGAGAACAAAAAGTCAGTCTACTGAATATAAACACTAATTTACATGGAAAATTTAAAAACAAGTTTGTATAATAAAATATTTTTGTTCATTCAGTTGAATATATTTTTAGTCAACTGAAAATATATTCAGTGTACTAAACTATATAAAATATGTTTTTTTATATAGACAACCCATTTTAAACTAGTTTGACTCATTGATCTTTGAAAATATCTGTATTTAGGTGTCTGTGTGAGTGTGTGTGCATATGAACTACCGAGGAGACTTTACAAGTATAATTAAGACCGAATACATACATTTTGACTTTACGACACATATTTCCTTAGCTTTTGATACGTAAATGACCCACTTTGTTTTTTCCTTGGTTCTCCGATTCAAGATCTTATGATACCTGCATAATATTATATTCTAGATACATATAGAGATATAGCTGTCATCATTCAAACATACGAACAGGGTCCTAACAATATTGTACTTTGAAATAATGTATATGGAAAATAAAGTATTTTGGAGACTATTTTTCTGAAATGTCTATTTTTCGGTACTTATATTTTAATTTCTTCAGCTGTGAGATCTGAAAGTATAGAATGTTTTAGAATTTACCCTTATAATATTTTCTATAATGTTTAAAAACCTAACAGCTCATATTTCTTGGTATTACGCGAGTCCGAAAGTCACCCTAAGTTTTGGATCGGTGTGTTAGGAAGTGTGGGTTGTTACACTATCGCTTTACCTCTTCAAATGTGCCTCTTTGGATCATCATTAATTCTTACTACAATTTATCCATTGAATTATTTGAACCATTCGAATCACTTTGTCGATCCATCATAGTTAGTGGCATTTCTTGACCACCATCAAAAGTCTCAAAAATCTCTAGGTCAGTCCTAAAGCAAATCTCCAATTCCTTAGGTCAAGCCCAAAGTAATTCCTAGGTTTCCTTCACCAAATATTGATCGTCGTCCTTTAATATCTCAAGACCCAACTGCTAGATCATCTTAAACTTTCTATGTAGCTTCGTCATTATATGCTCTTCCATACTCAAAAATTGATGTTGATATGAAGAAGTCGAATTGGATGGCAGTGACTGGGTTTAAAGATTGATCGGCATCGATCGATTATATACATCACTTAGCTGCATTTCCTAAGCTAAGCTCAAAATTTCCCATTAAGTTATCTTAAGTTGTACCGAAGCTGTCCTACGTTTGCTCCAAGTTGACCATGGATTTCCTCGAAGTGGCCTAGGGTAGTCCTAAAGTAGCCCCATGCAAGCCCTAAGTCAACACCAAAACTCCTAACACACCTCGCCTAGCTTGGGTTTTCAGATGATAGACCTAGAGTAGGACTACCATACCGAAGCCAAAACTTAGACAAAAATCCCTCTTCGACACCATATTCAATAGACAACTTTTCATGTTCGGCCATACAGCGGACCAAAGTCACCCCTATGGTTTCCCCATCCTTGCTCGGAGTCTCCACCAAATAATATATGTTGAGCCAAACTTCCAACGGCCTAGAGTTGCTACTATATTTTTCTTCCTCAGCCCATAGTCACCATCGAACTGCCTCCAAGCTGACCAAAGCCCCTACTCCATTTTTTGAAACTTCAAATTTCAAACCATCTGATCACCAAACTTACCGCTTCGAACCATGTGCAACACCAATTCACTAATACAATTCCAAACACTTTAGATTCGATCTATCAAAGTTCAATTCTATACTTATGAATCTCCCATCTTTTATGTATCAAATCAAAGAGTACATTGCTACTCCTCTCACATAGAGGCCCTAAACCATAGAATCAATCATCACCTCCTATTCATACTAATGAGTGTTTTCCATCCACGAAACCTAAATAAGATGTACAGACACGAAAACAAACATCATATCATGATAATTCATGTCAAACATGTTCATACTCTATCTAACCATTCATATGAACAACCATACATTAAAATAACATGTTTATATCACTTAGATCATCTTATTTAATTTTCTAAAGCAAAAAAAGCATTAAATATATTTTTGATTTTTAAAATGGATACAAAACGTGTCAAAACCTAGAAAAACGTACATAATAAGTCTAGGGATGATAAATCACTTACAAATCACTTAAAAAATAAGGAAAAACATGAAAATCGAGGCAACTCCGAAATGGACGGTAAATTCCCAAATAAAATTCGTATTTTTAGTTTTGATTTTTTTTATAACACTTTAAAAACATATCTAAATAATAATAGTAAAGTGAGAGAATAGAATCACTCAAGTTGGGTTTAGAATCGACAAAAATCATCACACAAGCATATATTCACTAAAACAAGAGCAGATTTGAATTTGAGCAATGACTACACGCTTTCCAATGCACAATTTTTTGATAATAGAGTGGTACTTTATTCAAGCAGGGCACTCATTTTAATGTTTTAGGGTCCGAACCTATGACCTCTAGAAACTTACATCTAGCGCTCTATATTAGTAATCAATTGTGTTATTAGTCCTTGATGCTTTCCAAGGCATAAGTTTTGAAATCTATAAAGCCCCTTGTAAATCTCTTGTATAATCCCCTTTTAATTAATTTATTTAGGTTAATGTTATTAAAAGAACGACAGAGCTTTAGTATTGAAGGTCAATAGAGGCGAAGAAGGTTATGAGCTGTGTAGAATTGTCTTTTTAGTGATTACTGCTTGCTATGGAGGCTATGCCTAATAATTTTGAAATGGTTTAATGGGCTACACTAATCACTCCTTAATTACCAGCTAATTAGCCTAAAAATAGTCCAAACTTCAAATAGACATATGTTCTAAACTATATATCCAGAAATATATTATGACCACTATACAGAAATATAGACCATTTGGAAGTGATTTGAGACCCTAATCCGATCTTATCAAAATATATAGGCCTTACAAAATTTTTGAGGCCAAAACCATCCAATAAAAATTCTAAGGGTGAAAAATAAAACTACTTAAATTTTCCAAAGTTATAATCTCATACGACCCAATTTGTATTTTCAATAATTTTTACGGTTCGGCATTACGTGAAATACATGTGGTATTCATTACGTGAAATACACGTGGTCATACTCTTCCTCCTTTAGGAATTTCACCCCCAAAATACAATCAAACAAGGTTAGGTTGGCCTAACAATTATAAGCAAGTATAACACTCAACAATTATGCACACAAAAGCAAGAAAGCAAACATATGCCTACCCTAGCATGCAAGGTGATAAAATACTCTTTATGATATCATAGGTGAATGTAAATGTGACAAACAGAAAGTCTTATCAAGTAAAGATCTCCAAATAAGTGGTCCTCATTCCCTCCTTAGCCTTTCTTGTACCATCGTACTGGTTTATTATAAGAACCAACGAGATGCCGGCCTGATAAGTGTAGACGGGAATAATACACACTTCGCATTACTGGTTAGCTGCCCGGCTCTAGTGATTGAGTTGAAAGCGGCAAGGCGATCTGTCGGGTCCATGCTCCCATAGTATTTGTCTATTTGCGGTAGCATGCACCATCTTGAGAGGTGGGTTCATAGGATTTCTACAGAGAACATTTCTCCATTCTCATTGTCAGTCAAGACGCCACCACTGACAATGTCGGCCTAAATTCGGGCGATCTATTGGTGCAACCGGATCATTTCATCCTTGTGCAGGAACGAACTTGCATCGATGGGTGGAGGCTCCTGGTGGTATGCCGGCTGATCAGAGGAATACGGTGCACGATAGCTACCTAGGGACGGAGGGGACTACGACGGTAGAGCTTGTTTTCCTCCAGGCAGAGATGAGGTACTTCCCTTTGTGGGTGGAAGTGTACAAAGGCAGCTTTGGGTCCCCTGGCTACAGTTTGATCTTGATTGCTTAGGCGCTAAAGGCAGGGCTTGTGAATTTCATCATCTCGATGGACGTTCGGCTCTCCCCAAACTATATTGTTATCTCTTAGCTCTAGGACTGCATGAATGTCAATTTCGGATGCCAACCACATGCTCTCGAGGGTCTCCAATACACAAGTGCTTCGAATGGCTGACGACATTTGGAAGTTGTTGACTGCCTGAGTTGATGGCTGTCTTGGGCCTATGATGGAGTGAATTTCTAGTGTGCTCTTAGGTCGTTCACTTCATGGCTCAGGGTTCCCATCCTAGCGATGTGATCATATATGGTCTACCAGAACTCGCTGACGACTCTGGGAAAAGGGCAGAGAATACCCGCGGGTGTGTTATCGTTGGTGTCTCGATCATACGAGTTGTCATTCGCATTGACACCATTCGTCGCTATGTTAAATGTGGAGTCTAGGAAAGTTTAAAGGGAGCTGGAGAGTTTTGGAGGTTAGCCCTCCTTCTAGCACCAAAATGTAGATTAAATTTTTTGTTAGCCAGACAAAATGAATAATCAACCTCGAAAATTATGAGAGAGTGGGGTTTCAGTGATGCCGTTAGCTTTGCAGTATATGATCGCGAATTAATGATGGAATGTAGTAATAAAGAGACATGGATTTTAGAGAGGTTCGGCCAAGATGAATGCCTACATCCATCGTGAATATTATTCTCACTATATATACATACATATATACATACATATATTATTACAATGGGTACATAGAGAAGATGGAGAATGCTTAAGGATGATAAGAGTATGGTGGGAAGTGCTGTCCTTTTAATTTTTCTGAATCCGGCCCCTTGCCTAGTGAAATGCTCGAGGCATTTATATGAGTAAGCCTCCTTTGATATGCAGTTGAGATTGCCTAAGGATATTCTGTATGAATATGCGCTTATGTGTTTTTGTTTGATGATAATAAACATATATATTCATTTAAATGTATTTGGTAATGTACTATTTTGTTTTTCATAGATTAAATAAATATTTGTTGAATAAAATAAATTACACAGAATTTGAATTCAAACAGAACAGGTTACACAGAATTTGAATTCAAACAGAAATTTTATTCAAACAAATATTTATTACAATCTTGAATAGTACAAATTCAAGCTCTCACTATACATATACATTTTTAATTACATCACAATTCAGTTTACATTAATAGCCTCACTACATATCACTCACACTCGTATTTTGTCTTCAACTGCATTCCAGTTTGAATCCAGCATTTGAGCAATCTGCAAAAATATTCACTAACGCAGTAAAATTGAAAAAGAAATGTTTTTGCAATTTAAAATGAAATATGATTTTTGAAAATATGATTTGCCTCCGTTATTTGGGTTGTTCGCCATCATTCACACTTGAATTCATCACACACGAACAATGTGACATGCACAGTGTATCACTGTACATGCCACAAGACCGTGCACATCGGTATACACTTGATAATGCTACAGGGACAGGTGAGCACAGGTCAAACCCAAATGAAAAGCCAGGTTCAACACACATGCAATATATTCAAAATCATGACACGAGCACAAGGTCAAACCCGAGTTTTTAAAACTGGGTTCAACACAAGGCTACATGAAGAATGCAAAGCTTTGACAAATCAAAAGTGCATCAAAGCCAGTTCAATGTGGATAGCAACAGCAAAAAGGGACTGCAACAAACATGTATGCAGATCAGGTCCAGTGCCAACAAAGAATCAAGTCTCGACCAAACCAGTTGTAACATGGATATCAAAAGCATGATACAGGTGAACAGAAGTACAATATGACAAATGAACAAAGAACAGATGACACAGACTCAAGCAAGTTACAACAACAAACCCAAATGTCCAGCAAACATGAAGTGAATCAAGTTCAAGGCAATGGTGTACATGAATACAACTCGACTACAAAAGCACCACAAGTATATCAACTCAGCAACAGCCAGTGCAATGACCAGAACACAAGTACAAGCAGCAGTGTGTAACTCGAGAGTGTACACAAGTGAAACCAGGAAAATCATGACATCAAGTATGATCAAGTTCAAATGGCACAGCACACATCAGTGACCATGCAACCTAAACTCAAATGTGCAAGGATAAAACAATGCAAAGCTCAAGTACAATGCCACAGACTCAATAGAACAACAATGCCACTGCAGATACAAATAATGCACAACAACCGGAACTAGTTAAGTGACACAAGTAATACAAGATAAAACGCAACAGAAGTGCACTAGTACAAAACAAGTCGACGCAACATGAACAAACCCAATACAATATGACTGAGAGCAGTGCCACAAGATCACCAGGCAAATACACAATGGCAACCACAAGTCACAAAAGTTCAAGTAAATGCAGAGAACAATGCAATCATGAAGTATGTAATTCGAACTAACATGACATGCAAGACCAAAGTGCAACATACTTCAATAATCAAGTTCAGGTCAGACCAACCACTACAATGATACAAAGCAAGTTCGACAAGCAAACAACAAGTTCATGTTTGAACTAACTCGAGTGCAACAGAGAAGCTATGGTACTATGCAAATACACGGCAGTATCAAGTGATGCAGAAGATGGACGAGGTTCAACAGTGTAGAAATCAAGCCGAAGTCAAAAATGAAGTGCGTACAATTTGAAAAAAAATCAAAGTCGTGTCTTTGAAAAAGTCAGCAATGAAAAAGGGAAAGTTTTTACCTTTTTATTCAAGAAAAATCGTACGCGTAAAAAATCAAAGCCGTGAGCATCAAGACAGAAAGAAATCAGGAAAGCCGTGCGCATCAAGGATTAAAGTTTTGGAAAGTATCGAATTGAAACGAAGAAAGCAAGTGTATTCGAATTCATATAAATATCAAACCCAAACTATCATCATCGGCATCGAGTTGAAAAGGCAAACAATCAAACCAGCAACGAAAGAAATTACATACCGAATCAACAACTCGATCATTAGAGAACGAAAGGGTCCAAGCAACTCAAATCAGAGAACGAGCGAGCAAAAGCAACGCAAAACAGTGAATTAACCATCAGAGAACAACCGCGAGCAACGAGCAACACAAATCAGAGGAATCGATCATTAGAAAGCCCCAAATTTCACAGAAGAACGAAGCCCTAATTCGACAAAGGGAACGACCGCAATTGTTTCAGAAGGAAGAATAAAGAGGCCGACATTTTTTCACAAGCCAAAAAGAAAGAAGGATCGGGTTCAAGAATTAGTGGGCCGGCCTTCATTATCAAAAGGGGGTTTTAGTTTAGGGTTTAATTTTAAAGGGGTTTTTAGTTTTATTTTGAGCAAAAATTGTAGAGTCAAAGTTCGTATGTTAATTTTTGCTCCTGGTTTTAATTTTGAAGTCTGTTTTTCTTTTCGAGTCTAAGAATTTGTAAATCACCACCTAGGTTGTAGGTAGTGTCAGATTGTCTAGTTAGAATTAGTTCAGTGAGCAGGGTGTGCGAGTTTGCAAAACTCTATAGGCGGAGCAGAGTTTGCGAGTGAGCGAAACTCTATAGGCGGAGCTGGTTATGCGAGTCTATGAGAGTGTTTGTAAGCGGGAGCAAAAGGGTTTGCGAGTCTAGTAGAGTGTTTGTAAGCGGGATACTGTTTAATTCTAATAGAAATCTGGGAATGCAGCAGTAGGCAGGGGTTGCCGAAGCTGGGTAAATTTTGTGTGTGATTTACTTTTCAGCATATTTATTTCTGCAGTTTGTGTTTACGTTTAAATCGAGAAAATTTGCTATAACCCTATTCACCCCCCCTCTAGGGTTAATCTAGATCCTACAAGTGGTATAAGAGCACGGTATTTTATTTAACTCTAGAGTCATGAATTCATCAAATAATGCTTTTTCTGAGGGGCAATCTATTGTTAGGCCACCCATGTTTAACGGGAATGATTATGCTTATTGGAAAGTTAGGATGAGTATTTACCTTAGTTCCATTGATTATGATGTTTGGGATGTTATTGAAACTGGCTATAAACCTCCTACTATAACTGTTGGTGGTACTGAGATTCCTAAACCTAAGGATAGGTGGGATGCTAACGATAAGAAATTAAAAACTACAAATGCCAAAGCAATGAACGCTTTGATCTGTGCTCTTGATAAAAATGAATTTAATAGAATTTCTCATTGTACAACAGCACAGGAAATTTGGCACACTTTGGAGGTGACACACGAAGGAACTTCTCAAGTCAAGGAGTCTCATCTAGCCCTATCCAACAATGAATACGAGAACTTTGTGACGGACAAAGGCGAGAGCATAAAGGACATGTTTGGACGCTTTTCAACTTTGGTATACAACGCTAGAGCGCTTGGGAAGGTATTCACTGAGGTAGAGCTTGTGAGGAAGGTGCTACGAGTTTTACCAATGAACTTTGAGGAAAAAGTCACGGCAATCCAAGAATCGAAAGACTTGAGTAAACTAAGCATGGAGGAGTTGATGGTAACTTGATGACATATGAGCTTGAGCTAAAAGCAAAGGAAGAACGCAACAACTCCGAACCAAAGAAGAAGGCCATTGCCTTAAAGAGCAAACAAGAGAGTGATGAAGAAGGAGAAGATCCAATTGAAGAGCTTGCAATGGCTGTCAATAATCTTAGAAAATGGTCAAGATTCAAGCCACGCAAGAAGAAAACAAAGGGTAATAGGTCAAAAGATTCTGACAACTCCGATAATGAACTGACGTGTTATAACTGCAACAAGCCTGGCCACTTCAAAAAGAATGCCCACTTCTGAAATACAACAAAGGAAAGAAAAAGATGAAAAAGGTCTTTGCAGCAACTTGGGATGATGAAGAAGGAGAGGAAGTTTCGGATAGCAGCTCAGAGGAGGCTAACTTGTGTTGTATGGCAAAATCAGAATCAGAAGAAAGCTCCGAGGAATCTAGTGAGGCGGGTGAGTATTCCTATAGAGATCTTGTTTTTATGTGTCTTGATCTCACTAAAGTAGTTGATGCTCTTGAATCTAAAATTGAAAAACTGAAATCTGATAGGAGAGAACTTGCTCGTGAAAATTTTAGGTTAGAAACTGAACTTGAAAATATTCAAAACCTAGAATGTAAAAGATGTAAAGTTTTAGATTCAGAATTATCAAGACTTAAGAATAGCTTTGAGAATCTTGAAAAAGAAAACTTGAGTCTTAAGGAAACCATCGACACTAGGAAAAAGGATTTTATAAATCGATGCACCTCACTTGTAACTGAAAACACAACACTAAAAAGCAAAGTCCAAAACCTTGAGAAATCTTTGAATAACTTTTCAAGAGGCGAAAAATCTTTCAACATGCTATTGGGAAATCAAATTTTTGCTAACAACAGAAAAGGACCAGGCTTTTGGAAAACACAAGTTGAGGATAATGCAAAAGGGAAGAGTGCCTTTGATAGATGTGAAATAATTGGACATCGTGTTGAAAATTGTAGTCATAGGAACAAGAACACAAAATTTATACAAGTTTGGGTTCCTAAGAATTCTACAAACAAATTTCATGTCTATTGGAACAGGAATAAAAGGACTAAACAAGTTTGGGTTCCAAAGGGTTTGTCTATTCATAATGCTTCTGCCACTAACAATCATGGACCTAGAAATAGGTCACAAAAATCTTTCGTCGTGTAGGTATTGTGGCAGGCTAAGGAACAATAACGGTGTTCTTTGGATTTTGGCTGTTCCAGAAACACAACGGTCAACAAAGCAAAGTTCCTTAGCCTAGTACAAAGGTGACAGAATCACAATGGGCAATCACGAGAAATTATCGTAAAGGTAAAACAGGTGAAGGTATATTTATTTGATCGATAAATTAAATGTGATAATCTGCACCATATTCTGAATGAAATCAGCCAATATTGAGATGTTGTAAAGAGATGATGATTTTTTGATTCTGACTTGGTCTACATAATTAGCCAATTATATTTATTCCAAAAAACACTATTCTTTGAGTTACTTCATACATATACGTTTGGATTAAAAACATAGTGTTTTGCTGGATGATAATATTTCTGGTTATTTTTGGCTAACTCTATATTCTCAGTTTCTGATTGTTTACATGGCTTCAATACAAATTCGAAGTATGTCATTTAAATTGTTGCTAAAATTGAGTTTGAAATTTTTGATGCACACTTCATGGTTTGGTTTATCAAATTTAGTTAGTGAGATTTTGGAGTGAATAAGAAATTCAGATGCAGATTACACTGGTAATATAGTTGATAGAAAAATTACTAGTGTAACGTGATTAATTTTTGAAACATTCATTTGCTGCATCGTTTTTCAAAGAAAATATCTGCATATTTTTCACTTGAAATAATTTTTCATTTAGCAGAATTTTTTCTCATATAACCCCTTCGAGAAAATAATTGTTTGACCATATTTTCAGATTAGTCATTTGATTTGATTTTAAATGACAAATTTTGACTAATCCGACTCCCTACTAATTATCAAAAAGATAAATAGTGATTGAAAAGGTGATAAGTGTTGATATTTAACGTACATTACTCAAGAGAGTATATTTGGAAAATTTCTTTAGGAATTCAAACAAGAATTATAAAACTTTTTGTTGGGTAAAGATTCCATGACCATTTCTATATCTATCATTATTTCTATCGACCATGGTTTATCAAATATTCAATATAGTTTGTCGATATGTGGTACTATAATCAGGAATCATTTGTTTTTCATTTCACCTTTTTTTTTAAAATAAATAAATATCCAAAGTATTCACTCTCATTTAAAAGTCCTCACGGTTATGCATGGGTGAATTACTTGGATTTTTGATTATGTGCTTCCATGCTCATTTAAAAGTTCTTACGGTTATGCATGTGTGGAACGCATATCAAAATTAATTGATTAAATAGACAAGTTGATTCTAATCCCATTTAAAAGTCCTTACGGTCATGCGTGGTTAGAAGATACTTGATTTCATTTTTAAAATTAAATTCGAATACTACTAATCTCATTTAAAAGTCCTAACGGTTATGCATGATTAGTAGATATTCAAATTTCTGATATAAATGTACCACAAGAAGACTCAACTGTATGATTTTATATGAGAACATCACTTCCATTATTTCTAAAAGTGGAATATGCGCCTAACAAGGGTAGTTATGATTTTTGTTTGATTTTTATTGAAGTTTAATATTTATATTCAATTTGAGTTTAATGTTGGATTAATATTGATCACTTAATCTCTGTTTTTCTCTAACACTATTATTCTTTTGCTGATAACAAAAAGGGGAGAGAAAAGTTAAGATTTTGTCAAATAGAATCAAGCGAAGGTTAAATAATTTTCCATTTGCATATAGGCTCATTTGAATATATTTCTATTTGTATGCATATATGTAGGGGGAGCATCATGTAGAGAGGAAGCATTTAAATAGGGGGAGCAATTAGAGTATATCATTGATCAAATTCATTTAACACGGTCAAAATCTTAAATATATGTTTGTTATCATCAAAAGGGGGATATTGTATGAATATGCGCTTCTATGTTTTTGTTTGATGATAATAAACATATATATTCATTTAAATGTATTTGGTAATGTACTATTTTGTTTTTCATAGATTAAATAAATATTTGTTGAATAAAATAAATTACACAGAATTTGAATTCAAACAGAACAAGTTACACAGAATTTGAATTCAAACAGAAATTTTATTCAAACAAATATTTATTACAATCTTGAATAGTACAAATTCAAGCTCTCACTATACATATACATTTTTAATTACATCACAATTCAGTTTACATTAATAGCCTCACTACATATCACTCACACTCGTATTTTGTCTTCAACTGCATTACAGTTTGAATCCAGCATTTGAGCAATCTGCAAAAATATTCACTAATGCAGTAAAATTGAAAAAGAAATGTTTTTGCAATATAAAATGAAATATGATTTTTGAAAATATGATTTGCCTCGGTTATTTGGGTTGTTCGTCATCATTCACACTTGAATTCATCACACACGAACAATGTGACATGCACAGTGTATCACTGTACATGCCACAAGGCCGTGCACATCGGTATACACTTGATAATGCTACAGGGACAGGTGAGCACAGGTCAAACCCAAATGAAAAGCCAGGTTCAACACACATGCAATATATTCAAAATCACGACACGAGCACAAGGTCAAACCCGAGTTTTTAAAACTGGGTTCAACACAAGGCTACATGAAGAATGCAAAGCTTTGACAAATCAAAAGTGCATCAAAGCCAGTTCAATGTGGATAGCAACAGCAAAAAGGGACTGCAACAAACATGTATGCAGATCAGGTCTAGTGCCAACAAAGAATCAAGTCTCGACCAAACCAGTTGTAACATGGATATCAAAAGCATGATACAGGTGAACAGAAGTACAACATGACAAATGAACAAAGAACAGATGACACAGACTCAAGCAAGTTACAACAACAAACCCAAATGTCCGGCAAACATGAAGTGAATCAAGTTCAAGGCAATGGTGTACATGAATACAACTCGACTACAAAAGCACCACAAGTATATCAACTCAGCAACAGCCAGTGCAATGACCAGAACACAAGTACAAGCAGCAGTGTGTAACTCGAGAGTGTACACAAGTGAAACCAGGAAAATCATGACATCAAGTATGATCAAGTTCAAATGGCACAGCACACATCAGTGACCATGCAACCTAAACTCAAATGTGCAAGGTTAAAACAATGCAAAGCTCAAGTACAATGCTACAGACTCAATAGAACAACAATGCCACTGCAGATACAAATAATGCACAACAACCAGAACTAGTTAAGTGACACAAGTAATACAAGATAAAATGCAACAGAAGTGCACTAGTACAAAACAAGTCGATGCAACATGAACAAACCCAATACAATATGACTGAGAGCAGTGCCACAAGATCACCAGGCAAATACACAATGGCAACCACAAGTCACAAAAGTTCAAGTAAATGCAGAGAACAATGCAATCATGAAGTATGTAATTCGAACTAACATGACATGCAAGACCAAAGTGCAACATACTTCAATAATCAAGTTCAGGTCAGACCAACCACTACAATGATACAAAGCAAGTTCGACAAGCAAACAACAAGTTCATGTTTGAACTAACTCGAGTGCAACAGAGAAGCTATGGTACTATGCAAATACACGGCAGTATCAAGTGATGCAGAAGATGGACGAGGTTCAACAGTGCAGAAATCAAGCCGAAGTCAAAAATGAAGTGCGTACAATTTAAAAAAAATACAATCAAAGTCGTGTCTTTGAAAAAGTCAGCAATGAAAAAGGGAAAGTTTTTGCCTTTTTATTCAAGAAAAATCGTACCGTAAAAATCAAAGCCGTGAGCATCAAGACAGAAAGAAATCAGGAAAGCCATGCGCATCAAGGATTAAAGTTTTGGAAAGTATCGAATTGAAACGAAGGAAGCAAGTATATTCGAATTCATATAAATATCAAACCTAAACTATCATCATCGGCATCGAGTAGAAAAGGCAAACAATCAAACCAGCAACGAAAGAAATTACATACCGAATCAACAACTCGATCATCAGAGAACGAAAGGGTCCAAGCAACTCAAATCAGAGAACGAGCGAGCAAAAGCAACGCAAAACAGTGAATTAATCATCAGAGAACAACCGCGAGCAACGAGCAACACAAATCAGAGGAATCGATCATCAAAAAGCCCTAAATTTCACAGAAGAACGAAGCCCTAATTCGACAAAGGGATCGGCCGCAATTGTTTCAGAAGGAAGAATAAAGAGGCCGACATTTTTTCACAAGCCAAAAAGAAAGAAGGATCGGGTTCAAGAATTAGTGGGCCGGCCTTCATTATCAAAAGGGGGTTTTAGTTTAGGGTTTAATTTTAAAGAGGTTTTTAGTTTTATTTTGAGCAAAAATTGTAGAGTCAAAGTTCGTATGTTAATTTTTGCTCCTGGTTTTAATTTTGAAGTCTGTTTTTCTTTTCGAGTCTAAGAATTTGTAAATCACCACCAAGGTTGTAGGTAGTGTCAGATTGTCTAGTTAGAATTAGTTCAGTGAGCAGGGTGTGCGAGTTTGCAAAGCTCTATAGGCGGAGCAGAGTTTGCGAGTGAGCGAAACTCTATAGGCGGAGCAGGGTGTGCGAGTCTATGAGAGTGTTTGTGAGTGGGAGCAAAAGGGTTTGCGAGTCTAGTAGAGTGTTTGTAAGCGGGATACTGTTTAATTCTAATAGAAATCTGGGAATGCAGCAGTAAGCAGGGGTTGCCGAAGCTGGGTAAATTTTGTGTGTGATTTACTTTTCAGCATATTTATTTCTGAAGTTTGTGTTTACATTTAAATCGAGAAAATTTTCTATAACCCTATTCACCCCCCCTCTAGGGTTAATCTAGATCCTACATATTCGCGGTCCGTACGAAGATCGGACAGTGGTATGATTTCTAGCTAGACGGTCGACAACGATACATGCATATATGGTGACGAACTTCCCTACCATAACCTAGTTGCTTCTTTTGTAGGATTTCTGGCTATGCAACTCAGAGTTTGTTGCTACTTTCCACATCATATGGGAGTAGTTGGAGGCAGGGTAGCTACATTAGCGCTTTCCAGGGTGGTAGGACTTTAGTAGGTATGCTTTTCTCTATCGGTCTGGTTATTCTCACTTCTTAGAGCCACTTCAGCCAACTTTTCGTCCTTATGTGAGAGGAACCCAGGCATATAAATCGACCGGCCCTTAGGTCGGTCGATTCCCATAGAAGTACAATTTAGCTTGGCTGATGTATTTTTTCTCCCTACAGGTGGCTGCCATGCCCTATTAAACTTTTGCGAAAAGTTTGGGAAATAGTCAAAGTTCGCCTAAGTCCCAAGAAAGAGGTGTTAAGTGGGTTTGGGTAATCTCTCTCACATCATAGGCAAAAATGAGCTAAAATTCTATAGTTGGACTGGAATAGCCTTCGGGGTTATAGTGGAAATTATTTGAACGATATAGTTAGAAGATTGGTAGAAGTACGATAATTAATTTGTGTATTGTAAAGCTGTATGTAGAAGTTAAATGGCCTTGGTAGCTAAGGCCGATTAACTAAATGTTACGTTTGGTACCAGAGCTAACTCCCTTCGGGATAGAGGTATCAAATGGCCGTTGGGTCTGCCCCTTTCCTATTTAAAAAGTATTTATCGGTGAGGCAACTTTGGGTAGTAAAACATGTAGACTTATACATATTCGTTTAAGAGTTGATGTATATTGGTAGCTATACTTTGAGTGAGAATTAATTTATCATCGTGCACAAACTAAAAACCATAATATATATAACAATTGAATGAAAACCAATCGGTATAAGCTTATTTTATATGTAGAGTATGTCACTTTTCCAGTCACTAGAACATCGTCTGGACCCCCTCCTCGTTACAACCCACGGGATAGATTTAGAGAAATAGGTCAGTAGAGCTGACATAATGGTCGATGGAGAGTTATCCTTCTCATGCTCCATTTCTGGTGGAGCTACTGGATATCTTTAGGACGTAATTGATTCGGAAGTGGCAGTCTTGGTTGGTATTTGGTCTTATTATCTTTTTTCCGCTACGAGTTTATTTGATCGATCTTCGATATACTTATTTTATTACTGGTTACCAAAACCAGCAGTCCATACCCTAATGGTCTTGGTTTTTGATTTTTTCAAAATTTGGGACCACTAAGGTGTTGGTTGTTACATTTAGTATCGGAGCCTATATTAGTCGACCATAGAGACTAGGATATATCGAAAGAGCATATTCATAATCTTTCTATCTTACGCTGAGCCAAACTCTATAAAATATGACCTCGAAACGGTTGTGAACATATTTCGAAAGAATGATGAGGCAACCATGATTAGGGAAAATCTTACGCAGTTAAAGATTATGCACCTACTTTGTTACCTCATGAAGCGTTGGTTGTGTAGTGTTAATTCTGTAGAAAATGTGCACGACATGTGGAAGGATTCCCTAAAATTGGATGGTGTTTGGACTGATAATTGGAAATCAACTACCTTATGATTATGGATTTCGATGAATTGATGGTGGACGGTACATATTTTATGAATACAAGTGGGAGTTAAAGATCTATGTCATTAAAATTAGCAGATAAGTTCTTGCAAGAGAATGTCCATCAACCACCTTAAGATGACTGACATGACCCTATTGAAGGAAAGTAAATCTCATTTCTTTAGTCTGATCCCTTAAGGGAATATATTGAATTAATTAAACGAGTTTCTCAAAATAAGTTTATATATATAAAGTAAAATAATAATGTTTTTCTAAGAGTTCATTTGAAAACTGTTGTTGCAATATATATATATATATATGAGATTATAAAATTTATTTTTATAAGAAATATTTACACCAATAAATTTGGTAGTGTTAAAAGTTTTGGTTTGAAAAATATTGGAAATTTTTATATATAATAATAGTTTGAATTTTTTTAGTAAAAAGTGAGTTTCCCAAGCTGGAGCAAAGAGAAAGTGGGCATATGTATAGCTCAATGATTTTGCTATTTAAAAGAACTAAAAACTTTTAAAATTTTCTCTCAATAGGGTGGATAAAATAGAAATAACACTTAACTCTGTATGGGGTATGTTGTTAGGAAGTATAGTAGTACCTACCTTCAAATAAGGGAAATATTTCCGTACAAGAATGCTAAAAATAATAGTAATCGGGGTATTCTGGATTTTGAGACCGTGGATGGTAAAAGCAGTATGAGTTAGAAATACTGAAGATCTTTGGATGAAAATTCGAGAAGTTCGACGGTAGGCTAGGGCACTGCCAGGTAGAGGACAAATTTTTTTCGAGATAGTTCGGGTCGGTTGGATTGGAGAAATCGGTATAGAATGATAGTTGTTGTTAATATTATTATATTTTAATTAACTGGCCCGAATAGGGTCCAAGTTCAATCTATAGCCAAAATTTAGGGACTAGTCGACTAGTTGTCGGGTATGGTGCACGGCCTGAACCTAGAATGTGACTTTATAAGTCTCATTCGTTTGTTCAACTACCCATTCCATCTCCTCTCTCCCTCTAACAGCCAAGACCCTTCCTCCCTCCTTCTCTCTCCTCTAGGCTGTTGCCGCTAATGCCGCTTTCCCCTCCCTCCTCAATGTCAAGCGACGTTTTTCTCCTCTCTCTCACTGTAGTACCAGATCCAGCCCCATCCTCCACCTTCAGATCTGAAACCCTTTCATCCTCCAATCAATCCATGGAATGACCCCACATATTGAATCCTCCTCGTGTCATCCTTGCCTCCTCACCCATAAGCTAAATTGGCTCGACCAAAGCGAGGAAAGAATCATCGCCTACATGTTCACTACAAATTACACCTTTTGTAGGGGCAACCGATCAAGTTCAGAGATTTTGCCATATTTGGGGTTAAGGAGCTATTTATGGTGATAGGATTATCACCGATCATCTACCATGATGCCTTTGAGTAAGAGTGCTACCCGTGTTGTATGCGTTTGTTCGACGCCAATGTGGCGTATAATTTTGATGAGAATGTCTGCCAGCTTCTGTTAAATGTTAAGGGGCTTGAGATCTATCTTTCGAATGACAATCTTAATGATATTTTGGTAATACCCACCAAGGGAGTGGATTTGGATGATATAGAGATGAAAAATCTAGAGATTTTGCAGTGGATCTTTGTCAAGGATGCTCGCACTTGAAGGTCGAGCAATTTGTGACCTACCGCCTACCTCATCGTTCGGATAGTATCTTCCGAAGACGACAATTTTTGACCAAATTTAGTCGTTGGCTCAGAAGGCCACCTGTGCCATCATAGGTTATGTAGCCGTTAACTGGGCTCATGCTATCATGAGCAATTATATCAGTCCTAGAGTTGGCACCCCCCGGAACTACTTTTCTTAATGCTATCTTCTAACCTGTGTCTTTAGGTGGTATAGAGTGAACCACTCTAGGGATCTAGTCTAGAAGAAAGTTCCCCATGTATTCGATAGAGCTTCCCTTAGAAAGATGGATATCCTTGGGTCGCATATGGCAACGCCAATAGTAGCAAAGCAACTTTAGCAGGAGGCTAACCAGGGGTAGGGCGTTGAGGAATATTTGAGCCCCGAGCTTGTCGCTGTTCAGCTAGTCCACGGAGAGATCCAAGAGGTTTGGGTTGACTAGCAGCGCAGAGCCACGAGATTTGATGCATAGTCGCTATGTTGCGCCCATTTCGAGGCTATGACAATAGCTCTAGCTCCCCTAGAGGATAAAGGCCATCTTATAGTTCATTGGCGGTGTTTTAGTTTTAGCAGTGTTGTGTTATAGTTTACTTCTAGCCTTTATTCCTTTTTCTCCTTTAGTGTTTGTTTGGGTTGTAACCGTTGATTATCACTATATAAAAAAGCACGTATGATATGGTATGAGATGTGTTTTTATTTATTTTACTATTATTTTTAGATATGTAAACCTCTCTTATATGTATTGTCAAAAGAAATAGTAAAAATATGAAAAATCTCATAAGGACAATTAACTAACGGTAAAAGTAATGTAGGTTGGAAGTTTGTTAAAACAGTGAATTTTAGCAAGCAAAGAACCACAAAGATTTTTGTGGAATTACCATTCATTTTTATAAATAGCTAAAACTTACAAATTTCTTATTGAGTTATCGTAATGAAATAATAAATTTATTGATATTTCAAAATAAAAATATTAAGTTTTAAAGATAAAGTTAAATGTGGAGTGTTAAAGTGGAATTTATGCGTTAGTGCATAACTAACTTCTGCCTACGCTGAAATGCGGCTTGAACCATTTTGACTTTTGTAAGGCAAGTATTTTAAAATCACATGATGAAATAAAAGTTCTAGCTTTTGAATTATTTTTAGCACTTAAATAATTTCTGGAACTTTTGCTCAAATTGATTTCAAGGAAAATTTGTGTTTAAATATTTTGGAAATTGATACTTCTGTAGGATCGTTTTCACCCTAGAGGGGGGCGAATAGGGTTATACTGTTAATTATAAATTATTGCGAAAGCTTATAAAATTATTTCAACACAGATATATCAAAATTATAGCAGCATAGATAATAGCAGAATAATAAATACAGAAATAGAATGACATAGAATTTACCCAGCTTCGGCAAAACCCTGCCTACGTGCTGCCCCCAAGGTTTCTACTAGAAATTAAGTAGTCACACGCTTACACACGTAAACTCGCGGCACCCGCTACTGACTAACTTAACTCTACACTCAAAACCCTGCCACACTCTGCCACCGAGTTGCTAATTTTCAAACTACGCCACGTAGTTTGTCCCGTAGTCACACGACTAGAAATTACAATGTTTAAAAGGAAATTCAAATTTAAAATAATAAAACAATTAGAAACCCTATTTTAATATTAAAGCCCAAATAAAAAAACATCGACCCAAGTTAAAAGTAGCCCCCTGTTTGTTTTGTGATATCGACCGGTATTTTTTCTGGAAAGATAATGCCTGCTTCCTCGTTCTCTTCGTTCGTACCTCTTTCCACAATTTTAGGGTTTTTGTAGTTGAAGCACCGCTTCGTCAAATTGATTCGATGATACTTCGATTCCTATCTTCGATTGATTATATGGCATCTTCAACCAAGTTGAGTTCGAATGTTGCTCCGGTATGTAATTTGTGCTTTTGCTTTTTTTGACTTTGCGTACTTGAACTCGATTTCTTCTGTAGCCTATGATGATTGGGTTTATATGTAGGGTTCGAACCCCTTGATTTTCATTCGTATATATTTGTTTGAATTTGTCTTCAGCCATTTGATTATTTTTGAGCGATGGTGATTTATCTGACTTCTTCAATTCATATAATTTCGTTGCTTGATACTCATGTTGTTGATTCTTGACTTGGTCAATTTACTTGGCCACCACAGTTTCGAATTGATTTTGCTGATGTTGATTTCGATCTTTGTTTCCTTTGACTCCAGTTAGTTGCTCATGGCTTCAACTTGATTTTTGATATTATCAGACTTTGGCATCACTGAACTGCGACATTAACTTGTTCAACTTAATGTTGCTTGATGTTATGTTGTTGAGCTTTGTTCGAACTTGTACCCTGGTTATTTTGAGACTGCTACCTCATTTATGTTTTGTTCATTACTGTCCCAGTTTGAAGCTTGTGAGTTTCATTCCGAGTTTGGTATACATGTTCACTTTGTTCATTTGAGTCAGTTTGCATTTGAATTACATACTTGAGTCTTTTTGAACTGCTATCTCATATGTATATAAGTGCAGTCTTGAATCTTGTGTCATTTGAGGTGTGACATTTTGTACATGTTTCTGCATTTGCTTGCATATCCATTACTGCATTGTTTCATGTTTGATATAGTTTGCATTTCAGTTGTATTTGCTGTCTTCATGTACATGTATACTTGTTGTTGCTGCCATTCACTGCTGCTTACATCTATTGGTATGCACCTTATTTGCAACTGCAGTGGATTACTGAACTAGTTCTGATTTGGTCGAAGTTTTGTAGTCTTTTGAAATTGTCATGTGTATATATGTGCTCTTTGTTCATTTGTTTTCATAGTGTACTCAAGTTGAATCCTATTGTACCGCCTTTTTGTTTCAGCTAGAGTTGTATTTCCTTGTAATGTTCATTTGAAGTTGTCGTAGTGTTGCAGTCTTGAGTCTTGTACATGTATCATTAGCTTGACCCTTGTGACTTGTTTGCATTGTTGATGCTATGTTCAAATATGATCTACTTTTCTCTGGCATATTAGTCCCTCTGGCCATTTGTGTTCATTCCTGATAGCACTGTCCAGTTTCACAGTTGCATAACTGTTGTATCTTTTGGAGTTTGGTTTTGTGATATGATTTGGTTTGTGTTTGAAATGCTGGTGCATACGCTTGCTTATTTCTTGCCAGTACATTCATGCGGTCTGGATTTTCTTTGATCACACTTCTGGTTTGATGTGCATTGTACCTTGAGTGTGCTTGCATCTGAGTTGAATTCATGTGTGATTCACTGTTGCACTTGAGCTTGTTCTGTCCAGATTCGTTTGAACTTAGTTGTATTTGTACATTTTGATTTTGGTCGAGACTCCATATATGTATGAGCTGGTACATGTTTTTATACTTTAACTGGCTTGCTCCTGACCATTTTATTAAACTTGTATATTCGAATTGCACCTGTGTTGAATCCAGCTTTAAAGCTCGGGTTTGACCTTGTGCTGATATTGTGACATTATTTTATTGCACTTGAGTTGGACCTAATGTTTTGGGTTTGACCTGTGCTCACCTGTCCCTGTAAGTTTATCAAGTGTAAATATCGGCGTGCACGGCCTTGTGGCATATACAGTGATACGCTATGTATGTCACAAGCTGTTCGTGTATGATGAATTCAAAATTAAATGATGACGAACAACCCAAATAACCGAGGCAAATATTATTTTCAAAATCCACATTTTATTTTATATTGCAAAAATATTTTATTTTCAATTTTACTACGTCGATGTATATTTTTGCAGATTGCTCAGATGCTAGATTCACATTGGAATGAAGTTGAAGATCAGTACGAGTTGAGTGAATGAGTGATATGTAGTGAGGTGCAATGTAAACGTGAAATTTGTGATTTAATCAAAATTGTATTGTAATTGAAGTTATATATATATAATGAGAGCTTGAAATTTGTACTATACAAAAGATTATAATAAATATTTGTTTGAGTAAAATATCCGTTTGAATTCAAATTCTGTGTTATTTATTTTATTCAGCAAATATTTATTTAATCTATAAAAAATAAAATAGTACATTAACAAATACATTTAAATGAATATATATATATGTTTATTATTGTTAACCGGCACCTTGGCCCGGCTACAAAACGACAGTTGAAGATATTATCATTAGCACTAGACAAGATTCTGACCAAGGAGAGCCTGAAGATATACGGGTTTGATGCAGTCGACACGTTTTGGCATTTAGGTACGGTTCGACAGGAATAGACCAACCAGCTTGAGATCGCCCTATATGGGCCAAGTCACCTCAACCTTGAGCCTATGAGGGAAGTCCAACCCATCTTCGTTTATAAATAGAAGGGTAGAGGCACAGTGAAAGGGATCTTTTTCCGAAACACTGGGGAGACTCTGCCATTTTTTATACTCTCCTCTTTTTAATTCAAACTTGCATTCAAGTTATTGATTTACGGATTGTATCTGTATTCAAGTAATTGAGAAAGCAATAAAGATCAAACTCAAAGTGGATGTAGGCAATTACGCCGAACCACTATAAATCTGGTGTTCTCGTTTTTGTTGTTCTTTTTGCATTGAATTACACTATTTTTCAGTTCTAATTTACTCTCTTCATTAATCTCTCTATATAACTCTACTCAAGGGTGTTAGTGACGAATTTTGGTGCTAACAATTATCATCAAACAAAAATCATATAATCACATATTCAACAACTTCAAGTGATGTACAAATTTGAAAAGTGAAAGGAATTTTTATGGAAATTCTAATCTTCAAAGGCCACATGCTAAGCATTGGGAGGATAAATAAATTAATAACTACAAATTTAGCGGTGCATTAGGGTCGACCATACGATAAAACACGGACAATAACCAGGGAAAAGCTATTTTAGCATTCAGATTTCAATATCCATACCTTGTCAACAACGCACGAGAATCCACTTTTGGATCCAGTTCCATTTTAGACTTAAAATCAATCCTCCTTATGCATTTTTTACATGAAAATATTTGGAGGAATTCGGGATAGCAAAAAATTTCCACTATACAACGAAAATTGGTAGCTTATAAAATGGTAAGAATGTAGGTTTCTCTACCTAATTTCTTTTTCCCGGTATAAGGGTAATGTTTAGAACACGATATTTTGACGCGTTAGATTTTTAGATGGTAGAAATTGGATGCAAAATCGGTTGCACCATGCTTCCATTCGTATGAGTATAGGGATTTTTGATGAAAAAGATATTTCAAAACTGTATACATATATAACTGCCAGTATATATATGTTGTTTGCATTATATTTTCAGAAATATTTTGAAAAGAAATGCATTTACACAGAAGGTCCTGATTAAGAGTCATTCTGCATACATGTTTTCTATGATTGTGATACATTACACACTTATGCATGTTTGGTTGAAAAATTGGTTATACACTAAATATTTGAGTAATTTAGGAAATTTCGAGCAATAGCTATGATTTAATCATTGGTGTAATTTCAGGGATAAAATTCTTTAAGGTGGGAAGAATGTAACACCTTGTAAATTTGCACTAATTAATTAGTTAATTAGTTAGGCCCAAAAAATGAAAATTGCATGAATAATGGAATTTGGCCATGAAACTTACGTATTATGTTCATAGCAATTTCTGAGCAACTTTCTTATTTTGAATTTCACGAATGGAGTTCAACGAAGAAGTCATGGATGTTTAAAGGTCGGAACAAAAATAATTAAATTTAAAATTTTGAACAAATAATTAATCAGCTAGACCCCACCGATCGACCCCGGATAAGGGGCGGTCGACCTATAGTGGTTGACTGATCGGAGCCGAAAAGGCCGAGTTGAACCTCGGCCAAAGGCCCGAATTATATATTTTTTAATCCAAAACGTATGATTGATCCTAAGGTCTATAAATATACATCCAAACCATCCTCCTTTTCTCATATTTTCTGGTGTAGGCAGTGAAGCTATGCCATTTTTTGTCTTCTACTTTCTCTCCTAAAATGAAACTGTAATATACAAATTTGAGAAGATCAAAAAATAAGAAAAATAAGAAAAAGAGAGGAATGTAAGAATTAGCATTGCGCAATAACAAGGTAATTCTTAAATTAATAATTTTATATTATCCCTTAAAATCCCAAATATATTCCCAGATCTATGATCCAAATATTATGTATATTGCTTTTTATACATACACCTTGAATTGAAAAGTAAAAGTAGTTGAATCAAATTCAGATCTGAAAGTTTGGGAAGCTTAAAACTATGAGTGGGAATTTATGTAAATTAATTATAACATTATAATTTATTTATTCGGATTTTGTTTGATTATTATGCCAAGTTAAAAGGTCTAGAGTTGTAGGCTTGAATTCAATGTATAAAACATCGCCTACATATTCTGTAAATTAGAAATTATGCAATAGAAATGTTAATTACATCTAGATTTGTAAATTAGTTCCAAGTTGTTGGTAGTTGAATATGAATCGAATGTGAAATTGTTTTGGATCTACCAATTGGTTTATTGCAGAATTTATTTCAGATCTATATTTGAATTTGCAGGTGTTAATATGAATTAAATTTGTTCTAATTCCATTGAAATGTGAACATTCTGTATCTAATATGTTGGGTATGTAATCAATTCAAATTTCCGTAGATTTATTCATTATTTTACTTATATTAAAAAGTGTAGTGTTTGATTTGAAAAAGGGATATAATTATTAAGAAAATGAAAGAGATGTGCAAGGTATGGAATTTCACTACGTAACTTACATTGTCTACTTCAAAATAAAAAGGTAATTTAATAATTCCTTACAATTTTAAACAATGCAAACCACCTATTTAAGTAAATTTATGGAAAATATAAGAGGAACATTTTTAAAAAGAGAAGGTTCTCACATGTTAGAATACGAAGAAATATCCTAGCTAAGGATGAGTGTAACTGGAAAGATAAAAGAAAATAAAAGAAAGTAAATGCATAAATATATATAACCGTGCAAACTTAAGAGGAAATCATAATTAATGCAACAAAAATAGTATCAACATCCACGTTAAGAGAATTTAGAAATTAAAGAAAGTAAAGTTATAATGGAAAGTAGTAATTGGAAATAAAAGTAGAACAATTTTAACTCTAGAAATAAATAAGCATTGAATGTGCAATAAAAGAAATAGAAGTTATGAGAATTTAAATAGTCACAAACAAATAAGTGAGACTAATTAATGAAATTTATTATAGTAATTGTAAGAGATTAACGAAAGAAATAAAGTTTAAGATACGTAGAATAACAAGAGATTTGTAAGTCAATAGTGTAAATCTTTTAGGAAAAATAATTAAATACGGAGTTAATTCCAAATTGGAGTCATAATAAGGGGTTACTTTATATGGCTCAGCTACTAATTATGTAGGATGAAATAAGTATATAATTAGTATACATATAAGGTATGACTAAGTTATAGAGATGCGAGGTTAGTCCAAAGCTACATGGAAGTTTATATAGTTAAATCCGGCTACCAACGGTGTGGCTTTGCGGACTAATGCGGGACACCACTTATAGTAAGTAGCCCTCATGACGTGAAATTACTCCCAATTTTATAGGGTAAAACCGCCCAGTCAATCTGGCTACCAGTGCATACGAATAGTCAGATTAATCTGAGACGTCACGGTTGGGTTATGGGTCACAAGTTATGTAATTGATGTGATATGTGAAATCTCTATAACGGGTCTGCTTCAGGTTAGAGGTATTAAATGGCTATGGTAGGGTCCGCCTCTTTCTTAGGTGAAGTATTAAGTGATCTAATGGGATTTCTTACGATGCCAGTTAGTGAGGAACACGTTGGAACCCACGCTAAGTTAGGTCTTAAAAATGGCGACCAGCCTATTTTCTAGGTCTTAAATGGTCAGAGTCTGGCTATGTCCAACGAAATAGGTATTAAGTGGTTTTAGGTACTCTCTCTCACATCGTAAATGATAATGCGTTAGAATTCTATGGTTGGACTGGAATAGCCTTCGGGCTTGTAACAACCTTGGTTTTGGAGATTACTTGTTAATATTAAATTATAACGGTAGTTATAATTTAATATATTAAATTAAAATATAATTGAAATATTTGGGATAAACAATGAATTTTGTAAATAAAATGTGAAAATAAAGTTTTGAAAACTTTATCTTGGGTATTTGTGAGAATAATGAATGAAATATGATTTTATTTAGTGAAAGTGCAATAATTCTTGTATTCATTGCCAATTGCCTCTTTTCATAATTTTCAAAGGAAGTATTCGATTTTAAAATCTGTTTATTTTAAATAAAATGGTGAAATTTGATTTAAAAATAAGTTTTGATCATAAAATTGATGGAGAATGCTTTGTTGTGTTTTATTACACAAGAAAATTATTTTTGTGCAATTTTTGGAGTTAAACATAGTATTATATGAAAATATTTGTGTTCAGTTGGGTATTTAAATAAAATAAGAGTTTTTAATAATTAAAATAATTTTTAGACCTAATTTATCTTTTATTTTGTTGAAAAAAATGTTTGTTAAAACATAGGTATATATTTGTGAGATTTTATTGTGTTGAAATCTTGTAAGTATAAGTTGTTTTGATTTAAATAAAAGATCTTAAGTTTAATTGGTGATAATTAGTATCTTAGGGTAACTAATTATTATTGGGTCTAAGCCCATTTTTATCTCTAACCTGAAGTAAAGAGGAATCTTCTCTTCCTCAAACAAGTACGTACCGTACAAACTTCAGCTAACTAGAAAGAAAGAAGAGAATTTAGAAAACCCTTTTCCTCTTCAAACCCTAAGCCAAAATCTTCAAATTATTCAACTACTTTGCTGAAGTTAATCAAATTAAAGACAATAAAATCAGGTAATCACTTTAAAATCAAAGACGTTTTCATCAATTCTTGATTTTGTGAATTTGAACCTGCTGTAACTTATGTTTTCTCTATGCATGTCTGTAAACTATCAATTTCTAGGTTCTTAAAGCATATATAAGGCAAAAGCTCAAACTTTCTTCAGATTTCCTCAAGTTTGATCTAAATTTTGTTAAGGTGGGTATAAAAACTCACATTTTCTAGCATAGATTGAGATTTCAAAATTAGAAGTCTCAATTTTATTTTTATTGCATGTTCATTTGTGAATCACTGTTAGTAAATTGCGTATATCTCTTTCGTTTTAAATCGAAATTTGATTTTGTTTGAAGTTCTGAAAAGCTTGAAAAGAGTGTTATAACTTTCATTTTAAACACTTTAGGGTATTATGAGCATAATGGGATAAAAACTCAATACAAACTTGCTACCCTGTCACTATAAAACTGTGACTTTCTGTGCTTAATGTCATTGGTAATTTGAGCATATCTTTCTCATTTAATGTCCGAATTGGATGATTCTTAATGTTCCTAAAAGCTAAGATTATCTGCTACAACTTTTTTGTTTTGTTAAATTTTGATGTTTACATGGTCGAAAGTTCATTCTAGTATCACTGTCCTGAAACTAAAACGACAACTGTAGTGAACTTCGGATCTGGAATTCATTTTGGCCATATTTTTCGCATTTCTTATCCCATTTCAATAATCTTAGATGTTCTGGAAATCTTAGACTTTGTGCTAAAGTTTTATGTTTTGATTTTTTGGAAATTTCGAAGTTAATTTGGTCAAAACTGTATTTGTTTATTGCACTCTCGAGCGCAAAACGACAACAATAACCATCATTGACCTGAGAATTGTATTAGGCTATTTTTGCTCTCATTCTTGTTCGATTTTGATGTTGTTTTTGAGATGTTTTGAGAGCTATGATACCTATCAATAGGCTCGTTATATTTTGAGAATTTGAAATTCAAATTTAAATAGAATTTGAATTGGTTTTGGGTTAAATTTAAATTGAATTCGTATTGAATTCAAGTTATCGGTCTTGAGTTATCTTTCTTGTTTTTCATTGTTTTCGAGCACAATTTTCACTAAACCAATTTTGAAGTGATTTTCGAAAGAAATGGACATTTCAAATTATTATTATATAGTTTTAAAATTATTTTTCTAATATAAAATCTATTTATTTTCTATAATAAAGGAATTTCAAATATTGGTTTTATTAATCTTTTCGAGAAATATTTTTAAAAGCTAGTTTTCTCTAGTAAACTATTTTAAATATAAAACATGCACTTTTACACTATTCGAACATATGAGAAAGAGAATTAAACGATTTAGTAAAACACGTGCTATGGGACATGTGCGTTTACTATTTCGGTTAATTCCGGACTTGTACGATCGAAGCTATTTGAGATTATTGATTCTGAGATGTTCTGCCATTTTATGGCGTATTTTGAGTTTTATAATTCCTATTTATTGGAATTATTTAAGATGGACAATATTTGACAAGTATTTTGGTTTAAGATCTCCTATAGGAGTATGGACGATGTGAATCATCACGATGTTTTATTTACTTGCCAATGATATAAGGCAAGTCTTGAATATATGATTTCATATTTTGAGATTTATGGTTTACGAGGAATGATCACGGTGTTTTCACTTGTCGGTGAGATGAGACAAGTTAAGATGCCATTCAATATTTTTCGATGAGACGAGACGAGTATGATGTCTCTTTACCACTCGCCAATGAGATAAGGTGAGATATGATTTTCTGAGTTTTACGATATTTCTAGTGTGGCATCGACTAGCGGCTAGTAAGTTGCTAAGCGCGAACGTGTGGTATGCGACACACATTAACACTCTTTGGATTCCTATCCATGAGTTTGTGACACATTCGCGATGTTTACCTAACAGAACTTCTTTGAGAGGTGTTTGCGGCCTTGTCATGAGGACGAACTGCTTTGGGTGGTGTTAGCAACCTTGTTAGGGCTGACAAAATGGCTTGGAGAGGGGTCAGTGACCTTGTTTTAAGGATGAACTGCTTTGGAAGATGTTATCGACCTTGTCTGAGACTTCGGCCATCTGAGTTTAGCACGTACGACATTGCTTTAGCATAGCAATTGGGGTTTTGGTCAATTCGGGTTTTCTAGGTTTTCTGTTTTATTGTGATTTCACCATTTGAAGATGTTTTATTACATCGATAGCCTGGTGCTATATAAGATGTTATACATGTGGTGATTTTATTTATGATGTTTTGAACTCTTATTGATTTCCTTGAGTCATGAGTTTGGATGATTTCACGATTTTATAGGATATTCTGGGTTTTTCCATTTTGGCTAGTTGAGATTTATATACATTTATACCAATGAGATGAGGTATTATTGAATTTGAAGATTCTTCTATATTTGAGTTTTGAATCATCCTATTTGAGAATGTTTTATGTTTGCCATTTTGGCGAGAGTTTATATTGATGTTTCTCCTTTTGAGGAGATATGGTTCATGGAAACCATGTAGACATTTTGGGATGTCGCTGATGATATGAGGTGAATGTTTATACTATTTGAGTATTATTATTGAATTTACCCTTTTTGAGGTCTTTATATACTTAATGACATTAGTTCACTAAGTCATGGGTTATATTCTTTCTGTTGCCTTTTCTTATTCGAAAAGAATTATCACCTTGTGTCTTATGCTTCATATTATCGTCTATCCTCATTAACTGATTGTTTTAGCTAGAATGACCCATGTATTTTGTACCCGGGTCAGACCAAGTTGTTTCAGGTTAGCTATCAGTTACCGAACTTAGCTTTGATGCATCTGCTTGGATATCAGCCTAGCACTTTTGCGTAGTTTATATTTCTTTCCGTTTGACTCTGATATGTATTTGATTAGATGTATATAGTGTGGTCTCTGTACCACTTTTGTGTATTAGTTTGTATCATTTTGGGATGTATTTGTGCATGTGTATTTATATATATGATGATTACTGTTCTGTGATGTGATATCCATTCCGTTATTGTATTTTGTTCTGATAGATCCATTAGCCACCTATAGTTTTGTATTAAGCATTCATTGTATATGTCGATTCACTTGAAATAAAAAAAATATAGAGCATTTATCGACGTATGCAGTAGATATTTAAGACAAGATTATAGTTGATCATTTCTAACCATCCATATTCTCCATATTAGCATACATAATTACCCAGTAATTCTCTTTGTTAATGTGGGCCTCCGGGTGGGGCGTCATAGCTTGGTATCAGAACTGAGTTCAGAACAAAGTATGATGAACATAGGAAAAAAACATATTACCGTACATCTAAGTGTAATACAAGTGTTACAAATCCCTTAATCATCGTGTCCTTTACCTTATCGTGTCTTTTGGATTAGATAATTTGGGATATGTCTAGGAATATGTTTTATTCCGTAATATTCCCAAATTTAATTGATGACATCTTACCTTAGGATTAATCCTAATCGTGATTGTTTTATTTAAGTCCTCTCCAATACGGGTGCTTGATACCCATCCGTATTGAAGGAGTTTGTTGTTGATCTTTGATATTCTTATTTTGTGATTTCTTTGAGGATTGCGAATCATATTGAGGGGATCTGCAATATTTGGTATGATGTTAAGGATTATGGGATTTTTCCTTATAGCTTATCTTTTCAAGTGAATTAGCATGTTTACCTATCTAGAGTTTGGAATGGTTTGAGTTGGGGTAGCTTGGGTATTTTCTAGTTGCATTCTGTGATCCAAAGGATCCTATATTTAGGTATCCTAATTTTAGTTGATTTGTTGTTTTTTGCTCTTTAGAATGTTACTGATGATTTTGAAGTATCTGTATTCACTCTTGAGCTTTTAGATGTCGATGATATATCTCGAATTCTTGTCATTGTGGCTCTGTTGATTTCTATGAGCCCACTTTGGGTATGACACCCAACCGAGCAATCAAATATTGCATTGACTTCATTCTCGGTTCTTGGCCTTTCGGTCGTCCTCCCATGAGGATGTCCACAAGGGAAATGAGGTGATTCATTGAATTTATTTGATACTGCCATTCTTGCCCTTTTTTAGATATCCTCCTTGGATACTCAATTGTTGATATACTTCGTGGTATTACTTCACTTGAAGTAATGATGTGTTGTTTATGCTCTTCTTTTTATTCGAGAAGATATCTTGCCATTACTCTTATATCTCATAGATTACTTTTAATCTATTGAGTGGCGCTAAGGTCATTCCTCGGTTTGACGTTACACCAATTTTTCATGAGCTACGAGTCACGGAGGATAGCGTTACTCTTACCGCATTCCACACTCGGTGTGAGACTTATGAGTGGTTCGCTATACCGTTCGGAATAATGAACACTCCAATCTATACCATCAATCATGAGGATCGAGTATTCTAGAAATATCTCGTGAGTCTTCTTGTTTTTTGACTTTGAGAATAAGTAATAAGTTGTGTTTTCAAATTTTTCAAAAAAATAAAAAATAAACTTAAAATATGTTTCTAAGAGAAATTGGATTATGTTTTGGGGGAAAAACAAAAAATATTTTAAGTATTATGTATGAGGTATTTCTTTTTAAAGAAAATGAATTTTTGTGTTAGGTTGTCCATCTAGTGCTTTAAGAATTCTGGTCAATGCGTTTGGCCAACGTTATCGATAGGGATTTCCTAAACGTTGTAATGAGACAGTCAGACACGGTAAATTGAGTTTTAGTTAGTAAAATTTGAAAATAATTAATATGGTCAAGAATTAATTTTATTTTAATTGTTTAATAAAACCATTGAACCATAGTGAGTGTTGGAGGAGTGGCGAGGCAGTTCTGATTGTTTAATCAACTCTGCAGCCAATCGATGTGGTCATTCACTATAAATCGATGGTGAGGCAATATCCTTATATTATTTGAAATTTGAGAAATTGAATATGGCAATTTGGGTAAGTAAAGTGAATAATTCTAATTTAGGGGATGTCTTAGTTAGAAGAAAATATCATTTGATGCTTTGATTAATAATATGATGTATTTAAGGTAAAAGATTACTACGGTTTGAAAATTAAAATATTAATTGAATATTTTAATACAAATTATTAATGATGACTATAAAAATTTATTTTGATGGATAATCAATAATCATCTCTTGATAATGCAAGAAATTAGTCATCTCTTCCAAAATGAGTTTTCATAGTTAATTGTTTTTAAAGCAAGATTTCGGAAAGTAATGAAAATATTTGCGCTTAATAAAATGTTTTGTGGTGATTATGTAAAGTTGATCATAATTTTATATGTATTAGCTTTCAAAGGAAAAAATGATCATTTAATAAATGATTTAGCAAAAAGTTTGTTTGAAATTGTAGTGTGAAATTAAAATGGTGTGGGAAAATTTCAAATTTCAAATCGATTTTAAAAGCTGAAATTTCATTTAGAAAAGTGTTGTACTAAAACAGCGATAACTAAAGATTTATAACTCCAAATGAGCTCAATCTTTTTGCAAATGAAAGAGCTTTCAGTAAGCATAAAATTTATTTTTACCACTTTTAAATATTTTGCTATTACTTAGTCTAAAATGGGTTTTAATGTGGATAGGCAATTAAGTCCTATTACAAAATTCTCTAAGATTAAGCTGAAAGTAAATTTAACATAACTTTCAAACCGTAAATCCGATTTTGATGACATTTACATTTCTAGAAAGCTCAGACTAATTGGAACAATTTTCATTTTTTAAGTTCTTTGGATTTTATTGTTTTCTTGGTCAAAACAGGTCTTCTTTTCAATAGGTCTGAAATGAAATTTATTTATTTCCCTTCAATGGTTAAGTGTAGCATTTTTTTATTTATGATCATGAACTAATATCATCTATTAGAGTTAAGTACAGGTGAAAAGAGGATAGATGAAATATATTTTGAGCAAAAATATCATAGATATAAGTTTATGCAAAACCACTTTAAAATGCTAAAAGGGAAAGGTATGTTTTCGGATTAATTTTAAGAGTTAATTGATGATATATTGTGTTTTCTACATAATGGTCGATGTATATCATATAAATCATTTTTATAATATTGTATATGGCCCTCCATACAAAGGAGACTCCGCCGATTTTTTTGAAAACTTCTAACACTTAGAAAATTTGAGAAACAAATTGAAAAAATATATGTTGCAAATTAGAGAATACCTATGGAAGAATTAGAGAATAAACCACATTTTGGTTGATCTATCTTGTCTCTTTGTTTCTATCTTGTATTGGTGTGGTTCCTTTCGTAGTGTCATACAGAAATCATATCAATAATAATTTTGTTGGTTAGAGTTTGAGTTGGATTCGTGCTAAATCCCAACTCTACTCAAGGAGCTTTTGAGAAATCAATTTCATTCAAGTAATCTTTTATGTGTAGCATCTTATTGAATTTCTATTTCGAAGGTGAGTTGCCTTCGAAATTTTATGTGTTGCTCGAAAAATTCAATGGTTTGCTAGTCTAAATATTAGCTCTTTAGAAGCCGTAGAATTAATCGAGCGAGCCTTGTCTTGGTTTTCTACCATCCTATCTTGAGAGTGTGAGAATTTCTTTTAAACTTGAGCTAGTTTATCCTTCCTTTGATTGATGAAATTAATAGGTTGAATACAAACTCTTCCCTAGAAATTGGGAGGACGCAATTTTATTAAGGAGGAGAGTCTGTAATAATCCCGGCTTTGGAGATTATTTGTTACTATTAAATTATAATGGTAGTTATAATTTAATATTTTAAATTAAAATATAATTGAAAATTCTAGATTGCTTATTTGGGGTAAACAATGAATTTTGTAAATAAAATGTGAAAATAAAGTTTTGAAAACTTTATCCTGGGTATTTGTGAGAATAATGAATGAATATGATTTATTTAGTGAAAATGCAATAAATCTTGTATTTATAGCCAATTGCCTCTTTTCATAATTTTGAACGGAAGTATTTGATTTTAAAATATTTTTATTTTAAATAAAAAGGTGAAATTTGATTTAAAAATAAGTTTTGATCATAAAATTGACAGAGAATGCTTTATTGTATATTGTTACACAAGAAAATTATTTTTGTGCAATTTTTGGAGTTAAAAATAGTATTATATCTAAATATTTGTGTTAAGTTGGGTATTTAAATATAATAAGAGTTTTTAATAATGAAAATAATTTTTTTAGACCTAATTTATCTTTTATTTTGTTGAAAAAATGTTTGTTAAAACATAGGAATGTATTTGTGTGATTTTATTGTGTTGAAATCTTGTAAGTATAAGTAGTTTTGATTTAAATAAAAGAGCATTAGTTTAATTGGTGATAATTAGTATCTTAGGGTAACTAATTGTTATTGGGTCTAAGCCCATTTTTATCTCTAACCTGAAGTAAAGAGGAAGCTTCTCTTCCTTAAACAAAGTACGTACAGTACAAACTTCAGCTAACCAGAAACAAAGAAGAGAATTTAGAAAACCCTTTCCCTCTTCAATCCCTAAGCCAAAATCTTCAAATTATTCAACTCCTTTGCTAAAATTAATCAAATTAAAGACAATAAAATCAGGTAATCACTCTAAAATCAAAGATGGTTTCATCAATTCTTGATTTTGTGAACTTGAACCTGTTGTAACTTATGTTTTCTCTATGCATGTCTGTAAACAATCAATTTCTAGGTTCTTAAAGCATATACAAGGCAAAAGCTCAAACTTTCTTCAGATTTCCTCAAGTTTGATCTGAATTTTGTTAAGGTGAGTATCAAAACTCACATTTTCTAGTATAGATTGAGATTTCAAAATTAGAAATCTCAATTTTATTTTTGTTGCATGTTCATTTGTGAATCACTGTCAGTAAATTGGGCATATCTATTTCGTTTTAAATCGGAATTTGATTTTGTTTGAAGTTTTAAAAAGCTTGAAAAGAGTGATAACTTTTAATTTAAACACTTTTATAAATTCTGAGCATAATGGGTTAAAAAACCCAATACAAACTTGCTACCCTGTCACTGTAAAACTGTGGCTTTCTATGCTTAATGTCATTGATAATTTCAGCATATCTTTCTCATTTGATGTCCGAATTAGACGAATCATGATGTTACTGAAAGCTAAGATTATCCGCTACAACTTTTATGTTTTGGTTTTTGTTAAATTTTGATGTTTACATGGTTGAAAGTTCATTCTAGTATCGTTGTCCCGAAACTAAAACGACATTTGTAGTGAACTTTGGATCTGGAACTTGTTTTGGCCATAGCTTTCATGTTTCTCATCCAATTTCAATAATTTTAGATGTTCTGGAAAGCGTAGACTATATGCTGAATGTTTCATGTTTTGATTTTATTGAAATATCGAAGTTAGCTTGGTCAAAACTATATTTGTTTGTTGCTGTCCCGAGAGAAAAACAACAGCAACAACTATCATTGACCTGAGAATTGTATTAGCTTATTTTTGCTCTCATTCTTGTTCGATTTTGATGTTGCTTTTGAGATGTTTTGAGAGCTATGATACCTATCTATAGGCTAGTCATATTTGGAGAATTTGAAATTCAAATTATATAGAATTCTAATTGGTTTTGGGTTAAATTTAAATTGAATTCGTATTGAATTCAAGTTATCGGTCTAGGTGCGATAGGCTAGTTATATTTGGAGTATTTGAATTCGAATTATATAGAATTCGAATTGGTGTTGGGTTAAATTTAAATTGAATTTGTATTCATATTGGTTTGTAATAAATGGACATTTAAAATTATTATTATATAGTTTTAAAATTATTTTTCTAATATAAAATCTATTTATTTCCTGTAACAAATGAATTTCAAATATTGGTTTTATTAATCTTTTTGGGAAATAGTTTTAAAAGCTCGTTTTCTCTAGTAAACTATTTTGAATATAAAACATACACTTTTACACTATTCGAACGTATGAGAAAGAGAATTAAATGATTTAGTAAAACACGTGTTATGGGACATGTCATTTACTATTTCGGTTAATTCCGGACTTGTGCGGTCAAAGCTATTTGAGATTATTGATTCTGAGATGTTCTGCTATTTTATAGCGTATTTTGAGTTTTATAATTCCTATTTATTAGAATTATTTAAGATGGCCAATATTTGGCAAGTATTATGGTTTGAGATCTCTTATGTAGGAGTATGGTGAGAACCATTACGATGTTTTATTTACTTGCCAATGATATAAGGCAAGTCTTAAGTATATGATTTCATATTTTGAGATATATTGTTTATAAGGAACCATCACGATGTTTTCACTTGTCGATGAGATGAGACAAGTTACGATGTCATTTAATATTTGTCGATGAGATGAGACGAGTATGGTGTCTTTTTACCACTCGCCAATGAGATGAGGTGAGATTTGATTTTCTGAGTTTTATTATGCTTCTAGTGTGGCATCGACTAGGAGCTAGTAAGCTGCTAAGGCGAACGTGTGGTATGAGACACACATGAACACCTTTTGGATTCCTATCTGTGAGTTTGTGACACATTCACGATGTTTACCTAATAGAATAGCTTTGAGAGGTGTTAGCGGCCTTGTCATGAGGACGAACTTCTTTAGAAGGTGTTTGCGACCTTGTTAGGGCTGACAAAATTTCTTGGAGAGGTGTCAGCGACCTTGTCATGAGGATGAACTGCTTTGGGAGGTGTTAGCGACCTTGTCTGAGGCTTCGCCCATCTGAGTTTAGCACGTGTAGCATTGCTTCGGCATTACAATCGGGGATTTGGTTAATCCAGGTTTTTTGGGTTTTCTGTTTTATTGTGATTTCACCATTTTAAGATGTTTTATTACATCGATAGCCCTGTGCTATATACGATGTTATATATGTGGTGATTTTATTTCTGATGTTTTGAACTCTTATTGAGTTCCTTGAGTCATGAGTTTGGATGATTTCATGATTTTATAGGATATTCTGGGTTTTTCCGTTTTGGTGAGTTGAGATTGAGATTTATATACATTTATACCAATGAGATGAGGCATAATTGAATTTGGAGATTCTTCTATATTTGAGTTTTGGATCATCCTATTTGAAAATATTTTATGTTTTCCATTTTGCGAGATTTATATTGATGTTTCTCCTTTTACGGAGATATGGTTCACGGAAACCATGTAGACATTTTGGGATGTCGCTGATGATATGAGGTGAATGTTTATACTATTTGAGTATTATTATTAAATTTACCTCTTTTGAGGTCTTTGTATACTTAAGTGACATTAGTTCACTTAAATCATGGGTTGTATTCTTTATGTTGCCTTTTCTCATTCGAAAAGAATTATCACCTTGTGTCTTATGCTTCATATTAATGTCTATCCTCATTAACTGATCTTTTTAGCTAGACTGACCCGTATATTTTGTACTCGGGTCAGACCGAGTTGTTTCAGGTAAGCTATCAGATACCGAACTTAGCTTTGATGCATCTACTTGGATATCAGCCTAGCACTTTTGTGTAGTTTATATTTCTTTCCACTTGACTCTGATATGTAATTGATTAGATGTATATAGTGTGGTCTATGTACCACTTTTGTGTATCAGTTTGTATCATACAGGGATATACCTGTGTATATGTATTTATATATATGATGATTACTGTTTGTGATGTGATATGCATTCTGTTATTGTATTTTGTACTGATAGATCCATTATCCACCTATAGTTTTGTATTAAGCATTTATTGGATATGTCGATTCACTTGAAATAGAAAAGATATAGAGCATTTATCGACGTATGCAGTAGATGTTTAGGACAATATTATAGATGGTTGCTCCTAACTAGCATTATTCTTCGCATTAGCAGATAGAATTACCCAGTAATTCTCTTTGTTAATGTGGGCCTCGGGGTGGGGCGTCACAGGGCTTACGGTGGATGTAACATTTCCGAATTAAAGCCAAGTTTAAGTTGACAATTAATTTAATTTTGAAATTAAATTGTGAAATTATTTGTGAATTAATTAGAAAATTTCCAGAATAAATAATTTTTTTAGATTACAAATAGAATTTTGGTTTGAAATTTAAGAGTAAGTATTTTATAAATAAATATTGGATTTAAAAATAAATGTATTGGAAATAAAATAGAATTTTAAAGTTTTTATTTTAAAGTTAATAAAAGTTATTTTCTAATTTTAATATATTAATATTTGGCAGATGTAATTTGAGAATTAGTCTAATAATTTTCAAAAGGTTATTTTAAGTTGAATTCTCTTATATATATATATATATATAAATGTGATTATTTACTATTAAATCATTCTCTTTTAAAAGTTATGCAAATATAAAAATATAAGAAAATAAAAACTAAACATTTAAAACAAAAACATATGTTAAGATGTGAAAATATAAATGCATAAAGGATTAAAACAAAATTTATAAAATAATTTGAATTAAGGATATAAACACAATTTAATTCACATAGAACATTTGTAAGAAAATTAAAATATGAAATTACAAGTGTTAAACTGAATGGACAAGTGGCATTAATCTTTTCTTGAAATAAATTAAAATTTTATAAGCTACATTCATTTTTTTCTCATATTTTCAACATCAAAACTAAATCAGTAAATAAAATAAAAAGAAAACAAAATCATCTCAACCTGAAGCAAATCAGGTTATAAATCCAATTCAAAAACCTGTAAATCAACTATTCTTCAAACCTGGGAAAGAAGAAGATTCAAAGCAACTAAGTCAGGAATAAAACGAATACAAACTTGAAAACAAAAAACTAGAAAAAAACAGAATGCAAATCAAAATTTAAATATGGAATCAAAATTTTAGCCTTTAACCTGGGATCAAGCTTCAGATCTAAAGCAACAGCATCAAGCAACAAAGCCTGTAATCGAGCAGGGATCAAGTCTGGAAACTAAGCCAGGCTTCAAAGTAAAACAAGATCAAACAGTAAAAAGATCAGATCAATTTTCAAGTCCAAAACAAAATTCCATTTCTCTGCTTTATCAAACTCCAGGTGAGCAAACTTTCCTTTTTTCTGATCTTTGATCTGATGTTGTGATGAATGTTGAACTGAAGTTGTAAATATGTTTGTATGTATGCAAATATGCATGTATATATATAGAAATGGGTGTGTGCATGTCTGTATACACCTCTGTTTAGAGGTTACAGGCACAAGTTAATTGCGAAAATTTAAATCTCTCAATCAAGTCAGTATTAATCTTTGACATTTAAATGAAAATTGTTTTTTGAAATATAAAGATGATTATAAAAATAGTTTCAAATGTATATATGGAATGAATATTTTAAAATTTGAAAACTACAGTGATAAACAAATTTTATCAGAAATCCAAGTATCAAGATTTTAAATTGCAGTTATATGTTTGGATTCGCACTTGAATTTTATGAATTTTGATGACAATATTAAAATTTTCAAGTAAGTATTTGGATAGAATATGCGAGATGAACGGAAGGTGAGTTTTGGTCGAATTCAGGTGATCGAGAGTTCCGGTGGTTATGGGGTTGAGGCTAGAGCATGCTTATAGGCCAGTGACCTAGGGAAAAATAGTGGAAGCGTTTATAGGTGAACGTGGCGGCGGGTGGACATCGAACTAGGGTTCGACTTTCTTTTGGGTTTGCTTGAGTTTCGGTGATTACTGCAGCGTCGATGGTGAATTCTAGGCCATCGCACCTAGGGGAACAGGAGGAGGAGGTTCTGATGAACTCCTGGACGCGACGGCGTGGTTGCAGGTGGTCGGAGAAGGCCTGGCGTGGTGTTATTCGCTGATCGGTAGTTTCCAGTGTGTTTCGTGGGTAGCAGTTTTTCGAGTTTCGTTCGAAATCATCGAATTGGGTGATGGATGGGGACGAGTCGATCATCGTCGACATGGGAATGATGGCAGCAACGATCGTCGAGGCTCCGGCGTCTCGTGCACGCGCAAAGTCCTGTGCATCTGAAGATTTAGTGGGGGTAGACGTATGCTGCTCGAAGTTGATCTCGAGGCTTTGCTGTTGTGGCTCGAAAACGTGCTAGAGTAGAATGATGGGCGCACCGGTTTTTCCTAAAAACTTAAATTAATTTGTATAGTTGAAAGGCATATGGGTGAGATTGGGAGGGAACCCGAAGTGAAGGGCTTGTTGACTCGGGGGTGGACTCGAGTGGGTCTCGGGTTCACTGTAAAAACAATTTTTACTTTAAAAACCAGATTTAATATCTAAAACGTTTTTAAAACTATGTTTTTAAAAATAACCGTCTTAATTTAAAAATGAATAATTAAAGGGTTAAGAAAGTTTTGTTTAAAGAAATTAAGTCCTTTGATTTTGGGATCAATATTTATAATTAATTCTTATATTATTTTTAATTAAAAAGTTAATCAAGATAAAATGTTGTTTTAGTAAAACCTTAATCTCTTAAATAAATTTATGGTTAAAGTAATTATGAAGTTTATTAATCAATTTTTTTAATGATTTATCTTTAGATTAATTAAGTATATAAGTAAAATCTAAGGATGATTAAAGATTTAATTAAAAGAAATTTAAGGTTAATTAATTTATAATTAAGGATTAATTAATGATTTATTAATGAAGGTGATTAAGATTTAATTTATTAATAATTAAGGATAATTAATTAATTAAAGATTCATTAAATGAAAGTGATTAGAGACAATCAACTATTGTAATTAATTAAGATTGATTAATTAAATGGTAATTAATTAAGGGTTAATTAATTTATTGATTAACTAATTAAGGATAATTAATTAAGAGTAATTAAATAATTATGATTAATTCTCTAATAATTAAAGCTTGACTAATTTATTAATTGAGGTTAATTAATAAATAATTGAGGGATAATTAATTAACATAAATTGTAATTAATTAATGTTAATCAACCATGATTAGTGATTAATCTGGTTTTAATTGATAATACGATTAATTAACTTTACTTATGGATGTTTAGATTTGCATGAAATGTTTGAATTGTTGATATCTCTGCTGTGTAATGCTTTGTGATATGAATTTTTTTAATTCAAGTTGCGATGAATGTAATTTATTTTATCTGTGATAAATGTATATTATTTATCTATGAATCTGTGTATGGAAGATAAGTGTTATAGAGATATATCGCTTATCTATAATTACTGTGCTTGAATCTGTGATGATTGATGATGTTGCACTAATGTGTAAAACCCCTGGACTACACCATACACACACAAATATGGATTACATGAGGAGATTAGTTAAGTCACAGATTTTTGAAATGGTTTTAAAAATTGAATTTTGAATCCAAACGGTTTTGGAAATAAAATTGGATTAAACGTGAAAAGCTTTTGAAAGGAGTTTGAAGATAAAAGTTATTTTGAATAACTTGATAAGGTTTTAAAATTTAAATATTTTGATTTGAATTTGAATTCAAGATTTAAAATTGAATTCCATGTTTGGAAATTATGGTTTAAAGAGGTTATACAAGAATGTGTTTATATGGGGTTAACCATTTTAAAGATATTGTTTTGGGAATTTGAATTTAACCCAAGGGTGTTAACTTATATAAATGAAATCAGATTTTTCCGAAACAAAAACTATTTTTTTCAAATGATAAAAGCTTTCATATAAGGAATGAATTTCCAAATTGTGTTAAAAGAATTTCAAGTTTGAAACGAAAATGATTTTCCAAGTTATGAATGAATCTTTGGAAATGATTTGGAAAACTACGAATTAAATCTTTGATTTAAAGACTGGATGTGTTAATCCGATTTGAAGTGGAAATTGTTTTGAAATCTATGAATGAATCTTTGTGAAAAATCGATGAACTTTGTGAAGTGAATCTTTTTGTTTAAAGATTTGGAAACGGTAATTTGTTTAAACCATTTGAAGAAAGATTTTTGGGTAATAAGTTGTGACTTAATTGAAATCCCAATATCCATATGTTTTTAAATATTGCGCTCATAATTCGGTTTAGCTCGGAGAGGATCTTGTGTCATATAACCCATTTCGAATAATGATACGACATTATGGATAGCATTGGAAGACCGGTGGTGAAGTTTGGGTGTTTCCAAAAAGAAAAGAATAACCCGTCGAATGACTCTGCACTGAGAAGCTATGGTATAGAGATCTTCATATGTGATGGGGAGTTCGATCGGGATTGTGAATACCCAGATTGCAAGGGCTTCTTTGAAAGTGCCTTCGGTTCTGTTCGAACCTTGAACAGACTTGTATGGATGTGTGTCTGACGTTACACTTTGAGATGTAAAGCTGGTTTCTATCAAATACATTTCTGTTTAGTGTGGAGATTTATTCTCTTAGCTTAACACTCTTCTATGAGATGTACGAGCTCACAGGTTATGTAATTGTTGGTTACTAGTGATACATTCCCAATTTGGTAATGTGGCATACAAAGTGCTGCTGATCATTTGTTGATCGAAGCATGGCTTTGTGGACGAGACTGCATCAGGACCTCTGTAACGACCCAGAATTTCTATTAATTAAAATTTATATATTTAATTGATTTTAAAAATTAATAAGTGAAGTTTATAAGTCGAAAAATTTTTATTTCGAATATCTGGATTTAATTGGATAATTAAATCGATAATTTAATATTTGAAAATACAGAAATAATTGAAAATTGGGTTAAATATGATTGAAAACGATTTGTAAAATTTTACTATATCATATTGGAGTTAGAATGATGTTATAGAACTTTTAAAATCGAATTAAAAGTTAATTTGTGAAAATTGAATATTTTAATATTTAATTGACGAGTTAAAATAGCCATTTTTCGAGCAGTCTCGGATTTCGACGAAACAGTTTCATCGGATCCGCAATGTTATATTATTTAAGATTTCAAATTTCGTGTCAATCAGATTTACCGTTAGTCGGGGCAAGCCAAAACGCATAGAAAATTAGTTTAATCGGTTTAATTTAAAATCGATCGTTTATTGCCGTAACTCGCACAAATGATCGAATTAGCCTCCGAAACCTATTCCATTGTGTTTGGAACGTGGGGTAAACCCTAGAAAGGTCAGCCAGCACGCTTCGTTTGGAGTTCGAAAAATTTCGGATGAATAGTAATTTGAGAATTTTTCTATAAAAGGACCCCCATTCTTCAATTTTGCAATAAACTCTAACCCTATCAGCCCTAGCCGCCATTTTTCTGTCTATGGCCAGAATTTAATCTCGTTCTTCCCCTAAAATCTCCAAATCTGCAAACGATTAGCAAAAGTCTTCAACTACAAACTTCTAGAGGATGATGAGAGCTTCAAATCCGTACGGAGATGATCGTCAATGGAGCAACGTGGAGGGAGCTGTAAGGCCACGTTCGTGCTCGTTCTAGGCACGTTTTTCGAGATGATAGGAGGGCCGAGCTTCGTATGGAGCTAGGTGGATATGCGGGGTGTTGCAAGCTTCAAGGTGAGGGTGGTTAATCGTCGTCTAGATCGAAGAATTGGGAGCGTAATTCATGTGAATTTCGGCGGCAATGGGTAGTTTGGTTGCGTGTTTTTCTGGGGGGAAGAAGAAATGGAGGGACGGCTTGATGTTGGAGTTTGAAAACATGCGGCCCAGATCAAGTGTAGGTTTTAAAATTTAATAAAAATTGAAATTAATGTATAATATAAATTCCTGTAAACTTATAAATGTCATAAAATTATCATACGAGATCGAAAAATGACGAAACAAGTTGCGTTGGCTTCGTTTTGTTGAGCACTACGCAATGGAACTGGATTGGAGTCGTTTGGAGCTAGTATGAATTTCAGGTAAAATTAAATGCGTGTTTAATTTTATTCAAAATAAAACGCTGGAAATTGAAAGCAATGTGAGAGCTTCTCACTCAATCGAATTGTTTCGATTTAAATTTTAAACATTTAGATTTAAAATTGTTGATTGTATGCTTGGATGATAAATTATTATCTGTTATTGATTGAAATAGACATTATATGCCGTATATTAAGCGGATGTTATTTATTAAAAACATATACCGCGATAATTCCAACTTGCATGGAATTGGTATTATATATGTACTTGGAGTTGATTTTCCCGCATTATATAGCGGATGAGACCCTATTGCGCTGCATAATAGCGGATAATATTTTATAGATCCCATATACCACGATATTCCGTATTGGAACAGAATTGGTATTGTGCTAACATCTGTGGATGCAGGGAAACAGGTTGGAGGGATCCAACTGGATTCCTCAACTGTATTTATTTATTTACAGATATTGTGATATTTGTTGATTATCATATTGATATATGATGTTTTGATTGTCGTGATTGATCTATTGTTGCTGTTGCAGCATTGGCCTATTTTTGGAGTTTTGAAAATATTAAAGTAACGAATTTGAATTTAAAAGGATTTTAAAGTATTTTTTGGAGGTATACGTTTATTAAATTTTGAATTGTTTTAAATAAATAAACGTTATAATTTTTATTACTATAAAAGTTATATTTTGGAAAATAATACTTAAGTATGATTTTGGAGTTATATATAAGCTTTAATAACGATTTTTAAATTATAAAAAAGATTGGTTTATTTAAATTGAGATTTCTGAATTATTATAAACGATTTATATAAAAGATTTATAAAATCGATATTTATAAATTAAAATATTGGAATTATAAAATGAGTTTTTATAAGTGTTAAAATGAAATAAAAAATGGATTTCATAAGTAAATGAAATTTATAGATTTATAAATTGTGAAATTTTAAAATGAATAGATTTTCGTAAAATAAAAGATTATAAGTAATTAACTTATAAATTAGATTTTTGGTATAAAATTGAGTTATAAATTCAATTGGTAAATAAAAGTGATTTTATAAGTTGAAGTTTTTATAATATATATATATATTTGGGAATTTATAAACGTTGTTTTATAAATCCGTAATCAATTGAATTTGATAAATTAAACATAGAAGTTTATAAAGGGGGATATATTCGCTATTTTGGATAGCAAATTATCAATTATATGATAGGTGTAGTAATGAAGAGTTTGGTTGGGAATTATATCCACGATTTTGGACAGTGGATAATCTTTTAATAAATGTGTAGAAAAACTGAATTGGGAAAATAAAATATATGCACGATTTTGGACAGTGAATATATTATTAAAGAAAATGGATATGTTTTTGGGGAAGTGATATTATAAAACGAAGTTAATTGTTTTGAAGTTGTATTAAAATGGATTAACTATCGAAACCATAGATTTCAACATTTATTGTTGAAATAGACGTTTTCAAGAAATAGAAGGAAATAATGGACTATAACACTGTTGTTATAGTTAATGATTTCTGAAACGAAATGTTTTATATAGTATTGAGATTTATATATCTATCGAAAATTTCGAATCCCTATATTTGTAATTTTGGGTCGTCGTAACTATGTTTTACGCAATATTTCATTTTGACTCAAATAAATGTGTTCAAGAGAATGTTTTCCTTAAAGAATGAAATATATATACACTTAATTGTAATTTAAGTATATTGAATATTTTCCAAGTGTTGAAAATAAATGGATTTGTGAATTACTTATTATTAAATAAGTATGGAAATATTTTCCAATATGATGTGAATATTTTGAGATTTTATCTTTTAAAGATAAATTGAAAATGAATATTAGAAATCAATTTGGAAATCGTATATTCATAGATATTTTGGAATTGTAAATTCATTATGGAATTTATAAAAGAAAGAGAAATTTGTTAAATAATAAACGTTGATTTATTTTTGAAGTGTGGAAATAAATTTACGGATTTGGAACGTAAATATAAAGTAAATCGGTAAGGATTTATTTAATTGGTTTAAATGAACCATTTTGAAATGAAAATGAATAAAGATTTGTGAACATATCCCGTGTAGGGAAACGATTTGAAATTTGTTTTCAAAAGTTGTAAAGGTGAAAAGTGATATAAAATTTGTTTTCAAATGGTTAAAGTGTGGAAATTATACATCTAGTAAAGATATTTTGGAAAATAAATAATTTGGTAAATTATTTCGAATATGGTGATGTTGTGCATGCCTATTGATAGTTAAATAACCGACTATCAATATTTACCTTTGAATGGGTATTTGTTGTGATTTGCTTGAATTTGAATGCTACACTTATTTTTAAAATAAGCGCTCACTATTCAGGTTAGCCGGGAATTGAGAATCCTTGGATATAGATCGGTTATGATCAGGGAATGACATATTCGTGTCAGTAGTTACCCAGTTTGAAGGGTAACCCGTAACGTTAGGTTCTCGGGTCGTCTTTCCAGTGGCGTACCCATGTGGCAATGGAATGTTCCTTGGCCTGACATTTGTTGGAAATCCAAACTCTAATACGCATCTTGTACGGTTTTATTTATAGAACCTGCCATTTACTTATGGTGGTCACGACTGTTTAGATGGTAGCTATAGTAGGCATACGATAATGGTCATCTGTTGGCTAAGATTTATATCTTTACTTTCGAAATGATTTTTCCTACACTATGCACTAGCAATAATATCAAATATTTCTTTTTAATGCGTATCAAGCATCTTTGACTATCATAAGGAGAAATCTCCTCCGATTCTGCGTTTGCATTGTGTGTGTGCGGGAGGCATTACGGTGGTCTCATTTTCCAAAAAGCATTCCGAATCAAATTTGAAAAAAAATAATATTTCTTTGTTGTTTTTAAAGATAAACTGTTTTAAGTTCTCACACCAGTCCCATGACTGACCTGGAGTTTATTGTTTTCCTTCCTAAACTCCGGGTGCCCACCAATTTCCACACGGACAATCAAGAGTTAGATTATCAGGTCATTCTGGATTCGGGAGTTGCTGTAGAAATCTGGAGGCAAGCTGGATGGCGTAGTATATTACTAGTATATGTTGTATTTCTTTTTCGCTTTTTTGTTGTTGTAAACTCTGATAATGTTATGTAATGTGATGTAATGTAATAACTGGTATAGTTCTTTGTTTAAAGATTATTCATTTATCTATTATATGTTGTTCCGCTGCGAATTGAGATTCTGATATTGTTCTGTTGTTTCTTTCTGTTATGTTCTATCTTTTTCTCTCTTCTTCTATCTTTTTCTTCTTCTTTAACCATGACATTTCGGTTTTTCGGCATTCGATTGCTCGACAGTTGATACAATGGACGTATTAATGTCGGTTTTCGAGCGTCGAAAAATCGCGATCGTTACATTTGGTATCAGAGCATATGGTTGAGCGACAACCATGGCTCTGTTGGGAGTTACTCATTATAGGTAGAGTCAGCAGTACTCTAGAATGAGTTTGAGTGTAATGATAGGTACGAGCGCGTATTTGTTAGTGAATATAAATTGTTTTATATTGTGATGATTGATTTGTTGAGTGGTATATGGATTCTGGTCAATACGAGTAATTAACGTTATTGATAGGGATCACTAAACACTTGTACAGAATAATTTGACACGATATTGTTTTAAATTAGGGTAAATGAAATAATTTTACCTTGATTATATTTTATATATAAAGGGATAATATTTCAGAATTATTAAAGTGTATATGAATTGATTGTTTGGTTGTTAAATATGTTAAATAAAAACAACAACTGTAAAAGAATAAATTGTATAAGCAAATGAATTATAAGTATGAAGTTATAATTAATATGATTTACACTTGTGAAATAATCTTATATATAAGAAGTGAAATTATATAAGTAAAAGATTTATAAATGTGATTTACACTTTTGAAATAATCTTACAAGTAAGAAGTGAAATTATATAAGTAAAAGATTTGTAAATGTGATTTATAATCTAAAAACAAAATTCCAGAGAAGTGTTTTGAAAGGATTTGATATTTTCGGAAAATTGTTTTGGAGAAATTAAAGCACTAAACTCTTTTCGGTCGCTGGAAAATAATTCCGATGATGATTGCAACATTATCGGTGTTCATTTTCGGGTTTCCAAAAGAGGGATTGCTGCCAAATTGTTTTAAATGAAAGTTGTTTGGAAAATTTGGGTTTGGATTTTGAAATTCAAGATTAATTGAACTGGTTTCAAAAATGGTTTTGAAAGATTGAAAAGACTCTAGAATGGCATATAAAATGATTGGAATACAATTATTAAGTTGAAAAATAAATTGTGAATGAATAAATAAAATTTGCAAATGCAAGAAAATGAAATTGAAATCCATTTCGAATTGGTAAGTAAATAGAACTGGAATATGAACCTGAATTGGATTTATAAGTGGAAATTTAAGTTAAGCTAAACAAATGATGTTTGAAATGGAATATAACTTAAGTGAAGTTGAATAAAGTTGATTTTGGTGTCGAAGTAAATTAATAAGTGAATTAATGAAATGAAGTCATTAAGAATTTGAACTTGAGTTAGATAAATGAAATTCAACTTTATATTGTTAAAGGAGTTAGCAATTGAATTGATAAATGGATGAAATTTTAATCAATCAAATGTAAAAGAATTGATAAGGGATTATGAATGTAAGTGCTAATTCATTAGAAGCTAATGAAGTTGAGAAATTGAATAATTGAATGGAAGTCAATTTAATATCAACCAATTGGAATTAAAAGTGTTGAACCAAATTGAATGTAAAGAAATGTAAATTGAATAATTTGGTTATGTTGGTTATGATTTGGTTTTTATACGATTGTTAGTTGATTGTATATAATTCATTAAGTGTTAATGAAATTGAATTAATGAAATGGAAAGCTAAAGAAATTAAAATCAAATTGGAAGTTAAGTGAATCTTAAACAGAATTGAATTTGATTTGGAAGTAAACCAACTTGAATGTAAACTAGTGAATGATTGCTAATTAAATATGAATAAATGAATGTTAGTAAAAACATCCAATGTTAATGAATCAAATGGGATTTAAATTGGAAAACCAATTCAATGAATATTAATGAGAAGTGAATTTATATTTATTTGGTTATGGATGTTAGTTAAATGCTAGTTGGATGATGGTTGCATTTGTTGCTTTTGTTGCATTTGCTAGGTTGGCACATGTAGTTGTTATGTTTCTATATGTTGTATATTGATATTATTTTCATATATACATGTTCTCATTTGTTTGATTGAGTGTATAGTAGGTGCGAATGGCTTATGCTTCGCATTTGGAGCTCGCTTTCGCGCTATATTAGCCATATATGCTCGCTAATAATATATAAGGTACATATCTCGGATTACATATCGTACTTTTACACTTTTTTCCCTGCGAGTTGCCTCATTACTTGATGAGATGTATATTTGTGATATATATATATTGTCATTTTTTTTAGATCGAGCCGCGCAATGGAGACGCTGGTGAAATTTTCTGAAAATTTAAGACGTTAGAAATTTTTTCGAAATTTTGGAAAATTTTGAAAACTATAACTAAGTTGGATTTGGAAACTTAGTAAAGTGGTTGCAAGAGGTTGAACTATTGGACTTTGGGAATGTTAAACACTCAAATGAATTTGAAATTTAATTCGAATGATTTGTTTTGAAAAGTTAATGGATTCTGTAACTTTTTCTTACTTGGTAATTTCGAGGACGAAATTCTTTTAAGGAGGGAAGTTTGTAACGACCCAGAATTTCTGTTAATTAAAATTTGTATATTTAATTGATTTTAAATATTAATAAGTGAAGTTTATAAGTCGAATAAATTTTATTTCGAATATCTGGATTTAATTGGATAATTAAATCGATAATTGAATATTTGAAAATACAGGAATAATTGAAAATTGGATTAAATATGATTGAAAACGATTTGTAAAATTTTATTATATCATATTGGAGTTAGAATGATGTTATAGAACTTTTAAAATCGAATTAAAAGTTAATTTGTGAAAATTGAATATTTTAATATTTAATTGACGAGTTGAAATAGCCATTTTTCAAACAGTCTCGGATTTCAACAACACTAGTTTCATCGGATCCGTAATGTTATATTATTGTAAGATTTCAAATTTCGTGTCGATCGGATTTACCGTTTTCCGGGGCAACCCAAAACACATAGAAAATTAGTTTGATCGGTCTAATTTAAAAGCGATCGTTTATTACCGTAACTCGCACAGATGATCGAATTAGCCTCCAAAACCTATTCCATTGTGTTCGGAACGTGGGGTAAACACTAGAAACATCAGCCGGCACGCTTCGTTTGGAGTTCGGAAAATTTCGGATGAATAGTAATTTGAGAATTTTTCTATAAAAGGACCCCCATTCTTCAATTTTGCAATAAACCCTAACCTATCAGCCCTAGCCGCCATTTTTCTGTCTATGGCCAGAATTTAATCTCGTTCTTCGCCTAAATTCTCCAAATCTACAAACAATTAGCAAAAGTCTTCAGCTACAAACTTTTAGAGGACGATGAGAGCTTCAAATCCATACGGAGATGATCGTCAATGGAGCAACGTGGAGGCAGCTGCAAGGCCGCGTTCGTGCTCGTTCTAGGCGCGTTTTTCGAGATGATAAGGGGGCCGAGCTTCGTATGGTTCTAGGTGGAGATGCGGGGTGTTGCGAGCTTCAACGTGAGGGTGGTTGATCGTCGTCCCGATCGAAGAATTGAGAGCATAATTCATGTGAATTTCGGCGGCAATGGGTAGTTTGGTCGCGTGTTTATCTAGGGGAAAGAAGAAAAGGGGGGACGGCCTGACGTTGGAGTTTGAAAACGTGTGGCCTAGATCAAGTGTAGGTTTTAAAATTTAATAAAAATTGAAATTAATGTGTATTATAAATTCGTGTAAACTTATAAATGTCATAACCTTTTTATACGAGATCGAAAAATGACGAAACAAGTTGCGTTGGCTTCGTTTTGTCGAGCACTACGCAATGGAACTGGATTGGAGTCGTTTGGGGCTAGTTTGAATTTCGGGTAAAATTAAACGCATGTTTAATTTTATTCGAAATAAAACGTTGGAAATTGAAAGCAAGGTGAGAACTTCTCACTCAATCGAATTGTTTCGATTTAAATTTTAAATAGTTAGATTTAAAATTGTTGATTGTATGCCTGGATGATAAATTATTATCTGTTATTGATTGAAATAGACATTATACGCCGTATATTAAGCGGATGTTATTTATTAAAAACATATACCGCGATAATTCCAACTTGTATGGAATTGGTATTATATATGTACTTGGAGTTGATTTTCCCGCATTATATAGCGGATGAGACCCTATTGCGCTGCATAATAGCGGATAATATTTTATAAATCCCATATACCGCGATATTCCGTATTGAAACGGAATTGGTATTGTGCTAACATTTGTGGATGCAGGGAAACAGGTTGGAGGGATTCAACTGGATTCCTCAACTGTATTGATTTATTTACAGATTTTGTGATATTTGTTGATTATCATATTGATATATGATGTTTTGATTGTCGTGATTGATCTATTGTTGCTGTTGCAGCATTGGCCTATTTTTGGTGTTTTAAAAATATTAAAGTAACGATTTTGAATTTAAAAGGATTTTAAAGTAATTTTTGAAGGTATATGTTTATTAAATTTTGAATTGTTTTAAATAAATAAACGTTATAATTTTTATTACTATAAAAGTTATATTTTGGAAAATAATACTTAAGTATGATTTTGGAGTTATATATAAGCTTTAATAACGATTTGTAAATTTTCAAAAAGATTGGTTTATTTAAATTGAGATTTCTGAGTTATTATAAACGATTTATATAAAAGATTTATAAAATTGATATTTATAAATTAAAATATTGGAATAATAAAACGAGTTTTTATAAGTGTTAAAATGAAATAAAAAATGGATTTCACAAGTAAATGAAATTTATAGATTTATAAATTGTTAAATTTTAAAATGAATAGATTTTCGTAAAATAAAAGATTATAAGTAATTAACTTATAAATTAGATTTTTGGTATAAAATTGAGTTATAAATTGAATTGGTAAATAAAAGTGATTTTATAAGTTGAAGTTTTTATAATATATATATATATATATATGGGAATTTATAAACGTTGTTTTATAAATCCGTAATCAATTGAATTGATAAATTAAACATAGAAGTTTATAAAGGGGGATATATTCGCTATTTTGGATAGCGAATTATCAATTATATGATAGGTGTAGTAATGAAGAGTTTGGTTGGGAATTATATCCACGATTTTGGACAGTGGATAATCTTTTAATAAATGTGTAGAAACACTGAATTGGGAAAATAAAGTATATTCACGATTTTGGACAGTGAATATATTATTAAAGAAAATGGATATGTTTTTGGGGAAGTGATATTATAAAACGAAGTTAATTGTTTTGAAGTTGTATTAAAATGGATTAACTATCGAAACCATAGATTTCAACATTTATTGTTGAAATAGACGTTTTCGAGAAGTAGAAGGAAATAGTGGACTATAACACTGTTTTATAGTAAATGATTTCTGAAAGGAAATATTTTATATAGTATTGAGATTTATATATCTATCGAAAATTTTGAATCCCTATACTTGTGATTTTGGATCGTCGTAACGATGTTTTACGCAACATTCGTTTTGACTCAAATAAATGTGTTCAAGAGAATGTTTTCCTTAAAGAATGAAATATATATACTTAATTGTAATTTAAGTATATTGAATATTTTCCAAGTGTTGAAAATAAATGGATTTGTGAATTACTTATTATTAAATAAGTATGGAAATGTTTTCCAATATGAAGTGAATATTTTGAGATTTTATGTTTTAAAGATAAATTGAAAATGAATATTAGAAATCGATTTGGAAATCGTATATTCATAGATATTTTGGAATTGTAAATTCACTATGGAATTTATAAAAGAAAGGGAAATTTGTTTAAAAATAAACGTTGATTTATTTTTGAAGTGTGAAAATAAATTTACGGATTTGGAACGTAAATATAAAGTAAATCGGTAAGGATTTATTTAATTGGTTTAAATGAACCATTTTGAAATGAAAATGAATAAAGATTTGTGAATATATCCAGTGTAGGGAAACGATTTGAAATTTGTTTTCAAAAGTTGTAAAGGTGAAAAGTGATTTGAAATTTGTTTTCAAATGCTTGAAGTGTGGAAATTATATATGTAGTAAAGATATTTTGGAAAATAAATAATTTGGGAAATTATTTGGAACATGGTGATGTTGTTTATGCCTATTGATAGTTAAATAACCGACTATCAATATTTACCTTTGAATGAGTATTTGTTGTGATTTGCTTGAATTTGAATGCTACATTTATTTTTAAAATAAGCGCCCACTATTCGGGTTCGTCGGAAAAGGACCTTTGGGTCGTATAACCCATTCCGAATATGTGATACGTTGTTATGGATTGTATTTGAAGACCGGTGTTGAAGACCGGATATTTTTGAAAACGGAAGGATTACCGTCGAATGATTCTGCATCGGCTGATCTCCAATATAGACGTTTTATCACCCTTAGTGACGGGAAGTCCGGACGTGATTAGTGAATATCCGGATTGCAAGGACTTCTTTGGAAGTGCCTTCGGTTCCATTCGATCCCAGAACGGACTTGTATGGATGTGTGTCTGACATTACAAATTGAGATGTAAAGCTGGTTTCTATCAAATATATTTCTGTTGGTGGCGGAGAATTTATACTCTTAGTTTAACACGCTTCTCTGAGACGTACGAGCTCAGAGGTTATGTAGTTGATGGTTACTAGTGATACCTTCCCAAATTGGTAATGTGGCATACGAAGTGCTGTTGAGCATATGTGATCAAAACACAGCTTTTGTATAAAGCATGGCTTTGTGGACGAGACTTCGTCGGACCTCACACCCCGAAAATGGTCAAAACAGGAAGGATGCAGCAAGGTTATTAGGGGGTAGTGCCCCTTTAGTGTATGTCATTCCTTCTGGATAGAGGTGGTATCATGGTATGGAGCCCAGATACTTAACCTATGTTGTTGCTGCAAATTTATTACTTTGTGGTTGTTGGAATCGAGGATCCTCGGATATAGATCGGTTACGATCGGGGAATGACATATTCGTGTAGTAGTTACCCAATTTGAAGGGTAACCCGGCCTTGTGTTGGCAGAGATCTAACCATAATGTTAGGTTCTTGGGTCGTCTTTCCAGAGGCGTACCCATGTGGCAATGGGAAGTTCCTTAGCCTGACCATTTGTTGGAAATCCAAACTTCAATACGCATCTTGTACGGTTTTAGTTGTAGAACCTGCCATTTACTTATGGTGGTCACCACAATTTAGATGGTAGCTATAGTAGGCATACTATAATGGTCGTATGTTGGCTAAGATTTGTATCTTTACTTTCGAAATGATTTTTCCTACACTATGCACTAGTAATAATATCAAATGTTTCTTTTTAATGCGTATCAAGCATCTTTGACTATCATAGGGAGAAATCTCCTCCGATTCTGCGTTTGCATTGTGTGTGTGTGCGGGAGGCCTTATGGTTGTCTCATTTTCCAAAAAGCATTGCGAATCAAATTTAAAAAATATATTTCTTTGTTGTTTTTAAAGATAAACTGTTTTAAGTTCTCACACCAGCCCCATGACTGAGCTAGAGTTTATTATTTTCCTTCCTAAACTCTGGGTGCCCACCAATTTCCACACGGACAGTCTAGAGTTAGATTATCAGGTCATTCTGGATTCGGGAGTTGCTGTAGAAATCTGGAGGCAAGCTGGATGGCGTAGTATATTACTAGTATATGTTGTATTTCTTTTCCGCTTTTTGTTGTTGTAATCTCTGATAATGTTATGCAATGTGATGTAATGTAATAACTGATATAGTTCTTTGTTTAAAGGTTATTGATTTATCTATTATATGTTATTCCGCTGGGAATTGAGATTCTGATATAGTTCTGTTGTTTCTTTCTGTTCTGTTCTATCTTTTTCTCTGTTCTTCTATCTTTTCCTTCTTCTTTAACCATGACATTTCGGTTTTCCGGCATTCGATTGCTCGAAAGTTGATACAATGGACGTATTAGTGTCGGTTTTCGAGTGTCGAAAAATCGCGATCGTTACATTTGGTATCAGAGCATATGGTTGAGCGACAACCATGGCTCTGTTGGGAATTACTCATTAGAGGTAGAGTCAGCAGTACTCTAGAATGAGTTTGAGTGTAATAATAGGTACGAGCGCGTATTTGTTAGTGAATATAAATTGTTTTATATTGTGATGATTGATTTGTTGAGTGGTATATGGATTCTGGTCAATACGAGTAATTAACGTTATTGATAGGGATCTCTAAACACTTGTACAGAATAATTTGACACGATATTGTTTTAAAATAGGGTAAATGAAATAATTTTACCTTGATTATATTTTATATATAAAGGGATAATATTTCATAATTATTAAAGTGTATATGAATTGATTGTTTGGTTGTTGGATAAGTTAAATAAAAACAACAGCTGTAAAAGAATGAATTGTATAAGCAAATGAATTATAAGTATGAAGTTATAATTAATAGGATTTACACTTGTGAAATAATCTTATATATAAGAAGTGAAATTATATAAGTAAAAGATTTATAAATGTGATTTATAATGTAAAACAAAATTCCAGAGAAGTGTTTTGAAAGGATTTGATATTTTGGGAAAATTGTTTTGGAGAAATTAAAGCACTAAACTCTTTTCGGTCGCTGGAAAATAATTCCGATGATGATTGCAACATCATCGGTGTTCATTTTCGGGTTTCCAAAAGAGGGATTGCTGCCAAATTGTTTTAAATGAAAGTTGTTTGGAAAATTTGGGTTTGGGTTTTGAAATTCAAAGGATAATTGAATTGGTTTCAAAAATGGTTTTGAAAGATTGAAAAGACTCTAGAATGGCATATAAAATGATTGGAATACAATTATTAAGTTGAAAAATAAATTGTGAATGAATAAATAAAATTTGCAAGTGCAAGAAAATGAAATTGAAATCCATTTCGAATTGGTAAGTAATAGAACTGGAATATGAATCTGAATTGGATTTATAAGTGAAAATTTAAGTTAAGCTAAACAGATGATGTTTGAAATGGAATATAACTTAAGTGAAGTTGAATAAAGTTGATTTTGGTGTCGAAGTAAATTAATAAGTGAATTAATGAAATGAAGTCATTAAGAATTTGAACTTGAGTTATATAAATGAAATTCAACTTTATATTGTTAAAGGAATTAGCAATTGAATTGATAAATGGATGAAATATTAATCAATTGAATGTAAAAGAATTGATAAGGGATAATGAATGTAAGTGTTAATTCATTAGAAGCTAATGAAGTTGAGAAATTGAATAATTGAATGGAAGTCAATTTAATATCAACCAATTGGAATTAAAAGTGTTGAACCAAATTGAATGTAAAGAAATGTAAATTGAATAATTTGGTTATGTTGGTTATGATTTGGTTGTTATATGATTGTTAGTTGATTGTATATAATTCATTAAGTGTTAATGAAATGAATTAATGAAATGGAAAGCTAAAGAAATTAAAATCAAATTGGAAGTTAAGTGAATCTTAAACAGAATTGAATTTGATTTGGAAGTAAACCAACTTGAATGTAACCTAGTGAATGATTGCTAATTAAATACGAATAAATGAATGTTAGTAAAAACATCCAATGATAATGAATCAAATGGGATTTAAATTGGAAAACCAATTCAATGAATATTAATGAGAAGTGAATTTATGTTGATTTGGTTATGGATGTTAGTTAAATGCTAGTTGGATGATGGTTGCATTTGTTGCTTTTGTTGCATTTGCTAGGTTGGCACATGTAGTTGTTATGTTGCTATATGTTGTATATTGATATTATTTTCATATATACATGTTCTCATTTGTTTGATTGAGTGTATAGTAGGTGCGAATGGCTTATGCTTCGCATTTGGAGCTCGCTTTCGCGCTATATTAGCCATATATGCTCGCTAATAATATATAAGGTACATATCTCGGATTACATATCGTAATTTTACACTTTTTTCCCTGTAGGATGCCTCATTACTTGATGAGATGTATATTTGTGATATATATATATATTATCATTTTTTTTTGGATCGAGCCGCGCAATGGAGACGCTGGCGAAATTTTCTGAAAATTTAAGACGTTAGAAATTTTTTCGGAATTTTGGAAAATTTTGAAAACTATAACTAAGTTGGATTTGGAAACTTAGTAAAGTGGTTGTAAGAGGTTTAACTATTGGATTTTGGGAAAGTTAAACACTCAAATGAATTTGAAATTTAATTCGAATGATTTGTTTTGAAAAATTAATGGATTCTGTAACCTTTTCTTACTTGGTAATTTCGAGGACGAAATTCTTTTAAGGAGGGAAGTTTGTAACGACCCAGAATTTCTGTTAATTAAAATTTGTATATTTAATTGATTTTAAAAATTAATAAGTGAAGTTTATAAGTCGAATAAATTTTATTCGAATATCTGGATTTAATTGGATAATTAAATCAATAATTTAATATTTGAAAATACAGAAATAATTGAAAATTGAGTTAAATATGATTGAAAACGATTTGTTAAATTTTATTATATCATATTGGAGTTAGAATGATGTTATAGAACTTTTAAAATCGAATTAAAAGTTAATTTGTGAAAATTAAATATTTTAATATTTAATTGACGAGTTAAAATACCCATTTTTCAAACAGTCTCGGATTTCGAAGAAAGTAGTTTCATCGGATCCGTAATGTTATATTATTGTAAGATTTTAAATTTCGTGTCAATCGGATTTACCGTTTGTCCGGGACAAGCCAAAACGCATAGAAAATTAGTTTGATCGGTTTAATTTAAAATCGATCGTTTATTGTCGTAACTCGCACAAATGATCGATTTAGCCTCCGAAACATATTCCATTGTGTTCGGAACACGGGGTAAAACCTAGAAACGTCAGCCGGCACGCTTCGTTTGGTGTTCGGAAAATTTCGGATGATTAGTAATTTGAGAATTTTTCTATAAAAGGATCCCCATTCTTCAATTTTGCAATAAACCCTAACCCTATCAGCCCTAGCCACCATTTTTCTATCTATGGCCAGAATTTAATCTCGTTCTTTCCTTAAAATCTCCAAATCTACAAACAATTAGCAAAAGTCTTCAACTACAAACTTCTAGAGGACGATGAGAGCTTCAAATCCATATGGAGATGATCGTCAATGGAGCAACGTGAAGGGAGCTGCAAGGCCGTGTTCGTGCTCGTTCTAGGCGTGTTTTTCGACATGATAGGGGGGCCGAGCTTCGTATGGTGCTAGGTGGAGATGCGGGGTGTTGCGAGCTTCAACGTGAGGGTGGTTGATCGTCGTCTCGATCGAAGAATTGGGAGCATAATTCATGTGAATTTCGGCGGCAATGGGTAGTTTGGTCGCTTGTTTATCTGGGGGGAAGAAGAAAAGGGGGGACGGCCTGATGTTGGAGTTTGAAAACGTGCGGCCCAGATCAAGTGTAGGGTTTAAAATTTAATAAAAATTGAAATTAATGTATATTATAAATTCATGTAAACTTATAAATGTCATAACTTTTTTATACGAGATCGAAAAATGACGAAACAAGTTGCGTTGGCTTCGTTTTGTCGAGCACTATGCAATGGAACAGGATTGGAGTCGTTTGGGGCTAGTTTGAATTTTGGGTAAAATTAAACGCATGTTTAATTTTATTCGAAATAAAACGCTGGAAATTGAAAGCAAGGTGAGAACTACTCACTCAATCAAATTGTTTCCATTTAAATTTTAAATAGTTAGATTTAAAATTGTTGATTGTATGCCTGGATGATAAATTATTATCTGTTATTGATTGAAATAGACATTATACGCCGTATATTAAGCGGATGTTATTTATTAAAAACATATAAGCGCCCACTATTCGGGTTCGTCGGAAAAGGACCTTTGGGTCGTATAACCCATTCTGAATATGTGATACGTCGTTATGGATTGCATTTGAAGACCGGTGTTGAAGACCGGATATTTTTGAAAACGGAAGGATTACCGTCGAATGACTCTGCATCGGCTGATCTCCGATATACAGGTTTTATCACCCTTAGAGACGGGAAGTCCGGACGTGATTAGTGAATATCCCGATTGCAAGGACTTCTTTGGAAGTGCCTTCGGCTCCGTTCGATCCGGGAACGGACTTGTATGGATGTGTGTCCGACGTTACAAATTGAGATGTAAATCTGGTTTCTATCAAATATATTTCTGTTGGTGGCAGAGAATTTATTCTCTTAGCTTAACACGCTTCTCTGAGACGTACGAGCTCAGAGGTTATGTAGTTGATGGTTACTAGTGATACCTTCCCAATTTGGTAATGTGGTATACGAAGTGCTGTTAAGCATATGTGATCAAAGCACAGCTTTTGTATAAAGCGTGGCTTTGTGGATGAGACTTCGTCGGACCTCACACCCCAGAAATGTCAAAACAGGAAGGATGCAGCAAGGTTATTAGGGGGTAGCGCCCATTTAGTGTATGTCATTCCTTCTGGATAGAGGTGGTATCATGGTATGGAGCCCAGATATTTAACCTATGTTGCTGCTGCAAATTTATTACTTTGTGGTTGTTGGAATGGAGAATCCTCGGATATCGATCGGTTATGATCGGCGAATGACATATTCGTGTCAGTAGTTACCCAGTTTGAAGGGTAACCCGGCCTTATGTTGGCGGAGATCTAACCGTAACGTTTGGTTCTCGGGTCGTCTTTCCAGAGGCGTACCCATGTGGCAATGGGAAGTTCCTTGGCCTGACATTTGTTGGAAATCCAAACTCTAATACGCATCTTGTACGGTTTTATTTATAGAACCTGCCATTTACTTATGGTGGTCACCACTGTTTAGATGGTAGCTATAGTAGGCATACGATAATGGTCATATGTTGGCTAAGATTTATATCTTTACTTTCGAAATGATTTTTCCTACACTATGCACTAGCAATAATATCAAATGTTTCTTTTTAATGCGTATCAAGCATCTTTGACTATCATAAGGAGAAATCTCCTCCGATTCTGTGTTTGCATTGTGTGTGTGCGGGAGGCATTACGGTGGTCTCATTTTCCAAAAAGCATTGCGAATCAAATTTGAAAAAAAAAATATTTCTTTGTTGTTTTTAAAGATAAACTGTTTTAAGTTCTCACACCAGTCCCATGACTGACCTGGAGTTTATTGTTTTCCTTCCTAAACTCTTGGTGCCCACCAATTTCCACACGGGCAGTCTAGAGTTAGGTTATCAGGTCATTCTGGATTTGGGAGTTGCTGTAGAAATTTGGAGGCAAGCTGGATGGCGTAGTATATTGCTAGTATATGTTGTATTTCTTTTTCGCTTTTTGTTGTTGTAAACTCTGATAATCTTATGTAATGTGATGTAATGTAATAACTGATATAGTTCTTTGTTTAAAGATTATTCATTTATCTATTATATGTTGTTCCGCTGCGAATTGAGATTCTGATATTGTTCTGTTGTTTCTTTCTGTTTTGTTCTATCTTTTTCTCTCTTCTTTTATCTTTTTCTTCTTCTTTAACCATGACATATCGGTTTTCCGACATTCGATTGCTCGATAGTTGATACAGTGGACGTATTGATGTCGGTTTTCGAGCGTCGAAAAATCGCGATCATTACAACCTCACACCCCGGAAATGGTCGAAACAGGAAAGATGTAGCAAGGTTGCAGGGGTCGTGCCCCTAGGGTATGTCCATTTCCTCTAGAAAAGGGTGGTATCATGGTATGGAGCCCAGATACTTAACTCATGTGGACACTGTAAATTTATTACTATGTGATGTTGCTTTGTGGTTGAGGATCCTCCGATAAAGGTCGAAAACGACCGGGGATGGCATATCTTAGGTGTTACTCCTGGGAAGGGAGTAAACGGCCCTTGTGTTGGTAGAGAGCCGGGTAGGTTCTCGGGGCGTCCCTCCAGAGGTGTACCCATGTGGCAATAGGAAGTTCCTTAGCCTGACCATTTGTTGGAAATCCAATCACCAATACGCGCCCTTTATGATTGCAGTTGTATAACCTGCCACCTTAGGTGGTAGCTATAGTAGGCATATTATGGTACATATGCTGGCTAAGATTAATATTATACTTTCAAAATGTTTTCCACTATGCACTAATAATAATATCAAATGGTTTTTGCGTAGTAAGCATATTTGACTATCATAAGGAGAAATCTCCTCCAAGTGTGCGATTGCATGGTGCGTGTCGGGAGGCCTTATGGTAGCTTCATTTTCCAAAAAGTATTGCGGATTTCAATGTTTTAAATTCTTTTGTTGTTTGTTTTAAAGATAAACTGTTTTTGTTCGCTCATACCATTCCCATGACTGACCTTGCTTAATACAACGTGATAGGGGGTTCTCGCTTTGAGTTTGGTGGTGAACGAGAGATTCTTACCCCTATATGTCCCCGGGGAGGGGTTGGTTAACCGGGTAGGTAAAGAAGTCGAAAGGCCGGCCGTAAAAGCAAGGGAAGGGTACCATTGTGAGCCACGGCGGGGCTGGGATGGTTGAAAAGCCTACCAGTCGAGAGTGGCCGCTAACGATGGTTGAAAAGCCTAGATCGTTACATTTGGTATAAGAGCTAAAGGTTGAGTACGAACTTTAGCTACGGAGTGTAACACATTAGATGACTCATTAGAGATAAAGTGAAGTATACCCTAGAATGAGTATATCCCTAAGATATCCAACTGTATGCCTCAGTAAATTCTCTTACTATCCACTGATAGTGAGTATGAGTGTGAGAAGAGGACAAGATAGGGGACGGCTAAGTACCACTCAACTGGTCAATGCCCTGCAACAAAAAGGAAACAATCCTTTCTTTATGAATCTCTTTGATCATTATCCGATTTCCAATTCTCTGATGTCTTCGTGGCAGCTACAAGAAGGAGCTACGTTGTGATGCTGGCTTGGCAAATTGTTGTAGGTAAGTTTTATTTCATATTCTCATCTTTAGTCTTAACTTCAAATGAATTGGAAATTTTAAACTGAAATAAATTGGTTAATAAAATATGAAGATTTGTATCGATAAAACGATTTCAACCAAATTTGAAATTCTATTGTAATTTCTTGTAAAAGATCAAAGTCTGAAGAGGGACAAGCTAGTATACACCTTGGGATGTTCCAATCTAAATTGATATACATTATCTATTTTGTTGGGTTTCGATATATTCTATGAACGGTTAGTTATTCCTTCGAACTAACCAATTCCCCTGTATATTTCGTAGATCTGGATAACCCGAGTACTTCGTAATTGAATGAGTTTATTCCCATATTGGTGATATTCTGATTTGGTGAGCCAAGTACAGAATAAATAATTGGCTTGATTGATGAGTCAATTCTCTATCTTTGTGTATTCATCTATTCTTTGTTATCTCCGCAAATTTCGAGGATGAAATATTCTTAAGGGGGAATCTGTATCATTCCCGAATTTTAGCCAAGTTTAATTTGACAATTAATTTAATTTTGCAATTAAATTGTGAAATTATTTGTGAATTAATTAGAAATTTCCAGAATAAATAAATTTTTTAGATTACAAATAGAATTTTGGTTTGAAATTTAAGGCTAAGTATTATATAAATAAATATTGGATTTAAAAATAAATGTATTGGAAATAATATAGAATTTTAAAGTTTTTATTTTAAAGTTAATAAAAGTTATTTTCTAATTTAATATATTAATATTTGGGAGATGTAATTTGAGAATTAGTGTAATAATTTTCAAAAGATTATTTTAAGTTGAATTCTCTTATATATATATATATATATGTGTGTGATTATTTAGTATTATATCATTCTCTTTTAAAAGTTATGCAAATATAAAAATATAAGAAGATAAAAACATAAACATTTAAAACAAAAACATATGTTAAGATGTGAAAATATAAATGCATAAAGGATTAAAACAAAATTTATAAAATAATTTGAATTAAGGATATAAACACAATTTAATTCACATAGGACATTTGTAAGAAAATTAAAATATGAAATTACAAGTGTTAAACTAAATGGACAAGTGGCATTAATCTTTTCTTGAAATAAATTAAAATTTTAGAAGCTACATTCATTTTTTTCTCATATTTTCAACATCAAAACTGAAATCAGTAAATAAAAGAAAAAGAAAACAAAATCATCTCAATCTGAAGAAAATCAGGTTATAAATCCAATTCAAAAACCTGTAAATCAACTATTCTTCAAACCTGGGAAAGAAGAAGATTCAAAGCAACTAAGTCAGGAATAAAACAAATACAAACTTGAAAACAAAAAACTAGAAAAAAATAGAATGCCAATCAAAATCTAAATATGGAATCAAAATTTTAGCCTTCAATATAGGATCAAGCTTCAGATCTAAAACAACAGCATCAAGCAACAAAGCCTGTAATCGAGCAGGGATCAAGTCTGGAAACTAAGCCAGGCTTCAAAGTAAAACAAGATCAAACAGTAAAAAGATCATATCAATTTTCAAGTCCAAAACAAAATTCCAGTTCTCTGCTTTGTCAAACTCCAGGTGAGCAAACTTTCCTTTTTTCTGATCTTTGATCTGATGTTGTGATGAATGTTGAACTGAAGTTGTAAATATGTTTGTATGTATGCAAATATGCATGTATATATATAGAAATGGGTGTGTGCATGTCTGTATACACCTCTGTTTAGAGGTTACAGGCACAAGTTAATTGCAAAATTTTAAATCTCTCAATCAAGTCAGTATTAATCTTTGACATTTAAATGAAAATTGTTTGTTGAAATATAAAGATGATTATAAAAATAGTTTCAAATGTATTTATGGAATGAATATTTTAAAATTTGAAAACTACAATGATAAACAAATTTTATCAGAAATCCAAGTATCAAGATTTTAAATTGCAGTTATATGTTTGGATTCGCACTTGAATTTTATGAATTTTGATGACAAATATTAAAATTTTCAAGTAAGTATTTGGATAGAATATGCGAAATGAACGGAAGGTGAGTTTTGGTCGAATTCAGGCGATCGAGAGTTTCGGTGGTCATGGGGTTGAGGCTGGAGCATGCTTACAGGCCAATGACCTAGTGAAAAATAATGGAAGCGTTTATAGGTGAACGTGGCGACGGGTGGACGTCGAACTAGGGTTCGATTTGCTTTGGGGTTTGCTTGAGTTTCCACGATTACTGCAACGTCGATGGTGAATTCTATGCCATCACACCTAGGGGAACAGGAGGTTCTGATGAACTCTTGGACGCGGCGGTGTGGTTGCAGGTGGTCGGAGAAGGCCTGGAGTGGTGTTATTCGCTGATCGGTAGTTTCCAGTGTGTTTCGTGGGTAGCAGTTTTTCGAGCTTCGTTCGAATTCGTCGAACTGGGTGATGGATGGGATGAGTCGATCATCGTCGTCATGGGAATGATGGCGACAACGATCGTCGAGGCTCTAGTGCCTCGTGCATGTGCACGCGCGAAGTCCTGTGCATCTGAAGATTTAGTAGGGTAGATGTATACTACTCGAAGTTGATCTCGAGGCTTTGGTGTTGTGGCTTGAAAACATGCTAGAGTGGAATGATGGGTGCACCGGGTTTTCCTAAAAACTTAAACTAATTTGTATAGTTGAAAGGCATACGGGTGAGATTGGGAGGGAACCCGAAGTGAAGGGCTTGTTGACTCGGGGGTGGACTCGAGTGGGTATCGGGTTCACTGTAAAAACAGTTTTTACTTTAAAAACCAGATTTAAATTTTAAAATATTTTTAAAACTATGTTTTTAAAAATAATTATCTTGATTTAAAATTGAATAATTAAAGGGTTAAGAAAGTTATGTTTAAAGAAATTAAGTCCTTTGATTTTGTGATCAATATTTATAATTAATTCTTATATTATTTTTAATTAAAGAGGTAATCAAGATAAAATGTTGTTTTAGTTAAACCGTAATCTCTTAAATATATTTATGGTTAAATTAATTATGAAGTTTATTAATTAATTTTTTTAATGATTTATCTTTAGATTAATTAAGTATATAAGTAATCTAAGGATGATTAAAGATTTAATCAAAAGAAATTTAAGGTTAATTAAATTATAATTAAGGATTAATTAATGATTTATTAATGAAGGTGATTAAGATTTAATTTATTAATAATTAAGGATAATTAATTAATTAATGATTCATTAAATGAATGTGGTTAGGGATAATCAACTATTGTAATTAATTAAGATTGATTAATTAAATGGTAATTAATTAAGGGTTAATTAATTTATTGATTAATTAAGGATAGTTAATTAAGAGTAATTAAATAATTATGATTAATTCTCTAATAATTAAAGGTTGATTAATTTATTAATTGAGGTTAATTAATAAATAATTGAACGAAAATTAATTAACATAAATTTTAATTAACTAATGTTAATCAACCAGAATTAGTGATTAATCTGGTTTCAATTATTCAGATGATTAATTAACTTTACTTATGGATGTTTAGATTTGCATGAAATGTTGAATTGTTGATATCTCTGCTGTGTGATGCTTTGTGATATGAATTGTTTTAATTCAAGCTGTGATGAATGTAATTTATTTTATCTGTGATAAATGTCTATTATTTATCTGTGAATCTGGGTATGGAAGATAAGCGTTATAGAGATATATCGCCTATCTATATTTATTGTGCTTGAATCTGTGATGATTGATGATGTTGCACTATTGTGTAAAACCCCTGGACTACACTGTATACACACAAATATGGATTACATGAGGAGATTGGTTAAGTCACAGATTTTTGAAATGGTTTTAAAAATTGAATTTTGAATCCAAAAGGTTTTGGAAATAGAATTAGATTAAATGTGAAAGCTTTTGAAAAGGAGTTTGAAGATAAAAGTTATTTTGAATAACTTGATAAGGTTTTGAAATTTAAATAATTTGATTTGAATTTGAATTTAAGATTTAAAATTGAATTCCATGTTTGGAAATTACGGTTTAAAAAGGTTATACAAGTTATAAATGTGTTCATATGGAGTTAAACCATTTTAAAGATATTGTTTTGGGAATTTGAATTTAACCCAAGGGCTTTAACTTGTATAAATGAAATCGGATTTTTCCGAAACGAAAACTATTTGTTTTCAAATAATAAAAGCTTTCATATAAGGAATGAATTTCCATTTTGTGTTAAAAGGATTTCAAGTTTGAAATGAAAATGGTTTTCCAAGTTATGAATGAATCTTTGGAAATGATTTTGAAAACTACGAATTAAATCTTTGATTTAAAGATTGGATGTGTTAATCCGATTTGAAGTGGAAATTATTTTGAAATATGTGAATGAATCTTTGTGAGAAATGGGTGAAGTTTGTGTAGTGAATCTTTTTGTTTAAAGATTTGAAAACATTAATTTGTTTAAACCATTTGAAGAAAGATTTTTGGGTAATAAGTTGTGACTTAACTGAAATCCCAATATCCATATGTTTTTAAATATTGCGCTCATAATTCGGTTTAGTCGGGAGAGGACCTTGTATCATATAATCCATTTCGAATAATGATATGACGTTATGGATAACATTTAAAGACCAGTGGTGAAGACTGGGTATTTTCAAAAACGAAAGGATAACCCGTCGAATGACTCTGCACTGAGTAGCTACGGTGTAGAGATCTCCATATGTGATGGGGAGTCTGATTGGGATTGTGAATACCAAGATTCCAAGGGCTTCTTCGGAAGTGCCTTTGGTTCTGTTCGAACCTGAACAGACTTGTATGGATGTGTGTCTGACGTTACACTTTGAGGTGTAAAGTTGGTTTCTATCAAATATATTTCGGTTTGGTGGCGTAGCTTAACACCCTTCTCTGAGACGTATGAGCTCATAGGTTGTGTAGTTGGTGGTTGCTAGTGATACATTCCTAATTTGGTAATGTGGTATACGAAGTGCCGCTGATCATTTGTTGATCAAAGCATGGCTTTGTGGACGAGACTGCATCAGGACCTCACACCCCGGAAGTGGTCGAAACATGAAAGATGCAGCAAGGTTACAGGGGTCGCGCCCCTAGGGCATGTCCATTTATTTTGGAAAAGGGTGGTATCATGGTATGGATCCCAGATACATAAGTCATGTGGACATTGTAAATTTATTACTGTGTGATGTTGCTTTGTGGTTGAGGATCCTCGGATAAAGGTCGCAAACGACCGTGGATGGCATATCTTAGGTGTTACCCCCAGGAAGGGAGTAAACTGGCCTTGTGTTGGTAGAGACCCGGGTAGGTTCTCGGGGCGTCCCTTCAGAGGCGTACCCATGTGGCAATAGAAAATTCCATAGCCTGACCATTTGTTGGAAATCCAATCACCAATACGCCCCCTTTACGATTGCAGTTGTATAACCTGCCACCTCAGGTGGTAGCTATAGCAGGCATAATATAATGGTATCTATGCTGGATAAGGTTAATATTATACTTTTGAAATGTTTGCCACTATGCACTAATAAGAATATCAAATGGTTTTTGTGTGGTAAACATATTTGACTATCATAAGGAGAAATCTCCCCCAAGCGTGCGTTTGGATGGTGTGTGTGCCGGGAGGCCTTATGGTAGTTCCATTTTTTAAAAAGCATTGTGGATTTCAATGTTTTAAATTCTTTTGTTGTTTGTTTTAAAGATAAACTGTTTTTGTTTGCTCATACCAGTTCCATGACTGACTTGGAGTTTATTGTTCCCTTCCTAAACTCTGGGTGCTCACAATTTTCCACACGGGCAGTCTAGAGTTGGGTTTTTCATAAAATCCAATAATAAGTGTAGATTCGATAGCTTCCAAAGTCTTTGGTTTGGTAGCATTTGGAAGTCTTCTTCAGTCTTTGGATCTTTGAACCTTTTGGTTTGGCAATCACGTTCGGGATCACATTTTCTACAAGTTCAGCTTGATGGTGGTTCGAGCTTGAAGTTAAGAGCTTTGGCCTTGGAGTTTTGGTTTGGAGTTGCAGTATTAGTTTCTCTTGAAGACTTTGTTCATGTCGATATATCTCCGCTGTGGTGTTGTGTTGTAATTATTCTTTGATGGTGTTGGGTTGTTATATCATGATGTATATCACATTGTATCTATATTGTATATCAATGTTATCATCTTTTGTTTCCGTTGTGTTGTTTAGCATTTAATTTTGTTGCAAGCTCCGACGATATGAATTCGATGTCATTTGTCGGGCATCGAGTTCGGGTCGTCATAGTGGAAATTATTTGGACAACATTGTTGGAAGAGCGGTAGATTTAGGGCAGTTAATTTGTGTATTATAAAGCCGTATGTTGTTACATTTGATATCAGTACTGACCCGCTTTGGGATAGAGTTATTAAGTGGCTGTTGGGTCTGCCCTTTTCCCATTTAAAAGTATCTGGTGATCAGGACTCTTGGGTGGTAAAACATGTAGACTTATACACATACGTTTCGGGGCGGATGTATATAGGTAGTTATACTTCGAGTGAGAATGAATATATCATACATGAACATATTAAATAATACAATAGACATAACAATTGCATGAAATCCAATCAATATAAGTTTATGTTATGAGTAGAGTATGCAACTTTTCCAGTTACAAGAACGTTGTTCTAACCCTCTCCCCATTACAACCCACATGATAGATTTATAGGAACATGTCACTAGCGCTGATGGAATGGTCGATGGATAGTTATCCTTCTCATGCTCAATTTCTGGTGAAGCTAATGGACGTCCATAGGATGCGGTTGATTCAGAATTATAGTCTTGGTTGGTATTTGATCTTTTTGTCTTTTCTTTCGACCATGAGTTTTATTTGATCGATCTTTGATATACTTATGTTATTACAAGTTACCAAAATTAGCAGTCCGTACCCTAATGCACTTGGGTTTCGATTTTATTAAAATTTTGCCCACTAAGCTGAGAGTTGTTACAATTCCACCTATTCCTTGGTCCCCTTCCTAAGTTGAGCCTAAGGTTTCCCGCTAAGTCATCTCAAGCTGTAATAGTTTGTCGCATACTTGCCCTAAGTTAACCTTAGATTTCCCTTAATTAGCCCTAGGGAAGTCCTAAACTAGTCCTATTCCAAGCCCCAAGTAAACTCCAAACTCCGAATACACTTTGCCTTGCTCGGATTTTCACATGACCAGCCTAGAGTAGATGGGCTACCGGACTGAAGCCAAAACCCAGACCCAAATCCACAGTCGACACCATATCTAATAGAAAATGTTTCAGGTTTGGCCATATACTCAGACCAAAGTCATGCCCATGTCACCATCCTTGCCTAGAGTTTTCCATGAAATGCCATATGCCGAGCCTCATTTCCATGGCCTGGAGTCACTACCGAAATGCTCTTGCCGACTAGACCCAATACTCCATTTTGTAGAACTTCAAATTTTACACTAATTCGATCTACACGTTTAGCGCTTTGACCCACGCACAACACCAATGCACTAATACAATCCTAAAGACTTTAGAGCTACCAAGGTTTAATTCTACACTTAAGGATCTCCTATATTTTGTGCATTGAATCAAAGAGTACATCATTATTCCTCCCATACGGAAACCCATGACAATAAAATCAATCATCCACTCCAATTCACTTCAACGAGCATTTTAACCTATCCATACACAAAATTAAAATGTACAAACAAGAAAACGAACATCATATCGTGACAATTCATATGAGAACACATTCATATTTTAGCAAACGTTCATATAAACAGCCATACATGAAACAACATGTTTATATCATTTTGAATCATATTAAATTAGTTTTATTTTTGTTTCTAAACAAAAAAGCATTGAATCATATTTTTAATTTTAAATAGATCCAAAACATGTCAAAACATATAAAAACTTATATAATAGGTCTATGGATAATAAATCACTTACAAATCGCCTAAAAATCAATGAAAAATGTGAAAATCGAGGTAGATCCAAATGGGCAGCAAATACCCAATTAAAAATAAAAAATTTAATTTTGAAAACATATTAAATCACTTTAAAAACATGTATAAAAGATTATAGTAAAATTAGATAGTAGAATCACTCCCATAGGGTGTAGAATTATCAAAAATCACAACATGTGCATAGATTCACTAATATAAGAGTAGATCTTAATTTGGGCAATAGCTATACACTTCATAGGGCATAAATTTTGAAATCTAAAATGTTCACTACTAACTCTTTTCTGATCCCCTTTTTAGCAATTGATTTTGGTTAGTTTTATTGAAAGAATGATGGACTTTTAGTAGAAGAAGGTCATTGTATGCTATGAAAAATTAGGAGATGTTTAAAGATGTATTTATAGTCAATAGGGGATATTATGGAGGCTTCCCCTAACCTTAATCCTGAATAGGTTAACAGATGGTACTAATTACTCCTTAATTACCAGCTAATCAGACTAAAAATAGTCCAAATTTTAAACAATCATATCTCCTAAAGCGCAAGTCCAAAAATCTATTATGATTACTCTACGGAAGGAGAAACTACCATATCTTTCACTTGAAAGTGGTTTGAGACCCTAATTTAGCTCCTATCAAAAATTATATGCCTTACAAAATTTTCAAGAACAAAACCATTCAATAAAAATTCTAAGGCCGAAATATCACTACTCAAAATTACCAAAGTTGTAGCCTTATACGACCATTTTGAATTTAAAATGATATTTTACGATTTTTCAACAAGTAAAATACAAGTCATTACAATAAGGATGATGGCGGTATTAGCTACTTTGTATATTAAGTAAGTGGTTAGATTTTATGAATTTTTGGTGAGTATAGTAAGTGATCATGACCCACTTTTCATCAGTTAGTTCTAGAGGAGTTTACGTAAACCTTGCAAACTGAATTGAATCTATATATAGCTTATTACTCGCAAATGGATCTAAAGATTAAAATGGTGAAAAATGCATTGGAGGATCTACCGAGGGCATATACCCTTGATTTTGGAGGAGCTTGGGAGGGTCATCTACCTCTAATCGAGTTTACGTATAATAATGGCAACCAGTCTAGCATGGGAATGACACTGTTCGAAGCATTGTATAAGCAGCCATATAAAACACCTTCTTATTGGTGGGAAGGTACAAATAGGGATATTCTTGGACCCAAGATGATGGGAGATATTTCGAAGAAGGTGGAACTAATAAGAAGATGATAAAAGTTATACAGGATCGACATAATTATATGCTTATAAATGACGAATAGAGTTGGAATTTATGATTGGTGATTTGATATTCGTTAAAATTTCACCTTTGTAGCGAAAGATGAGGTTGGGAAGTTTGGCAAAGTTAGGACATGATTTATTGATCCTCTTTTGACATCAGAGAGAATTGGGATTTTGGTGTATAGACTAGAGCTTTCGAAGAAGATATAAGGAGTTTGTAACATGCTTCGTGTGTTACATTTGCAAAAATGTGTACGTGATTCAACCATTGTAATGAGCTAAGATAGCTGGAGGTGTGGAATTGTAGCTTGAGTCGAATTCATCTAATGGTCCCACATGCATTGTTGAAAATGGGGGTTAAAAGACTTAGGAACAAGATGGCAAAGCTGGTAAGAGTATAGTGGGGAATGATCCGACTAAGGGTACATATAACCTGAAAAGAATATAAGAGCTTCCCATCCCTAACTCTTTGTCGATATAGGTATTTTTGTTAGGATCGACTTTTGGATGCATGGAACACCACATAATTAACAACTAATTAATTAGATAATTAGTTATTGAGACGAGAAATTGAACGGGGAAAAGTTATAAAAATAAATAATAAATATGGTGAGAATTTGGGTGTACACTTGCTACTATATGAGACTTGGTATAAATGATAAATAAAAAGAGAAAGAGCGCAATGTATTAATGAGGAGAAAATGTTATGAGATCCAAGGCCCAAATTATTATCGGATAATTAGCAAAACTCTTTCCTCATTTCTTCATTTCATTCTACTTAAAAAGAAAATAAAAGTGTATAAACATATTAATTATGGAGGCCTAAAAAGAGAAAATGAGATAAAGAAAAAAATTACATAAGCTAAGAGGAATTAAGAAGATTAAAACAACATTAGTCAAAGAGCTAGGTGGGTAATATTAAACCCTTTACAGTTTTCATTATGTTTGATTTCAATTCTAATTTAATATGATGACGATCGAATGTCTTAATGTTTAAATAAGATAAAATGATGTACTAATAAATGATTTGGGGAGGATAACAATAAATGAGATGTTTAGTTATATTTTTTTACACTAATGATTTTGAATTACTATGTAAATTTAATATGATTTTTTTAATCATACTTCTAGAAATGGGTTTAGTTTGAAGAATTTTCAATGTAAAAATAAGTGGTTACAAATTTTTAAAGGGATAAAACTAGTAAATTAGTGAGAGTGAACAACTAGGAATTTAAATATGGGTAAACCAAGTTAAAGAGAAATGTTCCTAATTTTTTTGGAAATTTGTAAGGACTTTTTAAGCTAAATTTATCATTTTCAGAGCAGAACTAGGCCTGCTGAAGGTGGCAAAGTAGGGGACCAAAAACTTTTAAATATATGCTTAATGGAATAGTTTTAAATGATTAGGGAACAAGATCCCATATAAATACTGAAAAGATAAATAAAGGACACCGTCGCTAATAAAAAGTGGAGTCTGAACATATCAGATGGCGACGGATGTAAAGGTTTGTAACATACATGTTTGACTTTGTCTAATATAGACCTAGTAGCGGCTAAACATTAAGAAAATAAAATAAGTACCTACAATCAAAGGTAGTTATTTTCCTATATGAGTCAGTTGAATTTCGAGGAGAGATTCAAAACTATCTAGAGCAGCGTTGCCCAAAAGTCAAAATAATGTTGGAAGTTGGAAGGCTTAGGGTTGTATTGAGTTGAGGCTAACAGAGGACAAGGTTGTACTACGCTGCAAGTTAAATACATGTAAATTTGTACTACATTCGAAGCCAAAGGGAACTAACTATGTCAAAATATGAACAAAGGTATGATTATACTACACATAAATGAATATGAAACCGAAACCTAATACATGACAATTAGGTAAAGCTCCAAAACTAAAGTTGACCAAGTAGAAGAAGAACCTAACAAGAATGCAGGAGCAGAAGTGTTATTGACCTCGAATGGGTATGCTTTCTCAAATGTAAACCTTAGGAAGGGGTGTGGATATGTATTCAACTTTCAAAGGGACGTGAGACATCCCGATGGGTTGTACACACTCGTAATTGCATGTGGTCGATTCTTTATGGTATAAATTAAAGAAAGACAAAATACATGTTGGAAATTCTTTACAGTATAAATCAAAGAAAGATAAACCTACTTGTGGTTAATTATTTGCAATGTCAATTAAAGAAGAGGAAACTACGTGTGGATAATTCTTTGCAATATAAGTTAATGAATATAAACCACACATGGATGATTCTTTGCAGTATAAATTAACGAAGACAAAACTGCATGTGGCTGATTCTTAGCAATATAAAGTAAATAAGACAAAACTGCATGTGGTTTAGCCCTTGTCATTTAAATTAATGAGAGACGATCACATGTGGTTGATTCTTTATAGTATAAACTAAAGGAGATGGAACCTCTTAGGGGTATACTTCGTGATTCAAATTAAGGAGAAAACAATCTGTGCTAGGGGAACATGTTATGGTCATGAGCCCCGAATGCTGAACTCCACAGCGAGATGCACCTTTTGAAATTGAGAAATATGAGGGGGAGCATGGAAGCCGGACTATATGGGAAGTACCTTCGATAGTTAGGTTTCCATGCTCAGCTTTAAAGGGAGGATCCGGTCAATGATTGGCTGAGAAAGGGAGCATATCAAGGTATTCAGGATAGCCTAAATTTGAACCATATATTACAAAACTTGCATTTATGTATTAATTTGATGCAAGTGAGGGGAGGAGAAGACCCATACCATAAATGGCGGAGTGGCCGCACTATATGATAGACTTTGGGTAAGATATTGTTCACACTAGAATTTATGTTTGACCTATGTTTTTGTTAATGTTTTTCCCATAAACTCATTATTACTCGTTTGAGTAGGTTTAGCTTATGGGTATTGGTAGACTATCTTAGGAGCTAAAGGGCAATGACAAAAGATGAAGCATGATTCCTTGTAAGCTAATAATGAATTTTATTTCGACTGTCTAAAGGGTTCAGGACGAAATCAACATATGTTGTCTTGGGACACTCTATGTGGGTACGACTATGGGTAGGACTTTTTGCTGTAATTTGGCCCCTATGTGGGTACGACTATGGGTAGGACTTTTTGCTGTAATTTGGCCCCTATGTGGGTACGACTATGGGTTAATTTGAGAATAATGTCTGCAATGAATATTAAGCCAAATATATGCAGTGAAAATACTTTAGCTGCTCTGACTACTTAGATTGTTATACTTATACATTAAACTCACTTTTTTCACTTAAAAATAATTCTAGTGATGCTAACAGCATCATCGACATTCAATTTTGAGTCTCAAATTGAAGGATGTTAGTTTAGGGGAATTGTAACATCCCCCACTTTGAGAGCTAAAAATAGACACCGTTGATACTGCAGCCATCACCAGAATCATTTTCAAGTAACGATATGAGTTCAATATTTATTTTGCACACATTATGTAAACAGAGCAACTAAATAAATTTTCATTGTAGAATTTTTTTTTATATAGTTTATACATCGTATTTAACCCTTCATGTTCTTGCTTAGAGGAAAATATAATAAGAAATAAATACAGTGTCATGCCTGACATATGAAGACATTGACACAACACTTAACTATAGGTTATGGAATTATGGACCTTAAAGCCGATTAAACACTAGAATTGGTGAATAGTATTTTATAAATTTTATAATCTATTTTTAGAATTTCATGATTGTTATTGTCCAATGCAGAATCAACAATCATAGACGTAAACACAGATAAGTATAAATATAGTAGAGTAAAAAATGAAGAATTAAAGAGTCACACTAGGATTTTTATACTGGTTTGGAGTTACCCTATGTGCAGTCCTGTAGAATTGCTTGTACAGATTTCTTTTTAAATGTCAATCTTTAAATGGGTAGAAGGTAAACCCAATTACAATCTCGATTCAGAGGCTACAAGGCACACCCTCCTGATTTTCCAAGCTCATGGTATACCCACTTAACTTGGACGGGCTACAAGCACTCCCACTTGGATTTCCGGGCAACTATAACATCCCCCATTTTAAGGTCAGAAACTAAGTGCTATATATGCTACAGTCATTTATTGTATTAATTTTTGGTGTAAAAATGCAGCCATGTTAATGGTATCCGTAGTATCAGAGGCACAAGAATATGAACTAATTTTAAACACAATTTCAAAGCAAACTTTCACGTTTTATTTCAAAGATAATATTCCATATTCATTACATAATCCCAAACATCGGTCAGGTTCAGATAAAATATAACTATTGTAAAATACCTAAGAGTGACATATGAAGATTCCCTCTTGTTGATCAGAGCTACTAATAGACAATTATAAACATCTGTCTTTGCATAATTTAACAAAATAACTTCGACATAGCCGATTAATAATATAGATAGACCCCTACATAGCTAGTTTTGCCTCTACACATCTTCGGAAGCTTTATTCGCTAAAACCTACTTAACCTAAAAAGCTCTTACTCCCATCCTACTCAAATCAAAATTTTAGTACCCGAGAGTTTAATGGAAAAGATAAACTTCGATTCAAACAAAAAGTCTAGTGTGAATAATAATATACCATCTTGGTTTTATAGATATTCAGCGAGACCACGTCGTTGAGCAAAACGGGTTTTCCCCTCACTGATGTCCCTTTTAAAATATCCTTTTGCAAATTAAATATCTGCAACCAAACTAGTTAAACTAGATAATATAAACAATAATGTGCATGCATGCTACATGGGTAATCACGACTATCTGTCAAATCAGTAGGCTATCCATCCCAATGTTTAGTTTTCATAGGTTAACTACCAACCTACATAGTTGACTTAGGCCTACAATGTATACAAAATCTTCTAACTGACTGTTAGAAGAACACTAATGGTCTGTCTAAATACACTTATCCTAGTTTTCACCTGGCTATCTGTCAATCTCATAGTTTTGCTAGGCTTACTCTGAACCTAAAGGTTTTGCAGGCCAATCTGTAACCTTTCTATCTTTATGTATTTTCTGCGCATAAACTTACCTTTAGTCTTACCCTTGACAAAGCCCTACGCACTGGAATTTTTGAGTTATACCAAGAAGGGGCTAACAACTAAAGTATGGGCGCTAAGCTACACCAGTCCCATCTAGTTTTCAAATCTCTGAGTAAGATTTATCCTATCACAATCTATCCAATGGTGATAAGAACAACAATCTCTTTAGTAAAATCATGGGCTAAATACTCTTTTCTATTTCCTAAAAAGCAAAACCTTTGCAAATGATTTAACCCTTGAAATCATACTTTCTAAAACAAGGAAATTATTGCCCTTTACTTTATCCCAATATATTTATGCACTAATATATTTGCTTTTATAAAATTATATTGATGATGAAATCACTTGAAAGTTATCTCACTTCAAAACTATAGGCCATAAAGACAAAATAATATAAATCCTTTATATTGATAAACGCAGTAAGGATATAACCGATGAGAGTCTTCGGCCCTTAAAATATGTTATAGTTTTTATTGATAAAACATAAGGCTATAGGGCCGATAACCTGGACTTTGCATCTCATAGGGTGTCTACTTCTTTGGATATGAAAGCTTGGTTTGCATATTAATAAGTTTTAAAAGAACAAGGTGGACATAGATAAGTGGTGGCATCATTGCCTTGAGGAAATTAAGCGGCTTCATTAGAGTCAAAGTCTGTAGGAGTGGCACCGTAGCCTTGTTTGCAAAACAGGCAATACGAAACAAAAGCGGCGTGGAATAAAGCCAAAGTAATAAAATGCGTCATCATTGCCTAAGTTAAAAACACGACTTCCTTGCCTTTTGAAGTCATGTCAAAATGTGTGGTGTCAATATCGCGGCTATAAGTCTCTTCAAAAATATTGGGGCCGACGACATTGAAGAAATAAGCGACACTATGCAATTTTATATAAAACATTACGCTTAAGCCATGCGGCAACGACAATATCGAAGACCATGATGTCGATTTCGTTACTCTGCTTCCTACTTTAACCACACCGATCCATTCCATGTCAAATGAAGTTGGTATCATATATATCATCTATGATTGAGTTCAGAGACCATAGACGTGGTTAGAAGAGGAGTGGCATCATGACTTCGGTATGGCAAAGCCGTAATATCAGGAATATAGTTTATTTACTAATTATAGTAACTTCTTTTCACCAACTCTAAATATTTGTCAAATTCTTATTGATTAACACTTCTTTTACCAAAATATTTTCCAAAAAACTACCGTAGAGTAGATTTTACACTTCCAAAATAATTTGCAAACCATAACTTCTATATTAATATTTAATTATAATAATTTAGCTTTTCTAGCTCAAATAAATCATAATAAATTACAAACACTTGGAAAAAATCCCCTAAAAATCATAATAAATTTAATTTATTATACTCTTTAACATATACAAATTTCAGGACCAGAAACATAATTTAATTATTTTAAATAAACCAAAACATAAAATATCTGGTTTTCCAACAGTAGAAAATTCACCAAATATTCTCATTACACCAGAAAATTATGAAATTAATTCTAAATTAATGTTCTAAAACCATATCAAAATATCAAGTCATTTGGTTGTCATGGGATATGATTTCTAACTTAAACTTATCAAATAATTTCACAATTAAATTAAATAAATTCGCCAATAAGCATATAATCATTCAAACTATCATAACAAAACATAGTATTAGTAAAAGAAACAAATTAATGCTTAAAAAGGAAAATAATTCTTAAAAAATGAGATGCATAATTATTATTCTCCTTGAATGGTTAAAGAAGGTTGAGATTTGGATTTGATTTGATTCCCCTAAGCTTTCTACTTGTTTTCCTAGCTTTTATTCCTCTTGAATCCTCTAGCAATGGTTGACCTAAGCTTTAATTTCATTTGTATAAGTGTAAAATGAACGAGTTAGAAAGGAGGTGAGGGTTTATGTTAGGAAATGTAACCCTTTTCCTATTTTACCCATCTTATGAATTCCTCATTCCTATTAATGCTCTAATTAATTCCATTAGTTCACTAATTAAAGCTCGACCTATATTAATTATCCAATCTCAATCTCCATACCATTTTACATTATTTTATTCAATTTATCTAATTATATATCCTGAGTAATGTTGATCAAATTTAAGGTTGTTACAGAATCTCCTCCTTAAGTAATTTCATCCTCGAAATTACGCTAAAGTACACACATCAAACATATAAGCATAGACGTAAAATATACCATCAGACAATTCAGGATAAGTGTCCTTAATCCTGCTCTTTGTTTTCCAAGTATAATCTCTCTCATCGTCACTCCACTGGACCTTTACTAATCCGACTGTCTTGTTTCTTAGCTTCTTCTCGTCCCTTTCTATAAATCGAACTAATTATCTTACAAAAGTCATATCTAGTTATAATACTAAATCTTCCAATTTAGTCAGAGTTATAGTAGTCTCCGGATCTCGAACACACTTCCTTAAATGAGAAATACGGAAAACATCATGGACTCTCACCAAACTATTTGGTAACTCTATCCTGTAAGCGAGTTTCTCGATCCTTTCTATAATAGGAATGGTCCAACAAACCTAGGTGCCAAATTTTTTTGACTTCCCAAATCTTATTACAACCTTCATCAGTGATACTTTGAAGAAAACATGATCTCCAACTGAGAACTCTAAGTCCTTTCGTCTCTTATTTGCATAACTTTTCTGCCTAAACCGAGCTTCCATTATTCTAACCCGAATCAGCTGAATCTTTTCTGCAGCTTCTCTTACCATATCTGGACCAAGAACTAATCTATATCCTGTAATGATCTGTCTTTCTTACACCTAAAGGCAACACTTAATACATCCTCGTTATTCGTATGTCGATCATTTAAGTGTTTGAAAGACAAGCAATTTGGGGTGAAGAAAGAAGAAGACTGAACAGAATCTCATATCGTGACGAGCAGTACATAATATACATTAAGTCTTTACAAAAAGAAATAATCTTTATTATACACTACATCAGAGTACATTAACGTATTATCAGCCTGGATTGTTTTAACAGCCTGTCCTTGCTGATAATTAACGATAAGAAAAAAAAAACAGTGGAAGAATATAAGGTACGTGAATACATCTTAGAGAATTCAGCTAGTCTTCTAAAATCTCAAAACCATCCATCTAAATCTAGAAAATATGCTCGTACTAACCCTAGCATTACAAGAAATTAATGCCTAGATCAGTCTAGTAAACCAATGTGAGAAAGCTTAATCAAATCATATTGATTTCTACATTTGAAAACCTTTTTAAATTGAAGGTACCTCAGACCATGCCGCATATAAACATGAATGTGTTTTTACCTGATGATAGCCAAACCATTTCTATTATAAAATCCAATGATATTATAATAATGTCCATAGGTTCAAAATATCAAAAATAAAGTAGTAGTGATGCGTGTACATCAAAACAATAATAGGTATATAATCAAAAACCGAAGGTGCTTATTGGAGAATGGATTCCAACAAATGGCAAGGTAAGGGACTACCTTCCAAAAAATAGTACACCTCTGGATAAAATGTACCATAGTCCATATTTAACTTTGCATCCCTAGAAACACAAGAATGACCTACTCCTGTCTGGATAGTACGAATATGCCATCAATGCGATTGTTTCCAATCTTTATAGAGAGCTCTCATGCACAACCAAATTCATAATAGGATAATCTAGAAAGGTGATGACACTAAAAGTCGCTATGCTTTAATACCAACTGAAAGTGTGTTATGGATCATGTAATATGGATATACGATAATACAGAATCTAGTGATGATAACTATATAGTAAATAGTGCGGAATATAAAAGAAGTATAATAAAAATGACACCAAAGATTTTTATACTGGTTCGGAGCTCCGTCCTACGTCTAGTCCCAGACACCTTTTGGAATTTCACTAAAACAACCATCACTTAACCCGGAGGAACAGGTCTATACAACCCCTGAGCAGCCGAATAGGGACCTGAGCAGTAGAACAGGATTTCGCCTCAGCAGCCGAAGAGGAATTCACATGCCTGAGCAACAGAATAGGACTTCAAAAAATACAAAAGATTGTTTTGACTTCGTGTGTTCTAATAACACGGATTTGTCACTTGTAGTACACCCTTCCTATAATCTTCTCCTTGAGTATAAATATATATAAGTTTATGAAGAATAGAAAGGTATAATTTTTCTTTAATGCAAAGTAATTGAAAGTACAATAGGAAATAGATTCCTGAGAGTTAGATTAGAGAGATAAGAAAATACGGTTCATTCGATGATTTGGATTCAAGTTAAGATATGTATTTATAGAGGTTAGAAAGCAGCACTGTTGATGAAGAGTTTCGATTGAAGTGTTGCGTCCAAATATTTTCGTAAAGGTTCGTAGCTCTCCATAAATAGTCATGTCTTTTCAAAAAGTAGCTGTTGTAGAAATTCAGTCAACCGAACCTCTGGGTTAGTTGACTGAATATTCAAACGAATTTTTTATATACATATTTGTATATCTGTGCACCTACGCATGTTGCATAGAAATTTCTGGGTCAGTCGACTGAGCCTCTGGGTAAGTCAATTAGCCTGGTAATATCTGTGCAATTTTCACAGTTTACACAGGTATAATAATATATAACTTTAAACGCTTTTATAATATAATTTATATATTATATATGCTTATATATGTATAAATTATTTGAAAATAAGAAGGTTAAATATATAAGCTAATATATACGTAAACGAGGAGAGATTTTAACAAAATTGACCTAAGACTCAAAAACAAAATAGATGCACCGATTTTGAAGTCTTGTCTCCATATAGTATATATTCTCTATTTGTCGTAGCAGTCGTCAAATCTATATGTTGTAGTGATAGCTCTGTGTCATGAATCAAAACCAAGTCTCAACATTCTCCCCCTTTTTGATTGATGACAAACTGTAAATGGATATAGATTTCGACTGTATATATAATATAAATATTTACTCCTCATGAATCTTTGACGCTCTATATCCTGCATTCTTAATGTTAGTAATAAAATTTCTCCCCCTTTGTCATCGACAAAAAGGAATAAATAATACGAACAATATAGAAAAAAATAACTACTATTTATGATGTAAGGTATCAAAAAAAATGAACATTTAAAGCATACGATACCCAAGATTCTTATAATTTCCTAATTTTTAGGAAACCATACCCATTTGGGTGCGGTTGAACCTTTAAAAATGTAATTTACAATATTAACTACCATATCAAAATGATAATCAATGTATTTTTCTCTATTTTACCCATTAACAGGTACCCAAATACTTAGATGATTTTTATTCATATTTCCCGTCAATGATTTTGTACTTCTAGAGAAATTATAGACATTACTGGTCATAACAGTATTTGAATTTCTATAAAAATTGGAATTAGACTTTACTAGAATTTAGTAGTAGCACTAACATTTTTACTATACATGAGTGCATATCTAGTGATATTTCGACGATTAGTTTTATTATGCCCCAAACCACTTTTATCATATAAAGGTCTAAAACTAGATAAAATCATTATTAAATCGTTTTGATCTTTATTAAATTTTGTGACTTCGGTGTTAAGTTTATAAAATCTAGCTTTAAAGTCTCGATTATTATTTTCAAAAGAAATATGGCTGCTTTTCAAAATATCAATTTTCTCATTTAATTCAGATTTCTCCTTTTAACGTATAGTTCTCATTTTTGAGAAGAAAATTTTGAGATTCCGAATTATCTAAAGAGGATTGTAACAAATCATTTTGTCTTTTCAAATCAAAACTTTCTTTTGAAAATTTCTCTCTCTCTTTTTCAAATATGGTGTTTTGCTCATTTAGAAAATCTTTAACTGTTATAAAATTATTCTTTAAAGCACCAAGTTGATTTTCTAAATTTAACTTCTCATTTTTCAATTTCTCATTTTCACATTTTACAGATTTCATCTTTTCTAAAATAATAAAATTAAGCTTTGAAATCTTATCGCTTATGCTAACTAATTCATTATTATCTTTTACTGAAATTTGTGAATCAGAAAGTACCTTCTTTTAGTCCTCACTGGTGGCTTCGACAGGGTTTTTTGATGTTGTATTTCGATTAGATCGTTTTCCAGCCATTATTCTATGATGTTGTGACGATCGATAGAATTCCAGGCTCTAATACCAAATGAAAGTCACTATGATTTGATACCAACTAAAAGTGTGCTATGGATTATGTAATATGGATATATGATAATACAGAGTGTAGTGATGATAATTATACAACAAATAGTGCGAAATAAAAAGCAGTATAATAAAAATGACACTAGAGATTTTTATACTAGTTCGGAGCTCCATCCTACGTCCAGTCCCAGACTCCTTCTGCAATTTCACTAAAACAAAAAACCTCACTTAACCCGTAGGAATAGATCTATACAACCCCTGAGCAGCCGAATAAGGACCTGAGCAGTAGAACAAGATTTCGCCTCAGTAGCCGAAGAGGACTTCACACGCCTGAGCAGCAGAACATGACTTCAACAAATACAAAAGATTGTTCTGACTTTGTATGTTCTAATAACATGGATTTGTCACTTGTAGTACACCCTTTCTATAATCTTCTCCTCAAATATAAATATATATTGAAGTTTATGAAGAATAGAAAGGTATAATATTGCTTTAATGTAGAATAATTGAAAGTATAATAGCAAATAGATTCTTGAGAGTTAGATCGGTTCGTTCGATGATTTGGATTCAAGTTAAGATATGTGTTTACAGAGGTTAAAAAGCAACGACTGTTGATGAAGGGCTTCGATTAAAGTGTTGCATCCAAATCTTTTCGTAGAGGTTCGTAGCTCTTCACAAATAGTCGTGTGTTTTCAAAAAGCAGTTGTTGTTGAAATTCAGTCAACTGAACCTCTAGGTCAGTCAACTGAATATTCAAATGAATTTTTAAAATATATTTGTATATCTGGCACCTGTGCATGTTGCACATAAATTTCTGGGTCAGTCGATTGAGCCTCTGGGTCAGTCAACTGACATAGTAATATCTGTGCAATTTGCACAGTTTACACAGGCATAATAATATATATAACTTTAAACACTTTTATAATATATATATATATATATATATTACATGCTTATGTATCTATAAATTATTTGGAAATAAGATAGTTAAATATATAAGCTAATATATACGTAAGCAAGGAGAAATTTTAACAAAATTGACCTAAGACTCAAAAACAAAATAATATAATTGATGCATCGATTTTGAAGCCTTGGCTCCATGTAGTATATATTCTCTTTTTATTGTAGCAGTTGTCAAATCTGTATGTCGTAGTGATAGCTCTGTGTCATAAATCAAAACCAAGTCTCAACAGACACACCCCTTGGGAGCGATCTATATACCCTTGTCGGCTTCTACATCTACCCTGTTTTAGCCATTACCGGATGTGAGGCTTGAGGCAACGATTTACATTCTTTCATAGCAGACCATCTTGGAATACTAACACTACCTTCTAGGAAGAAATGCAATGCCATCATTCATCCAACTGGTTCATTCTCGGTCTGAATGAAATTGAAGGCACTGCCTCTACTACATCCATTTTGGAATCATCCTTAGGAGTAGTAGCAGGCAGCCTTGCACTTCAAAGAGCTCCATCTTCAAACATCTACAAGATATCTTCCACTCGAAGAAAAGGTTGGTTTGAAGTGGTTTTCAAATAATATATCTGATCCCTGTCTCTTCGAACGAACAACCGATGATTTTCAATTGACTCATTTTTGGTTCTTTTAGAAGTAAATGGACTATATCAGAGTTCCAAAAGGATCTATAATATATCCCTTAAAGCTATAGACGTTTCATCGAATAAGTTCTCCTGAGGGAACTCAAACCGTATGAACACGTGTAGCTCTTATTTACTCCCTAAGTTAAAACTGGCTAACATGTGATAGCCGGTTATATAACTATCAAATGAACAAACAAAAACAATTCAGAGATATAATTATGCACAGCAACCACTAAGACTCATCTAATTAAATCTTTCATTTATTAAACGCTTTCCAAATTATTTATCAAAATATTCATATACTTATCTTACTGGCATACGTATATTTACAAAACATTGAGAAAGATTTCTTATTCCGAAATTATATTAACGGGTCAAAAAAAGTTATTTATAAAGAAACGGAGATAAGGATAACCCTAAACACTATTCCTTCAATGTTTAGTGTGGAACTAATGTTGCATACCACCATAACTAAGACGGTTAGTTTATGGAAATCAAATGTCAATTTCTTTTATAAATTTCTTCAGTGGATCCTTTTAGTAAATCTTTTTCACTTATGAACATCTCCTTTACTAAAATTACAAATCCATTTATTAAACTCTAAATAAATCTACAAGTTCATGTATAAAAATCTTCTATAAATATCCAAAATCATTTATAATTTTTTTTTCAAATTTCAAGATCTCCTTTCAATTTATAAAGCTTCTTTTATTAATATCCAAAACCATTTATAAAATTTCTTTAATAGACTTTCCTTATTTAGAACAAAACTCCTTGAATAAATCTTAATCAATAAAGTTCCTTTGATAAACAAAGCCACTAGTTAAAACAATTTTAAATAAACAAGTTATTATTCAGAACATCCATTATTAAATTTATCTTTAAACCGCATTAACAAAATAATGACTTTAGATAATTATTTAAAAAGTATTAGATTACTTCAACACACCTTTAACAAAATAATTGCTTAAGTATCTTTTAAATATCATATTTAAAATAGTAATAAACTTTAAACATCATAAATAAGTAATAACTTTACTTTAAAACCCTTTAAATAATATAACGATTAACTTTTTTTGGCATAGCAGACGAGTTTGAACGGTCCCCTATCATTATATGGATCCACTTGGGAAAACAACCAACAAATCACAAAAACGAAGAACTAAACAAAAACAGCAAAAATAAAGAGCATGGGAGGGTGGATCAAACAAAGAAGACATGAAAATATAAAAGGAGAAAAAAAAACTATGGGCTAAATCAACACAAAGAAGGCAAGATAACCATATCAAGCGGCATCACTAGGCTCAAATGGCATATTCACATCACAAAGACCTCTCCTCACTTCATATCCTATCAAGTCAGTAAGTTGCTTTTCATTTTTTCTTTTTGTTTTATCAAATACTCTGGTTTTTCTCTCAATCCATATGAGGCGAACAAATCTTTTAAAGATTATGCCATACATATTAACACGCTCATCTTTCCTTACTGTCAGCCTCTGGAGAACCACCCAGTTATCCAACACGTTCATTTCAGCAATCCTGAAACCAAGACGAGACTTAAACTCATTCCATATTCTATTAATCACCGGGCAAGAAAAAAAGATGATCGATTGTTTCAAGTTGTTGCGTATAGTAACCGTAATAGATAGACAAGCTCGTACCTCTACTGACAAGCTTGACACGTGTGAGGAGCGCATTATTTATCACCTTCCATGGCATGGAGATTATCGATGGTGGGACTTAATCTTTTCCACACCATTGTATGCCATTTGCAACTAGGAAGAATATCATTTCCAAACAGAAGATTTATGCAATTTTGGTGGAGAACATGACTTTCTTCGAGCCCCATGTTAGTTTTTCCATTAGATCAGATTTATACACAAAAGCTTGTATTGAATTCCAGAGACAGGTGATTTTTGTTTAGAGCTGGTAGGTAAAGCAATCCTACCATCAGATATGAACGTGTTAACCTTAGCACACTCCTCAACCCCAGATTGAATTAGTTCATGGTGGTCTTCTAAGGATACTTCCATGTTTGTACTACGGGTCATCCCAGAAGGAAACCTGATTTTGTGGAGAAAGAACATACTGCGCATGAGGAAGAATAGATTCCCTTAACTTGAAAAAGTTGTGCCAAGTCCAACTGATATTTTGCTGTGGTATCATACTCCATAAATTCCTCCCCTTTGTAACACGCTTACGCGACCATCGTACCTATAAGCTATCTTTTTCATTAACAAATTCCTAGCAGTTGCAGCTTTATTCCATTAAGAGAGGCTAAGAATTCCCACACCACCTTTGTTAATGGGATTTTCTGTATGCTTGAATGTTGTAGTTGATAAGTATCGACTCTAAGTTCCGCCAGTCCAAAAAAAATCTCATCACTGCCTTTCTTAATAATTTAATAAGAAGGTGAGGTAGCACATAGGTCCTAGCCCAGTACACTATCATCGAGAAAATAGCGATTTAATTTGCGTGGGTCTGCCCGATTGACTTAACTTTATATAAGACCAACATTCAAGCCTAGCAATAATCTTTTCATATACAGCGTAGCACTGACTGGTGGTAATACAAGAGGTTATCATGGGGACTCCAAGGTAGCTAACAGTTTTAGAGGTAGGTTTGAGACCAGCGATGTTGAATATATTTTCTTTTTGTTCTTGATTAATACCAGCCAACATGATGCATGATTTATCCAAATTAACCTTTAGACTGGTAATTTGGTAAAAAAGGTTAAGGCCATCCAAGATAGCAGTTATGGTTTGAAGAGTAGGCTTACAAAAGATGACTAGGTCATCGACAAACATCCGGGATGTTATTTGCGGGTTCTTGCATTTAGGGTGCAGTTAATTTCAAAAGTTATTTTCCAAATGATTTTGAAAATAGTTTGAAAGATTATTTTCTATAATAATTATTTTCTATATAATAGTATATGTTTTTGCACTTTTCGAACGTATGAGAAAGAGAATTAAACGATTTAGTTAAAAACATGATATGGGACATGTGGTTTACTTTTTCGGTTAATTCCGGACTTGTACGATCGAAACCTCATGAGTATATTGTTTTGAGTTGATAACCGAGATTTATAATTCCTATTATAGGAATTATCTGAGTTAGCCAATATTTGGTGAATTGAGAGGTTCGAGATATCCTATTATAGGGGCATCACAGCTTGGTATCAACGAGTTTCTTAGCGACTAGTTCATCAAAAATACAGGTTAGAAGCTCCATGGCAGTCACAAATATGTAGGCAGGCATAGGATCACCCTGTCGAATGCCACACTTACTTTTGAGGTAGCCCACCAAAGATCCATTTAACTTGATAGAAAATCCCACAGTGAAGATGCATGCGTATATCCAGGTGATGAAGTGCTTGGGAAAGTTCATGTATCCCATTATACGAACAATGGCATCCCAGTGAATTGCGTCAAAAGTTTTACGAATATCAATCTTCTTCAGACCTCTGGGCAAGATAGAAGTCGAGTTATAACCGTATAGAAGCTCGCGAGTAACATGTACATTGTCAAGAATATTTCTTTCTGGCAAGAATGCAGCTTGATTCATAGATATTATACTAGGAAGAATAGTTTTCATGCATGTTGCAATTACTTTGGAGATGCATTTGTATATAGTGTTGCAACAGGAGATGGGACAATAATCATGAACATAGTCAACATTTCTTGTTTTAGGAATTAGGGCAATATAAGTATTATTAAATGTATTTAACATTGCACACTTCTTAAAGAAATTCTTAATAGCTTTAACCACTTCTACCCGAATTATAGCCCAGCATAAGGTGTAAAAAATGCATTAAACCATCTGGACCACCGCACGAGTCTTTATTAAAAGAAAACATTGCTTGCTTGATTTCATGTTCAGTAATTTCGGTACTAAGATTCATAACTTTTGCATAGTTGAGTCTAGAAAATATCATAGGATTAATAGCATCGATATTAGGAGACCCAACAGTAGAATTGCCAAAAATATTAGAATAATAATTTATGAAAGCATTAGCAATACTTTTGGGAGCCTGGTGCAGTGTACCTTCTTCATCATGAATTTGGCAAATGTTTTCATTCATATGTTTAGATTTTAGAACAGCATGGAAATACTCAATGTTTCTATCACCATAAATTTTCCACTTTATTCTAGCCTTTTGCTTTAGCATGTCATTTTCTTTGAGAGGGCTTCTGTGTAGAGCTTGGATAATAATGTTTCCTGAGCAGCCAGAGAGTCATCGTGCATATTAGTTTACATTTTCTCTTGACTTGAATTAATTTGATTCTTTAGAATATTAGTTTTCTTAGTCGCTGCACCAAACTTCTTCCTAGAACATATCTTCCGCTTTTCCTTCATTTGTTTGAGTTTTAACTGCAAGACAAACATTGAATTTTCGTAGTTAGTTTGTGACCAAGACTGCTCAGTAATGCTTTGAAATTCTAGTTCAAGAACCCATGAGTTAAAAAATTTGAAACTTGAGTTTCTTTTTCATGACAGTAGCATTCGGTTTGAGGATCTAAGGAGAATGATCTAATAGAATGGGGTTAGGACGGTGGTTTATCATGTTTTGCCATTTAGTTAGAGTGGGTTGGTTGCAAAAAATGTAATCAATCCTAAAGAAAGTCCTACGATTGGTTCTTCTTTTATAATTCCATGAGAAGACAGCACCCGATGTCTTAATTTCAATTAGGTTGGAATGCATGATAGCCGTGTTGAGGGGTTTCACTTCATTAATGGATTGTGGGTTACCTCCCACTTGGTCAGTTAATCTCATAGAGCAATTGAAGTCTCCTATAATGATCCAGGGACGTGTTTCTTGTCGAAGGAAGAGAATGTAATTTAGAAGAGAGGATCTAGAATTTACAGATCTATTGGCATAAACAAAGGTAAGATAAAATGAGGTGGAGGATTGGTCGAGGAAAGCATGATAGTGAATAATTTGGTTAGAAGAGTCTAGGGGAGTAAGGTTAATGTTGCGCAGGTCAAAAATAATCATAATTCTACCAAAAGTTGTATGATCATGGTTGTGCAACAATTCCCAATTTGGCTTAATGTACTTCGCAGCTTTGAATGTAAGCTCCATGTTGAGTTTAGTTTCTAGAATGGCCAGAATGCTGAGATTGTAGTGATGAATTAGTTCTTTGCATTGATTTAGTTTGATGTGACTATAAGCTCCTCGAACATTCCATATTCCTATGTTGTGCATCATTGAGTAGACTTCGTGGCATTGAGAGTCTCTACTTTCATCCCTCTTGTTAGGGGTTAGTTCTCTCATTATAAATAGGGATAGTTGAACTAAGAGGGGATTTAGAGAAAAGAGAAGGGGTATCTAGAAGTCTTGAGCTACTTTATTTGAGTGGAGTGAAGTTGTGATCTATACCTACATGAAAAGTTGAAGTTGAAGCAGAAGAGGGGATGGACGTTACATTTATATCATTTGCCAGAGAAGGAGGGGATTTCTAGCCTAGAGGTGGCTTGAGGTGGTCATACTGGTGGTGACAGGTGGAAAGAGTGAGGGATCAGGAATTCAAAGAAGGTTCATGATCAAGGGAATGAATAATGGAAGAAGATTAGCCAAAGGAAGGTTTATGCACGTGCACGTGCACGTGCACATTATCAGAAACATGAGCATTTTTATTTTCATTTGATATATGAGCATTTTCACTTGGTTGTTTATCATTAATTGAGTTTAGACAGTCTGGATGAAAGGGAGTTGCATTATGGTCTGAAGTGTCAGATGCACACATTCTATTGTCAGAAACTGGTCTGCTTTTCGCTTTTGTTTTCTCTTCAGTTCTGGGTTTATTTCTTGGTTTCAGATCCCCTATATTTTCCTTTTTTTCTTCGAGCAAGACTTATACTTCCTCGTGCCTACTTCGAGTCTCGCCTCTATTAATTACTGAGTGCAGCATCTGGCTCAGACATAGATTCCAAATTCAAAAAAGAATAATTTATGTTAATTTGGACATGACTTTCATTCTCACATAGGTTCTGCAATGCACTAAAAGGATTCTTGGTTGGTAAGTAATCACTACCTATCTCATTTACCACAATATCATGATTCTAAGAATCTGACCCATCCTTTTCATGTATTTATTTTAGCATTACATTTTGTGTTAATTCCTTCTCTGGAAAGTCATTATCAACCTTCTCTGAAACACAGTTTCCAAGCAGAGGAGAGGGTAGTCTATCTGATTGAGCAGGGTTCATCAAAGTCTGACCAGCCATTGATAGGACTCTAGATTTTTCAACTTCAACTCTTTGTCTAATACGTTACCATTCTGCTTATTAATATTTGAAAATTTTTGATTTTGTATTTTTTTCCTTCCTCTACTTACCAATCTCCATTTTTGTACCTTTTTTTCCCCGACTCTCTTTGAACTCTTTTGGACAATTCTTCTTTTGATACATTCACCTCTCTGTCTATATTGATCTCAGATTCATTTGCCTTCTTGCTCATTTTGTCACATTTTAAAGTTGCATGTCCAAATACATTGCATGAACAATATACGTTCGGTTCCCGCAAATACTTCGCCATAATTTTTTGAGTTCCACCCTCCACCAGTTGAACCAAGAGTCATTAACAAGCTCAGTGTTTAGTCTTACTTCTTTAAGACATTTTGCGTATTCCAACCTCTCCACTTTTTCTATCATGATATGTAAACAAAGTAACTTCCCCAATCTACTCGCCAGCCAGTTTAATCCTAGAGGTGACCATGCAAACAGAGGGAAGTTGAAGAACTGAACCCAAACTAGCATAGCAGTAACCACACCACTCACATTACTGATAGTTAGGTCATAAGGCTTGGCTATAAATAACTTGTTTTTCATGATTATAGGACCACCTTGAAGGATACGTTCCCTATCTTCTAAGCAAGAGAGTAGAAACATGTATATAACAACATTAGATCTCACCATAATGGATCCTTTTAACTTCCATATTGATTTGAGCTTTTGAATGATCGAAGTATAGGATAGTGGCTCGTTTAGAAAGAAGCCAACCAGATAGTCCTGCCACACATTAGAACCAACATTCACAATAGCTTCAGAAGGTAGCATGGCGCCATTGGAAAAAGAGGAGTGATATCAACCGAAATGTACTTCCCTGTGTTACGAGGCTTGTTTTTGAACAGGGAAGTCCATTTAGTTTGATTAGAGGAGGGGAGAGGAGGAACAACAACACCAGGCAGGAACGGGGAAGCCGAAAGAGAGGAGGAGAAGAGTGGAGGAGGGTTAAAAATATATTTAAAATGATTTACTTTACAAAATCAGAAACAGGCTCAGTGACCACAATTGTAACAACCCGCATATTTTACGATTGTATATTTAAATGTTTTATTTAAATATAGCATCATTAGTCGGATTTAAGTCCGAAAAGTTGCTTTTCGCAAACTGTCAAATTAGGACTCGAGACCACTTCCATTGAGTTCAAAACGCCGTTTGCGACCTTTTTAAGTGTAAACATCGATATGTTTGGAGTTAGCTTGAATTTTTACATTCCACTTAGGCCTTTGGGTTTGGGTTTCAGCCCAATAACCTAACATAATACCCTAGCTCCACTCCCTCTCCTCTTCGTTAATTCTCATTTCCTAACACTTCAAGCTTTAAGCAAAAATGGGGGAGGGGAGAGAAAAGAGATTAGGAATTTCTAAGCCCTAGCCTCATTTGCAAATCCAAGTTTTAGCTCCAAAATCAAAGAGAAGTTTAGGTAAGCATCTACTTCTTCTTCTCCATCTCAATCTCTCTTCAATTTTAGAAATTTCCTATAACCTAACTAGGAAATATTTGCTTATGATCTAAATTTGGATATTTTAGAGTTGAAGTTGAAGAGTAGTTGATCTTTCCTTTGTATTTGAGCTTGTCTTTCATTGTTTTTGAGTAAAAGGTGAGTTTTTGAACTCACATCTATGTCTATATTTTTGATAGTAGTTAGGAAGTGATTCCTAACATCTATTCCTTGTTCATTTTCTTTAGATTGAATTAGTTTTATAAATATTCCAATATTCCAATTTTTGGTGTTTTGAAGTTAAAACTTTAAAAACCTTAGCTTTGATGTCAGGTCATGCTTTTGGTGGCGCATCGAAGAACCTATAGGGCTTGGTTGTCGATTGGCGTAAACCCCAAGCGCCTATCGCTCGACCGATCGCAAATTGTATGGGATTTCGCCCCTTGGGGGCTAGGATGAGAATACTGGAATTTCTAGTTCAGTCGACTGAACCAGAAAGTCAATCGACTAAACCGAACCTAGGAATTTTCGTGGGCCAGTATCAGTCGACTGACCACTATGGGTCAGTAGACTGAGCCTGGAAACCGAAAGTTTCCAGGCATTATTCAGTCGACTCACTACTTTGGTTCATTCGACTGAATCTGGAAACAGAAAGTTTTCAGGATTTGTGTCAGTCGACTGACCACTCTGGTCCAGTCGACTGAATCTGCTGTCTCTGCCTATTTTACCTTTTGTGTTTGAATTTCCCACTTTTAATGGATTATTATTTCTCCAATTTGTTGTTATCACCTTTGTTGACTTTGATAACTTCTTTTTCTGGATTTTTGGGGAATATCCATTTTGGTGGATTCGGTATCGATTTCTTTGGATTTAATTCACGTCTTCGAATGTGAATTTTTGGTGATTGATTGTTTCTACAATAAGTTTTATGATTTTTCACTTTAAAATACAAAGGTTTCTGTATGAATAGTAAATATTCAAACTCTTTCTCAAATATGATTTCAACTCTATTTTTAATAAAAAGCTGGTTTATAAAACCGTTTCCCAATCTGTTAGTATACACAAACCTTTATCTTATTCGTTTGAGAAATCTAATTAAACGGCTTAGTAAAACTAGTGGTATGAAACGCTTGTGTTTACTTCGTCGGTTAATTTTTGGACTTGTTCGATTGAAACTCTTGTGACAACTTTCGAGTGGAGATCTACAATTTGTTCGTAAATGTTTAAGTTAAGCCAGTGGTTACAGGACATGAAGCTAAACTCATTTATTTACTAGCTTAGTGTAATTGAAACTTCTTGATGATCGATGATGATCATTTTTGTGGTTTAGACTAGCGATGTGCGATGTCTCTTTGTCCACGTGGGGGACTGTCCCCCGTTCTATGGAGCTTCGTCTCATTTTTATGGACTAACAATGCTTGGACTTTTGACCGTTTGTGGACTTCCGACTCAAATTAGGTGGGGTAGCGACCCATGGTCTTCGGGCCGTTTATGGAGCCTCGCCTCAAATTGATGGTTAGCGACCATGGAATAGCGTTCCGTTTGTGATACATGTATTGGTGAGTATTCGTGCTCCCGTTTGTGGTAGGCCTCCCTCTCTTTGTGATTTCTAGACTTCTATTTGATGATTTATAGAATTTGTGATTCACCAATTTTGTGGTTGGCATTGATATTTTTGTCAATATTTGTGGTACGGTGAATAAAATAAAGAATATGACATTCTTTTTAATGTTATGAGATTTTTGAGATATTGTATGATTTTGGTTGATTTTCTAATGTATACTTTTCGCAGTATGGCATTATCGTTATCATACATTTTTGTCATATCTCTTATTCTATCTCATTTTATCTGATATTTATAGCTAGACTGATTCGTTTATTATTTTCTTAGTAAATAATACTCGGGTCAGACCGAGATGTTACAGGTGCTTCTGCTTGACTCGTCTTCTGGGAATATTATCTGACTTTTGACTAACTACTCTTGTTTAGTACTTTTTGTTATTATACATACGAGATAGCGACTTCTTGATATATAAATATTCTTTTGTGTAGCATTTGTATCTATTCTTTTGTGAAGTTGTGGATCTTGTTTGACCACTACTCTGATGTACACTTCTACGTGTTAGATTCATATTTGTTTCCGCCTTTGTGATATGAATATCTGTGATTGATTTGTGTTATGATTATTTCTATATTTGTTTCCGAAGATCATATAGCCACTGTGCAGTAGCTTTGAGTTTGTAGCGGTATGTCAGATTTCCACTTGAAATGAATACATGTTATACTATCTGACATATCGGTGCTCGCACAAAGCAATTACACGGATGGTCGCTCCTTAACAGCCTTATTCTTCGTGCTAGTTGATGGAATTACTCCGTAGTGTCCTTGGCTAGCGTGAGTGTGAAGGTGGGGCGTTACAGCTTGGTATCAGAGCCAAACTTCGAAATAATGTAGAATAATCTAGTAAAGATAATTGTCCTAAGTCATTCTTAGGAGTCGTGCCTTAGGATTTAATTCGAGTCTTCGCACCATTTTATCCTATTTTCTTTTATGATGCCTTGTTTTATCAATCAAGGTTATTTGATATTCATTCGGAGAATAACATTTTTCTCCTTCTTTCTTTCTTTCTTTCTTAAAGAAGAGAAATGGTTAGACCAGGCTGTCCCAGCGTCGGTCAATCCAGTGCTACTCCTCAGGATGGAGTATTTATGTCTACCTAATAGATTCTAGATCTTGTAAAGAATGCTCAAGCTGTCGGACCCATTTTAGAGCCTACTTACCCAAAATTCCGATTTGCATGCCTATGCAATGATTATACAAATTTGGGTGGAAAGCCGTTCAGGGGTTCCGAGGGCGTTATCGAAGTCCAAGCTTGGATTAGAACATGCGATCGCATCTTTTCTCGCATGGATCTTATTGATTTGCATCGTGTCCAAGTGGCTTCTAGTATGCTCCAAGAAAGAGCATTAGATTGGTGTAGGATCGATTTCACCCTAGAGGGGGGGTGAATAGGGTGATAGTGTCAATTATAAAAATTAATCGCGGAAGCTTATAAAATATTCAATTCAGATCACAGAATAGCAGCACAGATATCGCAGAATATAAATAACAGAAAAAACAGAACAACACAGAATTTACCTAGCTCCGGCAAAAGCCTGCCTACGTGCTGCCCCCAAGGTTTCTACTAGAAATTAGACAGTCCCTCGCTTACACACGTAAACTCGCTATACCCGCTGTTGACTAATCTAACTCTATGCTCAAAACCTTGCCACAACTCAACCACCGAGTTGCGAATTCTCAAGCTACGCCACGTAGCTTGTCCCCTAGTCACACGACTAGAAAATTAAAACGGTTAAAAGAGAATTTTTAAACACAAATTTAAAAATAAAACTAAACTAAAAAACCCTAGTTTAAAAACTTTTAAGTCCAAAAGAAAAATAAACCGGCCCAAACTTCTTTTATTTTTTTCACTATGCCGGCCCTTTTCTTTTATCTCATATGTGATAATGGCTGTTCCTCTTCGTCCAAAAACTAGGGCTTTTGAAGCTGCGCTATTTGCTCGATCGATAGGAATTTGCGTGTTGCCTTGCTCGATCAATTCTTCGTTGCTCACTGCTGCTTCGACGAGTTCGATTTTTGCTTTGGTAAGAATTTATGCTTTTGTGCTTTTCGATTTTTGTATTCGAACTCATGTCTTCATGCCGATGATGATTGGGGCATTTTATAGGGTTCGTTACCTTGATTTTTCGTTCGTCTGATTGCTTCAAAATTTGTTGTTTTGCCGTTCGATTACACTTTGATGCTGATGATTTATTTGACTTTGTCAATCTCATTTCTCTGCCACTTGATGATGCTTGAATGTTTGAGATTGTTTCTAACTTCTTCAAATCGTATATTGATGGTCACGGCTTTGATCATATGACTTGTTCGATTCCTTGATTCATACGGCAGAGACTTTCTACTTTTACTTTTCTTTGACTATTTCAAAGAATACGCGTACGCACTTGATTTCTTTTTTCATTCGTGAATTTTGACTTCTCTGGCACTTGAATTTTATAACTTGACTTCTGGTTTCTCTGTTTCGTATGTATGCTGTGCATTTGTAGTTGGTTTGAAAACTTTTGTGTTGTAGCTGTCTTGTATAACTTGAACTTGATCTGTGCCTTGTCCATTCTCGTGTGTTCATCCCTGTAATATATGCTACTGATAACATTTGGAATTGGTTCATGTTGCATTGACTTGTTTTGTACTGGTGCACTTCTGTTTGCTGTCATGTTGCTGGAATAACTTCGACATTGTTTTGATGCATTTGCATGTTGTAAGTGTAAGTGTTCATTCATGTTTTGATTATGACTTCATTATAGTTCCAGTTGATCGTTAGGTAGTTGTCAATGTATTGCATTGAGCTCGACATTGTTGTTTACTTCACTTGTGTATTGCCTTCACTGTCCACTTGAACTTGGAGTCTGCCTTGATCATCTTGTAACCTGGTCTGGTCTGGTGCACCTTGTTTGCTGTGACATTGTTCATGTCTGTTTATGTGCAGTTTACATTCATGTTGCCTCTGTGTTTGTTGTATCTTTGAGCACTTGATCATTTAAGCCTTTGTGCTTTGGTGCTGTGTTGAATTTGTGCAGTGTTGTACTTGTTGCCTTGTATCACTGGTTCATTCCACTGTTTCATGCATGCTCGACATTGTGACTTGTTTTGTTTGCATTTGGCCCTGTTGCTGTTGGTCTGGAGTTGTTTAATGAAGAGGTTGAACCTGTTAGTCGAGCTTGCATACTTCATGTAGCCTTGTGTTGAACCCAGTTTTACAGCTCGGGTTTGACCTTGTGCTCGTGTCGTGATTTTAAATATATTGCACGTGAGTTGAACCCGGCTTTGCATTTGGGTTTGACCTGTGCTCACCTGTCCCTGTAGCATTATCAAGTGTATATCGGTGCGCACGGCCTTGTGGCATATACAGTGATACACTGTGTATGTCACAAGCTGTTCGTGTATGATGAATTCAAATTTAAATGATGACGAACAACCCAAATAACTGAGGCAAATATTATTTTCAATATTCACATTTTATATTGCAAAAAATATTTCTTTTTCAATTTTACTACGTTAGTGAATATTTTTGCAGATTGCTCGGATGCTTGATTCGATCTGAAATAAAGTTGAAGATAAATACGAGTGTGAGTGATATGTAGTGAGGTGAATATGAAATGTGATGTAATTGTAATCAAAGTTGTATATGTATAGTGAGAGCTTGAAATTGTACTATTCAAACTTGTAATAAATATTTGTTTGAATAAAATATTCGTTTGAATTCAAAATCTGTGTTATTTATTTTATTCAGCAAATATTAATTTAAACTGTGAAAAATAAAATAGTATATTAACAAATACATTTAAATGAATGTATATATGTTTATTATCATCAAACAAAAATCATATAAGCGCATATTCAACAATTGGTACGAGCTTCTGATTTTTGAAATTATTGAAGCGGACTTACTTGGGAGCAATTCCGGGAAAAATTTGAATCGAAGTTTGTACCAGAAGCTGAAAAAGTAACTCTGGTCCGTCGTTTTATCGACCTTCTTCAAGGTGAATCTTCTGTGGCAGATTATGTCGCATTTTTTGAATCCCTCTCTAAATATGGGGTCGAGTATGTAAATACCCCATTGAAGGAAAATCAGAGGTTCGTCTATGGCTTGAATAAGAATCTCAAAAAGCCTTTACTTCTGAGACTGGAAGTTTCTTTTGATCAACTTGTTGATATCGCTCTTCGACTCGAAGAGGCAGATAAAGAGAGTGATGTTGAAGTTGGGAGTGCCAAACCGAACTTCAACAACAATAAGAAGAGGCCTAATAAGTTCAAAGCTCTTTATCCCAACAAGAAAGGGAAACATGTAGCAAAGACTCATACTTCTAGCCGTGGAGAATGCTACAATTGTGGTTCTAAGGACCATTATGCAAATAAGTGTTCAAAGCCCCTTACTTGTCGCAATTGCAAAAGTTCGGGTCATTATATATCTTCATGTCCCAAGCTTCAAAGCAAGGGGGAGGGAAAGCTAAATGTTGTGCAAGCTCCTAATAACACTTCTCATGGTCAAGGTATTTCTCATTCTATTCTTGATGGCATTATTATGTTTCGATATCATCCTATTTGAGTTCTTTTTGATACGGGTGCATCCCATTCTTTTATATCAAAAGAACTTGTTGATGCTTTTTCTTTAAGTGTTATGGCTTTAATGACTTTTTTGAGAATTGCGAATCCGGTTGGTGGATCCGTTCTTATGCAAAGGGAACGTGTTATTGCTTATGCTTCTAGGCAATTAAAGCCTGCCGAGACTAGATATGCCACTCATGATTTAGAGCTCGCAGCTATCGTTTTCGCCCTTAGAATTTGGCATCATTATCTTTTGGGAGAGAAATTTGTTCTCCATACCGATCATAAATCTTCGAAGTATTTATTTTCTCAAAAGGAACTCAATTTGCGTCAACATCATTGGCTTGAGTATCTTGCATCTAATGATCTTGATATTCTTTATACTCCCAGAAAGGGAAATCGTGTTGCCGATGCCCTTAGTCGTAAGCAACAAGCGGTTGTTTCTATGATGATATCCGAATGGAATGATCTCGAGACTTTGTCCACTTGTGAGATTCGAGATCGTGAATCTGATTTATGTTCGCTTCTTGTTTTGTGTAGCCTTGAGGCTCATCCTTCTCTTTTAGACCGCATTCTTGATGCTTAAAAGATAGATCCCGAATTGGCTCTTCTTGGCCAAAGTTGTAGGGGAAAAATTGATATTGAAAGTTTGAAAGACTTTGATATTGATGCTCGTGTCGACATTCGAAAATTTGGTAGACTCATCGTACCAAATATTAGTAATCTTCGTAAAGACATTTTAGAAGATTCTCATCGTTCTAAATTTACCATTCATCTCGGTAGTAGTAAAATGTATGCGGATATGAAGCGACTTTATTATTGGGATGGAATGAAATCCAATATTGCTGACTTTGTTAAGCATTGCATGACTTGCCAACTCGTTAAGGCCGAGCATCAAAGGCCGGGTGGGTTATTACAACCTTTGGACATTCCAATTTGGAAGTGAGACCAAATTTCCATGGATTTTATTGATGGTCTTCCCCATTCTCGTTCGGGTCATGATAGCCTTTGGGTGATAGTTGATAGACTTACAAAATCCACCCATTTTATCCCTGCTCGGTCCAATCGGACCGTACCTCTTTCGGCCAAGCTCTTTATTAAAGAAATTGTTAAATTGCATGTAGTTCCTACTTCTATTGTTAGTGACCGCGATCCATTGTTTACTAGTGGATTTTGGAAGAGTCTTCAAAAACTTTGGGAATGAAGCTTAATTTTAGCACATCTTATCATCCTCAGTCCGATGGACAAACTGAGCATGTGAATCAAACTCTTGAAGATCTTCTTCGTGCATGTGTTCTGGATTTTGATGGAAGTTGGGAAGATCATATTTCTCTTATTGATTTTTCCTATAATAATAGTTTCCAATCTAGTATTGGTATGGCACATTTCGAGGCACTCTATGGAAGGCCATGTCGATCTCCTTCTTGTTGGCTTGAGGCCGGTGAGAAGCTAGTTTTAGGTTCAGACTTTATTCGTGATTCCACAGAAAAGGTTTGACCTTATTCGTCATAGGATGAAAGAAGCTCAAAGTAGACAAAAATCCTATGCTGATAACCAAAGAAGGAATTTGAATTTTCTGTGGGAGATTTTGTGTTTATTCGTGTTTCACCTATGAAGGATGTAGTACGTTTCAGTCGATCGGGAAAGTTAGCACCTTGATATATTGGTCCATTTCCCATCACCAAACATATTGGTTCCGTGGCTTATCGCCTTTTATTACCGGCTTAGTTTTCTGCCATTCATGACGTATTCCACGTCTCTCATTTACGGAAATGCCTTCGAGATTTCGATTCTATTCTTGAGCCCGGTGTTGTGGAAGAAATTGAAGTTTCGCTTAATTTGAATTATGAGCAATATCCTATTCGTATTATTGCTTCGGAGGTAAAATGCCTTAGAAATAAAGATGTCCCTCTTGTGAAAGTTCAATGGTCCTCAAATCCTAAGGATTGTTCTTGGGAATCTAGAGAATTCAGCGAGCGAACACATCCGAACTTACTCTCTCGTGCTCTTTGAGATGAACTTCTTATTTCAAATTTCTTTTATATTGATATGCTTTTATGGTCGTTACTTTTTATTTTCTTCTTAAATATTACGAGGACGTAATTTCTTTTAGGAAGGGAATCTATAACAAACCGCATATTTATGATTGTATATTTAAATGTTTTATTTAAATATAGCATCGTTGGTCGAATTCAAGTTTGAAATGTTAATTTTTGCAAATAGTCAAATTAATACTCGAGACCACTTACATTGAGTTCAAAATGCTGTTTGCGACCTTTTTAAGTGTAAACATCGATATGTTTGGAGTTAGCTTGAATTTTGACATTTTTACTTAAGGCTTTGGGTTTCAGCCCAACAACCTAACAAAAGACCTTAGCTCCACCCCCTCTCCACTTCATTCATTCTCATTTCCTAACACTTCAAGCTTTAAGCAAAAATGGGGGTAGAGAAAAGAGATTAGGAATTCCTAAGCCCTAGCTTCATTTGGAAATCCAAGTTTTAGCTCCAGAATCAAAGAGAAGCTTAGGTAAGCATCTCCTTCTTCTTCTCCATCTCAATCTTTCTCCAATTTTAGAAATTTGCTATAACCTAACTTAGGAAATATTTTATTATGATCTTAGTTTTGGAGCTTTTAGAGTTGAACTTGAAGAGTAGTTGATCTTTCCTTTGTATTTGAGCTTCTCCTTCATTGTTTTTGAGGTGAGCTTTTGAATTCACATCTATGTCTATATTTTTGATAGTAGTTAAGAAGTGATTCCTAAACATCTATTCCTTGTTCATTTGCTTTAGATTGAATTGGTTTTATGAATATTTCAATTTTTGATGTTTTGAAGTTAAAACTTTAAAAATCTTTGCTTTGATGTCGGATCATGTTTTTGGTGGCGTATCGAGGAGCCTATAGGGCTGGGTTGCCGATTGGCGTAAACCCCTAACGCCCATCGCTCGACCGATCGCAAATTATATGGGATTTTGCCCCTTGGGGGCTAGGCTGAGAATGCTGTAACCAGTTCAGTCGACTGAACCAGGAAGTCAATCGACTGAACCGAACCTAGGAATTTTCCTGGGCCAGTATCAGTCGACTGACCACTATGGGTCAATTGACTGAGCCTGGAAACTGAAAGTTTCCAAGCATGATTCAGTCGACTAGCCACTTTGGTTCAGTCGACTGAACCTGAAAACAGATAGTTTCCACGATTTGTGTCAGTCGACTGACCACCCTGGTCCAGTCGACTGAATCTGCTATCTCTGGCTATTTTGCCTTTTGTGTTTGAATTTCTTACTTTTAATCGATTCTTGTTTCTTCAATTTGTTGTTATCACCTTTATTGACTTTGATAGCCTCTTTTTCGGGATTTTTGGAAAATATCTATTTTGATGGATTCGGTATCGATTTCTTTGGATTTAATTCATGTCATCGAATGTGAATTTTTGGTGATTGATTGTTTCTACAATCAATTTTGTGATTTGTCACTTTAAAATACAAAGGTTTCTATACTAATAGTAAATATTCAAACTCTTTCTCAAACATGAATTCAACTCTATTTTTAATACAAAGCTTGTTTATAAAACCGTTTTCCAATCTATTAATATAAACAAATCTTTACCTCGTTCGTTTGAGAAATCTAATTAAACGGCTTAGTAAAACTAGTGGTATGAAACGCTTGCGTTTACTTCATTGGTTAATTTTTGGACTTGTCCGATTGAAACTCTTGTGACAACTTTCAAGTAGAGATCTACAATTTGTTCGTAAATGTTTAAGTTAAGCCAGTGGTTATGGGAAATGAAGCTAAACTCATTTATTTACTAGCTTAGGATAATTAACACTTCTTGATGATCGATGATGATCATTTTTGTGGTTTAGACTAGCGATGTGCGATGTCTCTTTGTCCACGTGGTTGGACTGTACCCCATTCTATGGAGCTTCAGGGCTAACGACCCATGGTCATTTGACCGTTTGTGGAGTTTCGACTCAAATTTGGTGGGGTGGCGACCCATGGTCTTCGGCCGTTTGTGGAGCCTCGGCTCAAATTGATGGTTAGCGACCATGGAATAGCATTTCGTTTATGATACACGTGTTGGTGAGTTTTCATGCTCCCGTTTGTGATAGGCCTCCCCCTCTTTGTGATTTCTTGACTTCTAGTTGATGATTTCTAGAATTTGTGATTCACCAATTTTGTGATTGGCATTGATATTTTGTCAATATTTGTGGTATGGTGAATAAAATAAAGAATATGACATTCTTTTTGATGTTATGAGATTTTTGAGATATTGTATGATTTTGGTTGATTTTCTATTGTATACTTTTCGCAGTATGGCATTATTGTGATCATACATTTTTGTCATATCTCTTATTCTATCTCATTTTATCTGATATTTATAGCTAGACTGATCCGTTTATTATTTTCTTATTAAATAATACTCGGGTCAGACCGAGATGTTACAGGTGCTTCTACTTGATTCATCTTCTGAGAACATTATCTAACTTTTGTCTAACTACTCTTGTTTACTAGTTTTTGTTGTTATACATACGAGATATAGACTCCTTGATGTATACATATTATTTTGTGTAGCAATTGTATCTATTCTTTGTGATATTGTGGATCTTGTTTGACCACTACTCTGAAATCACTTCTATGTGTTAGATTTATATATGTTTCCGCCTTTGTGATATGCATATCTGTGACTGATTTGTGTTATACTTATTTCTATATTTGTTTCCAAAGATCATATAGCCACTGTGTAGTAGCTTTGAGTTTGTAGCGGTATGTCGGATTTCCTCCTGAAATGAAATACATGTTATACTATCTGACATATCGGTGCTCGCACAAAACAATTACACGAATGGTCGCTCCTCAACAGCCTTATTCTTCGTGCTAATTGACGGAATTACTCCGTAGTGCCCTTGGCTAGCGTGAGTATAGAGGTGGGGCATCACAACAATGCTTCTCAATTAATTAAGTTTAATGTTCCAAGTTATAACATGGGTATTTACATACCAAGCAGATATATAAAGAGAATCAGTCAATAATAATCAATTAACATATAGGTAAATGTCCAAGTTACTAAAATAGAAGAAATGAGTTTATATTCTGTTTAAATAGATGTTAACATCATCTACTTGATGAATTGTGGCAGAACTGTGATTTATTCTACCAAAAAGATGTCTAATATAACTTAATTAGCAGAAAGGTGTTTTATTCTACTAAATAGATGTCAATGGGATTTATATTCAATTGGGGTTACTTAAGGGTAATCTACAAAGAAATCCCTTGGATTTAAAACATTCTTTTGAAAAATAGTTTGCTTTAACATATCGACCTTCGAAATTAAATGCTTTAGTCAAAATATTTTACTTAATAATTAAATAACATTTAAGCTCTTTATTCAATAATAATAAAACCTTTAATTATTAATAAAAATAATTAACTTTTAGATAATGATTAAATAATAACCATCATTTAAATAAATAATTAAACCATAATTAATCTTTAATTAATAATTGATTAATAAATTAAACCGTTATTGAATAAAAATTTAAAACTTAATTGGAACTTATAATTTAATTTAGCTTATCAGTTATTTAACCGTTTTATAATAAATAAATAGATAAACAATAGTTAATATTTAATAAACCATTTAAATAATAATTAATTCTTAGATAATTAATGGAATAATAACTAACCAATTATAATTAACTTAATTAATACTTAAGTACTAATTACCCTGTTAACTACTGATTAAGTACTAATTACCTTATTTAAATGAATAATTAAAATTACTTTCTAATACTTAAAATATTTTTGAAAAAATATTCAAAAAAATCCAAGATGAAGACAAAATTTAAATTTATAAAAGAGTGTTTTTACGACTGCCTCTATAGTGACAATCGTTATACGATCTGAAATTTCAAAACTTGTTTTATTATATCAATAGCTTTAAAATTATTATTTTAATACTTTAACTACTTTATAACCTTATAAAAATATTTTTGAAAAACGAAAGTAAGGTTTTTTGGGCTTTACAGAAACATTTCAAAACCATAATGTAAGGAAAACGAGTTTTGAACCAAGGATCTAGATATCGCTATAACAAGCCAAGATACTAATTTTATTAGCTTAACACCCTAAAAACAAAGTCAAAACCATATATACATGCACAATGCCCAACAAGTATCATATTTAGCAACCAAGTAACATTAAAATAAAGTTGAAAACTTTAGTAAAAATAGGTGAGCTTTACTCTCCAAAGGGTCATAAAATCACATCAAACTTCTACCACATCTAGAATAGGCCTAGAACTTAGCTTTGCTTTTGGAAAAGCAATATTTTTTAGACATAAGAATGGCAAGTTGGTTCGGCCAAGCATGGGTGGGCTCGACCTAGGGTGGTGAGGTGGGTATTTTAAACCTATTTTGAAAAGAAAGGGTTGTAGGAAGAGAAGGAAGTGTTTTATACAAGTTTTAAAGGATTAAAAATTGAAAAATAAGAATTTTAAAACTTTGATAATAAAACTATGGAAGCAATGAAATCATTTTGAAAATCTTAAGGAAGTTTTAGAAAATGAGAGTGAAGTGAAAAATGAGAGAGAAATTAATGGAATTGTTTTTATACAAAAGGGATAAAATGAATTATCGTATTGCCTTTAAAGTACCTACTCTCCACAAATTCCTTGCCACCTCATCAACCTTGTCTCCCCTCCCTCTGAAACCCATGAAAATCATGTCCCCCTCACTCCTTCTTTTTATCCAACATGCATTTATACTTAGTGGATTTATGTGTTGAGAGAAATGACATGTTTATGACTTCTTTTCTTTTTATTTTTAAACCTATTTAAACTTTTCATAAAAAGTAACATAATATTTTAATAAACTTAAGTAAACATATATATATATATATATATATCATATATTTATTAAAATATGCTAATGTATGAATATGTGTGTATATATATATGCCATAGAGCTTATAATGTTTCTAACAATTTTTTGAAGATGAAAAGTAAAAAATTCATAAAACAATTTCCGATCGCGTTTTTGATATTTCTTTGAATTAAATATTTTTGTGAATAGAATTTGAAAACTAATGTGCCATCACTACTTATTATTTAAAAAAGTTTTATTTTAATTATAAAATTCATTATTTGATTATTTAAAATTAGTTAAATATTTGTAAATCAAAGCGGTAAAATTCAGGATCATTACATATCTGGTCTCTAACCAACATACATATGATTTACACGACCTTCCGCATAAAGCTTCAAAAGGCGTCATACCTATATTGGTTCGATAACTATTATTATAGAAAAACTCAACCAAGTGTAAATGGTATTCTCTTGAACCACCAAAATCTAGTACACAAGCTCTCAACAAATCTTCTAGTATCTTATTGACTCTCTCCAGCTGCCCACTGTCTCTGGGTGATAAACAATACTCATCTTAAGATTAGTACCTAAAACCTTTTATAGACTCTTCTAGAATTCATTAGTAAATAAAGAATCTCTATCACCGACTATACTACTAGGAATCCCATGTAGTCTAACTATATTCTTCATGAATAATCTAGCCAAAACAGGTGCGTCCTTATGGACTTAATAGGTTAAAAGTGTGCACTCTTACTTAATCCGTCCACCATAACCCAAATACTTTCATTTCTCCTATTCGACTTTGGCAAACCTTCTATGAAATCCATAAATATAGAAACCCATTTCCAAACTGATATCTAAAGGCTGAAGCAATCAACTTGGCTTTTACTTGTTGGCAATTCAGACACTGTTTTACCCATAAGCCTATATCTTTTTCATACCCGCCCAGCAAAAACTTCTTTTCATATCCTAATACATCTTAGTTCCTCCAGGATAAACAGTAAACTTCGATCGATGAAATACCCTAAGTACTTCTTTCCCTAGGTTACCCACATTTGGATACTTTCCCAACCAACCATTTTGGTCATGGTAAAAATCCTTTAAATCATCAATCTCAGTTCGACCTTTTAGTCTTCTAGTTATCTTAGCTATCAATGGATCGTATCTTTGTTTAGAAGCAATTCTTTTGATTGATACCGATTGAATTTCCAAATAAGATAACACTACGGTACTCTATCTAGAACTGGCAGTCGATCTTAACCGCACATTACAAGTAGTCAATGCTTCCAAATATTTCCATTTGGCCAACATAGCTAACACAACACTCTAATGTTTCTTGCTAAGTGCATATGCGACTTTATTTCCTTTCCCTGTTGTGTACTCAATTCCAAAATCATAAGCAACTAAAACTCCAACCATCTCTGCTGTCTCATATTCAACTCCTTCTGAGAGAATAAGTATCTTAAAGACTTGTGATCTGTATGCAACTCGAATCATTCTCCCAAAAGTTAATGTCTCCATACCTTCAAAAAAAAATTACCGTAGCCAACTCCAAGTCGTAAGTTGGATAACTTCATTCATCCTGAGCTATCGAGACGCATATGCAATCACTTTACCCCTCTACATTAACAGAGCTCCTAATCCTGTTCCGATATACACCGCCAAATCTTGATTTCCATTCGAAACCACTAACACGGGCGCATTGCTCAATAATGTTTCAGCTACTAGAATGCCTCCTCAAATTTATCAGTCTAAATATACTTCATGTCCTTTCTTGTTAGTTTAGTCATCGGTGTTGTAATGCGAGAGAAATCCTTCATGAATCTCTAGTAATAACCAGCTAGTCCATGAAAACTCTTTATCTCAGTCACTATCTCGAGTCTCTTCCAATTATTAACTGTATCATCATAGCTGGATCCAAATACAACCCTTTTTTCTATGAGTATATGACCAAGAAACTTCACTTCTTTCTTCTAAAATTGACATTTTTAAAATTTTGCCTTCATCTGATGTTGTCTCAATATCTCAAGCACTATTCTAAGGTGAGTCTTATGGTCTTGCTCATTTAAAAAATATATCAGAATGTCATCTAGAAACACTAAAACGAATCTATTGAAATGCTCTTAGAAGATCCACTTCATCAAATCCATAAAGAAAGCAGGTACATTGGTCAGTCCGAATGGCATTACTAACCACTTGTACGAACCATATCTTATTCGAAATGTAGTTAAAGGAATGCTATCCTACGCCACCCTTAATTGATGGAACCCTGTCGCTAAATATAATTGGAAAAATACTTAGGCTCCACTCACTGATCAAATAATTCATGGATTCTTGGCAAAGGATATCGATTCTTTATCGTCTTTTCAATTAACTTACGATAATCAATACACATCCTTAACAACCCATCTGGTTTCTTCATAAACACTACGTCCACTCCCCAAGGTGAGCTGCTTGGTCTAATTAAAAAAATTCCTTCTAATTCCACCAGCTACACCTTTAACTCTTTCATCTTGGTAGGTATCATTTTGCTAGGCGGTCTACTTACTAGTTCAGCTCTAGATACAGGATCTATTCGAAACTCAATTGCTCATTTTATCGGTAGTCCTGTAATAGGCTAAAAAACATCTGCAAATTCTCTAACTACAAAAAATCGATTCATCTCATCTTCCTCCTCCATTGCACCTAACAAAGCACAAACATTAAAACTTGGATTCTCTACCGAGTTTATAATTGATCGCTACTATTAGGGTGTCTTGTGATATTTTTCTATCGTGGCAAAATATCCTAGCATCATACTTGCTTAACCCATCCATACCCAAAATAATCCTAAAGACTACAAAATCAAACACATGCAAACTGCAGGCAAATATATGACCTAATAATGCAAACTCTAAATGGTCACATCTCATTCCTAAAGTTGCATATCCCTCTATCGGATTCACAACCCTTAAGGATGTAAGTAGGTATGAGGGTTCTACGTTAAGCTTATCAAACAAACAACGAAATATAAAAGAATGTGATGGACCATAGTCAAACTATACTCTAACATGCAAGCCATGAATCAAAAGCATACCTCCCATCACAACTTTTCCTTTCTCCTCAGCTGTTTGTCTAGGTAGCCTGTTCCAAAACAAACACTTTTCCTTTTTCTTCCTTGGCCACTTCCAGATATTTGTTTTTATAATGTCACATTTGGTCGCAGCTAAGCACTTAATGTTCTTCTTTCCATCAATTTCCTTTCCCTTACCGATTCGGCACTTATAAGCATAATGTCCATTCTTGTCACACTTATAACACACGACTTCAGGCTTTCCTTCCTTAGTAGCTCTACCCTTCTGAGCTCCCTTCTTCTAATAAAATTTTCTCTACTGATTCCATCCACTATGAGCTTATGTTGGCTTGACGTTACAAAACAAAGATAGCATCTCTTCATTTCTCAAAGCCATTTCCATGAATACATCACATGGATCCCTGAGATGTGGTAAAGTTTCCCCAGTAAGCTTAGGTCTCAGTCCACGGATGAACTTTCCATTCCTTTTGATCAATGTATCCACAATAGCATACCTATATCGGGATAGTTCCAAAAATCCGGTTGCGTACTCAAGCACTGTCATATCATCTTGCACCAACTCAACAAAGTTACTTAACAAAGTTGACTTAGCGATCTCAAACATAAATCTTTCTTCAAACTTCTTTCTGAACCCAGCCCATATCAAAGTTTCCTATGCTACTCCAATAGTAACACTGTTCCAATTATATAATGCTGCTCCTTGCAGTTATCTAGATGTCAATTGCCTCTTATGTCCGTCATTCAAACATAAATCCTTTCAATTGCATCCTCCGTTCCAATAAATGGCTTCCCTCCAAGCCTTGATAGTCTCTACTTAGAACAATATAGTTGTTGAAAACAGAAACTTCTTGATTAACTACTCCAGCATTTCCTTTCACTAATCCAACAACAACTCCTACTTGTATCATGTTGATAAATAACTGATACGTTTCTCCCATATCAACCGATAGTGTTCCAACACCTATATTAGCGGCTGTTTGTCGACCCGGATTCCTTATAGTGGGCCTGGCATTTCCATTAGTAGTTGTATTTCCTCTATCGAGATTCACTCTTCCATTTCCTACCTCTATATCTTTCTTCCTTAAATATGCATTTGAACCTTAGTAAGGTACGGAAGAACGTTCAAAGAGAGAGGGAGAATAGAGATAAAGTGTATACTTATATATAACAAATATAAGTATGTTACTATAGTGTTACCCCATACCCCAATCTTATCCTCTGATTCATTTGGATTATGTTTTCAAGACACTTTTTAATTCCTTTAGTTTTATATAAACCTATGCTCTGATACCAAGTTGTAACTTCCTCCATTTTGAGTCCCAAAACTAAGCGCTACAGATGGTGCGATTATCTTAGTAATAATTTTCGATGATAAAATGCAGCCATGTTAATGGCATCCATAATACAGAAACATAGGAATATGAAATAATTTTAAACACAATTTCAAAGGTAACTTTCACATTTCATTTCAAAGATAATATTCCACATTCATTACATAATCCCAAACATTGCCCAAGTTAAGATAAAATATAACTATTACAAAATACCCCAAGAGCGACATATGAAGATGTTCCGTTGGTTGATCGGAGTTATTAATACACAGTTATATTATATGCCTTTACATATACTTCAACAAAATAACTTCAACACGGTGGATTAACAATATAGATAGACTTCTATATAGCTAGTTTTATGTAATGACCCAGAATTTTGGTCGTTAATTTTGGAACAATTAATTCATTTTAAATGTTGAATGTGAATAATAAATTGATTTTGAAAACGAAGATTTTGGTTAAATTAGTAAAATGAGTTATAGTTTCAAATATAATGATTTAATCGGATTGGATAAATAGTAAATTAACAATTGGAAATTGGGATTATACGGGAATCTGAGAATAGACGAGGGTGGAAAACAATTTCTAAAATATATTTAAAGTCTAGTTGGATTTGAATTATAATATTGGACTTGTGAATGGAAATTAAAGTCGATAAGTTAAAATTTGGAATTTGTATATTAAATTAATAGTAAAAATTTAATATATAGAAATAATGTAAATAATCAGATTTTGATCTAAAATGAATCCGAATGATTTCTATTATGAATATAATTTTAATATATATAAATAATGTAAACAATTAGATTTTGATCTAAAATGAATCCGAATGATTTCTATTATGAATATAAATTTTATATGATTTATAAAAGAGCTAGTAAAGTTTTCAAAATCGAAAATGTTAGACGATTTCGATGATTTTGAAAATTTCTTGATTCAATTGACGAGTTAAAATAGCCTTCTGGGGCACAGTCTCGGAATTGATGATGCTAGTTCCTTTAGATCTGTAATAGTGTATTATTATCGGATTTCAAATTTCATAGCGTTTGAAGTTACCATTTGTTCATACGGGTGAGAAACGCGTTAAAATTATAAGCAAAAATTTATTATTTTAAATGAATTCAAAAAGTCTATCTTCCATATATGATTGAATTAGGCCTTGAAACACGTTCCATTATGTTCTTAATGTGGGTGAAATATTATAAATGCCAGACGACAAGTTTCGTTTGGAGATCGTTTGAAAAAGCATGAGAATACTGGAAATAATAATAATAATATTAAAATAATATAATATACATATATATACACTGTTCCTCAACAATGAACCCTAATTATTTTGAGTCACCAATGTTTCGTTTAATGGTCGAAAACCAATTTCATTTCCTCCTCATTTTCTCTTCATCCATTAACTTTTAGCAAATTCTTCCAACATGGAAGTCATAGAACACGTCGAGCTCTACGAAGTGGACGGTTGTGATCGATTATGGTGATGGAAATCGACGCCGAACGCCTTTCAAAGACCGACCGTTCATGCTTGTTTTTCGAGCTAGGGGAAGGAGCGGTTCTAGATGCAAGTGGAGCTCGAGTGGGCGGTTAAAAGGTTGGTCGCCGATCGTAGTAGTGAGGACCATAGTGGCTGCGTTAGCAAAACCCTAGTTGAAGGCTTGGGTCGAGTGAGAACGGGATGCGATGAAGAAGATAACTAAGAGCGGCTGTGATTTCCCTTTCCAGATTGAACAGCCACGATCTTGTTTTCATAAAAAAAAAGAAATTTTTGTTTAAATTGTATATACAAACTTACACAACTCATATCTCATCCACGCGAGGTTGAAACCAGACGAAACTGGCGGTGTTGGAATCGCAGCAACGAGATATATGCTGCAGTGTAGACTTGAAAGTGTTTGGTGCTCGTCAAAATTTTAGGTTAAATTGAACGTGCTCGATTTAATATAAAATTGGAACGCGCGGTGATTTAAACTCAATGTTAGTCAATCTCACCCAATTTTGGACTACTAGTGATAAATTTTTAAACATTTAAAATTATTAAAATGATTTATTGGCTAAATTGATGCATTTTTATCAATTGATATGACATTATATATAGTAATGTGTATATATATATATTGGAGTGATTGATATTCCCGCATATATATAGTGGATGAGACCCTATGCGCCCCGCATAATAGCGGATGATCCTTTTATACCGCGTTATTCCACCTCAAAATGGAATTGGTATTTTATGTTGTGCTAACTTCCGTGGATGCAGGGAAACAGGTTGGAGGGATCCAACCGGATTCCTCAAATGTTGGATTTGTTTGCATATATAGTGATATATGTTTCGTTGAAAGTAATCAATGACAGGTTATTTTGTGATTTGGATTGATTGGGTGTCATGGCAGGTTTTGACCTAGATTGTGGTATTTTTAAAAATACCTGTTATATATGTTTTAAATTGGAAAAGAAAATTTAAAAGGGTTTTTTAAGCAAAATGTTTTATAAAGAATTTTTGAGTTAATCAATTGGATATAATAAAGTGTTTTGAAATTGGTACTTAACTAAATCGGATATTGTGAAGAGAATTTGGAACAAAGGTATGTGAAAGGGATTTAAAGTAATAAAATCCCAAAATGGTACTTTGTTAAATATAAAAGGGTTTTGAAAACGGAACTTTTGATATTTTAGAAAATAGAAGTGGATTGGAAATAAGTATAAAGTTGACTATACTGGAACTCAAGTAGGACTGCCAAATTTACGTATGAAATTTGGAAGCGAGTAGTTGAGTTTGTTTTAAAAAGAGGATTTTAAAATTTATTAAATTGGTAATTTTAAAATTGTTAAAATATTCTGGAGATTTGTCATTAAACTATTTTAAAAGGGTTTTAAAAGCATATTTAATTTTAAATAGCTACTTTATAATGATTTTTTAGGATTTGTTATTAATTAAGAAACTAGTCAGCCTTATCATTTTGAAAAGGATACTTATTAAATATTACTATGATTTTGTTAGATAACTTTTATTCAAGTTTATTTATCTAGTTAAAAACTGAAAATTTGTTTTAGAACTTGTAACTATTTTTAAAGATAAGTTTTGGAAATAAAGAGATTTATTTTATTAATTAAATTTTAAAGATTTAAATTAAAAAGAGACTTAAGGTTTCCAGTGAAAATGGAATTTTTGGTTGAATTGATTGTTTATTTGATAGTTAAATAACCGACTATCAAATCTGGACCTAAATATAACTTCGGAAATATCTAGAAGAGGTAAGGGAATTGTATGGTACAGTTACCGTTCGAGGTGCTATACTGTACGTATAAACTCATTCGTTCTTCTAGGATGTTTATAAGGAAATCCGTCCACTAACGGTTAGGAGGTGATCTCCGATCTTATTTTCGTCTGTGTATTTCCTAAAGAACCGGAGTTGAGTTTACCGGGAAATGGCGAACGTTGTTTCGAAGAGACCGGGATCAAATTTATGATCTGAAAACCACTTCGATCCAACGAGTACATTTTTGAAAGGAAGACAAGTGCTTGGAGTCGAAGATGGAGCAGTGAACTACAAGGGCTAATCGCTACTAATCTTGAGGGTATTCCCAAAATGGATGTGGTAGGCGTAGTGCCTTCTGTTCCGTTCGGACCAGGAACATATTTGTATGGACGAATGCTATCAAACCATCGTCATGGGAGGACGTTGAGCGTTTTAAGTGAATGTGTTCTAAAAAGGTAAGGCTTAGCCTCGAGCCTCATCAACTGGGAATGACTGAAAATCAGGGGATATGCAGCATGACTAAGTGGGTAGCACCCAAGTAGGGTTAGATCTCCCCTGTCTAGATGTCCCTTTATTCGGCCATGTGGTCGGTTGCTGATGCCAACCGGGGGGTGATATTGTTCGGACTATCCAGTATGCGGTAGCTCCGGTCTTGTGTTGTAGGGGATCGGGAGTGGTCCTCAGTATGCTAATCAAGACTAGGTACCGTGACAGGTGGTACCCCAGTGCCTAGTCATTAGTTAGAAATCCATTCTTCCTATGCGCTCTTTATAGTTTTGATTGTAGAGCCTGGTATGATGGAATTTAATAAATGTAACAATTTTGGCTATTTGAATATAAGTATTTATACTTAGACACTATTATAATATCAGAGGATTTTTATAAGAAATGTTTTGGTTATCGTAAGGTAAAACCCGACATGTTTGTTTGTGGCATAGTCTTATGAGATACCTTTGATTTTCAAAGGATTTTGAAATTTTAATAATTCAATTAAGTGTATTTTCTCATGCTGGTTTTCCAGACTGGCTCGGGTGTTATTTTATTATAATGCTCGAGTCAGGCCGAGTATTACAGGTTCAGGAATTGGATACTTTGGAGCTCAGGAGAGCAGTTGGAGACCGAGACATATTACCTGTGCTTGTTTATTTCCGCTGTAGTGTTTTGTTTGAAATTGCTAGCAATTGTGAGGGTAGGCTGTCTTAGCTGCCCAGGCTTGTAATTGTTGATTTGTGTACTCTAATGTGTGGCATGTGTATTACAGTTTCTGATTCATGCAAAGACCTATTACTATTATATGTTATTCCGTTCCGCTGTGAGATTCTGCTATTGTTTTAGTTCCTTATTTATTCTACCTTTTTTCTTTTCCCTCAACAATCTGTCTTTCCAGCACTCGATCATTCGGCATCGATATGATGAGTGTATTTATGTCGATTTTTTGGGGGTCGTGAAGGGCTGGTCGTCACATGTTGTATCAGAGCTTAGGTTGGCGATATACATAGGCTTTGGTGGGAATTACTCATTAGAGATGGTGTCAGAAGTACTCTAGAATGAGTTTGAGTGTATTAATAGCTATGAGTGTGTAATTGTTAGTGAATATAAAATGTTTTTATATTGTGTTGACTTACCGGTTGAGTGTTTATGAATTCTGATCAGTACGGGAAGTACAACCCTATCGATAGGGGTTTCTAAACTCTTAAACAAGGTAAACCGACATAGTATTGTTTTAAAGTAGGTGAATGAAAATATTTTACCCAAAATTATATTTTGATATAAAGCAAATAATTTTCTGAAATTATTATATATATATATATATATATTTGGATGTTTGGTTGTTAATATTATAATTAGAATAAGATTATGAAAATTTTAAAGGGTTATATATATTACCAAAAAGAATTATATAAGTGTGAAATATACAATGGAGCACAACTAAGATTTGATTTAAAATTTAATTTAAATCCTGGAGATTTTGAAACATAAATGTTTTAAATGAATTTGAATGAAAGTTTGGAAATTTTTTAGTCTTAAAAATTTTGGAAATGTTTTCCAAAGTGGTTTGAAAGGAAGAGTGTTATATTGAAAAAAATTTCGAGTAGAAATTGTTCAAAAATGAATTTTTGGAAGTAAGGAAGCACTGAACTCACCTCAGTCGCTGGAAAATAATCCTGGTGATGACGGCCACATCATCAGTATTCATTTTCGAGTTTCTAAGTGATGGATTGCTACCGTGGTCATTGGTTATGATATTTGTTTGGACTTGTTTGATAAACAAGTTTGTTTTAGAAATTTCGAAAATGGAAATTGTTTTGGAAATCCGGAGTTATGATTTGATATAACGAAGTGGGTATGTGTTATTTATGATTTCAAAATAATTCGGGTAATTGAATTCTGGGAATTCTATTTAAATGATGTGAAAAGTCAAAGGGAATTAGTGTTGAATTTATAAAGTGGAGTTGATATAAATAAGAAAGGAAAATGAAAATTTTAATCCTGAATTAAAATTTAACTTAAGTAAATCAAAGTGAATAGGGTATGTTGAAATTTAACTCAAGATATGTTAAATAAAATTAAAAATTGGTTTTGGATTGAATTGGATATTAAGTGGAAAGGTAGGATAATTGTATAAGTATAAGTTACAATTATTGAATGGGATGAATACACTTAAGTCCTTAAGTGAAATAAATAATCCGAATTTATGGATATAAGATGTAAACAGACTCAAGCGAGCAATATGAGATTTTAAGTAAACAAGTTAGTAGACTTATGAATCGAGAAATGGGATTTGAAAAACCTAAATAAAAATGGTTGGATGTTATGGTAAAAGGAATGGAAAATTCATAATTAAATTCTAAATAAAAGGTGAATTGAAATAGGGTAAATATAAAATGTGAATGGACTTAAGTAAGTAAATAAGTTTTTGAACTTATAAATTGGGAGATGAAATAATAAACCAAGATGAAGATGGTTTGGTGATAAGGTAAAAGAATTGGGGAAGTCAAAATTTGAACATGTAAATAGAGAGTGAACTGGACATGAGTAAGTTGAATATAAATATGAACGGTGAAGTGTTTATATAACTATATTTTATAAATATTTAATGTGGGTAAACTTAAGTGGAAATTAAAGAAATTGTGAATAGATAAGTTTATGTAACTTAGCAAACTAAAAAGGTGGAAAGGTATAACCAAGTTAAATGGTTAAGTGATTGATAGTAAGAAGTGGATTCAATTTAAGAGTAAATGAAATGAATATGAATTGAAGATGATTTGAATTATGATTTTGGAGTAGAATTTAGAAATGAACCTTAGTTTTAAAGCTAAATGTAACATAAGTAGTGATATGGGATGCTGATAACAAAACTTAGGGGGAATTTTTTTTTGTAAAATGGTTTACAAACAAATTAGCATGAATGAATTGTTGTTCGCTATAAATTGGAGTGAATAGCACTATGTGAGTTAAATGAAGTGAACGGAAAGATGAAAAATAAGTTGGGACTAAAGTTAATATGAAATGCAAGTGCAGGGGCCATGTTATGGAATAATAAAATTGTTCGAAAATTGACTATATGAAATAATTCCCCAAAGGAGTACTATTAGTTGAGTATACTAAGTAAATGGAAAGAAAATAAAATAGAAATGAGTGCCAATGGAAACTCAACTTAAGTGATTATTTATGAAATGAATTCATAAGCAAAATTAAAATGGATGGGAATATATTAATGAAAAATGAAGCAAACAAAGTGGTGAATAACTTTAATAAGAATCAAATGGAAGTTGATAAATTTGGTATAGAGTCAATTTAAAAAGGGAATAGATTGAAGTTTAATAAAATGGATTGCGTATAATGAAAGGGAATATAAATGTAAGGCAAACGAAATTGATAGAGAGTCAATTTGGAATTGAAAAAGGTGAAATTATGTAAGTAAGACGCATATGAATCAGTTTGAAATGGATATGAGATTGGTTGTTGTAAATATGAATTGAATATAGTGAACTTGGTTGTAAATCATTTCGAGTTGAATAAAATGATATATAAAATCCATGGAAAAGAAATTAATATTTGTGTTGGAACCTTAATATTGATTATCTTATATGTTTGGCATGTTTGGGCTATGTAATTGATGTGTTTGGCTAGTTAAATAAATGAAATGTTACAAAATTTCATGGTTTCGAAAGCTTATGTGCTTGTTTGAGTAAGTGCATGTGCAGGAGGCTGCTGGGTAGATTATGGTTGCGCAAATGCATATTGTAACGACCCGGAATTTAGGGCAATAAGAATTTAATAATCTGTATTAATAATTGAATTGGTTTGATAAATTTTCTTTATAATTTTAGTTTGAATTGGATAATTTAATCTTTTAAAAGTTAATGAATTTATAATCTGGAAATAAAATTGATAAGATTGTTTTTCAAAGGCTAATAAAATTTTATTCTATTTATAATATATATGTTTGATATATATTGTGAATAGAAACATCATTTTTTTTAATTAAAGATGAATTTTCAAATTTGTAATATATATGTACGTATATGTTATAATTTGATGTTACTTTGAAATGTAATATAATCTATTGATAATTTGAATATGTATGAAATTATAATTTAAAGCTTTGTTTAAAAATTGATATTTTTCAAAAGTTAAAGATTAATTCAATTTGTTTTCAAATATAAGATAATTGCTTATTTTAAGTGTGATAGTTTATAAAAGAATTTAATCAAAGTTTTCATTTTGTTTTCTTTAAAGTGTTTTAAATTTAAAATGGTATAAATGTATAAATATAAAAGTTTTAGATTTATGAATACATATATAAGAGATTCATTTGTATTATAATTAGTTTATGATATTTTCTTTAAAAAGTAAGTTTATATTTACATTTAAATTAGAAAAAAGTTTAAAAAAAACACTTAAGAGAACATGTGTAAGCATAATATTCATTCTAATAAACACATGTAAGTTAATTAAGTAAATGAGTGACAAATGTAAGTTTAATTAACATGTGGCAATATATTTATTTTAACTTTTAATAAATGTAAAAGAAGAAAACTAGTTTCTTCATAACACTATCATTTACTTGTTTCAACTTAATTCAAAACAGAGAGTATTTTCGAAACCTGAAATTCATAAACCCAAAAGCAAATTAAAATGAAGTTGAAAACTGAAATTCAAATCTGCAAAGCAAAGATAAAACCTGCAACTTCAAACATGTTCAAAGGTAGATCTGAAGCAAAATTAAATCAAGAGTTCAAACAATAAATCTTTTTTCAAAACCTGGAACTGCAAATCCAATCTAAAATTCAAATGGAGGTACAACCTGCAGTTCAAATGAAAGGGCAGCAGCAAGTTTCAACTCTTTAAAACAACAAAATGGTAAGCATGCAAGGATTTCAAACATGCACGTATTTCAACAGCAAAGTCTGGAAAATTTTAAAGCCAGGAAAGAAAATATAAAACCTGTTTTCTGCTCTGCATATAACCTGGTGAGTAAACTTCTTTAAAAACAGTTTTAATCATAGTGTAATTGAATTTATTGTTGCATGTGTAGGATTTGGCTTTGTTAATGAATATTTGCATTGTTATATGTGTATGTTGTTGATAGGAAATGCTTGAGAATAGGAACAGATACTGATCATCTCTGTTCTTTACAAAACTGTTTTTCTTAAGGAAATTTTAAAAAGAAAAGTAAAAATCTTTTAATCCAAACTATATTAGATCTTGATATATGAAGAGAAGTTGTTTTTAATCATATAACCTTTCATCTAAAAATGATTATAAGTTTTTAAAATAAAATAATGGTTCAGAAATTTCAAAATTTTAGTAAAAAAATCAATTTGGGACAAAAATTTATGAATTTAATCTTTAGTTTTGATTGCATGATTGGAATAGCATCAGGAAACCATGATTTTAAATACTTGTATCATGATATTTAGTTGAGTATTCTGTATGTATTTTGGGTTTGTGTGTTTTTGGGAGTTTTGGTGTTTGCTGATTATCCATGCTATAATTTGGTTTGAAATTCTGGTTGAAGCTTGTGTATGAGTTGAAGATTTTAGGAAAAATGCAAATTAATTTTTCAAATGAGTAAATCGAAGGGAATTGGATCGACTAGGGTTTTAGCATGTTTCGTTTTGGTCTTACTGTCGTGATTTTTCGCGACTTAGTCACTTGATCAGAGGTGATCGCGCTTGGGGAGGTTGACGACATTGGTTGTGGCGTATCGATAGTATGGTCGGCAAGGTTGAACGGCGATGGGGTGATCGGCTGTGGGTGGTTTTTGGGTAGTAACAGCATCAGTTGTTCGAGCCAGGGGTCGAATTTCTGTTTTGGGGTAGAATTCTCGAATCTGGGTTTGGATTTTGGTTCGTTAGTGTTCGAGGGGTTGTAGGGGATAGTCGCGACATATGCCGGAGGTCGGCGGCGTTGGTGCAAGTGCACCGTGTGCACGTCGTTTTCGTGAGGAGGGGTTTTTGTTGGAAGCTCGGGATCGTTCTCGCGTATTCATGGAGATGACTCGAAGTAGAAAGGGTGCAGAGTTGCTTCGGGTCAGGCTCGAATGGTTTTGGGAATTTACTCGAGATTTTAGGGTTGCTGCTGTATTGTTAGTACTGTGTAGTGTAAGTTATATTGTTAACTTGAGTTTTTTTGGTTTGGTTATGTGAAATGATAAAGTGCAGATAAACTTGTAGTTGAAATAATTTAGGATCTAGTTTAAAATTTTAGACAAGTTCAAGTTGTATAAAAGAAATAGAATTACAAAGTTAAAAGCTTGTTGTTTAAAAGTAATTGTTAATCAAATTTTAAAGAGCAAATTGAAGTTATTTTAAATTTTAATTTGTTTAAAATGATTTCTTTTCGGAAGTAGTTTAATTTAATTAAATTTTTAATTAATGAAGATTGTTTTGAATTTAAATATTAATCAAAGCTTAAGTAAAATTTTAAAGTAATGTTTTAATAACAAAATTTTCAAATTTATATTGAAAATAAATAAGTTTATATTAGATAATTTAAAATGTTTAAAATTATAAACTTGACTTCTTAATGCCTTATTTTCAAATAAGGATGAATGATATAATTTTGTTATCAAAATTAAAAAGTTTGTTTTTAAGTTATTAAAGTGGATTAATTCAAATAATTTATTTATGTAGATAAATATGGTTAATTTGTCTTTGATTTTGAACTTAAGAATATTTGATTATATGACTTGTTAATAAGTAAAAAGATAAATTAAGATTTAATGTTTTCTTAATTAATTAAGGATTTGGAAATATAAGATGTTAATTAATTAATTGTTTAATTAATTTTAAATAATTAGTTAATTATTTATTTAATTTTTAATGATCACTTAATTATGGATTAATTAAGTGTAATTACTTAATGAAGTAATTAATGGTTAATAATTGAATGTAATTAAGAAGGTAATTACTTATGGAAGAATTTAAGTGAAGTGATTAATGGATAATCACATGAGGTTATTAATTAAGGATTAATTAATTTAATTGTTTTGAAGTTAATTAATTATGGAGTAATTAATTAATTAATGAATTAAAAAAAATTATTTAATAATGGAATTAATTATTTGTTAAGTAATTAATTAAGAAAGTAATTAAGATTGATTAAATAAGTAATTAGAGATAATTACTTATGTAGGTAATTAAGAGTTAATTACTTAATTTAATTTAGTTAATTAATTAATGTGATTAATTAATGAATATGATTAATTTAAGATTAATTACTAAGGGTAATTAATTAAATTGTAATTAATTAATAAAGTAATTAATTAAGGATTGTTTAATTTAATTGAATAATAATTACTTAATAAAGTAATTAAAGATTAATTAATTAAAGTAATTAATCAAAGGATTAATGTAATTAATTAAGAAGTTAATTAATTAAGATAAGTAATTACAAATTGTTAATTACTGTTTATGATTAATTAAATGTTAATTATTTAATTAATTAAAAGGGTTAATTAATTAATAAGGATTATTAAATTAATTAATTAATCAAGATTGATTAATAAAAGTAATTAATTTAAGTATGATTAATTAATTAATTGAGGTTTAATGTAATTAATTATAGTTAATTAATTAATGAAGGATTATTAATTATTGTAATTAATGATAGTAATTAAAGGATAATTACTGAATATGGTTATGAATAATTACTTGAATGTAATTAAAGATAATTAATCAAGAAAGATTAATTTAAAGAAGATCATTAAGAAAAGATTAATTGAATTTGATTTGTAATGAAGTAGGATTAAAGTAATCCAAATGATTAAAGAATGGTAATTAATTTAATTAAAGGTTAATTAAATTGATTTGGAGTTAATCAATTCTGTTATGGATGAATGATTGATATTGGATGATTGGTTGATATTGGATGTTGAATGATATTGGGTGATTGGTTGATACTGGGTGATTTGGATATATCTGTTATGTGATATGCTGCTGTATAAGATGAATGTTGATATAAATTATCTGTTATGATAATGTGATTCATCTATTGTTTATATCATCATGAATATATGTTAAACTGTTTAAAATCCCCTAAGTACAACTTGGACATTAAAATGGCATTTGGTTTCGGTGAGACGGGGATCGGGTTTCCATATTTGGAATCCGAAAACCACATCGATTCCAATTAAACGTTAGGTCGTTAATCCAAGAGGAGCAAGTGAAGACTCGAGGTGTAAGGGCTATACGTCAGTATAACTCTGTGGGTGATTCCGTAATGAGTTTGACGGAATTGTGCTTATAGATTTGAGATGGCGAATCAGAATGCAAGGGCTATGGTCGTTGACTCTGAGGGTGATTCCAAAATGAGTGCAACAAGATAGTGCCTTCGGTTTCGTTCGAACCCGGAACGAACTTGTATGGATTGAATGCTTTCAGCACATCGTCAGGCGGGCGATGAGCATTCTAAGATAGATATGTCCTATAAAGGTAATCGTAACCTCAAGCCTCATCAACCGGGAATGGCTAAAACAGGGGAGGTGCAGCAAGGCTTCGTGGGTAGCTCCCACTGGAGAGCAAGATACATCCCTGTCTAGAGGTCCCTTTCTATTTCGGCTTAGTGTGTGGTTGGTCGCGCCAACTACGGGGTGGTCTTGTTCGGGACTGTTCAGTAAGGAATGGTTCCGGCCTTGCGTTGCAGGGGATGAAGGGAGTAATCCTCGGTACGGTGATCTAGGCCACGTACTGTGACGGGCGATACCCCAGTAGCCCTGCCATTGATGGAAACCCATTTTCCCTACGAGACCCTACGGTTTTGTTTGTATTACCCACTTTTGTGGCTAGTAGTTGGAATTTAATGAATGTAACAATTTCGGCTATTTCTTATTTACTTGAAAACCCTAGACACTATTATAATATCACTGGATTTCCTATCAAATGTTTTGGTTAGCGTAAGGTAAAAACTTTTCCATGTTTATGTGTGGGAAGTCTTAGGTGATACCTTTTCTTTTCAAAGGTTTTCTAAAGTTAAGCAATTTTAACCCGTTTACTCACACCAGACCCCTCTCTGACCCGAGTGCTTATTTTCTGTTTTATTAAACTCTTGGGTACTCATATTATGTATGAGTAGTCAAGTGGTTCAGGTTAGCTTGACGAATTCTGGAGGAGATATAGAGCAGGAGGCTTCGACGTGTAGTTGTATATATTGATTTCGCTGTGTATGTTGTGTTTGTATCTTGTATACTTGAGTTGTATAGTTAGACAGAAGTTTATAACTGACTAATATCTATTGTTTAAGTTGTGTACTCTGATGTAATGAGATGCTATGTAATATTTTGTGAGATATATTATATTTTATTCGTTCCGTTGTGAGTTCTCTGATGTTGTTTGTGTTCTTCTTTTTCTTTCTTTTCTTCTTCTATCCCTTTCTTTCTTCATGATGACGCGATTTTCTGGGAGTAGAAAGTCGGGTCGTCACACATATAAAATAAGCCGCTTGCTTAAAAACGCTAATATGAGGTACGTCTATGCAATAAAAATTAAGAAATGATAATATGTTGCTTTATATTTTGTTTTTCGACTATGTGGGTCAATGTATATATATCTATATCACTTGTGATATTGTAAAAGGCTCTCCGTACAAATGAGACACTGCCAAAAAATTTCGAAAATTTAAGGTGTTAGAAAATTTCTGAAAATTTCGGGAAAATTTTGGTGAACTAGAAAAGTTGATTTTTGAACGGTATTAGAAATCAAAGTTTTTGAGTCAGAAATGAAAGCTGATTGTTTTGGGTTAAACTAAAAGGTTTTGAGAAGTGGGCGTATATTTTTAATTAAGAGGGTTTTGGGGTAAGTTAATGGGTTTAGGAGTAATTTTCCTACCCTAGCAAATTTCGAGGATGAAATTTTTATAAGGGGGAGGAATGTAACGATCTAGAATTTTGGTCATTAATTTTGGAACAATTAATTCATTTTAAATGTTGAATGTGAATAATAAATTGATTTTGGAAACGAAGATTTTGGTTGAATTAGTAAAATGATTTATAATTTCAAATATATCGATTTAATCGAATTTGGATAAATAGTAAATTAATAATTGAAAATTGGGACTATACGGGAATTTGAGAATAGATGAGGGTGGAAAATGATTTCTAAAATTTATTTAAAGTCTAGTTGGATTTGAATTATAATATTGGACTTGTTAATGGAATTTAAAGTCGATAAGTTAAAATTGGGAATATGTATATTAAATTAATAGTAAAAATTTAATATATAAAAATAATGTAAATAATCAGATTTTGATCTAAAATGAATCCGAATGATTTTTAATATGAATATAAATTTTATATGGTTTATAAAGGAGTTAGTAAAGTTTTCAAAATCAAAAATTATGAACGGTTTCAATGATTTTTAAAAATCGTTCGATTAATTCGACGAGTTAAAATAGCCTTCCGGGGCAATCTTGGAAATCGACGAAACCAGTTCCTTTGGAACTGTATTAGTGTATTATTATTGGATTTCAAATTTCGTAGCATTTGAAGTTACCGATTGTTTGTACGGGTGAGAAACGCGTTAAAATTATAATCGAAAATTTAATACTTTAAATCAATTCGAAAAGACTATCTTTCACATGTGATTGAATTAGGCCCCGAAACACATTCCATTGTGTCTGGAATATGGGTAAAACATTTTAAACGCCAGGCGGCACGTTTCGTTTGGAGATCGTTTGAAAAAGCATGAAAATTCTGGAAATAATAATAATATTATTAAAATAATATAATTATACATATATATATACACGCACTATTCCTCAATAGTGAACCCTAATTCCTTCGAGCCGTCAATGCCTCGTTCAATAGCCGAAAATCAATTTCATTTCCTCCTCGTTTTCTCTTCATCCATTAATTTTTAGCAAATTCTTCCAACATGGAAGTTGTAGAGCATGTCGAGCTCTACGAAGTGGATGGTTATGATGGAGTATGGTGATTGAGATCAATGCTGAAAGTCTTTTAAAGACCGGCTGTTCGTGCTCGTTTGTCAAGCTGGGGGAAGGACTGGCTGTTGTGCGTTTCTAGACGCGGGTGGAGCTCGAGTAGGCGGCTAAAGGGGTGATCGCCGATCGTAGTAGTGAGGCCTGTGGTGGCTGCGCTTGCAAAACCCTAGTTGGGGGCTTAGGCTCGAGTAAGAACTGGACGCGATGAAGAAGATAGCTAAGAGCGGCCGTGATTTCCCTTTCCACATTGAACAGCCACGATCTTGTTTTGGTAAAAAAAAAAAAGAAATGTTTGTTTAAAATATATATACAAACTTACACAATTCATATCTCTTCCATATGAGGTCGAATTCGGATGAAACCGGCATCACCGGAATCGCAGCGACGAGATCTATGCTGCCGTGCAGACCTAGAGGTGTTTGGGGCTCGTTAATATTTTAGGTTAAATCGAGCGCACTCGATTTAATTTAAAATTGGAACGCGCGGCGATTTAATCCGAAGGTTCGTTAATCTCACTTAATTTTGACTACTAGTGAAATTTTTTTAAACATGTAAAATTATTAAAATGATTTATTTGCTGAATTGATGCATTTTTATCCACTGATGTGATATTATATATAGTAGTATATATGTATATATATTGGAGTGATTGATATTCCTACATATATATAGCGGATAAGACCCTATGCATCCTGCATAATAGCGGATGACCCTTTTATACCGCGATATTCCACCCTAAAGTGGAATTGGTATTTTATGTTGTGCTAGCATCTGTGGATGCAAGGAAACGTGTTGGAGGGATCCAACCGAATGCCTCAAATGTTGGATTTATTTGCATATATAGTGATATATGTTTCGTTTAAAGTAATCAGTGACAGGTTATTTTGTGATTTGGATTGATCGGGTGTCATGGCAGGTTTTGACCTGGATTATGGTATTTTAAAAATACCATTGTTATATTTTTTAAATTGGAAAAGAAAATTTAAAAGGGGTTTTTAAGCAAAATGTTTTATAAAGAATTTTTGAGTTAATCAATTGGATATAATAAAGTGTTTTGAAATTGGTACTTAACTAATCGGATATTGTGAAGAGAATTTGGAACAAAAGTATATGAAAGGGATTTAAAGTCATAAAATCCCAAAATGGTACTTTGTTAAATATAAAAGGGTTTTGAAAATGAAACTTTTGATATTTTAGAAAATAGAAGTGGATTAGAAATAAGTATAAAGTTGACTATATTGGAACTCAAGTAGAACTTCCAAATTTACGGGATTAAATTTGGAAGCGAGTAGTTGAGTTTGTTTTAAAAAGAGGATTTTAAAATTTATTAAATTGGTAATTTTGAAAGTGTTAAAATATTCTGTAGATTTGTCAGTAAACTATTTTAAAAGGGTTTTAAAAGCATATTTAATTTTAAACTGCTACTTTATAATGATTTTTAAGGATTTGTTATTAATCAAGAAACTAGTCAGCCTTATCATTTTGAAAAGGATACTTATTAAATATTACTATGATTTTGTTAGATAACTTTTATTCAAGTTTGTTTATCTAGTTAAAAACTGAAAATTTGTTTTAGAACTTGTAACTATTTTTAAAGATAAGTTTTGGAAATAAAGAGATTTATTTTATTAATTAAATTTTAAAGATTTAAATTAAAAGGAGACTTAAGATTTCCAGTGAAAATTGAATTTTTGGTTGAATTGATTGTTTATTTGATAGCTAAATAACCAACTATCAAATGTGGACCCAAATATAACTTTGGAAATATGTAGAAGAGGTATGGGAATTATATGGTACTGTTACCATTCGATGAGCTATACTGTACGTATAAACTCGTTCGTTCTTCTAATACGTTTATAAGGAAATCTGTCCACTGACGGTTAGGAGGTGATATCTGATCTTATTTTTGTCTGTGTATTTTCTAAAAAACCGAGGTAGAGTTTACCGAAAAATAGCGAACGTTGTTTCGAAGGGACTAGGATCGGATTTGTGATCCAAAAACCACTTCGATCCAACGAGTACGTTTTCGAAAGGAAGACAAGAGCTTGAAGTCGAAGATGAAGCAGTGAAATGCAAGGGCTAATCGCTACTATTCCTATGGGTATTCCAAAAATGGATTTGGTAGGTTTAGCGCCTTTGGTTCCATTCAGACCGGGAATGGACTTGTATCAACGAATGCTATCATACCATCATCGTTGGAGTACGATGAGCATTCTAAATGTGTTCTAAAATGGTAACACTTAACCTCGAGCCTAATAAACCGAGAATGACTGAAAATGAGGGAATATGCATCATGGCTAAGTGGTAGCACCCAAGTAAGGTAAGATCTCCCATGTCTAGGTGTCCCTATATTCGGCTGTGTGGGCGGTTGCTGATCCCAACCGTGGGTTGATCTTATTCAGACTATCCAGTAAGGGGTAGCTCTGATCTTGTGTTGCAGGAGATCGGGAGTGGTCCTCGGTATGCTGATCTAGACCAAGTACCGAGACAGGTGGTACCCGTGTGCCTAGTCATTAGTTGGAAATCCATTCTCCCTACATGCTCTTTATAGTTTTGATTGTAGAGCTTAGTATGCTGGAATTTAATGAATGTAATAATTTCGGCTATTTGAATATTAGTATTTGTACTTAGACACTATTATAATATCAGAGGATTTTGATAAGAAATATTCTGGTTACCGTAAGGTAAAAACCCGGCATGTTTGTTTGTGGCATAGTCTTACGAGATACCTTTGATTTTCAAAGGATTTGAAACTTTAATAACTCAATTGAGTGTATTTTCTCATGTTGGTTTTCTAGACTGACTCGGGTGTTGTTTTTTATAATGCTTGGGTCAGAACGAGTATTACAGGTTCAGGAATTGGATACTTTGGAGCTTAGGAGAGGAGTTGGAGACCGAGAACGTATTACCCGTACTTTTTTATTTCCGCTGTAGTGTTTTGTTTGAAAACCAGCAATTGTGAAGGCAGGCTGTTATAACTGCCTAGGATGATAATTGTTGATTTTTGTACTTTGAAGCATGGTATGTATGTTACATTTTCTGATTTGTGTAAAGACCTATTACTATTATATGTTATTCTGTTCCGCTGTGAGATTCTTTTATTGTTTTAGTCCTTTCTTTCTTCTACCTTCTTTATTTTCCCTCAACAATCTGTCTTTCCGACACTCGATCGTTCGGCATCGATACGATGAGTGTATTTATGTAGATTTTTAGGGGTCGTGAAGGGCTGATCGTCACATTTTTCCTCATGCATGTCTCTTGAAGATTTAATCGCCAAAACCTACTTAACCTTAAAAGCCCTTCTTCCCGACCTACTCAAATCAAAATTTGAGCACCTGAGAGTTTAAAGGGAAAACACAAACTTCGAGTTAGAAAAAACGTCTAGTCTAAATAATAGTATGCCATCTATGTTTTATAGGTATTCAGTAAGACCACACCACAGAGCAAAAGGGTTTACCCTACACTAATATTCCTTTTAAAATTTATCTTTTGCAAATCAAATTATTGCAACCAAACCGGTTAAAATAAATAATACAAATAATAATGTGCATGCATGTTACATGGGTAATCATGATTATCCATCAAATTAGTCCCAGTATTTAGTTTTCACAGGGTAACTACCAACCTATATGGCTAACTTGGGCTGACCAGATATACCAAATTTTCGAACTAACTGTTAGAAGAAAACTGGGCGGTTTGTCCAAATACACTTATGCAACGACCTTAATTTTAGTCAACATTATTTAGGCCATTTAATTAGTTAAATTAAATAAAATAATGAAACGATTAAGGCATTGAGATTTGTGTTAATAGAGGTCGCCATGCCAATTTAAAACAATGAACTAAAAGGTGATTTAAAATGAAATAGATAAGGGTAGTAGGCAAGGACATAGCAGGAATAAGTATATTCTTATACCCTAAACCCTTAAGCCACATTCATTCTCACGTTCAAAAAAAAAACAAAGTAGAGGCGGACCACCATTAAGGGGAAAACAAGAAGAAGATAAGAGGAAGACGCTTAAGCAACTTAATCCAAGATCAAATCTCAACTCCTTAATCACAAGCTAAAGGTGAATAATAGGTCACATCTAATATTTTTGATGTTTTGATTTCTAGATCAGATCCTAATATTTTTGCAAAGTATATTGCCATATTTATTATTGTTAAAATGGATATATATGCCTGTTTATGATTTATGCTATTTCATATGGATTTTACGATAAGTTTTAACGTGAAAACCCTATTAGATGACATCTAAATGCCTTGTATTTTTGAATAAGGGCGGAAATGATATTTTAGAAATGGGGTTCAAATTTCATAATTTTCTGAATTAATGTTGATTTTTATTAATTTACTAGTGAAGAAAATAGTTAATTGGCTTTAAAATTAATTACGGCTAATTTATATTATTTTTGGGTTAGAAATTAATGTATGTTAGAAAACACATTGAAAGTCATTCATGGGAATTTGTATAGAATTTTCCTAAGTATTTTAATAATTATATAAAATTATTTATGGTATGGGACTTAAATGTTTCATACATTTATAAAAGGAGGAGATGCATTTTGTAAACATTATAAATCATTTACTTCTGAAATTTCGACATCACTTTTCGAAAATAATTTAGACAAGAAATTAGCAACTAATCATATGTTGACAAACAAAGCAGGTTAGTTGAAAAGGAATTACTTTTTAAATTTAAAAATCAGTTTTACCATTTTTTTTCTTGTTTCGTAACTTTTGGCATCTACCTTTCGACTAGGTACTTCGGCCTTCATCTCCATCGAAACCAGTGTGCATGGTACTAAAGACTTGGTACGTAGTAAATTGGACATAGGCCAAAGGTATATAGCTAAAACAAGGGGTTCTGAAGGAGTTGAAACATTGCTTTTCTTTTAAAAGGAAATTTGCGTTCTTTTCTTTCGAAAAGAATGCTTTCGACTTAGATAGCTTTTGACTTGGTTAAACGGTTTTAAAGAGTGGTTTCGAAAGAGGTTGCGCCTTTTACTTTATAAAGAAGCTTTTTAAGGGGTCGAATCCCCTTGCTGCCACATCTTACCTTTCGAAGCAATGCTTTCGAAAGGGTTTCTTTGTTTAAAAAACCTAAGCTGCATTTCCAATGCTTTCAAAGAGATTGGTTTCAACACCATCCACTTCTTTTACTTAGGAATTGCTTTCGAAAGAGTGCTTTGACTTAGTTGTTTTCAGACCCTCTATTTTATTGAAAGTTAAACCCCAAAAGTTTCGAAAGGAATGGTTTTAAATGGCTTTAAAAGGTTGTTCCACATGTTTTACTTGAAACTAAATGCTTTGGAAAGGTTTGATTTATGCAATGAACTTAATGCTTTCGCAAGGTTTAAGTTAAAGGTTTCAAAGCGGTGGTTCTCCAATGTTTTCGAAAGATTTTTAATGGAAGGTTTCCAATGGTTTTGAAAGGAATGTTTAAAGTGTTTTGAAAAGAGGATGTCTAAGGTTTTATAAAGCTTTCAAAAGAGATGACTTAAATGTTTTTGACAGGTTTAATGTAAATGATTTCAAAAGGGGTACTTTCAATTGTTTCGAAAGGGGTACTTTCAAAGGTTTTGAATGTTTTCATCAACAAATGTTTTGTGTAAAGTATATATAACATGGCAAAGTGATTTGTGTAAAGCATAGAATATTTTTCTTATTTAAGTATGATTTAGAAAGGGTTAAATCATTTTGAAAGAAAGGTTTTCAAGGAAAATTTTAAGGGTAGACGAGCCTAAGTAAATGACTCAGATATTAGAATACAAGATGTGACTGGAATGGTTTCGCACCCTACACTTTAGTTAGTAGCCCCTAGCTAATTTAAGTCAAAAATTCCAGTGTGTAAGGCTTTGTGATAGTTAAGACTAAAATGATGTTACACACAAAAGGAATATACAGAGTATATATAAGTTATTGGTGAGCCTGCAAAACCACTAAGATCAGTTGACCTTCGAAGAAGAAAGTTTACGACAGACTGTCTAGAAGAGAAGTATCCAACAGAAGTTAGATTATTTATTTATTTTGTCTGGTAGGCATTATTCATTTATTATAAGTGTTTGGACAGATAGTCCATTTATTACCTGATTTGTATGCATACAGGATATTGCTATTATTGTCCTAACTAGTTTGGTTGTAGGTTTTGATTTGCAAAAGATAATTTTAAAAGGATATTAGTAAGGGGAAACCCATTCTGCTAAGTGACATGGTCTTACTTAATATTAGATAACTGAGATGTATTGTGTTATTCACACCAGGCTTTATGTATGACTCGAAGTTTATGTTTTTCCCCTTCAACTCTCGGGTGCTCAAAAATTGATTTGAGCAGGTTAAGAGTTGAGGATTTACAGGTTTTAGTAGGTAGACGAATAAAGCTTTCGGAAACGAACAGGTGGCTGATGCTAGCTATATTTAGGAGTTGTTTTGTTTTATTTCCGCTATGTTATATTAATTCGTCGCTCTTGGAGTATTTATGTAATAATTATATTTGATCTGAACTTGGAAACGAATGGGTCAATGTAATTGGATATGAAACATGTTTTGTGAAATGTAATCAGAAAAGTTGTGTTTGTGAATCTATGATTTTGTTTCATATTCATGTGCTTCTGATATTATGGATACCATTAGCATTACCATATTTTATCGTCGGAAGTTAATACTATAGATGATTGCTGTTAAATATGCGATTATATGATTTTTGTTTGACGATAATAAATATATATATATATATATATATATATAAATATATATATTCATGTAAATGTATTTGTTAATGTACTATTTTATTTTCCATAGATTAAATAAATATTTGCTGAATAAAGTAAATAACACAGAATTTGAATTCAAACAGAAATTTTATTCAAACAAATATTTATTAAAATTTTTGAACAGTACAAATTTCAAACTTTCATTATATACAATTTCAATTACAATACAAATTTGATTAAATTACAATTCACATTTACATTGCACCTCACTACATATCACTCATTCACTCAACTCGTACTGATCTTCAACTTCATTCCAATGTGAATCCAGCATATGAGTAATCTGCAAAAATATACATTGACGCAGTAAAATTGAAAACAAAATATTTTTGCAGTATAAAATAAAATGTGGATTTTGAAAATAATATTTTCCTCGGTTATTTGGGTTGTTCGTCATCATCTAATTTTGAATTCATCATACACGAATAGCTTGTGACATACACAGTGTATCACTGTATATGCTACAAGGCCGTGCATACCGATATATACACTTGATAAAATTATAGGGACAGGTGAGCACAGGTCAAACCCAAAACGTCGGGTTCAACTCAAGTGCAGTAAAAATAATGTTACAATATCAGCACAAGGTCAAAACCAAGCTCCAAGCTGGATTTAACATAGGTGCAATTTGAATATACAAGTTTAATAAAATGGCCAAGAGCAAGCAAGTCAAAGTGTACACATGAACCAGAAGAGTTCGATTCAAGACAGCGACTCAATCAATATGATATGCAACCTAGACCACAAATCTCAACTAAAGTTCAAGTCACACATGAAAACAACTCAATGCAGCAGCACATATATATATGTATGTATGTATGTATGTATGTATGTATATAACAAGCATACTGCACAGTCAAACTACAACAAATGTGCCCAAAGCAAATCTATACCACATGAAGGAACAAACAAATGTATGCACAAATGCAAGTGTGTCAACCAAACAACTCAAGCCAGCATATAAAATATAGACAGCAAGCTCCAGATGGTACACAAGTAAAAGGCAACAACAAGGGATGCACTAATGAAACAGGGTGCGATACATATAACAGTAGCCAGATAAAATGCAATGTGTATAGAGAAATTTTACAAGACCAACAATGCAACTGAAATGCAAACTGTCTCGAAGAGTGATGCCAGAGAGTACAAAGAAATCAAGGGTAGACAGATTCAAGATGCAATCATGTACAACAAAAGAGTGAAAACAAAGGCAAACCAACTCAACGCAACTACATGATGACTGGAAACATAATTCATATATGCAGCCTCGACCAAAATCAAAATGAAACAAATGCAAAATGAAGGCCAGAGTGTGCAGTAACAATATACAAGACTACAATTACAAAGCATGCACATCGAACTCACCACAATGCATCACTGTAAATTCGACATGAAATCATCAACAAGCTAAACTGCACATGAAAATGAAACCAGAGCTCAAACATGTCAACTCAGGTGGAAACATATATATGAAATGCAACTGTGAAACTGGACAGTGCAAGTATCAGACTCGAGCACAATGCCACTGCAGTTGCAAATAAGGTACGGACCGTACTCGAGTACACATAAAAGCAACCAACCTCAAGCATCAGGTTGAAATCAATTAGTGACATGTATGCATACACACATTAGAACCATAAAACAAGGACCAAAATCAAATGCTACATGAAGTCAATGCAAATACAACATGCAGTGATACACAGTGATCAAGTGCAAATGAAACACAAGAAGTTCAGACAAGTTCAGATATGAAACAGGGATAACAGTGGTGCAGCATATACATGTATAGTGAAAACAACTACAATTATCAAGTCGATTCAAAGCCAGTGCTACCAGAAGTCAAAGCCAAAGTCAGGTGATGTTGAAAAACAAGTTAAAGAAGAAAACAAAAATGAGAACAAGTCAGAAACCAACAGTAGCAAGTTCAACCACGAAGGTCAGAAATCATCACATAAATAATATCACAAGCTGAAGTCAAAAAGAATGGAATCGAACAGTTCAAATTCGAAACCGTGGTGGCCAAGTAAATTGACCAAGTCACGAATCAACACCGTGAGTATCAAGCAATGAAATAATATGAATTGAAGAAGTCAAATAAAACACCATCGTTCAAGAATAATCAAATGGCCGAAGACAAATTCAAACAAATATATATGAACGAAAATCAAGGGGTTCGAACCCTATATAAAAGCCCAATCATCATCGGCTGCAAAATCATCGAGTTCAAGTAAGTCGAAAACAGAAAAGCAAAAGGAGTAAATTACATACCGAAATCATATTCGAACTCGACGCAATAGAAGCAGCCATGAGCAATTCAAAGAGATAGTCGATCGACAAAGAATGGACTTAAATCATCATTCGATCGAGCAACCATTGTCGACAGCTTCTAATTAGAAGCCCTAATTTGCAAGCAAAGGAAAAAGGAACGGCCGACATTTTTTACTCAGAGCAAAATAGAAAAGGAGATAACGGGGCCATATTTTAGTGATAATATTTTGGGCTGGCCCCCTCTCTCGTTAGTGTTTGTTTAAAAGGAAAAATTAGGGTTTTGTTTTTTAAGTGTTTTTAAATTATCATCTTCTGTATTTTGTTTTGGAAATTGTGTAATTACTAGTCGTGTGACTAGGTGACAAACTACGTGGCGTAGTTTGAGAATTCGCAACTCAGTGGATGAGTTGTGGCAGGGTTTTGAGCGTAGAGTTAGGGTAGTCAGAGTTTACGTGTGTAAGCGCGTGACTACTTAATTTCTAGTAGAAACCTTGGGGGCAGCAGGTAGGCAGGATTTTGTCGAAGCTGGGTAAATTCTGTGTCGTTCTATTTCTGCATTTATTATTCTGCTATTATCTATACTGCTATAATTTTGATTTATCTGTGTTGAAATAATTTTATAAGATTCCGCAATAATTTTTATAATTATCAGTATCACCCTATTCGCCCCCTCTAGGGTGAAATCGATCCTACGAGTGGTATCAGAGCTAGGAATAGAAGTCAACTTTTGTTTAAAAAAAATTTGTTTTCAAAAACCAATTTTTGTTTTAAAAATTTGAATTTTTAAAATGGCTGCTTTTAATAATGCTTTTGCTGAGGGTCATTCCATAGTTAGACCACTGATGTTTAATGGTGAATACGCCTATTGGAAAAATAGAATGAAAATTTTTCTGAAAAACATTGACGCTTGGAATATTGTTGAGACAGATTATAAAGCACCAACTATAATTGTAGATAATCAGGAAATAGAGAAACCAAAGGATCAATGGACAGAACTAGAAAATAAATTAAAAAATGCTAATACTAAAGCTATGAATTCTATTATCTTTCATTGCATCAATTTGAATTTAATAGCGTCTCCCATTGTCTAACTGCGCAGTAAATATGGCACACACTAGAAGTGACTCACGAAGGAACATCTCAAGTCAAAGAATCTCGCCTTGCCATGCTAAGCAGCGAATACTAGAACTTCACAATGGCAAAGGAAGAAAATGTCAAAGAGATGTATGGATGATATTCCAATATCGTATACAAATCAAAAGCTCTTGGAAAATCATACACAGAGTTGGAGATAGTCCAAAAGATCCTCAGAGTCCTTCCACGAAGTTTGGAAGCCAAAGTGACTGCCATTCAAGAATCAAAAGATTTAAAACAGATGAAAGTTAATGAACTCATCGGAAATCTCATCACTTATGAGCTATAAATGAAATTAATGAAGAGCGTGAAGGAGGTGACGCTCGAAAGAAATCAACAGCTTTTAAAGGAACAACAGAAACTGATGGTGATGATGGAGCAACAGAATTGGAGCTGATAATAAAGAAATTCAAAAGGTGGAATTACAAATACAGAAATCGAGCTTGAAATCAAAAATTGAAAAGCAGAATAGCCAAAGCACTAGACTACTCAAAAGAACAAAAGATCATTTGTCATAAGTGCAACAACCCGGACACATCAGCCCAATTGTCCTCAAAATCGACGCGACTTTGAAAAGAAATCAAAAAGGAGAAGTTTTGCAGCCACGTGGAATACAAGTGATGAAGATAATCAAAGTACTAGCGGTGAGAGTGAGGAAGCAGATATGTGCCTTCAAGGAAATATAACTGATAGCGACGATGACGAGCCAAGCAAGGTATCAAAACTCACTCACTCAGAATTACTTATATATTTCCACGAAGTAAATGGCTGTTTTGAATGACGTAGGAAAAAGTATGCTAAAATTGAATCACAAAGAGATAGTTTGATAGAATTAAATGAACAACTTGACCAATTCGCTAAAACCTATCAAAGTAGGATCCCTAAGTGTGATAAGTGTCCAACATTCTAACAAGAAATTAAAAATCAGAAATAAATATAAAATCACTTGAAAATGAATTATAAAAGAGAGTGAAAATACTAGGAGAGAAAACTCTATTAAAAAGTGCACACAATTATTGAACGAAAATGAATCTCTCAAATCACAAATCCAACAATTGTCAACGACTTTAGATAAATTTTCAAAAAGTGAAAAATCGTTGAATATGCTATTAGGGAAACAAACTGTTAATACAGTTAGACAAGGACTTGGGTATAATCAATCTAAAAATGTTAGAAATAAGATTAATCAGGTAAATTCAATGTGCAAAATTTGTAGAAAATTTGGACACGATCACAATAATTGTTGGTATGGACCCAAACACGTGAAAACTATACCAATTTGGGTTCCAAAAGGCACAAATATAAAATCTCTCAAAGTTAAACAAATCTGGGTGCCGAAAGAAACATATATAAATAGTTTTGGGTCTCCACAAAATTATTTTTCAAAATATTCTGCCACTAACAATCATGGACCTATAAAAACAAGTAGGTCACAAAAATCTTTTATCGTGTAGGAGTGGTGGCAGGCTAAGGAATAACAACAGTGTTATCTGGATTCTGGCTATTCCAGAAACACAACGGGCAACAAAGCAAAGTTCCTTAGCCTAGTATAAAGGTAACAAAATCACAATGGATAACAACGAAAAATATCATAAAGGTAAAACAGGTAATGGTATATTTATTTGAACGATATATTAAATGTGATAATCTGCACTATAATCTGAGTTAAATCAGCCAATAACGTGATGATGAAATAATGATGATTTTGATTCTGACTTATTCAAAATTGTTGGCCAATTATATTCTTATGTCATGAACAGTATAATAATCTCTAGATTCTTTGAATTACTTCATATATATTTGTTTGGATTAATAATAGTGTTTTATTGGATGATAATACATTTGGTTATTTTACGGCTAAGTCTATATTCATGGTTTTTGATTATTTACACGGCTTCAATTCAAATTCTAGAGAATGTCATTTAAAAAGCTGTTAAAATTGATTTTGAGTTTTTTTGTTGCACACTTCATGGTCTGGTCTATCAAATTCAATTAATGATAATTTTGAGTGAAAGAGAAATTCAGATGCAGATTACACTGGCAATCTAGTTGATAGAAAAATTACTACTTGAACTTAATTTTTGTTGAGACATTTAGTAACTGCATCGTTTTTCAAAGAAAATATCTGCATATTTTTCATTTCAAATAATTTTAAAATATTAGAAACTTTTCTCATATAACCCCTACGAGAAAATCATTTTTGACCATGTTTTCAGATCAGTCATTTTGAAAATTTGATTTTATAATTATTTTTAAATTTGATTTTAAATAACTATTTTGACTAACCTGACTCCCTAGTAATTATCGAGAAGATAAATAGTGATTGAAAAAGTGACGAGTGTTGATATTTATCATATATTATGACTCAAGACAGTATAATTAGTAAATTTCTTTAGAAATTTAAACAAGAGTTATAAAACTTTTTGTTGGTAAAAAATCCATGACCATCTCTATTTCTATCATATTTCTAACGACCATCACACATCAAAATTCTACATAATTTGTCAATATGTGGTACTTTAAACAGGAACCATTCATTTTTCATTTTACATTTTTTAATATAATAATAATAATAATAATAATAAAACTAAAACAAAATCCAAAGTATTAACTCTCATTTAAAAGTCCTCATGGTTATGCATGGATGAATTACTTGGAATTTGTTGTGTGCTTTCATGCTCATTTAAAAGTCCTCGTAGTTATGCATGTATGGAATGCATATCAAAATTGATTTTTTTAATAATAAACAAGTTGATTCCAATTCCATTTAAAAGTCCTCACGGTTATGCGTGATTAGAAGATACTTGAATTCATTTTTTAAAATAAAATTGGAATACTACCAATCTCATTTAAAAGTCCTAACGGTTGCATAGTTGGTAGATATTCAAATTCCTGATATAAATATACCACAAATAAACACAACTGTATGGTTTTATATGATGACATCATTCCCATCATTCTAAAAGTGGAATATGCGTCTAACAAAGTATTTATGATTTTTGTTCGATTTTTTATTGAAATTTAATATTTATATTAAATTTTGTTTTAATGTTGGACTAATGCCGATCACTTTATCTCTACTTTCTCTAACACTATTATCTCTAACACTATTACTCTTTTGCATATTTTTAATTATATTGCATATATGGAGGGGGAGCTTTGTGTAGAGAGGAATAATTTAAATAGGTGGAGCAATTAGAGTATATCAATGATCAAATACATTTAACATATTCAAAATCTTAAATATATGTTTGTATCATCAAAAGGGGGAGATTGTTGAATATGCGATTGTATGATTTTTGTTTGATTATAATAAACATACATACATTCATTTAAATGTATTTGTTAACGTACTATTTTATTTTTCATAGATTAAATAAATTTTTGCTGAATAAAATAAATAACACAGAATTTGAATTCAAACAGAAATTTTATTCAAACAAATATTTATTACAATTTTTGAACAGTACAATTTTCAAACTCTCACTATATACAATTTCAATTACAATTACAATACAAATTTGATTAAATTACAATTCACATTTACATTGCACCTCACTATATATCACTCATTCACTCAACTCGTACTGATCTTCAACTTCATTCCAATGTGAATCCAGCATCTGCGTAATCTGCAAAAATATAGATTGACGCAGTAAAATTGAAATAAAATATTTTTGCAATATAAAATAAAATGTGGATTTTTAAAATAATATTTTCCTCAGTTATTTGGGTTGTTTGTTATCATCTAATTTTGAATTCATCATAGACGAACGCTTGTGACATACACAGTGTATCACTGTATATGCCACAAGGCCGTGCACATCGATATATACACTTGATAAAATTACAGGGACAGGTGAGCACAGGTCAAACCCAAAACGTCGGGTTCAACTCTAGTGCAGTAAAAATAATGTTACAATATCAGCGCAAGGTCAAACCCGAGCTCCAAGTTGGATTCAACTCAGGTGCAGTTCGAATATACAGGTTTAATAAAATGGTCAGGAGCAAGCTAGTCAAAGTGTACACATGAACCAGAAGAGTTCGATTCAAGACAGCGACTCAATCAATATGATATGCAACCTAGACCACAAATCTCAACTAAAGTTCAAGTCATACATGAAAACAACTCAATGCAGCAGCACACGCATGCACACACAGATATATATATATATATATATATATATATATATATATATGTATGTATGTATGTATGTATGTATGTATGTATGTATGTATGTATGTATGTATGTATAACAAGCATAATGCACAGTCAAACTACAACAAATGTGCCCAAAGAAAATCTAGACCACATCAAGAAACAAACACTAGAATGTACAACTACAAGTGTGTCAACCAAATAACTTAAGCCAGCATATAAAATATAGGCAGCAAGCTCTAGATGGTACACAAGTAAAAGGCAACAACAATGGATGCACTAATGAAACAGGCTGCAACATATATAACAGTAGCCAGATAAAATGCAATGTGTACAAAGAAATTTTACAAGATCAACAATGCAATTGAAATTCAAACCGTCTCGAAGAGTGATACCAGAGACTACAAAGAAACCAAGGCCAGACAGATTCAAGATGCAATCATGTATAACAAAAGACTGGAAACAAAGGCAAACCAACTCAATGCAACTACATGATGACTGGAAACATAATTCATATACGCAGCCTCGACCAAAATCAAAATGAAACAAATGCAACATGAAGGCCAAAATGTGCAGTAACAATATACAAGACTACAAGTACAAAGCATGCACATCGAACTCACCACAATGCATCACTGTAAATTCAACATCAAATCATCAACAAGCTAAACTGCACATGAAAATGAAACCAGAGCTCAATACATGTGAACTCAGGTGGAAACATATACATGAAATGCAACTGTGAAAGTGGACAGTGCAAGTATTAGACTCGAGCACAATGCCACTGCAGTTGCAAATAAGGTACAGACCACACTCGAGTACACATAAAAGCAACTCAACCTCAAGCATCAGGTCGAAATCAATCAATGAGATGTATGCATACACACATTAGAACTTGAAAACAAGGACCAAAATCAAATGCTACATGAAGTCAATGCAAATACAACATGCAATGATACACAGTGACCAAGCGCAAATGAAACACAAGAAGTTCAAACAAGTTGAAATATGAAACAGGGATAACAGTGGTGTAGCATATACATGTATAGTGAAGACAACTACAATTATCAAGTCGATTCAAAGCCAGTGCTACCAAAAGTCAAAGCCGAAGTCAGGTGATGTTGAAAAACAAGTTGAAGCAGAAAACAAAAATTAGAACAAGTCAGAAACCAAGAGTAGGAAATTCAACCACGAAGATCAGAAATCATCACATAAACAATATCACAAGCGGAAGTCAAAAAGAACGGAATCGAACAGTTCAAATTCGAAACCGTGATGGCCAAGTAAATTGACCAAGTCACGAATTAACACCGTGAGTATCAAGCAACGAAATTATATGAATTAAAGAAGTCAGATAAATCACCATCGTTCAAGAATAATCAAATGGCCGAAAACAAATTCAAACAAATATATACGAATGAAAATCAAGGGTTCGAACTCTATATAAAAACCCAATCATCATCGGCTACAAAATCATGGAGTTCAAGTAAGTCAAAACCAGAAAGGCAAAAGGAGTAAATTACATACCGAAATCAGATTCGAATTCGATGCAAATAGAAGCAGCCGTGAGCAATTCAATGAGATAGTCGATCAACAAAGTAAGGACTTAAATCATCATTCGATCAAGCAACCATTGTCGACAGCCTCTAATTAGAAGCCCTAATTTTCAAGCAAAGGAAAAAGGAACGACCGACATTTTTTACTCAGAGCAAAATAGAAAAGGAGATAACTGGGCCATATTTTAGTGATAATATTTTGGTTCGTCCCCCTCTCTCGTTAGTGTTTATTTAAAAGGAAAAATTAGGGTTTTGTTTTTAAAGTGTTTTTAAATTATCGTCTTTTGTATTTTCTATTGAAAATTGTGTAATTATTAGTCATGTGACTAAGGGACAAACTATGTGGCATAGTTTTAGAATTCGTAATTCAGTGGCTGAGTTGGGGCAGGGTTTTGACCGTAGAGTTAGATTAGTCAATAGCGGGTGTCGCGAATTTACGTGTGTAAGCGTGTGACTACTTAATTTCTAGTAGAAACCTTAGGGGCAGCACGTAGGCAGGGTTGTGCCGAAGCTGGGTAAATTCTAAGTCGTTCTATTTCTGCATTTATTATTCTGCTATTATCTATACTGCTATAATTTTGATTTATCTTTGTTGAAATAATTTTATAAGCTTCCGTAATAATTTTTATAATTATCAGTAACACCCTATTCACCCCCTCTAGGGTGAAACGATCCTACAACTGCAACATCTGTAGTGTTTAGCTTTGGGCCTCAAGCTAGGGGATGTTACAACTTTGTATCAGAGAATAGGTTTATGAAAAACTTTAAACTAAAATTATGTTTGAGAACATAATCCTAAGGAATTATAGAAAAGATCGGGGAATGGGATAACGCTATAATACCGTACATGTATTTGCTATATATAAGTATACGCTATATCTCTATTCTTCTATCTCTCTTAGGCTATTCTTTTGTATTTTACAAAAGCTCAAACGCAGACATGGATGCTAGAAGTGGAAGAGTTAATCTAGGTGGGGGTAGCATCACAACTAATGGAAATGCCAGACCAAATACGAGGAGGAATCAAGGTCAGGTACAAGCTACAAATGTGGGTGCTGAAGTCCCGCAAGTTGACATAGGAGTGATGTATCAGTTATTCATAAACATGATGCAAGCAGGAATTGCTGCTGGAGTAGTTGAAGGAAAAAATCAAGAAGCTCTGGTGGTAAATAACTATGCTATTTTGAGTAGAGATTATGCCCGACTTGAAGGAAAGCAGTTTATTGGTACTAAAGATGCAATTAAAGTAGGGAGTTGGTTGCTTCATTATGAGAGGATTTTCATTGATATGGGGCTTAATGATGAGAAAAAGAGAAGTTTTGCTTCTAGATAGCTAGAAGGAGCTACCCTGTATTAGTGGTGGGATGAGTTTAAAAAAAGGTTTGAGAAGAGGTTTATGCCAGAGATTATGAAGTCTACTCTACTCAAGAAGTTTACAGAGTTAGAGCAGGGAGATGTGACTGTGCTTGAGTATGCAACAAGGTCCGAGGAGCTAGCGAGATGTGGTTGTGCTATGGTGGATACCATGATTAAGAGGAATGAGAAGTTTATAAGGGGGTTGAAGCCTGAGCTTGCTAAGGCAACATTACCTCATATCAGGGATCCTTGTGATGTTGTAGTGGAAATGGCTTTGAGGAATGAAGAGATGCTTGCTTTTATTAAAAGGAATAAGGAAATTGAATTTCAAGGAGGGCAGAGTCAAAAGAGTAAGTTTTTCCACAAGAAAGGAGCTCAAAAGGACGAAGCTGTTAAGAAGGGAAAGGCGGAGGTTGTCTGCTATAAGTGTAACAAGAAAAGCCACACTGCAAATCAATGTAGCTTAGTAGATGAAAAAAAGGCGATCGGGAAGAAGAATATTAGATGCTTCAACTGCGATCTAATTGGACATTATAAGAACAGTGCAAGGAGCCAACCAAAGATGGAAAGGGCAAAGTGTTTGCATTGGAGCCTGCTACCTCAAAGCCAACGGTGGAGCAAAAAGGAAAACTAATGTTGGGAGGTACGCTCATGATACATGGTGTGTCTGTTAGAGTTCAATTTGATACCGATGCGTCGCATTCTTTTATATCTCATTGTTTGGTAGATAAGCTTAACTTAGAACCTTCATACCTAGTTACTTAACGATTACAAATCCGATAGGAGGCTATGCGATTCTTGGATGAGATGTGACCATCTAGAGTTTGAAATTTTAGGTCATACATTTGTTTGTAGTTTGAATGTGTTTTTGATTTCGTAGGGTTCAGAATTATTTTGGGTATGGATTGGTTAAGTAAATACAATGCTAGGATATTTTGTCATGATAGAAAAATATTGCTTAGACACCCTAATTGTAGTGATCGGATTATATACTCCATAGAAAAGCTTAGTAGTGAGGTTAATGCTTTGTTGGTTGTTATGGAGATAGAAGACGAGTTGAATCGAGTATTCGTTATAAAGAATTCGTAGATGTCTTTAAACCTACAGTTAGATTGCCGTTGAAATGAGCCATAGAGTTTTGGATAGATTTGGTATCAGGAGCAGAACCAGTGAGTAGACCGCCAAGCAAGATGGCACTTACCGCGATAAGGGAGTTAATGGTGCAGTTGGTGGATTTAGAAGGCAAGAATTTTATCAGACCAAGTAGTTCACCTTAGGGAACAACCCCAATGTTTGCTAAGAAGCTGAACGGATCGTTAAGGTTATGCATTGATTATCGTAAGTTAAACAACAAGATGATAAAGAATCGATATCCATTACCTAGAATTGATGATTTGTTCGATCAGTTGAGTGGAGCCAAAATATTTTCCCAATTGGATTTGGCGACATGGTCCCATCAACTTAGAGTAGCGGAGGATAGTATTCCATTGACGGCATTTAGAACTAAATATGGATCGTACGAATGGTTAGTATTGACATTCGGCCTAACTAATGCGCCATCATTCATTGTAGATTTGATGAGCCAAATTCTCCAAGAGCACTTGGATAGGTTCGTGTTAGTTTTCATAGATGATATTGTGATATACTCTAAGGATGAAAGTGAGCACGAAGTTCATCTTAGAGTGGTGCATGAGACGTTGACGCAGCATAAACCAATTTTTTTTTCGAAGTGTCATTTCTGGAGGAAAGAAGTGAAGTTTCTTGGTCATGTAGTATCAGAGAAAAGGTTTTTTTTAGATCCGACTAAGATTAAAGTGGCGAATAATTGGAAGAGACCCGAGATATGACTGTGACAAAGAGTTTTCTTGGATTAACGGGGTATTATTGGAGATTCATAAAAGATTTTTTGTGGATAGCAGCACCGATGACCAAGCTAACGTGAAAGAATGTGAAGTTTGTTTAGGCCGATAAATGTGAGGTGGCATTCCAAAAGCTGAAACACTTATTGACCAATGCACATGTGTTAGTTGTTCCAAAAGGGAATAAGGATTTAGCAGTGTATATGCATGTGGAACTGGGTTGGAAACCGTGTTACTGCAAAGAGGTAAAGCAATTGCTTATGCATCTCGACAGCTCATATCACATGAGGTTAAATACCTGACTCACGATTTGGAATTAGCTGCAGTAATTTTTACGGTGAAGATGTTGAGACATTACCTTTTGGGATAGAGGTTCGAGTTGTATACGGATCATAAGTTGCTAAAGTATTTACTCTCTCAAAAGAAGCTGAATATGAGACATCATAGGTGGTTAGAGTTTATAGCCGCTTATGATTTTGGTATTGAGTACACATAAGGGAAAGGCAACAAGGTTGCAGATGCACTTAACAGAAAACATCAGAATGTAGTGTTGGCAATGATAGCTGGTTGAAAAGATTTGGAAGCATTGACTACATGTAGAGTACAGTGGAGATCTAAGGCTGAGTCTAGTAAGGAAACTGTTGTGTTGTCGTGTTTAAAAGTTCGACCAGTGATAATCGAAAAGATTGCTTCTAAACATATGGAGGATCCATTATTAGCTGAACAGATTGGAAAGTTAAGAGATGGAATTGAGAGCGATGACTTGAAAGATTTTAGTCTTGACCAGAATGGGTGGTTAAGAAAGAAAGGTTATGTGTTCCAAATGTAGGAAGCATTAGGGAGGAAGTTCTTGAAGAATGTCATCGTTCGAAGTTCATTATTCATCGGAGGAACTAAGATGTATTCGGACATGAAGAGGAGTTTCTTTTGGGAAGGTATGAAGAGAGATGTAGTCTTATGGGTGATGTAGTGTCCGAACTGTCAAGAGGTAAAAGCCGAACATCTGAAACCAAGTGGGTCACTTCAGCCTTTAGATATTCCAGTATGGAAGTAGGATTCTATTTCTACTGATTTTATAAATGGGTTGCCAAGATCAAATAGAGGAAATGAAAGCATATGGGTCATAGTGGATAGGTCAACCAAGAGTACCCATTTCATTCCAGTTAAGTCAACCAGGACGTCACCTGTTTTAGTTAAGTTGTTTATGAAGAATATAGTTAAACCGCATGGAATTCCTAGTAGTATAGTAAGTGATAGAGATTCCTTATTCACTAGCGAGTTTGGGATGAGTCCATAGGATACTTTACGTATCAAGCTCAAGATGAGTACTGCTTACCATCCACAGGCCGATGGGCAAACAGAAAGAGTTAGCAAAGTCTTAGAGGATTTGTTACGAGCTTGTGTGCAAGATTGTGACGATCCACCTTTTTGGATGGTTTAAATCGATAATAAACCACACATGTCTAACTCAAACCATTTAAAAGGGCAGATTATCAATGAGGTTTAATAAGAAAATAAGATAAAAAAGGAAAACAAAACACATAATCTCACTACGGAATGGTAAAATATAACAATCAAATCAATAGTTCATGAAGCTTTTTTACAAGATACATCTGATGACACAATTTTTAAAACATAATCAGAGTACAATCAACAAACCTACCGACATAATGCAGCGGAAAGATAATAGTAAGAACGATCCAGCAAACTCCATCTTCATCTTCAAGGAATAATGTCTTCAAATACTGTAATACTCAGGCTGAACCGAGCGTAATGAAAAGACAAAACACTCAAGTCAGAACTAAAAGTTCTTTTGTAAGTTAAATCAATAACAAGTAAATATGAGTGTAGTAGCTTCAGAGATGTTTACGGGATTTTTCCATCTCCTAACAAGTGTACAATGTGAGTGCAATAACTTAAGAGATGCTATAGGATTTTTCATCTCCTAAGGATCCGTCAAACTATCTATATATAGTAAGATATGCTATGTATGTAATGTCTATCAGTAAAGTAAAGTATTAAAACAGCATTAAGGCTTTACATTGATCCCCCTTAACACATTTTTAAGTAGGTAGTCTATGCAGGTCCTGTAACACAATCAGTAACATCAATAATCAGTGAGTCCCCTATAGGTACCATACTGAAACAAAATTGTAGTGGACGCATATAAGGATAAAAGTATGACAATGCACGTGAGGCGATACCCAAGGTTGGATACTACCATTTTACGTTTCTTGACGAGCGGTAACCCTAACTGCCTACCATGAACATCCGTCCCAAAATAATATCAAGGTGCACCAATCGAATCAAAATAAATATAATAATACGAAGAACTAATGTCGCTAGAGGTAGCTGGCCTCATTGGTCATGTATGACTTATGTTTTAGTCATTTTAAATTGACATAAGTGTCGGGGTCTATCCATCATCGTTTTCTTTCTTCAAATCTAGCAAATGCCACCAATTCAACTTGTACATTCTGGATAATATCCATTATGTATACGGTTGTTAAAGTGGTTTCGATATTGATAGAGAGTATGCCATTATTCATCCCCGGTCTGTTTAAAACCAAAATTCATTTTTCACACCGGTTGGTTCTTTTAAATTTCAAGAATAAATCGTATTTCATATCAAAAATATCAAATTCACTTCAAAAGTCATTTTGAATTCAAAATAGGTTATACCTTCATACCAAAAAAATCGTATTTAAATCAAAGATTTAAATCTAAATGGTTCTCCTTTAAAATAGTTCGAATATTGAAAATGGTTTTGAATAATTAAAACAGTTTGAATAATGAAAATAGTTGGATAATAAAAATAGTTTTGATACTGAAAAATTGTTTGGAATAATTAAAATAGTTTTAAAGATTAGAAATTGTTTGAATATAAAATAGTTTAAATATTGAAAATAGTTGGATAATAGAAATAGTTTATGTATAAAATGATTTGGTTATTAAAATAGTTTATATTAAAACTTTTTCTTCCTATCACAACAAGGTTCAAATTCCAAATCATAACGAATTCTATTATCGACTTCCATTTCAAATAAACTTCACATTCCAAATTCAATTTAAATCGGCCTCAATTCAAAACGATTTCAAACTTTACCTTGAATTCAATTTAAATGGTTCTATTCAAAGGCCGAAAGTTTCAATTTAGATTTTCATTTTTAAACAATTTAGTTTAAATCCATTTCACATCCAAAACTTGGAATTACCAATTTAAACCATTTTAATTAACATAAATTCAAAATTTGAATTATAATATAAACATTCACATTTATTCACTTCCAATAAATTCAAATTAATCTCGATTTCAACTTTAAGCTTCTAAATTAAATCATTAAACAATTTCATTAAAATAGTTTCAGTTCCAACATTCCAAATCTCAAATCAGAAAATAATTTAATTCATATAAATCAAAATTCAATATCTTAAAGCTATTTAATTTAACCAAATCCAATGTCCGTATATAATTTTCTACCCAGTAGCCAAGTGATCATTTATTTCAATTTTAATTACATGGATGGATATACATCGTTTCAATCCATATTTAAATGACATAGGTATATATCATTTCAACCCATTTCTTAGTTTATTTAAAATTTTACAACTGACAATTTATAAGATGTCAAATAATAAATAGGATAATAAAAGGGATATATCAAAATAAATAATAACCATACATACAACATATTAATCAATAGGCATCTAATCACAATCAACATCTAAATCAACCAATATATCATAACAGTTACTAATTATCACTTGTCAGTGTTTAACTAACAATTAAAATTCAATATTAATTTAAATGTCAATTCAATTCAATATAAAATTCAAATTCAATTCAAATGCCAATTTAAACTACCAAACAGCAATCAATAAAATTAATCACTTCATAATTTCAATTTAACTAACATTGGAAAATTTAGTATTGCGTGAGTGGGTTAAGTCACTCACCTTTGATTTTATAGCCCATTAAAATCCAATAAAAGCCCACAATGTCAACAGTCTTCAAATTCAACCAAACAAGTTTCATGTTGTCGAAATGTAACGACCTGGATTTTTCAACATTTGATTTTAGATATTTAAACGATTTTAAATACTGGATTTGAATTTATGGATTGATTTTGCATATGAAAATTGGGTTTATTTAATAAAATAGATTCAGAATTTAAATATAGCGATTTACTGGATAATTTAATTATTGAAATTTATGGTTTGAAAATTGGTTAAAACATTGAATCTTGAGTTTTAAGCTTGTTAAAAATAATTTAAGGGCTTGTAAATTTACATTGATAATATTGAAGATAATAAAACTTTTTAAGTTGAATTCAACAGTGATTTGTTCAGTTTTAAAAATATATCGCTTAAGTTGGCGTTTAAAAATAGCTTTCCAAGGCACTATCTCGGAATTTGAAACCAGTTCCATTAGATCCGTAATAATGTATTATTATCGGATTTCAAATTTCGTAGCATTTGGAGTTATCGTTGGGTTGTACGGGAAAGAAATGCGTTGAAATTAATATCGAAATTCAATACAATATTTGGGTCCGAAAAGCTATCTTCTTCATACGACCTAATTAGGACTCGGAATCTTTTCCATTGTGTTCATAATAGGGGTATAATATTGTTAAATATACGATTATATGATTTTTGTTTGATGATAATAAACATATATATATTCGTGTAAATTTATTTGTTAATGTACTATTTTATTTTTCATAGACTAAATAAATATTTGCTGAATAAAAATAAATAACACGGAATTTGAATTCAAACAGAATTTTTATTCAAACAAATATTTATTACAATTTTTGAATAGTACAAAGTTCAAGCTCTCACTATATATTGAATATACAATTACAATACAACTTCAATTACATCACAATTTCACATTTACAGTTGACCTCACTGCATATCATTCACTCAACTCGTATTTTATCTTCAACTTTATTCCAGATTGAATCCAACATCTGAGCAATCTACAAAAATAAATATTGACGCAGTAAAATTGAAAATGAAATATTTTGCAGTACAAAACAATATGTGAATTTTTAAAATAATATTTGCCTCAGTTATTTGGGTTGTTCGTCATCATTTAATTTTCAATTCATCATACACGAATAGCTTGTGACATAAACGGTGTATTACTGTATAGGCCACAAGGCCGTGCACATTGATATATACACTTGACAGATTTACAGGGACAGGTGAGCACATGTCAAAACTAAAATACCGGACTCAACTCAAGTGCAATAATATAATGTCACAACTTTCAGCACAAGGTCAAATCCGAGCTACAAGCTGGATTCAACTCAAGTGTTTTTCAATTCAAAAAACAAATCCAAATGCATATCAGACAACGTCATGAGACTAAGCATGTACATGATGGCAGCTGAATAACTATATGCAACATGAACATCTTTATGCATACATGAACCAGACTCGAGCACACATGAAGTTCAAGTGCACAGCAACAACAAACTGCAAATACAACCAAGCAGCGAACAGTGAAGGCAACTATACTTGAAGACAAATGCACAGCATACATATGAACCAAGTTCATATATACTACAACACAAATGCAGCAACCAAAACAATAGTGCATCATAGAACATACTGTACTCGGTTCAAGACGAAACCAAACACAAATGCACAAAATGCAAACTGCAAATACAAGGGCAGTGACAACATAAAATGATGACCAGGCAGCAAGCATATATATAACAAAGATGAACATCAAAATTGCACAAGTACAGTGTCATTGAACAAACAAGCCCAAGTGCAAAACCAAATAATAAACACAGCAGTATGTTGAAGGAACTCGAGTTCCAGAAGATAAAGGCACAATCCAGACTAATACATGCTGCAGTCTTGTCTATTAAGGCCATGATCAATGAATGGAACACCATGTATCCAAATTGGGAGGACGATCAAACTAAAGCTTTTGATTATTGTTTCAAGAAAGCTTGTGACGTTTACAAAGGAATCAGAACCATGTTTTCCAATTCTATTTTGACAGGTTCTACAACTAACAAGACAGGTGGTTCAAAGAAGGTTCGGATGTGGAAGAAGCAATGCGATAAAAACATAGAAATACATATATGCAGTACAGTTCAATATCAAAGCAATGGTGATGGCCGAAGTCATGGAATCGCATAAACATAGTCAAAGCCGTGGGCCATCACGAAATCAACGCCTTGGCAAGGTCAAGTACAAGTTAAAGCCAAAATCGTCACAGCATAATCATCAAGCCGTGGAAAACAAGAAATCGAACAAGTCAAAAATCAATATCATGAGAAGCAAGTTTCATTTATACGAATTTGATTAAGTCGGTAAAATCATCAACATCCAAACGAAATCGAACGGCCGAGCAAATTAATTGACAAATTCAAACAAATATATACGAACACAAATAAAGGAGATCGAACTCATATAACACCCACAATCATCATTGGATATTAATCATCGAGTTCAAGCATACAACCAGAAAATAAAAAGAGCAAAAATATTACATACCGAAGCCATCTCGAGCTCGATCAAAATTCGAAGCAGTCGAAGTAGCTAACAGAGACCATCGATTGACAGAAAAGAAATGTTGAACCTTCTATTCAATCAATCATACAAAGTCGGCATCTTTGAATTTAAGAAAACCCTAATTTTTGAAGGAAGAGGAACGATAGAGCCGCCATCATCTAAAACATAAAAGGACCGGGCCAAAGATTATAAAAGAAGAAAAAGGGGCCGAATTTTATTTTAATATTGGGGTTTATAATTATATAAGGCTCTTAATTGCAATTAGGGTTTATTTTGTTAAATTATTTTAAATTTGTATTTTCAATTTATAAACCGTTGCAATTTCAAGTCGTGTGACTAGGGGACAAACTACGTGGCGTAGTTTTAGAATTCGCAATTCAGTGGCTGAGTTCTGGCAGGGTTTTGAGCGTAGAGTTAGGTTAGTCAGTAGCGGGTGTCGTGAGTTTACGTGTGTAAGCGTGTGACTACTTAATTTCTAGTAGAAACCTTGGGGGCAGCACGTAGGAAAGGCTTTGCCGAAGCTGGGTAAATTCTGTGTCGTTCTATTTCTGCATTTATTATTCTGCTATTATCTATACTGCTATAATTTTGATTTATCTGTGTTGAAATAATTTTATAAGCTTCCGCAATAATTTTTATAATTATCAGTATCAACCTATTCACCTCCCTCTAAGGTGAAATCGATCTTACAAGTGGTATCAGAGCTAGGAATAGAATTCAACTTTTGTTTTAAAAAATTCGTTTTTCGAAAACCAATTTTTGTTTTAAAAATTTGAATTTTTAAAATGGCTGTTTTTAATAATGCTTTTGCTGAGGGTCAGTCCATAGTTAGACCATCAATGTTCAATGGTGAATCGCCTACTGGAAAAATAGAATGAAATTTTTTCTGAAAACCATTGACGCTTGGAGTATTGTTGAGATAGGTTATAGAGCGCCGACTATAACTGTAGACAATCAGGAAATAGATAAACCAAAGGAACAATGGACAGAACTAGAAAATAAATTACAAAATACTAACGCTAAACCTATGAATTCTATTATCTGTTCATTGGATCAACTTGAATTTAATCGTGCCTCACATTGTCTAACTGCGCAGGAAATATGGCACATACTAGAAGTGACTCACGAAGGAACATCTCAAGTCAAAGAATCCCGCCTTGCCATGCTAAGCGGCGAACACGAGAACTTGACAATGGCGAAGGAAGAAAATGTCAAAGAGATGTATGAACGACTTTCCAATATCGTATATAAATCAAAAGCTCTCGGAAAATCATACACAGAGTTGGAGATAGTCCGAAAAATCCTCAGAGTCCTTCCACGAAAATTTGAAGCAAAAGTGACTGCCATTCAAGAATCGAAAGATTTAAAAAAATGAAAGTTGAAGAACTCATCGGAAATATCACCACTTATGAGCTAGAAATGAAATTCAAGGAAGAGCATGAAGGAAGTGAAACTCGAAAGAAATCAATAGCTCTTAAAGGAATAACAGAAAGTGATGGTGATGATGATGATGAAGCAACATAATTGGAGCTATTAATAAAGAAATTCAAAAGGTGGAATTACAAATACGAAAATTCAGCTCGAATTCAAAATGTGAAAAGCAGAATAGCCAAAGCACTAGACTACTCTGAAGAACAGAAGATCATCTGTCAGAAGTGCAACCAACCTGGACACTTCTAGCCCAATTGTCCTCAAAATCGACGCGACTTTAAAAAGAAATCAAAAAGGAAAAGTTTTGCAGCCACATGGAATACAAGTGATGAAGATAATCAAAGTTCTAGCAGTGAGAGTGAGAAAGCAGATATGTGCCTTCATGGAAATATAACTGATAGCGACGATGACAAGCCAAGCGAGATATCAAAACTCACTCACTCAGAATTACTTATATATTTTCACGAAGTAAATAGCTGTTTTGAATGACTTAGGGAGAAGTATGCCAAACTTGAATCACAAAAAGATACTTTGATAGAATTAAATGAACAACTTGACCAATTAGTTAAAAACTATCAAAGTAGGATCCCTAAGTGTGATAAGTGTCCAACATTTGAAGAAGAAATTAAAAAATCAGAAATTAAAATTAAATCGCTTGAAAATGAAATTTTGATTTTAAAGGAAAGTGAAAATACTAGGAGAGAGAACTCTATTAAAAAGTGCACACAATTATTAAACAAAAATGAATCTCTCAAAACACAAGTCCAATAATTGTCAACGACTTTAGATAAATTTTTTAAAAGTGAAAAATCGTTGAGTATGCTATTTGGGAAGCAAACTGTTAATACAGTTAGACAAGGACTTGGATATAAACAATATAAAAATGTTAGAAATGCGATTAATCAAGAAAATTCAATGTGCACAATTTGTAGAAAATTTGGACACAATCAAAATAGTTGTTGGTATAGACCCAAACACGTGAAAACTATACCGATTTAGGTTCCAAAAGGCACAAATATAAAACCTCTCAAAGTTAAACAAATTTGGGTGCCAAAGGGAACATATATAAATAGTTATGGGTCTTCACAAAATTATTTTTCAAAATATTCTGCCACTAACAACAATGGACCTATAAAAATAAATAGGTCACAAAAATCTTTTCCCATGTAGGTGTGGTGGCAGGCTAAGGAACAACAACAGTGTTCTCTAGATTTTGGCTGTTCCTGAAACACAACGCGTGACAAAGCAGAGTTCCTTAGCCTAGTATAAAGGTGACAGAATCACAATGGACAACAATGAAAAATATCATAAAGGTAAAACAGGTAATGATATATCTATTTGAACGATATATTAAATGTGATAATCTGCACCGTAATCTAAGTCAAATCAGCCAATAATGAGATGATGAAATAATGATGATTTTGATTCTGACTTGTTCAAAATTGTTGGCCAATTATATTCTTATGCCAAAAACACTATAAAAAATCTATAGATTCTTTGAATTACTTCATATATATTAGTTTGGATTGATAATGGTGTTTTGTTGGATAATAATACATTTGGTTATAATACGGCTAACTCTATATTCACGGTTTTTGATTATCAACACGGCTTCAATTCAAATTCAAGAGAATGTCATTTAAAATGCTGTTAAATTTGAGTTTGAAATTTTTGGTGCACACTTCATGATCTAGTCTATCAAATTCAATTAGTTATAATTTTGAGTGAAAAAGAAATTCAGATGAAGATTACACTGGTAACCTAGTTGATAGAAAAACTACTAGTGAAATGTATTTTTGAGACATTTAGTAACTGCATCGTTTTTCAAAGAAAATATCTCATATTTTCATTTCAAATAATTTTCAAATAGCAGAAAATTTTCTTATAAAACCCCTTCTAGAAAATCATTTTTGACCTTTTTTTCAGATTGGTCATTTTTTAGAAAAATTGATTCTATAATTATTTTTGAATTTGATTTTAAATGATTACATTGACTAATCTGACTCCCTAATGATTATCGAAAAGATGAATAGTGATTGAAAGAGTGATGAGTGCTAATATTAATCATACATTATAACCCAAGACGGTATAGTTAGTAAATTTCTTTAGAAATTTAAACAAGAGTTATAAAACTTTTTGTTGGTAAAAAATTCCATGACCATCTTTATTTCTATCATATTTCTAACGACCATCACTCATCAAAATTCTATATAGTTTGTCGACATGTGGTACTTTAAACAAGAATCATTCGTCTTTCATTTTATTTTATTTTTTTAAATTAAATAATAATAATAATAAATAAATAAATACCAAAGTATTCACTCCCATTTAAAAGTCCTCACGATTATGTATGGGTGAATTACTTGGAATTTGTTATGTGCTTCCATGCTCATTTAAAAGTCCTCACGGTTATGCATGCATGGAATGCATATCAAAAATTGATTTTTAAAATAAACAAGTTGATTCTAATCCCATTCAAAAGTCCTCACGGTTATGCGTGGTTAGAAGATACTTGAATTCATTTTTTAAAAATAAAATTGTAATACTACTAATCTCATTTAAAAGTCCTAACGATTATGCATGGTTAATAGATATTCAAATTCCTGATATAAACATACCACAAATAGACACAACTATATAGTTTTATATGATGACATCATTCCCATCATTCTAAAAGTGGAATATGCGCCTAACAAAGTATTTATGATTTTTTGTTTGAATTTTTATTGAAATTTAATATTTATATTCAATTGAGTTTTATTGTTGGATTAATATCGACCACTTTATTTCTATTTTCTCTAACACTATTACTCTTTTGCTGATAACAAAAGGGGGAGAGAAAAGTTAAGATTTTGTCAAATAAAATCAAGTAAAGGTCAAATATTTTCCATTTGCATTTAGGCTCATTAGCATATTTTTTATTTGTATGCATATATGTAAGGGGAGCTTTGTGTAGAGAGGAAGCATTTAAATAAGGGGAGCAATTAGAGCATATCAATGATCAAATACATTTAACATATTCAAAATCTTAAATATACGTTTGTTACCATCAAAAGGGGGAGATTGTTGAATATGCGATTATATGATTTTTTTTATGATAATAAACATATATATATTCGTGTAAATGTATTTGTTAATGTACTATTTTATTTTTCATGGACTAAATAATTATTTGCTGAATAAAAATAAATAACACAGAATTTGAATTCAAACAGAATTTTTATTCAAACAAATATTTATTACAATTTTTGAATAGTACAAAGTTCAAGCTCTCACTATATATTGAATATTCAATTACAGTACAACTTCAATTGCATCACAATTTCATATTTACAGTTGACCTCACTACATATCATTCACTCAACTCGTATTTTATCTTCAACTTCATTCCAGATTGAATCCAGCATCTGAGCAATCTGCAAAAATAAATATTGACGCAGTAAAATTGAAAATGAAATATTTTGCAGTATAAAACAATATGTGAATTTTGAAAATAATATTTGCCTTAGTATTTGGGTTGTTCGTCATCATTTAATTTTCAATTCATCATACACGAACAGCTTGTGACATACACAGTGTATCACTGTATATGCCACAAGGCCGTGCACACCGACATATACACTTGACAGATTTACAGGGACAGGTGAGCACAGGTCAAACCCAAAATACCGGATTCAACTCAAGTGCAATAATATAATGTCACAACTTTCAGCACAAGGTCAAATCCGAGCTATAAGATGGATTCAACTCAAGTGTTTTTCAATTCAAAAAACAAATCCAAATGCATATTAGACAATGTCACGAGACTAAGCACGCACATGATGGCAGCCGAATAACTTTATGCAACATGAACATCTTTATAAATACATGAACCAGACTCGAGCACACATGAAGTTCAAGTGCACAGCAACTACAAACTGCAAATACAACGAAGCAGTGAACAGTGAAGGCAACTATACTTGAAGACAAATGCACAGCATACATATGAACCAAGTTCATATATACTACAACACAAATGCAGCAACAAAAACAATAGTGCATCATAGACCATATTGTACTCGGTTCAAGACGAAACCAAACACAAATGCGCAAAATGCAAACTGCAAATACAAGGGCAGTGACAACATAAAATGATGACCAGGCAGCAAGCATATATAAAACAAAGATGAACATCAAAATTGCACAAGTACAGTGTCATTGAACAAACAAGCCCAAGTGCAAAACCAATTAATAAACACAGCAGTATGTTGAAGCAACTCGAGTTCCAGAAGATAAAGGCACAATCCAGACTAATACATGCTGTAGTCGAGTCTATTAAGGCCATGATCAAAGAATGGAACACCATGCTTCCAAATTGGGAGGACGATCAAACTAAAGCTTTTGATTATTGTTTCAAGAAAGCTTGTGACGTTTACAAAGGAATCAGAACCATGTTTTCCAATTCTATTTTGACAGGTTCTACAACTAACAAGACAGGTGGTTCAAAGAAGGTTCAGATGTGGAAGAAGAAATGCGATAAAAACATAGAAATACATATATGCAGTACAGTTCAATATCAAAGCAATGGTGATGGCCGAAGTCATGGAATCGCATAAACATAGTCAAAGCCGTGGGTCATCACGAAATCAACGCCTTGGCAAGGTTAAGTACAAGTTAAAGCCAAAATCGTCACAGCATAATCATCAAGCCGTGGAAAACAAGAAATCGAACAAGTCAAAAGTACCGTGAGAAGCAAGTTTCATTTATACGAATTTGATTAAGTCAGTAAAATCATCAACATCCAAACGAAATCGAACGGCCGAGCAAATTAATTGACAAATTCAAACAAATATTATGAACGCAAATAAAGGAGATCGAACCCATATAAAACCACAATCATCATCGACAATTAATCATCAAGTTCAAGCATACAACCAGAAAAGAAAAAGAGCAAAAATGTTACATACCAAAGCCATCTCGAGCTCGATCAAAATTCGAAGCAGTCGAAGTAGCTAACAGAGACCATCGATTGACAGAAAATAAACGTTGAACCATCTATTCAATCGATCATACAAAGTCGGCATTTTCGAATTTAAGAAAACCCTAATTTTTGAAGGAAGAGGAACGATAGAGCCGCCATCATCTCAAACATAAAAGGACCGGGCCAAAGATTATAAAAGAAGAAAAATGGGTCGGACTTTATTTTAATATTGGGGTTTATAATTATATAAGGCTCTTAATTGCAATTAGGGTTTATTTTTTAAATTGTTTTAAATTTGTATTTTCAATTTTTAAACCATTGTAATTTCTAGTCGTGTGACTAGGGGACAAACTACGTGGCGTAGTTTGAGAATTCGCAACTCAGTGGCAGGGTTTTGGGCGTACAGTTAGGTTATTCGGTAGCGGGTGTCGTGATTTGACGTGTGTAAGCGTGTGACTACTTAATTTCTAGTAGAAACCTTGGGGGCAGCACATAGGCAGGGTTTTGCCGAAGCTGGGTAAATTCTATGTCGTTCTGTTTCTGCATTTATTATTCTGCTATTATCTGTGCTGCTATTATTCTGTGATCTATGTTGAATTATTTTATAAGCTTCTGCAATTAATTTTTATAATTAATCGTATCACCCTATTCACCCCCCTCTAAGGTGAAATCGATCCTACAAACATTACGAACGCCTAGCGGCATGCCCCAATAGGAATTTGAGATTTTGAGTTGCATTAACGGACGTTTGAAATTTAAGTAATATATATAATTATATTGATTGACCCCTATCCTCACATCAGCTTTTCCCCTTTTTAGAAATAGTGTACCTTAGCCTATCCAAATACATAAAACATATCTAACGCGCAACCAGTCAAAAATCACATCTTCTTCTTTCCGATATTCAAATTAACTGATATATATATATATATATATATATATATATATATATATATATATCGCTTGCTCATTCTCCTCCAAGATATTCAATCGCTCTTCTCCTCTCTATTACTCGAGGTAATGAAAAAAACGAAATTGCCAAGCAAAATTAATGTATTTTTCCTCTCCCTTCTTCGTGTTCGAAATCGTATATACTCGAGCCCTTTCCTTCTCTTAGTACTCGGTTCCTCTCCCTCCTCTCTGTAAAGAAAATTAAAGCGGTCGATTTTTTTATTTGGGAAGCAATCAAATGCGTCGCCTAATCGAGCTCGTGGTTGGGAAGGAATGACGAAAAGAAGCATGGTAGGAAGGATCGATGCATCGCAAGGCGACCTGGGCACGCTCAAGAATGTTGGAATCTAGGGCCCTCACAAGTCAGAGGGAAGTGGGAGCGAAGTGATCGACTCGGCAACGGTTGCTGTGGAAGAGGAGGAGGACGCGCGTGTGGTGAAAGAATCGAATGGCGATTAGGGTTGCTGGTAGTAATTCGAAGGTGACATTGTGGTGTCGAGTTTTTCCAGTTGAATTAGGGTTCGAAGCCTGGCGTCATTGCGGTGTGGGGATGGCAAAGCAATGATCGATGACTGATGGGGGGTTAGAGCATGTGGTAGCAATAGTGAAGAATCGAGCAAGTCAATAAGGTTAAGAAATTTAATAAGTTTAAGTTAGTTATATCTTTTTTTTATTATCGAATCTTATAAAAATGTTAATATGTGGCACAAAACAAATGAAGCAATTATATTTGATTTGTTGCTGTTAATATCAAGCTGGAAATTAGTTTGGAATTTTTAGGGGTCAACGAAATTTTGGGAAATTTAAATTTGGCTGTTCGGCAAATTTAAAATCAAAGGTGAGAAAAATTCTCGCTCTTCTGGATTACTAAATTTATTTTTAGATAGATAAAACAAATTTTTTGATGCTAGTTGAATTTATAAAATTTATTGTGGGTTGAATGGTATGATAATACATATATAAATATAACAGTATATATATATATATTAGTATTTGGAGTGATATTTCCGCACATTATAGCGGATGAGACCCTATACGACTCGCATAATAGTGGATGACCCTATACACCATGATATCCCTTTCGAAGTGCGACTAGTATTATTTTTATTTCGTATTAACATCTGTGGATGTAGGAAAAACAGGTTGGAGGGGTCCAACTGGATTCCTCAAATATATTGTTTATTTTTCAGATATAGTGATATGTGGATTGTGTAGAATAATCTAATATAGATTATTGCAGTGATTGAAATTATTGGATGCTATTGTAGCACTGGCTTGAATTTTTATAAAATTTAAAGCTATAAATATATTTTAAATTTATTTAACTGAAGAGAATTTGATAATAAATATATATATACATATATACATATATGCATATATACATATATATATTTGGAGTTGGAGTTATTTTAAAGAAAATGAATTAGAAAAGAATATAAATAAATGGGGTTTTTTTAAAATGAATTATATAAGGGAATTTTTAAATGTTATTATAGAAATATATAAAGGAGTCAAAATCAATATTGAAAATAGATTGGAAGTATTAATGGGGATTATAGGAAATAAATTTATATAATGGATTTTCATAAACAAGATTTGTTTTACTTTTAAACAAGGAAAACCAAAGGGGTGGTAGAATTGATAATGATATTTATAAATAAGAAATTCGATACCAGGTGATAACTGGAATATAAATTCATAGGGTGAATTTATATTGGAATACGGAAACAGCATTGAGAAAAATAGCAAATTCTATTTTTGAATTGAGAATGGTTGGGAAATCAACAAATGTTTCGATATGTTGTGAAATCGAGAGGTAGCTATAAAGTAAATTGGTTATAGAAATTTTAAAAGTATATTTTAAATCTTAAGAAGTGAATTTGTTTTAAAAGGAAATTTTTTTTATTTTAAAACTATGGGATTTTAAACTAGTTGAGATTGAAATACTTGTAAGTCGATTTTTAAAATTGAAGTATTTATTTTTAGTAAATTTTAACTTTTGAAATCAGCTTTGAAAATTTATTTATTAACTTAAATGAGTTATTAATGTTATAAAAATGTTTTTGATATTTCTAATAATTATCCGAACACGTGTCAAAAATTAATTATTTTTCTTTAAAATACTTATTATATATATATATGTGTGTGTGTGTGTGTATACATTGGAGTTTGAAGTGATTGAAAATTTCATTTTGTAAATTCTCTCGAGATTTGAAAAAGGGCTTATAAAAGGATATGATTTAAGGAGAGGAAACTTATTTGTGATTCCGGAAATTTTAGGAATGAGTTACGGAATAATTTTCTAAAACGTTAATATTGAAAGGATTTTTGGAAAATAAGACTGGTAATATTTTCCTAAATATAGAAAATAGAAATTTGGAAATATTTCTAAGTGTTGAAATGTGGGAAGTGTCTGTTACAGATGTAATTATTTGAAAAATTGTTTTCAAATGTTGGGAAGAATTGATATGTCTTTAAAGATAATTTGAAAAGTAAATATTGTGGGAAATTTATACTAAGGCCGGATGATTGCTTATGGGTGATTAGTTTGATAGTTAAATAAACAACTATCAATATTAGCCAATTTCGAATGTTGTTTCGAAGAGACTGGGATCGAAAAAGTTATTCAAAAACCACTTTGATCCAACGAGTACTTTTTCGGAATGAAGACAAGAGCTTGGGGTCGAAGATGGAGCAATGAAGTGCAAGGATTAATCGCTACTAATCCTGAGGGTGATTCCAAAATGGATGTAGTAGGTGTAGTGTCTTTGGTTCCGTTTGGACCGGGAACAGACTTGTATGGATGAATGCTATCAGTAAATTGTCATTGGAGGACAATGAGCATTCTAAGTGAAATTCCTAAAGAGGTAACGCTTAGCCTCGAGTCTCATCAGTTGGGAATGATTGAAAATCAAGGGTGATGCAGCAAGGCTAAGTGGGTCGCACACAAGTAGGGTAAGATTACCCTTATCTAGAGTCCCTTTTATTCGGCCGTGTGGTGGTTGCTGATCCCAACCGTGGGATAATCTTATTCGTGCTATCTAGTTTAAAGGGTAGTCCGGTCTTGTATAGCAGGGGATCCCAGAGTGGTCCTCGGTACGCTGTTCTAGACAGGTACTGTGACAGGTCTACCCAATGCCTAGTCATTCTGTTGGAATCCATTTTCCAATACAAGCTTACAGTTTTGTTTATAGAGCCCAGTACGCTGGAATGGAATTTAATTAATGTAACAATTTTGGCTATTTGAATAAGTATTTGTATTTATACACTATTGTAATATCATTGGATTTTCTATAGAAATGTCTTAGTTATCGTAAGGTAAAAGCCCATCGTGTTTATTTGTGACATGGCTGTAACATTCCTGATTTTTTTAACTTATTTAATTTGGAAATTTATATAAAAAATTTGGTTTAATTTGGTTAAATTATGAATTTGAATATTTAGGGATAAAATCAAAATTGTATTTGGAATATGATTTAAATAAATAAAAACTTGTTTCATCAATTTAAATAAAGTAAGATTTAAAACATGCATTCCAAATAAATCTAAGTTAAGGGTTAAAACATGATTTGTAAATTAAAAATAAAATAAGATTTAAAAACAAAATTTGTAGATAAATTTGAGAGGAAGTCTTTACATAAATTTAATCGAATTTAACAAGTGTAAGAATATGAATATAAGAAATTAACAAGTGTTAACCCAAATAATTACAAGTGGCATTTTTTATTTTTCTTTTAAAATTTAATTTTAAAACATAATGTTAACAAAAGATGAAAACCAGGCTGGTGCATGTTTTTATCAAAATTCTTCTTCATAATCAAAATCTAAAAAATTGTGATTAAAACAAAACAAAGCAACTTCAAATCTGAAAGCAATTCAGGGATCAAGTGTAGATCAAAAACTGGAAAAAATTTGAGCAAGCAAGTTAATAAAAAAAGAAAAGGAAAAAAAGAAACCTGGAAATCAAACTGAAGCAACCAAATAACCTGTAATCAAGTAAAAATCAAAGAGCTAATCAGATAAGCAAGCTAAAGATCCGGATCAAAAGTGAATAGCATTTTCAGACTTCAAAATCAATAACAGGTTCACTGTCTCTATTCTCTTCAAGCACAGGTGAGCAAACCTCCATCTTTAACCAGTTTTTCTTGATATCTATGATGATGACAGTTTGCTGGTTATGATAAATGCTTGAATGCTGTTGTGAGAAATGAGGAATGAAAGTAAATCATGTTTGCATGTTTGTTTAGTGTATGCATGTCTGCAATATGCATATACTTCTCTGTTTTAAAGTACATAGATACTTACCTTTGCTAAAAATATGTACAGACTTATATGAAGGAAGGAAGAAAAAATTCAACTGCTCTTTACATAATGAATTTTAGGCTTCGATTTAAAAAGGAAAAATGTTTGTAAGACCGTAACATCAATTTTAAAAATAAATTCAAGTATTTAAATTGGGTATCCATATCAAAAACAATAAACTACAGTGGTGAGCCTTTAAAATCAGATAAATTGATGGTCAAAGATTTATGTTTTGAATATATAGTTGGATTTAAGTCTGTTGATAATATTTTAAAGATTTAAAAGCTTGGGAATATCGAGTATTTGTAAGTTGATCAAAATTGGGTCTTCGGTTAACTTCTGATGATCGCGTGAACTATGGAAGTCATGGTTGATGTTGGAAGAGGCTGGAGCATTGGGGACCGTGGGAAAAATCGTTGATGATTTTTATGAGTGTCGTGGTTGGCAAACGACGGTGATATAGGGTTTTATCCCAGTATTGTTCGATATGGATGAAGAGACGATTTTGGTCGTCGCCATTGCGTCGAGTTGCACCAGACCTATGGGAATCGAAGCCATGGAGTTTGACAAAGTTTCTGTTGGAATGGCATGGTCAATGATGGCTAGAATCATCGGCGAGGGAAGGATTTTCTGACCGTATGTGGTTCCAGTTTTCGTCGTTCAACTCATTTTCGAATCACAGTGAAGTTGAGGGTGTTGGTTGGTCGAGGCTGGCGAGAGGGTCACCAGTGACATGTCGAGGGTCTTTGCGATGATCGGAGACATTCCGATCGTTTGTGCACAGATATATGTATCACTGTATGTATGTTGAAGATGGGTTTGAAGAAGAAGGAGTTTCCTCGGATTCGAACTTGAAGGCAATCGCGAGATGACTCGAAGCAAGTGAGAGAGAGGGGAACTCGAAGTTGAGCTCGGGTCAGTGTCGGGGTTATCTCGGAGTTGCACTAGTGATTGTAATAGCAGTTCTGAAATTTAAAATCAAATATAAAAAAATTGATTTATGATTAACCCATTATTCTTAAACAATAGTTGTCCTAATTAAGTTCTGAGATTACTAAAGGTTTTGTACAAATCATTTTGAATTTATTAAGGTTAAATAATTTTAAAAAAATAAGTGGTTTTCAAAAGATTTTTGAACTAAGTTTTGTCAAATGTAAATCTATTTAAACAAGTTTTTATAATAAGTTTTCAGAGAATTGACCTTAAAATTAAGGATATGTTTAGAAGATTGTTTAACTATTTTGGAATGGTTATTTAAAATATTTCTAAGCGTTTCAAATAAAAATTTGATGATGTGTTTAAATATGTGATTGAGATTAAGTAAGAATAGTTGATTAGTTGAAATTAGTAATGGTTAATTGATTTATGAAAGTGATTGGGGATAATCATTAAGGATAATTAATTAAGAATTAATTTATTAATCGTTGTAATTAATTGAGAATAATTAATCAAAGGATTATTTATTAATTAAAGGTTAATTAATGATTAAAGAGTAATTAATTAAAATGGTTTGTAATTAATTAATGATTAATTAACTAGGATTAGAAATTTATTCATAATTAATTAATCTGATTTAAATAAATCAGATAATTAATTGATCTTACTCATGGATGTTAGGATTCTATGGAGTGCTTTGAATTGATTGATGTCCCTGATTTGTGATAATATGTGATATGAAATATTATTTTTTGTGAACTGTGATGTAATTTATTCTATGATGTAATTAATTATCTGTAATGTAATTTATTATCTGTGGTATATATCGGTGATCTGTGAATGAAAGATAAGTGTTATAGTTTATACCGCTTATCAAATATATTGTTGTATTTGAATCTATAATGGTTTATGTTGTCGCACTATTGTTTGTAAAACCCCTGTACCACACTATACACACAAATATGGATTTCACGAGGAAATCAGTTAAGTCACAGATATTTGAATTTAATATTTTGAAATGGTTTTAAAGTTCGAATTTTGAATCCAAATGGTTTTGGAAATGAAATTGGGTTGAATTTGAAAAGTATTTGAAAAGGAGTTTTGAAGATAAAAGCTATTTTAAATAACTTGATTTAGTCTGATATCTGAAATATTTTGATTTGAGTTTGAATTCAATATTTGAAATTGAATTCAATGATTTGGAAATTTTGGCTTAAAAAGATCATACAAGTTATAAAGGCGTTTATATGGGTTTTTAACCATTTAAAAAGTATTGGTTTGGGAATTTAAATTTAAACCCAAGTTTATACTTGAATGGCTTTAACTTAGGTAAATGTAATCAGTTTTTCCCAAAACGAAACTATTTGTTTTCAATTAATAATAGCTTTCATATAAGGAAAGGGTTTTCAATTTATGTTGAAAGATTTCAAATTGAATGGAAATAGTTGTGAAAACTGTTAACTAATCTTTGTGAAAGATAGTCAAATCTTGATTTGAAATTGAAGAGCATTTAAATGGTGTATCTTTTATATAAAAGATTTGGAATGGAATTGTTTTGTGGAAATGATTTTGAAAGCTATGAATTGAATCTTTGATTTAAAGAATGGATGAGTTAATCCAATTTAAAAGGGAAATCGTTTTGAAAGGCTATGAATGAATCTTTGTTAAAGATTGGTGAAGTTTGTTTTCAAATTGAAAAGGGATCTGAAAAATGTATCTTTTGTATAAGGATTTGAATTGGAAAGGTATTAATGAATCTTTGTGAAAGATTGGTAAACTTTGTGAACTTTGTGAAGTGAATCTTTTGTTCAGAAAAAATTTGTAAATGGTAATTTGTTTAACCATTTGAAATAACAATTTTGGGTAATAAGTTGTGACTTGACTGAAATCCCATATCCATATGTTTTTAAATATTGCGCTCATTATTCGGTTTAACCGGAAAGAACCTTGTGTCAGATAACCCATTCCAAATAATGATACGACGTTATGGATAGCAATTGAAGACCGGTGGTGAAGACCGGATATTTTTGAAAACGAAAAGATTTCTTGTCGAATGTCTCTGCATCAGCTGATCCCCGGTATAGAGATTTGAGCACCCTTTGTGATGGGGAGTCCGGACGTGATTAGGGATTATCCTGATGTGCAAGGGCTTCTTTATGAAGTGCCTTCGATTCTGTTCGAATCCGGAACAGGCTTGTATGGATGTGTGTCTGACGTTACACTTTGAGATGTAAAGCTGGTTTATATCAAATACATTTCTGTTGGTGGCGGAGAATTTATTCTCTTAGCTTAACACCCTTCTCTGAGACGTACAAGCTCAGAGGTTATGTAGTTGATAGTAACTAGTGATACATTCCCAATTTGGTAATGTGGCATATGAAGTGCTGCTGATCATTTGTTGATCAAAGCATGGCTTTGTGAAAAAGCGTAGCTTTGTGGACGAGACATCATCGAGCCTCACAAAGCAGTAATGGTCGAAACAGGAAAGATGCGGCAAGGTTTTAGGGGTAGATCCCTAGGGTATTACCATTCCTTCTGGAAAAGGGTGGTAACATGGTATGGAGCCCGATACTTACTCATGTGGACACTGTATATTTATTACTATGTGATGTTGTTGGTGTAGAGGGCCCTCGGATAAAAGTCGCAAACGACCGGGGGTGACATATCTTAGGTTTTACTTCCCGGGAAGGGGGTAACCGGCCTTGTGTTGGCAGAGAGCCAGGTAGGTTCTCGGGGAGTCCCTCCAAAGGCGTACCCATATGGCCCAGGAAGTTCCTTAGCCTGACCATTTGTTGGAAATCCAATCATCAATACGCACCTTGTACGGTTTTAGTTGTAGAACCTGCTATCTAACATGATAGCTATAGTAGGCATACTATAATGGTACGTATGCTGACTAAGATTAATATTATACTTTCGTAATGTTTTCCACTATGCACTAATAATAATATCAAAGGGTTTTCTCATATAAAGCATATTTGACTATTTTAAGGAGAAATCTCCCCCAAGTGTGCAATTGCATTGTGTGTATGCCGGGAGGTCTTATGGTAGTTTCATTTTCCAAAAAGCATTGCGGATTTCAATTTAAATTCTTTTGTTGTTTCTTAAAAGATAAAATGTTTTTGTTTGCTCATACTAATCCCATGACTGACCCGGAGTTTATTGTTTCCTTTCTAAACTCTAGGTGCCCACTACTTTCCACATGGGCGGTCTAGAGTTGGATTTTCATATAATCAAGTAATAGGTGTAGATTCGATAGCCTTCGAAGTCTTTGGATTAGTAGCTTCAGTCTTCGGGATCTCCTTCAGTCTTGGACGACTAACCTTACTTAGCTTTGTGCATCGTGATCTGAAGTTCGAGCTAGCTTTGGATTGGAGCATTTGATTTTGGAGATACGTTCTATTGAAGATATTCTTTCCGCTGTGTCTTGTATCTCTGATTGTATTGATATGTATCGTATCATTCCATTGTATCATTGTTGTATCTAGATATTGTATCAATGTTGTATATATTGATATTCATTTCTTTCTTCCGCTATGTTGTTATACTTAATGTGTTATAAGCTTCGACGAACCAGATTCGACGTTTGGATCTACGGCATTTGAATATGAGTGTCGTATTCGGTGCCGATTTTCGAAGGTCGAGTCAGGATCGTTATAATGGTCTTACAAGATACTTTTGTTTTCAAAGGATTTTGATAACTGTAATTCAAATTGGGTGTGTTTTTCTCCCACTAGTTTTCCAAACTGACTTGAGTGTTATTTTATTATAATGTTCGGGTCAGACTAAGTATTGTAGATTCAGGTTAAATGCTATGATGCTCAAGAGACTAGCTGGAGGAGTTTCAGACGTACTTTTCCTTACTTGATTTATATTCCGCTGTGTAAGGGCAAGTTATATAACTGTCCAGTTTGATGTATTGATGGTTGTACTCTGATGATTTTAAGTATATAAACTATTACAGATTCTTTTGTATAAAATCTGTACTTACATAATATATTTTGTTCCGCTGCGATTGTGAGATTCTGTGTTGTTGTTTCTACTATTCCTTCTACCTCTTTCTTCTTATTCCTAACGACCTGGTGTTTTCAGCATTCGATTGCTTGGCATTACAACGGACGTATCAATGTCGATTTTCGAGGGCCGAAAATCTCGGGTGTTATAGTTGGTAATCAGAGCCGAAGGTTAAGCGAGAACCTTGGCACTGTTGGGGATTACTCATTAGAGATAGAGTCAATAGTACTCTAAAATAAGTTGAGTGTAATAACAGATATGAGCGTGTAATTGTTAGTGAATATAAATGGTTTTTCTTGTGTTAATTTATTGGTTGAGTGGAATATAAATTTGGATCGAATAGTGGGACGTCGCTAATTCGTTAGGAATTTCTAAACACTTGAACCAGGTAAACTGACATATTATTGTTTTAAAGCGGGTAAATGAAATAATTTTACCCAAATTTTTTTTTTTATATATAAAGGAAATAATTTTCTAGAAATTTTTATAGCATGTTGGAGTGTTTGGATGATAATATTATAATAAAAAACAAGACTATAAAACCTGGAGTTGGTTATATACAACCAAATGGGAATTGTATAAATGTGTATTATATAATTGAATCAAAACTAAGACTTGATTAAAAACTGGAGTTTAAAATCTTAAATCCCGGAATTTTGTTGGAAATATTTTCCTAAGTCTTTGGAATAAATAATAGTAATATTATTTTTGAAAGGATTTCGAATTGAAAATCGATTTTGAATGGATTTTGAAGATGTTATTGCACTGAAATCACTTCAGTCGTTGGAAAATAATTCTGTTGATGACCACGACATCATCAGTGTTCGTTTTCGAGTTTCTAAGTGATGGATTGCCACCATGGCCATTATTTTGGATTGTTTTTGAGGAAAAACAAGTTTGTTTTGGAAATTCCAAAAGGAATTGGGTTTGAATTAAAACTAGGATTGGTTTAAGATTTAAAAAAGTATGAGTTGGGATATTTGTGATTTCAAAATGATTTGAAATAAATACCGGGTGTTAATTTAAATAATTTAGAGATAGGAGATAAGTTATAAAACTTATAAATGGTGAATGATTTTATGGAGATTGAAGTTTGGAATTAAAATTAAAAGTGCAAAAGCTAAATTGAAATTTAACTTAGATTAAGTTGGAGAAATTAAATTTTTGGAATTTAATTGATGGCAATATGAAGAAGTAAATTAGTGAGATGGACTAGCTAAATGGAGTAAATTGGGATGTGAGTAAATTGAATTGGAAAATAAAATTTAAATTGATTCGAGAAATTGAATTGAATTCAACTTAAACTAAATGAAATTTAGTTGAATCTGGATTTGATTGGAATAAAATTGAAACAAATTATATAAAAATATACTTGGTAAATAAGAATGTATGATCTTGAGTAAAATATATTCAAGTATAAAATTGATGGAAAAAATAGTTGTGTGACTTGCAAAAAAATTGAGAAGTAAAACAGAAAATCCGAAATAAATATGGTGTAATATTTTAAAGTGAAGAAATAACATCCAAACTTGAGTTATAAAATAAATTAGAACTCAAGTAGTTTGGAATCAAGTGATTTTTGAAACAAAATCAAATGTTGAGTTAAAGATTGGAAGTGAACTAATTAAATAATTAGTTAGTTAATCTGAACCAGGTAATGGAACCTAACTTGATAAATAAAATAGGATTGTTGGTTAAAAATGGATTTTTGAAATGAAGCTTGAGTTATAAATAAAATTTGACTTAGATGGTAAGTGAATTAAAATATAATTGAAATGTTGTCGAATAAAGTAGAATTGGATTGAAAAAGAGATGGCTTGGGTGATAAATAAAATTCAATTTAAGTGGAAATAAATTAAATATGATTTGGAAGTGGTTTAAATAAATTCAAGCTTGAAATTAAAGTTAAAGTGAATTAATTGAATTAATTAGTAAATGCATGAAATTTGATTGAATAAAAATCAAATCAAAAATTGAAAGGGAAATTTGTTGTAAAATAGAAATGAGCTTAGGTTGTTGGTCAAAATTATTGAAATAAATAACTTAAGCTAATAGGGAAGCTTGGCTTAAATAATTTATGAAATGGCTATTCAATAAATTTGTGAAATGTTTCGAGCTAAATAAAATGGATTTGAAAGTAATGGAAGTGGTTATGAAGGAAATGAGAGTAAATTGATTGAAGATCAATATGAAATGGAATAGAATTAAATATAAAGTGTGTTGGAATCAATTTAAAATTGCGATAAACTTAAGTGGATATTTTATTAAGTGAACATCGCCGAATTTGCATGGAAATAATTGTCATTTGACTTAAACGGAAGTAAGTAAAATTCTATGAGTAATTAGAATATGAATAAAACTGATTTTGAAATCAATTGGAATTAATATGGGTTTGTCTAGATTAAAATAAATTGAATGCATGAAAAGTGAGTTGAAGATCATTCGAATTGAATGAGAATGATGTACGAGTGGGTTGAAGCAATTAAAATTGTAATAGAGCCTTATAAGTTGCTTATAAATATTGTTCAACATGCATTGCTTATGAAATTCATGTATTTTAGCTATTTAAATAAAGTAAGTGTTAGTGAATTTCATATATTTGGTACTTTCGTGTTTAAATTGAATAAATATAGGTACCCGGAGGCTGTCGGGCTAGATTCGAGTTGCGTAATTGCTTATGAAGTAAAACTTGCTTACTTAAAACGCTAAAATAAGATACGTTTTCGGATTAAATGCTGCAATATATAAATATTGATATATTTACTTTGTTCTCCGACCGTGAGGGTCGATGCATATATATTTATCTCTCTTGTTATATTGCAAAAGCTTCTCCGTACAAGGGAGACTCTACCAAAAGATTTCATAAATTTTAGGAGTTAGAAAATTTTTGGAAAATTTTGATAATGACAAATTGATTTCAAATTGAAATTGAAACAAGAGATTTTGGAAATAGAATTGAGAACTAAATGTTTTGGTCGAAACTAAAAGATTGAAAAGTGAATATCGAGTTTCACTAAGTGGGTATTGATAAGTTAATGGGTTTGGGGCATTCTTCTACTTTAGAAATTTCGAAGATGAAATTATTTTAAAATGGGAGGAATTAACGACCTGAATTTTTCGACGTTTGATTTGGGATATTTAAATGATTTTAAATATTGGATTTAAACTTATGGATTGATTTTGCATATGAAAATTGGGTTTATTTAATAAAAAAGATTCAGAATTTAAATATAGCGATTTACTGGATAATTTAATTATTGAAATTTATGATTTGAAAATTGGTTAAAACATTGAATCTGAGTTTTAAGCTTATAAAAAATAATTTATGAGTTTGTAAATTTACATTGATAAAATTGAAGATAATAAAAATTTTAAATTGAATTTAAAAGTGATTTGTTTAGTTTTGAAAATATATCGCGTAAGTTGACGTTTAAAAAATAGCCGTCCGAGGCATTATGTTGGAATTCAACAAAACCAGTTCCATTGGATTCGTAATATTGTATTATTATCGGATTTCAAATTTCGTAGCATTTGGAGTTACCGTGGGGTCGTACGGGATAGAAATGCATTGAAATTAATATCGAAATTCAATACAATAATTAGGTTCGAAAAACTATCTTCTCCATATGATCGAATAAGGACCCGAAACCATTTCTATTGCATTCAGAATACGGGTATAACACTATGAACGCCTAGCGGCATGCCCAGATAGGAATTCGAGATTTTGAATTGCGTATAACAAACGTTTGAAATTTAAATAATATATATAATTATATTGATTGACCCCTATCCTCACATCAGCTTTTTCCCCTTTCAAAATTATTGTACCTTAGCCTATCCAAATATGCAAAACATATCCAACACGCAACCGGTCAAAAATCACATCTTCTTCTTTCCGATATTCAAATCAATTGATATATATATATATATATATATATATATATATATATATATATATATATATATATATATCGCGTGCTCATTCTCCTCCCAGATATTCAATCACTCTCCCTCCTCTCTGTTATTCGAACAAATAAAAAAATGAAATTGCCAGGCAAAATTCGCGTGTTTTTCTCTCCCTTCTTCTTGTTCGAAATCGTGTATACTTGAGCCCTTTCCTCCTGTCAGTACTTGATTCCTCTCCCTCCTTTTTGTAAAGCAAATCGAAACGTTTGAATTTTTTAAATGGAAAGCAATCAAATGCGTCGCCTAATCAAGCTCGCAGTTGGGGAAGAACGATGAAAAGAAGCACGGCAGGAAGGATCGCAGCATCGGCAAGGCGATCTGGGCATGCTCGAGAATTTTGGAATCTAGGGCCATGACAATTCGGAGGGAAGTAGGCGTAAAGTGATCGACTCAACGGCGGCTGTAGCAGCAGAGGAGGAGGACGCTGGACACGCACGTGGTGAGAGAGTCGAACAGTGATATGATAAAATAATTTATTTAATGCTAGTTGAATTTATAAAATTTAATGTTTTTTGAATGGTATGATAATATATATAGTAGTATATATTAGTATTTGGAGTGATATTCCTACACATTATAGCGGATGAGACCATATATTCCCCCTATAATAGCGGATGACCCTATATATCGCGATATCCCCTTCGAAGTGGGATTGGTATTACTTTATGTTGTATTAACATCTGTGGATGTAGGGAAAATTGGTTGGATGGATCCAACTGGATTCCTCAAATATATTGTTTATTTTTCATACATAGTGATATGTGGATTGTGTAGAATAATCTATAGATTATTGCAGTGATTGGAATTATTGGATGTTACTGTAGCACTGGCCTGAATTTTGATAAATTTTAAACTATAAATATATTTTAAATTTATGGAATTGAAGAGAATTTGATAATAAAATGTATACATATATATTTGGAATTGGAGTTATTTGAAGAAAATGAAGTAGAAAAGAATATAATTGATTTAGCTATACTTAACTATTTTGGATAAATAAATGGGTTTTTTTAAATGAATTATATGAGAGAATTTTTTAATGTTATTCTGGCAATATATAAAAAGAGTCAAAATAAATATTGAAAATAGATTGGAAGTATTAATGGAGTTTATAAGAAATAAATTTATATAATGGATTTTCAAGAACAGGATTTGGTTTTTTTACAAACAAGTAAAACCAAAGGGGTTATAGAATTGATAACGCTATTTATAAATAAGAATTTCGATACTAGGTGATAATTGGAATATAAATTCATAGGTTGAATTTATATTGGAATATGGAAACAGGGTTGAGAAAAATAGTAGATTCTATTTTAGAATTGAGAATGGTTGGGAAAACGACAAATGACTCGATATGTTGCGAAATCTAGAGGAAGCTATAAAGTAAATTGGTTATTGAAATTTTAGAAGTATATTTTAAACTTTAAGAAGTGAATTTGTTTTAAAAGGAAAATTTTATTGTTTTAAAACTATGGGGTTTTAAACTAGTTGAGATTGAAATGCTTGTAAGTCGATTTTTAAATATGAACTATTTACTTTTAGTAAATTTTAATTTTTGAAACTAGCTTTGAAAATTTATTTATTAACTAAAACGAGTTATTAATGTTATAACAGTATTTTCGATAATTTAAATAATTATTCGAACATGTGTCAAAAATAAATTATTTTTCTTTAAAATACTTATTATATATATATATATATATATATTAGAGTTTGAAGTGATTAAAAAATTTATTTTATAAATTCTCTCGTGATTCGAAAAAGGGCTTATAAAAGTATATGATTTGAAAAGAGGAAATTTATTCGTGATTCCGAAGATTTAGGGATTGAGTTAGGAATAATTTTCTGAAACGTTAATATTGAAAGGATTTTTGGACTAAGACTGGTAATATTTTCCTAAGTATAGAAAATAAAAATTTAGAAATATTTCTTAGTGTTGAAATGTGGGAAGTGTCTTGTTACGGATTTAACTACTTGAAAACTTGTTTTCAAATGTTGGGAGGAGTTGATATGTCTTTAAGGATACTTTGAAAAGTAAATATTTTGGAAAATTTATATTAAGGCCAGATGATTGCTTATGGATGATTAATTTGATAGTTAAATAAACAACCCTCAATATCGGCCAATTTCGAATGTTGTTTCGAAGAGACCGGGATCAGATAAGTTATCCGAAAATTACTTCGATCCAACGAGTACGTTTTCGAAATGAAGACAAGATCTTGGAGTTGAAGATGGAGTAGTGAAGTGCAAGGACTAATCGCTACTAATCCTGAGGGTGATTCCAAAATGGATGTAGTAGGAATAATGCCTTCGGTTCCGTTCGGACCGGAAACGGATTTGTATGGATGAATGCTATCAGTACATTGTCATTGGAGGATAATGAGAATTCTAAGTGAATATCCTAAAAAGGTAATGCTTAGCCTAGAGCCTCATCAACCGGGAATGACTGAAATCAGGGGAGATGATGCAAGGCTAAGTGGGTCGCACCCAAGTAGGGTAAGGTTACCCCTATCTAGAGTTCCTTTAATTCGGCTGTGTGGCGGTTGCTGATTCCAACCATGGGGTAATCTTATTCGGGCTATCCAGTTTAAGGGGTAGTCCGTCTTGTGTAGCAGGGGATCCTAGAATATCCCTCGGTTCGTTGTTCTAGATAGGTACTGTGACAGGTAGTACCCCAATGCCTAGTCGTTCAGTTGGAATCCATTTTCCAATACGAGCTTACGGTTTTGTTTGTAGGGCCTAGTATGCTGGAATTTAATTAATGTAACAATTTTGGCTATTTAAATAAGTATTTGTATTTAGACACTATTATAATATCACTGGATTTTCTATAAAAATGTTTTGGTAATTGTAAGGTAAAAACTCATCGTGTTTATTTGTTACATGGTCATACGAGATACTTTGGTTTTCAAAGGATTTTGATAACTCTAAAAATTCAAATTGGGTATGTTTTTCTGACGCTAGTTTCCTGACTGAGTTGGGTGTTATTTTATTATAATGCTCGGGTCAGACCGAGTATTACGTATTCAGGTTAAATGCTATGATGCTCAGGAGACTAGCTGGAGGAGTTTCAGACGTACTTTTTCGTACTTGATTTATATTCCGTTGTGTAATGACAAGTTATATAACTGTCCAGTTTGATGTATTAATGGTTGTACTATGGTGATTGTAAGTATATAAACTGTTACAGATTCTTTTGTATAAAATCTGTTATTACATATTATATTATGTTTCGCTGCTATTGTGAGATTCTGTGTTGTTGTTTCTATTTTTCCTTCTACCTCTTTAGTCTTTTCCCTAATGATCTGTTGTTTTCGGCATTCAATTACTCGGCATTTTATATAGTGGACGTATTACGTCGATTTTCGAGGGTCAAATATCTCAGTTGTTATAGGAATTTCGATATGAGTCTAACGGAAGAAACCACACATCAATTGGTGTTCGTATGTAAAAGTTATTTAAGTTAGAACATTTAAAATTAAAATTAAATTACAATAAAGTAAGGGCAGAATTGTAATTTCACAAACCTTCCCCAAACCCTTACTATTCAACATCGAACACGAGCAAAGCCTACAACCGCCACCTTGATCGACGAACCGCCGTCGATCTGCGCCGCTACGCCCTAATCTGACATCACTGCCTCGATCTGCCGCCTCTACGCCATGCTCGCCGCCGCCTCTAGCACCGCCTCATGAACCTGGGTCTGCCTTGTGAACCCGTCGCTGCCTCCGTTCTATCGCTAATTCATGCAAACTCGTGCACCCTGGACATTATCGGAGCCGATGAATCGATAGCCCTACGTCTCTTCTACACTGCATCGTTTCTCGATCATCGATTGGTCGACGATCCACCGCCAAAACCAAAACCTTGGAACGAACGGTGGTGAATGATTCGCTGATTTCTAGACAAATGGAGCCAACAATGGAAAAACAAACTGCAGACGCCAAGTCCATCCGTTAAGAGCTTTGCGATGATATATAATTTGCTAGGGTTTGAGCAATTTGAATTTTTGGATTCGATTTGAAATTGAATTAGGGTTTCAGGATAATGACTATTGAGGAGGAGCATATTAGAACTAAAATGTACATGCAAAAAATAGAATAGAAGGCTGTTAGGGTTTATAACAACATATATATAGGCAAAGATGGATAGGAATAGATGGAACGGATATCGATTGGGCCAAACCGATAACAAAGGCACGAAAAGCCTGTTTCATTCCCACAATGAAAACAGGTCATCCAATATATCGAAATGTATGCTTTTAATATTTTTAAACTCAGTGGAGCAAATTTCAAACCCTAATTCTACTGTATATAGAAGTTAACTTTAAAATCAAATTATACTTATTTTTGCACGTTAATTAACAAATTATTATTAAACTGATTAAATCACTTTTAAATTATAAATTAAAAGTTTCTTATCATCATTCTGATTAAATAGAATTAAATAGTCTTTTAAAATTAAATTTTCTATCTTAAATCCAAGATTTAAATATTACATTAATTTCAACATCAAATTACAACTGCAGTAAAATCCATTTCATTATATTTTAAATTTCAAAAAATTCTTTTATTTTGATTTATATGTTCTTAATATTAAATCAACAATTTCCTTATGTAATTTATTTAAGATAAGTTTTCATTTATTAAACTCATTACCCTATAGTTAACATCTTTGCTTATATTAGTTGAAATATTTTACATTAAATTCCAGTTGATTACCAAATAATTTATTTCTTATTCTATGCTAAACCATTTGAGACATTATTTATTTATTCCTCATTAACTTTACAATTATATCCAAATTAAGCTCTACATATAACCCATTTGGAAATAATCATTCATTTCATTATTTATAACATTAACATTTGTTATTTACAAATCAATGAAATTTACATTCAAACGGCTATTAATATATTCAAATAATATCATTAAATTATACGCTAATATGCATTACCTTCTTTATCTCATCGAAATTAGTTTTTTAGCATTTATTTAAGGTCAAAATTTATAATCTAATAAAATTCACATTAATAAATCATAAATTTCATATTTTTGACAATATTAAATTCCAAAGCCTTATAAAATTGAATATTTTTAATTATGAAAATATGGGCCGTTACATAGATTTTGGAGGACCGTGGAAAGACTATCTACACTTAGTCGAGTTTTTGTACAACAAAAGTTATCAAGCTAGTATAGAGATAGCACCGTTTGAAGCTTTGTACGAAAGGCCATGCAAATCACCCGTTTTTGGTTAGAGACCGAGGATAGGTTTGTTCTTGGTCCGGATTTAGTTAGAGAAGATTGAGTTAATTAGAGTTAGCATGAAGGAAGCTCAGTCTAGGTAGAAGAGTTATGCCGATAGAAGACGGAAGGGCTTAGATTTCTTAGTCGAAGATCATGTTTTCATCAAGGTATTACCAATGAAAGGTGTAATTCGATTCCAGAAATCAAGAAAATTGGCACCGAGATATGTTGGAACCATTTTCTATTATAGAAAGGATTGGAAAACTTGCATATAGAGTAAAGTTATCAAATAGTTTAGCAGGAGTCCATGATGTTTTTCATATTTCTCATCTGAGGAAGTATATCCAAGATCTGGAGACTACTATAGCGCTGACTATGTTAGAGGACTTAGTAGTGGAACCGAACTTGACTATTGTTAGAAAGCTAGTTCTTATAGTCGCGAGAGATGAGAAGAGGTTAAGGAACAAGATAGTCAAATTAGTTAAAGTCCAGTGCAGCAACGATAAGAAAGACTGTATTTGGGAGATTGAGAGCAGGACTAGAGATGCTTATCCTGATTTTCTTTATGGTATGTTTTAATTTCACGATTAATTTATTATGTACCTTATCATAATTTCGAGGATGAAATTCTTTAAGTACAAAAGTCTGTAATGACCCTAATTTTGGTTGACATTATTTAGTATGTTTAACTAGTTAAATTAAATGAAATAAAGAAATGGTTATGTAACGAGACGAATTTTGCCCGCTCGAAAATCGACATCCATACTTCATATCGTATTCGAATGTCATAGATTCGACCGTTCAAATCCGATTCGTCGAAGCTTATAACAACATTAAGTAAATAACACAGCGGAATAAAAGAATAATACATTGATATACAGCTTTGATACAATATCTGATACAACAGATGATCCAATAGATATCAATATACATCAGAGATATGATACAATAAATAGCAGCGGAAAAGAAAAATAGATAACATCTAGCAGCGGAACAATATAACTCTGAGATAGTCTTCAAGGAAGAACTCCAAAAACTGCAACTCCATCTCCAAGAATCAATCCAGCAATAGCTCGAACTCCCAATAACGATGCACATAGATAAGCAAGACTGGTGTGGTCCAAAGACTGAACTAGCTCCAGATAATCTACTAAACTTAGCTATCTGAAAAACCCAACTCTAGACTGCTCGTGTAGAAAATAATGAGCACCCAGAGTTTAGGAGAGAAACAGTAAACTCCGGATCAGTCGTGGGACTGGTGTGAGCAACAAAAACAGTTTATCTTTTAAAACATTCAACAAAAGATTTTCAAAGTCAATCGCACTGCTTTTTAAAAATGAGACTACCATAAGGCCTCCCGCACACACACACAATGCAAACGCAGAATCGGAGGAGATTTCTCCTTATGATAGTCAAAGATGCTTGATACGCATTAAAAAGAAACATTTGATATTATTACTAGTGCATAGTGTAGTAAATATCATTTCGAAAGTAGAATATAAATCTTAGCCAACATACGACCATTATCGTATGCCTACTATAGCTACTATCTAAACAGTGGGGCGCCACCATAAGTAAATGGCAGGTTCTACAACTAACACTGTACAAGATCGTATTGTTTCTTTGGATTTCCAACGAATGGTCAGGCCAAGGAACTTCCCATTGCCACATGAGAACGCCTCTGGAAGGACGTCCTCGAGAACCAACCCGGATCTCTGCCAACACAAGGCCGGGTTACCCCTAACTGGGTAACTACTGACACGAGTATGCCATCCCCCGGTCCTTTAGGACCTTTAACCGAGCGCTCGTCACCATCATCACACAATCATAAATAAAGTGTTTCAACATGAGTAAGTATCTGGGCTCCATACCATGATACCACCCTTTTCCAGAAGGAAATGCACATACCCTAAAGGGAGCTACCCCTCATAATCTTGCCGCATCTTTCCTGTTTTGACCATTCCGAGGTGTGAGGCTCGACGAAGTCACGTCCACAAAGACACACTTTATACAAAAGCCGTGCTTTGGGTCAACAAATGATCATAGAAATGATCACAAAGATAAACGATCAAACAAATGATCCTATCACAAATGATCAACACAATGATCATTTCACAGCAACACTCAGCATGTCACATTACCAAATTGGGAATATATCGCTGATAACCTTCAACTACATAACCTCTGAGCTCGTACGTCTCAGAGAAGGGTGTTAAGCTAAGAGAATAAATTCTCCGCCACCAGCAGAAATATATTTGAAAGAAATCTGCTTTATATCTCAATTTGTAATGTCAGACATACTATCCATACAAGTCTGTTTCGGGCTCGAACAGAACCGAAAGCACTTACAAAGAAGTCCTTGCAAATCCGGATATTCACTAATCACGTTCGGACTTCCCATCACATATGGAGTCTCTATACCGGGGACCAGTCGATGCAAAGACATTCGACGAGTTGTCCTTACGTTTTCGAAAATATCCGGTCTTCATCTCGGTCTTCAAATGCTATCCATATCGACGTATCACATATTCGAAATGGGATATATGACACAAAGGTTCTCTCCCGGCTAAATCGAATAGTGAGCGCAATATTTAAAAAACATATGGATATTGGGATTTCAATTAAGTCACAACTTATTACCCAAAACTTTCAAATGGTTTAAAACAAATCACCATTTCAAATCTTTAAACAAAAAGATTTATTTCTTAATCAATTCATAGATTTCCAAAACAATTTCATTTCGATAGGATTAACCCATTAAATCTTTAAATTAAAGATTTAATTTATAACTTTCAAACCGTTTACATAACTTGGAAATCATTTTCATTTTCAACTTGAAATTCTTTTTAACACAAATTAGACATTCATTTCTTATGTAAAAGCTTTTATTATTTGAAAACAAACAGTTTTCGTTTCAGAAAAATCCAATTATATCTATACGAGTTAAAGTTCTTAATTTATACTTGTATTCCCAAATTAATACATTTTAAAATGGTTTAACCCATATATAACTGGTATAACATCTTTAATCCCTAGTTTCAAATCATAGTATTCAGTTTCAAATTTTGAATTTAAATGTAAATCAAATTATTCAAATTCCAAAATTTAATCAAGTTATTCAAAAATAAATTTCATCTTTGAAATTCCATTTTCAATAGCTTTTCACTTAAAACCCAATCTTATTTTCAAACCATTTGAATTTAAAATTCAAAATCAAAACTATTTTCAAAAATCTGTGACTCAATCGATTTCCTCGTGAAATCCATATTGTGTGTGTATAAGTGTGGTCCAGGGGTTTAACACACAATAGTGCAACAACATTCAATCATCACAGATTAACAGATAATATACAGATGTATCATCAATAAATGAATAAATTTTACATACCACAATCTACAGAACAAAATATCACATATCAGATAGGACAATCAATTCAAGGCATTTCATATAATACAATCATTCATAAGTAAGGTCAAGCATTAAATAAACATTTATAAGTAGGATTAATTAAATTGATTAAGCCTAATTAATTTAATTTATTTCCAATTAAATTAATTACTTATAAACTTATTATCCAATTCTGATTTATTTATTCCAAATCATTTGATATAAACAAATTTACCAGTTTCCATAATTATTTCCATTAAGTGATCACACTTACACAGTTTCATAAATGATTATCATTACTTAATTAACCAATTGATTGTTATAATTTTATCACGTTAATTAATTATTTAAATAATCTTAGTTAATGTCCTTCATTAACGATTAAAATTTTCTTTAATTACTTGCTAAAGAAATTTTACTTATATTAATCGTTGTTGATTATAAATTGATTTACTCATTACTGAATAATCTAATCCTATCTAATTAATGATTTCTTGATTTATTCACTTAAACCTTTAATTTATTAAGTTAAGCCCTTAATCAATTAATCCAAATCATTAATTTATTTAACTTAAAATTTTAATGAACTATAAATCATTAAATCTTTACTTCTCTTTGAGATAAAACATAATTTTTTTTTAAATGATTTAATTATCATTTTTCAAACACATTTGAAAACATTTATTTTCAAATTCAATTTTTTAATTTCATTTCAAATCAAAGATTTGAAATAATTACAAATTCAACCCTTAATAAATTTAAACCAAGTTAAACTCTTTTAAAAATCAATTGTCGTAAAACATTTACCTTTATAAAGAAATTATGTAAGAGTTTAAACCAATTTGTTTGAATTCAAACCGTTTTATAAAATATACTTGAACATTTTAAAATTGTTTAAATACTTTAAACTTTATCAAACTTCACTTATTAAAACTAGAATTCAAAAGTTGATTTGAATTCCATCTTTCAAATTCTGATTTTTAAACTTACATGAAAGTCTGTTTTAAATTAAAATTCTGTTTAAAAATTAAACAGACAGGTTTCACAAAAACATGTAACAAGACAAAAACTGACCCAAGGCCAGAAATAAAATGCTTCGAGTGAAACACTTCACAACTTCGGGTCCGGCACTCAAATTACCCGAGCCAAACACGAAACTCTCTCGAGTTTCCTTGTAGTTCTTCTTCTTCTCCCTTGTTTTTTTTTCTTTACTGTAGTTTAAGTTTTACCTAAACTATGAATTAAAGCATCAGGTTCAAAACCCACGCGCGATCAAAACACCGAAGCGACCCACCTAAAAACTCGAGCACAACATCATCTTCCCCAAAGTTTGCAACAACCCAGATACTACATGTGTCAGTGCACCGTGCACACCACCATGTCCACTTCCGATCGACTTCACCAGCATCTACAGGTCGACAACGACCATCACAAACCAACCCAACATCCAAAACACATGACATCATCGTGATTCAAAAACGAGTATAACAGCACTCAACTGGAACCAGCCCCAGTTACCAAAATCACCACCGCCGCCACGATCAACCACCAGAGATCATGCGGTCTCGCTTGAACCACCCCCTCCGATCCCTTCTTTAATTTCCCGGTCGCAATTAGCTCAGATCCATCGACGAAACTACAACAACTAAATGTTAGATCCTGACAAAAACATGAGTCTGAACCCTAAATTGGATTCGCGCGACCACCACGGTGTTAAAAAAAATCACCTAGTATTTTTCCTAGGTTCTCTGATGCCCCAGCCATCTTCACTGATGATTACAGCGATCCATTCTGCTCCGTTCATCGAAATTCGACCAAAGTTCGAATATCGTTCATCTCACGATTTCACACTCGATAGAAAACTAAAAATATTAAATCTTATTTTAAAAATCATAATTTTTAAATTCGAATCTGGTGATGTAAATGAATTGGGAAATTTTAATACTTGAATCAAGACAAAATTTTGAACTCTTACTGTATATCTTCTTCTCTGACAAATTTATCATCATTTTTATCTTCAAATTTATTTTTAGACGTTAGATCTTGATTTTATAAACACATTTCCTTTAGATCCTAAAGTCTAAAACAAATCAGAGGAAAAGGAATTTTATTTTGAATAGGGTTTGAACCCTGTAACCTTTAAACAGAGAAGAGAATGTCTAGATAACAGACATGCACAACAACATATATATATATATATATATAGACATGATTATCAGCTAAACAATCCCTTTCCATAATATACTTCAAACATCAACTCAGATATCAAAATATATAGATGAGTTTGCTCACCTTGTAGTGGAACAGAGCAGCATATTTTGATGATTTTGAACAGAGAAGCAAAGAAGAATCTTAGCCAGGAACTTGCATGCTTGATTTGTTTAAAGCTTCCAGGTTGTAGACTTTTGAACTTTATGTTTTGATTTTTAAACTTGCTTGCACAGATTTGAATGTACTCAAACATAAAGTTGCAGATTAAAAATTGTTGTTTGATTTGGTTGCCAGGTTTTTAACTTGAATTGATTTTTTCCTTTTGCTTTGATCTTTCATTTCTGGTTTTCTTTATTTTGATGAACGAGCTAAAATAAAGAGTGATATATAGAAAGAAAAGTTGGTATAGAGGGAGGTGTATGGAAATGAAGTTTACAGGGTATATTATTTTATACAAGTTGATATATATAAAAGAGAAGAAGTGTACAGGGTGATGTATAATGTTGTTTTGTGAATAGTTCGAACTGACTTTAGTTATGCTAGAGATGTAATCATTAAATGCATATGTACTTCTTTGTCTACATACTTACATATTTTGTACAACATATTTTATTTTAGCTTTGTTCTTCTTTTGCAAGCTTAACTTGATTTCGGCTGATATATAGGAAAGTGTACAGGGTATTATAATATTTTGTACAGTACAAGGCAGATTTTTTTCTTGGCTCTTTGGTGGCTGATAGATAATATATTATGGCTAAGGACATCTTGAATTAATTAGGCTTGTCTTCTTTTATATACTTATCTTATTATTTGTTTGTACATACTTATTTTACTTTGTCAATGCTCTTTTTTTTTGGTTAGTGGGAGGCTGCTGCACTATTGCTATTTTCATGTGTACAAACTTATCTCTTATACTTTGTAATATGACAAATTTCTATATTTAATTGTTGTTAAATTTTATCTTATATATATTTGTTTTTATCTTTGTTTATGTTTGATAGATATTTATTTTACTTTGTGTACATATTATAAAAGTTGTTATTTTTGTTATATTTGCTTATATATTTATTTCTATTCTTACATGACTACTTATTTTTAGTTCTATTTATTTTTAAAACCATTTATTTAAGATTTTATTTCGAATCCAACAATAAATATATATTCACATATATACAAATTGTCAAGTTCATATGACTTAATATAATTTCCATTTGAATCGGGGAAACTCGCTACCATTTAAAAATCAATTTTACAATTTTTAATTCAAAAATTCATTTAAATTATCAATTTAAATTTATAAAAATCCTGGGTCGTTACAGGTTAAGGGATTAAGATTTGTGTTAATAGAGGTAGTCATGCCAAATAAAAACAATGAACTAAAGGGGGATTTAAAATGAAATAGATAATGGTAAAATGTAAGGGCAAAGTAGGAATAAGTATATTCTTATACCCTAAACTCTTAAGCCACATTCATTCTCATGTTCAAAACAAAAATAAAATGAAGGGAAGGCTGGCCACCATTAAGGGGAAAACAAAAAGAAGATAAGAGGAAGAAGCTTAAGCAACTTAATCCAAGATAAAATCTCAACTCCTTAATCACAAGCTAAAGATGAATAATAGGCGACATCTCATATTTTTGATGTTTTGATTTCTAGATCAGATCAAAGTATTTTTGCAAAGTATATTGCTATGTTTTTATTGTCAACATGGATATATATGCTTGCTGATGATTTATGCTATTTCATATGGATTTTATGATAAGTTTTAATATGAAAACCCTATTAGATGACATCTAAATGCCTTGCAATTTAAAAAAATAAGGTCAGAAATTATATTTTAAAAATGGGTTTCAAATTTCATAATTTTCTGAATTAATGTGGATTTATTATTAATTTCTAGTGAAGAAAATGGTTAATTGGTTTTAAAATTAAATACTGCCAATTTACATTATTTTGGGTCAGAAATTAATATATGTTAGAAAGCATATTAAAAGTGATTTATGGGAATTTTTATAGAATTTTCCAAAGTGTTCTAATAAGCATATAAAATTATTTAAGGCATGGGATGTAAATGTTTTATATATTTATAAAAGGAGAAGAGGCATTTTGTAAACATTTTAAACTATTTACTTCTAAAATTTCAGTAGAACTTTTAGAAAAGAATTTAGAAAAGAAATTAGCGACGAATCATATGTTGACAAACAATGCACATAAGTTGAAATAGAATTACCTTTTAGGTTAAAAATCGGTTTTACAATGAAGATTGACTTGATTCTAGTTGAATTTGAGAGGATTTGAATATATTTTTTACTAGAAATTTTGGCAAAGTAAGAGGAGAGAAGATAATTGTAATGACTCGCAAATTTATCACTTTGATCAATTATATTTATTTTTAAATAAATTGTTGATAATACAAATAATATTGTTTTGAGTAATAATAAGTAATCGTAATCTTATTTTGAATAAATATTTACAAAAATATTTTCCTCGAAATCTAAATCGATAAAATGGGAAAAAATTGTTTTATTAGTAAACATCTCTATAATCGTAAAATGTCACTCACAGAGCTGGATACACACTTATTTTCATAATTAAACAAGAATATGAAATAAAATAAATTAATTTGATTTTGGAAATAAAATATTTTTTTAACATTGTTAATAATGCCCTCAATTATAATAATTAATTATTTACTTTAAATTGAGATTTAATGATTTTAACTAATGATTTTGAAAAGGTTATAATTCATTTTGAAGAGTTATAAAATGATAATAAATCATTTATAATAGTTTCACAAAGGGATATATTTGATTTGAAAATACAAGGAAAAATCGATATCGCTTTACCAGTATAATAACAATTTTTGTAAATAATTGTTAATATAAATTTATATGGTTTTATAAATAAAATGTGATCATTTAATTCATTTAAAATGATAATAAATTTAATTTGAATTTTTTTTACAAATATCTGTACGTTAAAGTATAAGTGAAAATGTGACCGGGAATCGGTTCTTCGATGGACAACGATTTATCGAAAGAAAGTCGTTCGATATCAGTGTAACATCTTTTGTATGTCATGTACACAAATGTAACATACAAATGCATCCACCTACATGCACATGAAATATGTATACATACATATATACTTATACACTTACAAATACATACATAAGACAAAATTCAAAGATACTTTAAGTAAAGCTTTCTCCTTATGCTAAAACAGGTCAACATATGCATTCATGAGTGGATGGAAGTGATGTGGATATGGGGGAGGAGTTACTGCAGTGTACAATGAAGGGGGTGGTGTGTTGGAGAAGCTTGGAAAAAGTGGAGTTACATATCTCCCTTTACACACTTCTTTTGTCCTATAAGTACTATATCCTCTTCTCTCTTTTTCCATTCATCTTCTTCTTCATATTTCTCAAGATTTTTCTTCCTATTTAATGGCTTCTGTACTAAAATAAATAATGTCAAAATTATTTTAAAAACAAAATAAATCATAAATTATAGTCGTATATAGTAAACACCTCCAAACGATCAAAAGCTTTTCATTTCCCTTTATTCTTCACCAACCCCTCTTCATTCTACCATAGGCCGAGCCTAACCCAAGCCACACCCTAGGCCATGCCCTCCTTGGCTCCCACAAAGTTTAATCGAGGCATTTAGGGAGCTATAAATCTGAAGAATAGTGAGCTTCGAAACTCGAACAGCGGAGCTATAGCGATTTGTTTTGTGAATCTTTGGAAATCTAAGGTGAGAACTCCAAATTTATTACAATATATGTTGGATGTTGACATGATGTTGAAAAAGGATGTTTAATTTGCTTTGATCATCAAGTTTGGTTGTTTTTATATGAATGTTGATTATATACACAAGTCACGATTATATACGTCGATAAGCACAAAAAGGAAATCACTTTGCTTGAATTAATCAAAAGGCATATATGGAAGTGTTAAACCTCTTTAAAATGGTTTATATTGTATTTTAAATGTTTATAAAACATTCAAAAGTGTTTTAGTGAAGTTTGAAAAGAAATGGAAAATTTGGTTAAAAATAAGCGCGTCGCATAATGGTAGTTCGCGATTTCGCGCTATAGAAATCAAACTAGTGTAAAAGGTGGAATATAGCTCGGAATTCTTCGAGATAAGAATTTTCCAAACTAGTATATCTATAGTTTTCCAACAAAGAAATAAAATCGAGATTTCGAATAGTAGATCTTGAAATATGAGTAAATTTTTTTTTTTAGAAAAATCCCAAATTTGCAGTTAGGAATTCAAAACTGCATTTCTTTGGAAATGATGTTTTAAAATTGTTTTAAAATGTGAAATAAATATTATAAATGTTTTAAAATGGTTTACAAATATATTTGAGAAATAAAGTGAAGTTTCAAATAATAAAAAGTTGTTTTGATCAATATAGCTTAAAAAGACCTTTTCGTGGCACTTTTTCGCATCACTTTTTTTTATAACTTTTGAAAACTAGTTTTAAACTCAAAAAACCTTTTACATATCTTTTTTAAATGTTTTTAAATGATTTATAAAGTGTTTTGAAGATGATTTAAAGAACTTTTGGAATGATTAAAGATTTAGAGTCGATCAAATAACTTGACCGCTTTATGAGTGTCACGAGAGATAGTGTCTAGGCTTGAGTTTGGAAAACTAGTTTCCTGCTCTCCCTGGCTATCCGGACTAGCCCGACGGAGGGAATGGTGAATTTTCTTTATTCGGATAAATATTTTCGTAAATGAAAAATGAAAGTATTTCGAGTTGATTCTTAGTGAAAAAAAAGTTTAAAAGTTATTAAAGGATTTTATAAGAGAGGTTTTATAATTCCATATATACAGGAAAGTATGGTTTTAGAAATATATATCTCCCATAAGATTTTTGATAAAAAGAACATAATCAATTAAATAATGATTCCCTATTCACAAAACCTCTTTTATAATGATTTGATTTGAAGGAACCACGGTTGGATCTTGGGAAATCGCAATCCGAAAACCACTTTGAACCAATTTATGCTTTCGAAAAATAAAGATCTGATACAGAGAATGAAGTAGGAATGTCAAAGGGGCGGGTTTTTAGTTCCCCATACCCATCCCGGATTTTTTAGACCTCGCCCTAGATCCGCCCCGTAGACCCGGTGTAGGTCTGGAATTTTGCCCCGTACCCGGGACCCATACGGTCAGGGTAGACCCGACACCCCTTAAGACCCAATGAGTCTCATGTATTGATTCAAAATTGTGTACCAACTTACATATATTTATTTGTTTATACTCGTTATCACCAAATAATACATGAAATACAAATAATAACGTGTCTAAGGAAAGTTAGTAAAAATTATGTGTACAATAACAATTCAGAAAATATATACATATGTTATTGTATAATTATCAATGACGCAACTTAATACTCTAATTTTTTATATAGATTATTTATTGTAATATTTTAATATCCATGCTATAATCACTTATATCTAAGAAGATTAATAAATCATTATAGTAATAATGCAGTTTCATGAGATGTTAGTAGTGCGGGTCAGGTTGGGGCGGGTCAATCGAGCCCCGACCCGACCCTAGACCCGGAGCACTCAAGAACGGGTCACGGGTCTACCCACCCCAATGACCCAATGGGGCGGGTCTGGAGGGCCAAAACTGGGGTGGGTCGATTGGGTTTGGACCCTAGACCCGCCCCATTTCCATCCCTAGAATGAAGGATGAAGACCAAGGATTTTTAGGATGAATGGACTGCTTGTTGATAATTGAAGTTAGCTCCTAATACTAAAGTAGTAGTGGTCTTTTCATTTCTGTATTTCTTTGGGTTGCACGGGCTTCTCGTTACTAATCCTAGCAAAAAATTCCCAACAGGATGTGGTAGGAGTGTAACGACCCAGAATTTTTAGAAATTAAAATTTGAATATTTAATTAATTTTAAATATTAATAAGTGAATTTATAAGTCAAATAAATTTTTATTTGAATTATTGGATTTAATTGGATTATTAAATCGATAATTTAATATGTTAAATTATGGAAATAATTGAAAATATAGTTAAATATGATTGAAAATGATTTGTAAAATTTTATTTTATCATATGGAAGTTAGAATGATATTTTAGAACTTTTAAAATTGAATTAAAAGTTAAATTGTGAAAATTGAATATTTTAATATTAAAATCGACTAGTAAAAATAGTCAATTTTTGAACAGTCTCAGAATTGAACGAAACCAGTTTCATTGGATCCGTAATAGTTAGTTATTACCGGATTTCAAATTTCGTGTCAATCGGAGTTATCGTTTGAGCGTGGCAGCTCGAAACGCATCGATTTATTTTTAATTTAAATTTGACGAGTGAAAATAGCCATTTTTCAAAAAGTCTCGGATTTCAACGAAACCAGTTTCATCGGATCCGTAATGTGATATTATTGTAAGGTTTCAAATTTCAAGTCAATTGGATTTATCGTTTGTCCGTTACGAATTAAAACGCCTAGAAATCGACTTAAATCGGTTTAATTCAAATTGAGCGTTTACAGCCATAACTCGCACATACTTCCGAATTAGCTTCCGAAACCTATTCCATTGTGTCCGGAACGCGGGATAAACCCTAGGTACGTCAGTTTCGGCGCCTAAATCGGAGTTCGGGAATTCCGGATGAATAGTGTTCGTTTATTTTCTATAAATAGGCAAAGAAATTCACAAAAAAAAAAACAAAAAAAACTAGGGTTTGCTTCATGTAGCCGCCGGCCTCAAAACCAAGGGCCAGAATTTCATTTAGATTTTCCCCAATTTTCTCAAAATCCATGAATCAATTCAGCAGATCATCAACATGAAAGTTGTAGAGCTACGTGAGATCTACCAATCCAACGGTTGTGATTGGAAACGGAGCTATGGATTGGCTGCAATCGGGGTTTGAAGTAGCCGGCTTTGGGCACGAATTTCGAGAGAATGGGGGGCACTGGGACGTGCGGCCTCTGGCCGTGGGTAGCTAGGAGGGGTGGCGACCTTGTAGTGGTGAAGTGATGGGATTTCGATGAATGTTGGTGGTCGCGATCTGGAGATGTGTGTGCGTGTTGATGGGTTCGGCCTGTAGATGAATTTCGTGAGTTGGGGAAGAAGAATGTGGACGGGCCTGATGAGGGGGGGGGGGAGAGATCCAAGGGTGAGGATGTGAGTTTGTAGAAATTAATTAAAGTTATGTTGTAAAAGTTATATATAAATCGTGTAATCTTCAAAAATTCATAACTTTTTCATACGAGGTCGAAAATGCGCGAAACCAGTTGCGTTGGAATCGTATGGACGAGCACTACGCGATGGAGTTGGTTTGGAGTAGTTTGGAGTTAGTGAGAATTTTGGGTAAAATTAAACGTCCGTTTAATTTTATTCGAAATAAATCGCTAAAACGGAATTTAAAATCAAGGTGAGAACTTCTCACTCAATCGAATCAGTTTCGATTTTATTTTAAATAGTTAGATTTAAAATATTTGAATGCATGTTTGAATGTTGATTGATATCTATTGATTGTTAAAATAGACATTATACGCCGTTAGTAAGCGGATGTTATTTATTAAAAACATATACCGCGAATATTTCATAAACAGTGAAATTGGTATTATATATAATAGCAATATATATATATTGGCATATGTATATATTGGAGTTATTGATTTCCCGCATTTATTTGTTTAACGGATGAGACCCTATTGCGCCGTTATTAAGCGGATAATATTTAATAAGAACATATACCGCGATAATTTCGTACTGGAACGAAATTGGTATTGTGCTAATGTTTTTGGATGCAGGAAAACAGGTTGGAGGGATCCAACTGGATTCCTCAACAGTTTTTATTTGATTTCGGATATTTTGATATTTGATGGATTTTCATATTGATATATGATATCGTTGTTGTCGTGATTGACTATTTGGTGTGTAGCATCATTGGACCCAATTTGGAATTTTAAAATGATTTCAAAGTGATTTTTGAAAGTATAAGTTATAAAATATTTTTGGAATTGATTCATTTTAAATAAATAAACGTTATAATTTTTAAAGTTATAAAAATTATGATTTTTGAGAAATATAGTTAGAAAAACTGATTTTTGAGAATATGATGCTAATGATTTTATAAAATAGTTTAATCGAGATATTTTAGGATTTATTGTGAAAAGTTTAAATATAGGATTTATAAAATTTAATTATCTTATGAATCAAAATGGTGAAATAATAAAGGAATTTGAAGACGTTTTAAAAGAATAATATAAATTGATTTATATTAAGAGATTTATAAATGGATATTTATAAATTGAGATATAGACATTATAAAACGAGTTTTTATAAGTGTTTGAATGAAGTGAAAATGAATTTCATAAATGAATGAAATTTATAGAATTATAAACTGTGAAGTTATAAATAAAATTTATAAATAGTAAGATTTATAAATTGGTGAAGTTAATTGAGGAATAGATTTGGGTGAATAATTGAATCTTATAAGTTATAAGATTTATAATTATGAAGTTCAAAGGAACGATTTTTGCAAACAAATTTATTATAAGTATTTAACTTATAATATGAACTTTTAGTTTATAATTGAGTTATAAACTGGAATAGGTTAATAAAAGAATTTATAAAAAGGAAGTCTTTATAAATAAATAGAAATGGAATTTATAAACGTTGTTTTATAAATTCGAAATGACTTATTTTGATAAGTAAATTGTTGAAACCTATTAATGGAGTTATATTCACATTTTTGAATAGTGAATAATCCTTTGAATTAAAATGAATAAAAGGATGGAAGTTGTTAACAAAATATATTCACGTTTTTGAATTGTGAATAATATGTTAAAGGAAATGTTTTGAATGAGATGTTTAAATTGAATTAAAACGATCTAACGATGTTTTAAAATGTATTGAGATTCGAAACCATAGATTTCAACATTTATTGTTGAAATAGACGTTTTCGAGAAATAGAAGGAAATAGTGGACTATAACACTGTTGTTATAGTAAATGATTTCCGAAAGGAAATGTTTTGTATAGTATTGGGATTTATATATCTATTTTAATTTCGAATCCCTATACTAGTGATTTTGGGTTGTCGTAACGATGTTTTACGCAACATTCGTTTTGGCCCAAATAAATATGTTTAATAGAATGATTTCCTTAAAGAATGAAATATATACTAAATTTCGATTTAAGTATATTGAATATTTTCCAAGTGTTGAAAATAAATAAAATTTGTGAATTACTTATGAATAATAAGTATAGAAATGTTTTCCAATATGAAGTGAATAATTAAAATTTATCTTTTTGAGGATAAATTGAAATGGATAATTGAAATGATATGCATGGATATTTTGAGATATAAATTCATTAAGGAATTTATAAATGAAAGGGGAAACTTGTTTAAAAGTAAATATTGATTTATTTTTGAAATGTGAAATTATATATCTAGTGAGGATATTTTGGAAAATAAATAATTTGGAAAATTATTTGGAAACTGGTGATGTGTGCATATCCAGTGATAGTTCAATAACCGACTATCAATATTTCCCTTTGAATGGGTATTTGATGTGATTTGTTTGAATGTGAATGCTACACTTATTTTTGAATAAGCGCTCACTATTCGGGTTAACCGGGAAAGGACCATGGGGTCGTATAACCCATTCCGAATATGTGATACGTCGTTGTGAATAGCATTGAAGATCGGTGTTGAAGACCCGGTATTTGCGAGAGCGATAGGATGACCTGTCGATTTACTCTGCACCGAGTAGCTACGGTATAGAGTTCTCCATATGTGATGGTGAATCCGATCAGGATTGTGAATATCCGGATTGCAAGGACTTCTTTGTAAGTGCCTTCGGTTTTGTTCGATCCCGGAACAGACTTGTATGGATTGTGTGTCTGACATTACAAGTTGAGATATAAAGCCGATTTCATTCAAATATATTTCTGTTGGTGGCGAAGAATTTATTCTTTTAGCTTAACACCCTTCTCTGAGACGTACGAGCTCAGAGGTTATGTAGTTGAATGTTATCAGCGATATATTCCCAATTTGGTAATGAGACATGCTGAGTGTTGCTGAAATGATCATTGTGTTGATTATTGTGATAGGATCGTTTATTTGATCGTCTATCTTAGTGATCATTGTGTTGATCATTTGTTGACCCAAAGCATGGCTTTTGTATAAAGTATGTTTTTGTGGACGTGACTTCGTCGAGCCTCACACCCCGGAAATGGTCAAAACAGGAAAGATGCAGCAAGGTTATGAGGGGTAGCACCCTTTAGGGTATGTACATTTCCTTCTGGATAGAGGTTGTATCATGGTATGGAGCCCAGATATTTAACCTATGTGGTTACTACGAATTTATTACTTTGTGGTTGTTGGTTTTCGGGATCCCGTGAGAAAGGTCGTTTACGATTGGGGAATGGCGTGCTCGTGTCAGTAGTTACCCAGTTAGGGGTAACCCGGCCTTGTGTTGGCAGAGTTCCGGTTTGGTTCTCGGGGATGTCTTTCCAGAGGCATTCTCATGTGGCAATGGGAAGTTCCTTGGCCTGACCATTTGTTGGAAATCCAAAGAAACAATACGTGACTTGTACGGTTTTAGTTGTAGAACCTGCCATCTAATATGGTAGCTATTAGTAGGCATAATATAATGGTACCTATGTTGGCTAAGATTTATATTCTACTTTCGAAATGAATTTTTCCTACACTATGCACTAGTAATAATATCAAATGTTATTTTAAATGCGTATCAAGCATCTTTGACTATCATAAGGAGAAATCTCCTCCGATTCTGCGTTTGCATGTGTGTGTGTGCGGGAGGCCTTATGGTAGTCTCATTTTTAAAAGCATTGCGAATTGAAATAAAAATATTCCTCTATTTTGATTTTAAAGATAAATAAACTGTTTTGAGTTCTCACACCAGTCTTGTTAAGCTATTGTTTTCCTTCCTAAACTCTAGGTGCCCACCAATTTTCACACGGGCAGTCAAGAGTTAAGGTATATCAGGATATTCTGGATATTCTGGAGTTGCTGGAGGCAAGCTGGATGGCATGGCGTATTACTACTATATAGTATTTCTTTTTCCGCTGCACTATTTGTTGTTGTTGTTGTACACTCCGATGATATGATGTAATGAAATGTATGAAATGTAATAACTGATATAGTTCTTTGTTTAAAGATTATTCATTTATTATTATATGTTGTTCCGCTGCGAATTGTGAGATTCTGTTGTTATGTTGTTTTCTGTTCCGTCCTATTTTCTCTATTTTCTTTCTGCTCTATTTCTCTTTTTCTTCTATTTTAAAAAAAATGTTCTATCTTCTTTTCTGTTTTCTCTTCCCTCTAATTTCTATTTTCTTTTCCCTATCTAAATTTTCTATCGTTTTCTTTTTCTTTTCTTTCTTTCTTCTTTCTTAAACCCATAACTATTCGGTTTTTCGGCAACGAAAATCCGCGTACGTTACATTTGGTATCAGAGCTTATGGTTAAGCGACAACCATGGTTCTGTTGGGTATAATTCATTAGAGATAGAGTCAGCAGTACTCTAGAATGAATTTGAGTGTAATAATACCTATGAGAGCGTATTTGTTAGTGAAATATAAAATTGTTTTATATTGTGATGATTGGTTTATTGAGTGGTATATGAACCTTCGTCGGCGCAGCTTCGAAACTGAATCGAAGGGGTTTCTAAACACTTGAATAGAACAATTCGACACAATATTGATTTTTAAAATTTGGTAAATGAAATAATTTTACCTTGATTATATATTTTATATATAAAGAAATAATTTTTCAGAATTATTAAAGTGTATATAAGTTGATTGTTAGGTTGTTTGAATAATCTAAATAAAAGAATAATTGTATAAGCAAAAGAATTATAAGAATTGAATTATAATTAAAGTAATTTACAATTGTGAAATTAACTTATACATAAGAAGTGAAACTATATGAATATATTTATGAATATGAGTTTGTGAATAAAAATGAATTTTTAAAGTAAAATGAAATGTAACTTAAGTGATATGGAATGAAGTTGATATTAGTATCAAACTAAAGTAATAAAGTAAAATGAATGTTAATCAATTAAATGTAAAATTAAGTTGATATGAAATAATGAATATAAGTGTTAATTCATTAACATCTAATGTTATTAGAAAGTTGAAAGATTAAATGAAAATCAATTAATTAAACCAATGATAAGCAAAGGAATTTGGTTGTAATTGATATACATTGATTGTCATATGATTGTTAGTGATTGTATATAATTCATTAAGTGTTGATGAAATGGAAAGCTAAAGTAAATTGAAATTCAATTGGAAGTTAAGGGAAATTTAAATAGAATTGAATTTGATTGGAAGCGAACCAACTTGAAAATGAATTAGTGAATGCAAACTAATTAAAATTGAATAAGAATGAATGTTAGTAAGAACATCCACTGTTAATGAATCAAATGTGATTAAATTGAAAACCAATTCATTGAATATTGATGAGAATATGGATGTTAGTTGGTTGATGGTTGAATATATATTGCATTTGTTATTTAGTTGCATTTGCTATGTGACAGATATAAGTTGTATATTGATATTACTTTCATATATGCATGTTCTCATGTTGTTTGTTGAGTAATTAGTAGGTGCGGATCGCGTTTGCTTCGCATTTGGAGCTCGCTTTCGCGCTATATTAGCCGTATATGCTTGCTAATAAAATATAAGGTACATATCTCGGATTAAATATCGTACTTTTACACTTTTTTTCCCTGCGGGATGCCTCATTACTTGATGAGATGTATATTTGTGATATATATACTGTCATTTTTTTTTCGGATCGAGCCGCGCAAAGGAGACTATGGCGAATTTTTCCGAAAATTTAAGGCGTTAGAAAAATATGAGAAAATTGGAAAATTTTGAAAACTTTAACTTTGATTTTGAATTGAAAGTTAATTGAATATAACTCTAAAATAGTTTAGATTGGATTTTTGAATATATTATAAGAAGTTTAATTATGGATTTATGAGAAAATTAATAGATTTTATAACTTTTCTTACTTGATAATTTCGAGGACGAAATTCTTTTAAGTGGGGAAGATTGTAACGACCCAGAATTTTTAGAAATTAAAATTTGAATATTTAATTAATTTTAAATATTAATAAGTGAATTTATAAGTCAAATAAATTTTTATTTGAATTATTGGATTTAATTGGATTATTAAATCGATAATTTAATATGTTAAATTATGGAAATAATTGAAAATATAGTTAAATATGATTGAAAATGATTTGTAAAATTTTATTTTATCATATGGAAGTTAGAATGATATTTTAGAACTTTTAAAATTGAATTAAAAGTTAAATTGTGAAAATTGAATATTTTAATATTAAAATCGACTAGTAAAAATAGTCAATTTTTGAACAGTCTCAGAATTGAACGAAACCAGTTTCATTGGATCCGTAATAGTTAGTTATTATCAGATTTCAAATTTCGTGTCAATCGGAGTTATCGTTTGAGCGTGGCAGCTCGAAACGCATCGATTTATTTTTAATTTAAATTTGACGAGTGAAAATAGCCATTTTTCAAAAAGTCTCGGATTTCGACGAAACCAGTTTCATCGGATCCGTAATGTGATATTATTGTAAGGTTTCAAATTTCAAGTCAATTGGATTTATCGTTTGTCCGTTACGAATTAAAACGCCTAGAAATCGACTTAAATCGGTTTAATTCAAATTGAGCGTTTACAGCCATAACTCGCACATACTTCCGAATTAGCTTCCGAAACCTATTCCATTGTGTCCGGAACGCGGGATAAACCCTAGGTACGTCAGTTTCGGCGCCTAAATCGGAGTTCGGGAATTCCGGATGAATAGTGTTCGTTTATTTTCTATAAATAGGCAAAGAAATTCACAAAAACAAAAAAATAAAATAAAAACTAGGGTTTGCTTCATGTAGTCGCCGGCCTCAAAACCAAGGGCCAGAATTTCGTTTAGATTTTCCCCAATTTTCTCAAAATCCATGAATCAATTCAGCAGATCATCAACATGAAAGTTGTAGAGCTACGTGAGATCTACCAATCCAACGGTTGTGATTGGAAACGGAGCTATGGATTGGCTGCAATCGGGGTTTGAAGTGGCCGGCTTTGGGCACGAATTTCGAGAGAATGGGGGGCACTGGGACGTGCGGCCTCTGGCCGTGGGTAGCTAGGAGGGGTGGCGACCTTGTAGTGGTGAAGTGATGGGATTTCGATGAATGTTGGTGGTCGCGATCTGGAGATGTGTGTGCGTGTTGATGGGTTCGGCCTGTAGATGAATTTCGTGAGTTAGGGAAGAAGAATGTAGACGGGCCTGATGAGGGGGGGGGAGAGATCCAAGGGTGAGGATGTGAGTTTGTAGAAATTAATTAAAGTTATGTTGTAAAAGTTATATATAAATCGTGTAATCTTCAAAAATTCATAACTTTTTCATACGAGGTCGAAAATGCGCGAAACCAGTTGCGTTGGAATCGTATGGACGAGCACTACGCGATGGAGTTGGTTTGGAGTCGTTTGGAGTTAGTGAGAATTTTGGGTAAAATTAAACGTCCGTTTAATTTTATTCGAAATAAATCGCTAAAACGGAATTTAAAATCAAGGTGAGAACTTCTCACTCAATCGAATCAGTTTCGATTTTATTTTAAATAGTTAGATTTAAAATATTTGAATGCATGTTTGAATGTTGATTGATATCTATTGATTGTTAAAATAGACATTATACGCCGTTAGTAAGCGGATGTTATTTATTAAAAACATATACTGTGAATATTTCATAAACAGTGAAATTGGTATTATATATAATAGCAATATATATATATTGGCATATGTATATATTGGAGTTATTGATTTCCCGCATTTATTTGTTTAGCGGATGAGACCCTATTGCGCCGTTATTAAGCGGATAATATTTAATAAGAACATATACCGCGATAATTTCGTACTGGAACGAAATCGGTATTGTGCTAATGTTTTTGGATGCAGGAAAACATGTTGGAGGGATCCAACTGGATTCCTCAACAGTTTTTATTTGATTTCAGATATTTTGATATTTGATGGATTTTCATATTGATATATGATATCGTTGTTGTCGTGATTGACTATTTGGTGTGTAGCATCATTGGACCCAATTTGGAATTTTAAAATGATTTCAAAGTGATTTTTGAAAGTATAAGTTATAAAATATTTTTGGAATTGATTCATTTTAAATAAATAAACGTTATAATTTTTAAAGTTATAAAAATTATGATTTTTGAGAAATATAGTTAGAAAAACTGATTTTTGAGAATATGATGCTAATGATTTTATAAAATAGTTTAATCGAGATATTTTAGGATTTATTGTGAAAAGTTTAAATATAGGATTTATAAAATTTAATTATCTTATGAATCAAAATGGTGAAATAATAAAGGAATTTGAAGACGTTTTAAAAGAATAATATAAATTGATTTATATTAAGAGATTTATAAATGGATATTTATAAATTGAGATATAGACATTATAAAACGATTTTTTATAAGTGTTTGAATGAAGTGAAAATGAATTTCATAAATGAATGAAATTTATAGAATTATAAACTGTGAAGTTATAAATAAAATTTATAAATAGTAAGATTTATAAATTGGTGAAGTTAATTGAGGAATAGATTTGGGTGAATAATTGAATCTTATAAGTTATAAGATTTATAATTATGAAGTTCAAAGGAACGATTTTTGCAAACAAATTTATTATAAGTATTTAACTTATAATATGAACTTTTAGTTTATAATTGAGTTATAAACTGGAATAGGTTAATAAAAGAATTTATAAAAATGAAGTCTTTATAAATAAATAGAATTGGAATTTATAAACGTTGTTTTATAAATTCGAAATGACTTATTTTGATAAGTAAATTGTTGAAACCTATTAATGGAGTTATATTCACATTTTTGAATAGTGAATAATCCTTTGAATTAAAATGAATAAAAGGATGGAAGTTGTTAACAAAATATATTCACGTTTTTGAATTGTGAATAATATGTTAAAGGAAATGTTTCGAATGAGATGTTTAAATTGAATTAAAACGATCTAACGATGTTTTAAAATGTGTTGAGATTCGAAACCATAGATTTCAACATTTATTGTTGAAATAGACGTTTTCGAGAAATAGAAGGAAATAGTGGACTATAACACTGTTGTTATAGTAAATGATTTCCGAAAGGAAATGTTTTGTATAGTATTGGGATTTATATATCTATTTTAATTTCGAATCCCTATACTAGTGATTTTGGGTTGTCGTAACGATGTTTTACGCAACATTCGTTTTGGCCCAAATAAATATGTTTAATAGAATGATTTCCTTAAAGAATGAAATATATACTAAATTTCGATTTAAGTATATTGAATATTTTCCAAGTGTTGAAAATAAATAAAATTTGTGAATTACTTATGAATAATAAGTATGGAAATGTTTTCCAATATGAAGTGAATAATTAAAATTTATCTTTTTGAAGATAAATTGAAATGGATAATTGAAATGATATGCATGGATATTTTGAGATATAAATTCACTAAGGAATTTATAAATGAAAGGGGAAACTTGTTTAAAAGTAAATATTGATTTATTTTTGAAATGTGAAATTATATATCTAGTGAGGATATTTTGGAAAATAAATAATTTGGAAAATTATTTGGAAACTGGTGATGTGTGCATATCCAGTGATAGTTCAATAACCGACTATCAATATTTCCCTTTGAATGGGTATTTGATGTGATTTGTTTGAATGTGAATGCTACACTTATTTTTGAATAAGCGCTCACTATTCGGGTTAACCGGGAAAGGACCATGGGGTCGTATAACCCATTCCGAATATGTGATACGTCGTTGTGAATAGCATTGAAGATCGGTGTTGAAGACCCGGTATTTGCGAGAGCGATAGGATGACCTGTCGATTTACTCTGCACCGAGTAGCTACGGTATAGAGTTCTCCATATGTGATGGTGAATCCGATCAGGATTGTGAATATCCGGATTGCAAGGACTTCTTTGTAAGTGCCTTCGGTTTTGTTCGATCCCGGAACAGACTTGTATGGATTGTGTGTCTGACATTACAAGTTGAGATATAAAGCCGATTTCATTCAAATATATTTCTGTTGGTGGCGAAGAATTTATTCTTTTAGCTTAACACCCTTCTCTGAGACGTACGAGCTCAGAGGTTATGTAGTTGAATGTTATCAGCGATATATTCCCAATTTGGTAATGTGACATGCTGAGTGTTGCTGAAATGATCATTGTGTTGATTATTGTGATAGGATCGTTTATTTGATCGTCTATCTTAGTGATCATTGTGTTGATCATTTGTTGACCCAAAGCATGGCTTTTGTATAAAGTATGTTTTTGTGGACGTGACTTCGTCGAGCCTCACACCCCGGAAATGGTCAAAACAGGAAAGATGCAGCAAGGTTATGAGGGGTAGCACCCTTTAGGGTATGTACATTTCCTTCTGGATAGAGGTTGTATCATGGTATGGAGCCCAGATATTTAACCTATGTGGTTACTACGAATTTATTACTTTGTGGTTGTTGGTTTTCGAGATCCCGTGAGAAAGGTCGTTTACGATCGGGGAATGGCGTGCTCGTGTCAGTAGTTACCCAGTTAGGGGTAACCCGGCCTTGTGTTGGCAGAGTTCCGGTTTGGTTCTCGAGGATGTCTTTTCAGAGGCATTCTCATGTGGCAATGGGAAGTTCCTTGGCCTGACCATTTGTTGGAAATCCAAAGAAACAATACGTGACTTGTACGGTTTTAGTTGTAGAACCTGCCATCTAATATGGTAGCTATTAGTAGGCATAATATAATGGTACCTATGTTGGCTAAGATTTATATTCTACTTTCGAAATGAATTTTTCCTACACTATGCACTAGTAATAATATCAAATGTTATTTTAAATGCGTATCAAGCATCTTTGACTATCATAAGGAGAAATCTCCTCCGATTCTGCGTTTGCATGTGTGTGTGTGCGGGAGGCCTTATGGTAGTCTCATTTTTAAAAGCATTGCGAATTGAAATAAAAATATTCCTCTATTTTGATTTTAAAGATAAATAAACTGTTTTGAGTTCTCACACCAGTCACATGACTGACTTGGAGTTTATTGTTTTCCTCCCTAAATCCTATCTTTTTCTCTTTTCTTTTCCTAAATTCTTTTTCTTAAAAACCCTCAGTGTTCGGTTTTCCGTCGTTCGATTTCTCGGCAGTCGATAAAGTGAGTGTCGATGTCGAATTTTCGGAAGACGAAGAATCGGGTCCTGACAAGGAGAGTGCCTTCCAATTCGTTCAGACCAAGAACGAACTTGTATGGATGGATGTCTTACATTGCATTCTTAAGATTTATGTTATTGACTTTTATAAACATACATCTGTTTTGTGGCGGAAAGGGCAACTTCTCTTAGCTTAACACCCTTCTCTAAGACGTATGAGCTTGGAAGTTGTATGTTTGTGGAAGTCAATAAGTGACCGATAAAATTGTAGTGTGGCATTCAAAGGAAGATGATGTGCTATGTGAAAATGTAATTGCTACATGAGGCCTCACACCCGAAAATGACTGAAACAGGGTTGGATGCGGCAATGCTATGTAGTTCGCAACCATTAGGGTATGATCATCCTCTTTTAGATATATTTCGTCCCGCTACAACGTTCATGATGTAAATAATTATGGATGTATGCTATAAGACATCTTGAATGGGTAGTAATGACTGAGTTGATGACATATTTAGTGCTATCTAAGGAAAGGTAGGCCAGCCATGTGTTGGTAGAGGTGTTAGATGTTCTGTTGAACTCTGTACATTCCTCTAGAGATGTACTGTCAGAAGGTAGTCCCTTCACCTGGTCATTTGTATGGAATTCATTCTCCAATAAGTGCATGCCATTTTGTTTGTAGAGCCTAGTATGCTGGAATTTAACAATGGAAACAATTTCAGCTAAGAATAATAAATTTATTTGCAAATGTCTTCAAAGAGATGTCATTAAAGATAATATCAATTATTTTGGTACAAAATTTTTTGGTTATCATAAGGTAAAACCCGTTCCATGTTTATGTGCGGCGTGGTCTTATGATATACCTTTTTGTTTTTAAAACACGTATTTTGAGTTCTCATACCGGTCTCATGACTGACCAAAAGTTTATTTTTGTTTTCCCTTTAAACTATGGGAGCCCTATTTTCTCGAGCAGCCAAGTAGTCAAGATTCTATTTAAAGTATCTTTAGGAGGAGCATGCTGGGGAAATTTTTTGGAGCATGTAGCCGGAGCACCCGATGGGGATATCTATCTATCTATCTTTTTTTTCCGCTGTGTGTAGGTTAGTAATGCCAGTAAGTGTGGGAGCAGGCAGTTATAACTGTTCTTGGCAGGATTTGGGCACACAAAACTTTGATGTACCCTGATGATGGAAGTTGTACGTACTATTTACCTATTCTAACGTAATGTGAGAATTTGTGTTTTTATCTTTTACTTTACTTTACCCCTGAAAAACTGCCTTTCCGGTACTTGGATTTACGATACATGAATATCGTGGATGTATTAGTGTCGATTTCCCTGAGTCGAGGAGACAGGTCTTCATATTTGGTATCAGAGCAGAAGGTTAAGCGAGAACCTTGGCTTTGGTGGGGTATAACTCATTAGAGATAGGGTTAGTAATGCCTAGAATGAGTTTAAATCTTTGAGAGTGCGCATTTTGAAACTTCTAAAAGGTGTACATATTTCCCAAAGATAATTCCGTCTTTATATTCTAAAGTTAGCTTACTAAATTAAAGTAGTAAGACATGAGTACTCGTAAAGGACGAGGACGAGGAAATAGCAGCACCACAACAACTAACGGTCGAGCTCCAACCGCCGCTGTAGAAGAAATAGGTCCCTACAACCTTAGGTTAATTTTGCCACACTGTGTAAGAATTATAGCAGCTTAGGGGGAAAACCGTTCAAGTGTACAGAAGCTATCGTTGAAGTACAAGCTTGGATTAAATCATACGAAAGGATCTTTAAGGCGTTGGATATCAGTAATGAGCAAAAGAGGTTCTTGGTCTCGTGGCATTTACAAAAGGGGCTTTGACTTCGTGGAGTTGTAACTTCCCGCCTTCTGAGGCCCAAAACTAACCGCTACTGATGCTGCAGTCATCCGTAGTTGTTATTTCTTAGCGACCGAATGCGGCATAGTTAATATTGATACACTGGAACACGTGAATATGAAAAATTTTAAACTTCCAATAAACAGACTTTCCCATTTCATGTCAATTACAATTTAAGATTTAATTACATAATCATAGACGTTAACCACGTCCAGATCACATATACATATACAAAATACGATAAGAGAAGATGTCCCCTAGTGATGATCAGAGAACTAATAAATATGAACTTTATAGTTCTTAGTACATTATAGCGGAAAATACAAAATAGCACCTATATAGCTAGCACTGCCTCCTCTACATCTTCTGAAGCTTATTTGTCCAAAAATCTAAAAGTCTCCCACTCTCATACTACTCAAATTAATTTTTAGTACCCTAGAGTTTGTGGATAAACACAAACTTCTAGTCAGACAATAAGTTTGGTATGAATAATACCCTATCATCTCTTATCATAAATAGATAGCTAGTGAGATCACGCCGCTTAATTGAATGGGTTCCCCCCCCCCCACTAGTATCCAAAACAAAACATGCAAATCATTTACTATGCCCTTGCACCCTTAATAATTAGTCTTAACATAATATGAAATGAAACCATAAATCATATATATTGGACATCCCATCCACCAATTTATTAGATATCCCATCTAAAAGCAATTTATTAGAGTTCCCCTCTAAAATCTTTAAAATGACTATCCGTCAAAACTTTAATAGGACTATCCGTCCCAAATTCATCAAAATAAATGTAGATTATTCATCGTACATTGTTTTATAAAAGTTGGTGTGGGCTATCCACCGCACACTCCATAGTTTTCCTAGGATTACTATGAACCCTCGGGTACCAAATCCCAAGGCTAACCACCTCTGGAAAAATATTCTTTACCTTAGGAAGTTGATGTGGGCTATCTACCACACATTCAAAGGTTTTCCTAGGTTAACCAAGAATCCAACACTTGGCCAACTAAAATATTATAAACCCCAAGATTATTTATTAAAATTCACGATCCCCATGATTATTTATTTTCCCCAGGTATACCACCAGTTTAACCTATCCCCATTGGTAGTCCCAATTAGGTTAAATTAAATAAAAACACATTGATAGATCCAATGTATATTTTAGAAAGCATATTTCTGCTTGTAACCCCAAATAATGCATCGAAAACATTAAACCCACCCCGGTGTCCCTAAGGTTTATTTACATCCAATTTATATAAGGATTCCATTTACATATTCAAACAAAGATATGTATTTTATGCTATAGCCCTTCGAAGTAGCCCCTTCAAATTAGCAAAATTTTACTTAAGGAAAGATGGCTAAAACCCTTCGAATGATGCCTCATTCGAAAGAAAATAAGCATCCAAAGTTAACCCTTGTGGAAGCTTTCCTTTTGAAAGCATCATAAAATCACACCTTCGACCTTATCAGAAGTTTTCTTTTCGACCTAGTCGAAATGTTCCACCTTTCGACTTTGTCGAAAGCCTAGGGTATCCCACTTTTAAAACCATTTTTAAACTTTTAGAAAGAAATGAAACTCAAAACCTTTCGAAATCATTGAAGGTAACCTTTTCGAACCCTTTCGAAACTAAAACCTTTCGAAATCAAAACCTTTCGAAATCATTGAAGGTAACCCCTTCGAAACCTTTCAAAATCAAACCTTTTAACGTTAATGAAGGTAACCCCTTCGAAACCTTTTGAAATCAAAACCTTTTGAAACCAAAACCTTTCCAAATCAAAACCTTTCAAAATCATTGAAGGTAACCCCTTCAAAACCTTTCGAAACCAAACCTTTCGAAATCAAAACCTTTCAAAACCAAAACCTTGCAAAATCAAAACCTTTTGAAATCATTGAAGGTAACCCCTTCGAAACCTTTCAAAATCAAACATTTCAAAATCAAAACCTTTTGAAACCAAATCCTTTCGAAACAAATCAAAAACAATAAAGTGTTGGTGTTGGAACCAACCCATCGAAATCAATGGAGAGAGGCGACAAGTTTTATAAAACAAAAGATAACCTTTGACTCCATTTGGGTTGAAGGGTTTGGAAGCGGCAACTATGCTTTCGACCCTATCGAATGCTTACCTTTCGACTTTGTCAAAAGGCTTCATTTAAAACAAGAAAGCATACCAATTGAAATCTTTTTCTATTAAACCATTTGACAATGTCGAAAGTTCTTTGTCAAAAGCTAGCAGGTGTATTTTCTTTAAAACTAAAACAAGGTTTCATCTCCTTCGAAAGCTCTAACCTTTCGTCCCTAAACCTTTTGACCCCTTTCAATTCACTATGTACCAATTGCCTGATACCATGTGCATAGATTTTTGACCTATTCGAAAGGTTTGATATCTTTCGACCTTGTCGAAAGGTTTGGAATGGAGGTGGAAGGTCTTGCCGAAAGAGTTAAAACAGTAAAAACTACAGTTTAAAACAGTTCTTATGTACTCCACCTCCGTTGTTTGTCTACATCTCATTGATTGCCAAAATTTTATATTCAAAATTGTAGCCGACTTTTCTTATTTGAAAATTTAAATAAATTTGAGAAAGCCCCTTTCTCCTTTGTGACTATACAAAACATTTAAGTTCCATACCATAAATAATTTTATATAACTATTAAAACATCATGAAAAATTCTAGAAAATCAATTAACGCGTTCTCTTCACCAGATTAAAATTTCAAAGCATATGAAGGTCAAAAGCACTTGGAATTTAACCAAAACCGAATAAAAACATGTTAATTAATCCATTAACATTTAAAATACCTATTTCTTATCCAAACAAAGGTTTAAATAGTTATATCCTAACCAAGACCTAAACATGAATTGGGTATAACCCATAGTCCATCCAAATAAAGAAAAAATGAGATAATAAACATGATTATTCACCTTGATTAGTTAATTGGTGAATAAGATAATTTCCTAGCTTTAATTCTTATCCTTTTCTTCCATTTATGCTCTTTCTAGAGCTTTTAATGGCCGGTTTAAAGTAGATGAGGAGTTATGAATGATAAGGTAATAATTTATTAAGTGGAGAAAGAGATTTATACAAAGAAATGTAGCCCCGTTTCCAAGTTTACCCCTTAGGAAATTTCACCTTCTAAATTTAGTTAAGTCTTATTTTAGTTCGTTCATTAAGACACGGTCATTGGATGTATTACTCTCATCTCCCTAATTATTCACATTATTCTATTTAATTAATATAATTAAATATCCTGAATAATGTAAATTAAAATTCAGGGGCATTATAGGAGTCCATTACCTAAGTGAATCGGAGGATACTTTCTCTTGGGAAAGGTTTAAGGCGGTCTTGGAAGAGCAGTACATGCCAGCATCGGGAAAATCTTGTCTTTATCGAAGCTTTATGGATCTTAAGCAAGGCTAAATGACAATTGAGGAGTATGTGGATAAGTTCAATGAATTACCTTATTTTGGGCCAGGTCTACTCAACACGCCTTTAAAGAAGAATGAAAGTTTATTTCGAGGATGAATGAGAAGTACCAAAGCAGGATAACTACCCACGTTAAAGGGTCATTTATAGATTTTTTGGATATGGGATTCCGTAATGAAGCGGAAGTGCAGACCAACAATAACAATGCCAAGAACTAGAAGACAAGGAAGTTCAATAACAAAAGGAAGAAGCCGTGGCCAGGAAAACTGATGTGCACGTAAATATGCATATTTTTACCAACATATTTAATCTATTTAAATTGAATAAATGATCATATTGGATATTTTTACTTGTTTAAACTAAATTCAAATTGTTTTCAAAATTTTCACATATTCATCTTCATATAGGGGAAAATGGTCATTTTTGTGCATATATCAAATTGAGAAAATTTAATGGGAAATTACTATATTATTTTGTAGGAATTTAAACTCAATTACAAGTGGTTTCATGAAGGAATATGCATGTACATAGAAGATACAAAAGAATGAAGATGGAAATAGTCCAAAGTGAAGAACATGGAGGACCCCACCTACCCACTACCTTAATGTACAAATTAAAGGCTAATGCACATGCTAAAAGACATTTAAAGCTTCATGTACATTTAAGTGGGGGATTATTAAAGCTAATGATAACTTGGCCACCACACTTCCTTTAAGGGCATTTTGGGTACTCCCCAAAAATATGCATTAGGGTTTCTAACTTGTATAAATACCCCTTATGTTTCTTGTAGCCCTCTCCCTCTTCCTTAGTCTCTCTTTAGTTTAGTTTTAGATCAAATAAAAGAAAGCTTTCTTCTCTTTTCCATGGCTACTGAGCCATTTTTATTTTCATGTAACTTCCATTTTTTTATGCAAATTCAATACATTTTCATTTCCTTTTCTTGTTTATTTCCTTTCATGTTGTAGTGTAGATTTACTTTCATGCAAGTAGAATAGTTTTTTCATTTAATTTTGCTCTCTTTTCTTTTTTATTCTTTCATGTTGCAAGCTACATTTGTTGTTTTGATAACAAATATGAGAGGCTAATCCCTTCAATTTAGGGGTAATGGAGTCTCTAATCATGTAGCTTCAACTTAATTTGATGTTTATGCTCTCTTTTTATGCTTAATGAGAATGATTAAAAATGGTTTTATTTGTTGTTTTTGCTTTGAATTTGATAGCCTATATTGTTGACACCAAATAGGTTATGCTTAAACAATCACTAACACAAATGTCTCTTCATCAAAATATGATTATGGCATACGAAAGTGATTTGAAATTAAAATTTGATGGTCTATATTTCAAATTAATAGTTAATAGGCCATACTTAAAATAGATTTCATTTTCAACTTTGTTGTCATTTTCATGAGAGTTATTAAGTGATTTAAAGGTTGTGTTATAGTTTGATGGCTTATGTTAAGCTAATTAATAGCCCAAATGAGTCATACTTATGATAAACACATCATTTAAATTCACTTATGACCAAAAAAGTGATATCATAATTTCATAACTTGTTGAACTATACGATCTAGAGAGTGGAATTATCTCTAAATTGTCGTTTAACTCTCATATTTTTATCATTTTTTGCTAGTTTTTGTTAGTCTCTTACATTTCTATCTATTCACTCTCGACTTCGGTATAATTTGATTGAATAGAATTTTAAAATCATTAACTCCCTATGGATCGACCTGTATTCGCCGTGTGCTACATTCGTACACCGTGCGCTTGCGGTTATTTTTAATTTAAATTCGTTCGACAGGTTTTCTAAACAGGTTTATTTACGTCGATGAACAAGTTTTTGGCGCCGTTGCTAGGGAATTATTTTGATTTTGATTTTCTATTCTTCTAATTACTTTTTGTTTGATTTCATTGTGTGATGTTTTGTGTGTGGAGTGCATTGAAAAAGAAAAAAGAACTATTGTTGTGTGTTTGTTTTGCTTTCATTTGCTTGTGTGTGTGTTTGCGTTTGTTTTCTTTTTATTTTGCATTTGCATATTCTATTTCATATTTAAAAAAAAACAATTTCAAATATATATATATATATGTTATTTATCCACAATTGCATTTACATCTTTCGATCTCTTTTTTTTTACACATTTACAAGAGAGAGAAAAACTGTGCATATTTCCTATGCACATCCTCTATTCTCATTCCCTTGCCACTGTTCTGGCCTTTCACCATTGTTATTCACTGCCCCTCTTTAACTTCACTTCCTCCACTACTCCATACAATCTACCCTTCTCGGATCCACATCCTGTTATTGCTGCACACCACCCTGATCATCACAGCAACATCCCACAATCCAAGTCTGACCATCATCTCCATTGTCAAGCAATTGATCATTATCTCACCTTCAAAACTTGTACTACATCAACATTTCATCTCACTGCTACAATGCTTTAACTACTATAGCCTACCTCCTGTACCCCTCACCCCTCCCCCACCCCCCCTCCCCCGCCGCTACCCTCAAGACTTCACTGCTTCTTCACACTGCAACAACCATCAAGTTCTCCCTATCATCAGTGCTACATCACCTCCAAAACTGTCACAACACAGTCAAGTCATCACCCCTTCATCCAACAGTTCTCCACCATTTTAATTACCGCTACACCTGACAACAACGACAAACTATTACATCCAGCTTCACCCTGCCAGACAACAACAGCAAACATCATCTACATCCATAAATCACAATCCATCCAAACCACTTACTTCACTTAACTGCAATTGCTTCCACTGCCACATCATCTTACAACTACAACCGACTGCAACTCTGCAGCTTCAAACAGCTCATCCATCCACACATTCAACCCCTCTCAACCACCATATTGCTTACAATAGCATACAACCCCTACTTCCTTCCTTCCTCCACACTGCACTCCCCCACAACAGCAGTCAAACACACCAGACAATTCTCACCTCAAACAATTTACTTGTGCCATTCTTCAACTTGCCTTGCATCTCCATCAACATTTATCAATCAACCCTCACTGCTACACTCCCCTGACCATCAGCAGTGCACCACAACAAATAAACTCCACTGTCTTCACAACTCACTACCCTGTCCACAACGATTTCACCACAAATTTATGCAAATAGAAGCGCTAACCTCACTTACTGTTGCATCCATCTTCTCTCAATAGGCTACTTCAACATTTCAGCATACAAATTCCACTGCCTTCAAGTGCCCACTGCCCACTGCTTTCACTTCTAGCTTCAATTTCACTTCAAGCTTGAACTGCTAGCAATTCCTCCATTCGTAAACATTCCCTATCCCTTACTACTGCCTCACGCATATACAACCTCACCTCCAGTACTCCATCTTCACAGAGCAACTACAATTACCACACCAGTCATCCATTGCAGCTCCACCACCCATATTGTCAACAGTAACCACCATTCGAAAAAAACAAAAAAAAAGTGCAGATAATCATCATCAGTCTTCCTGCCACCGCAATTCACTTTACAAACCATTTCATCAACTTCCCACAGTTCATCAACTAAAATTCAGCCATCCACTTCCTTCGTCACCACTCCACCTCAACCCACTCTCGAACGCAAATCGCAAAACAATCAAGCCAATTCGAACACGTTCGACCACAATCGATTGCAAAATCCCCTCATCATCATGCACGACCACCAACCCGCCTTCCAATTTGCCAAATTGACCTGAATTTCCCCAATCAAACACCTACACAACCATCGTCACCTCGACACTGAATCGCATTCATCCAGAAAACTGATACCTTCAAATTCAGTAATTCGAACAAGAATTGGGATGAGATTAGAATCTTGTTTTGATTTGGAAATTTTAATTTGGAATTTTCTGTGAAAGTTTGTTCGAGCTTTCAATTTTCTGTTCTTGTTCGAGATTTTGAGTTTTCATTTGTTCGGCTAATTTAAGTTCGCATTCGTTTTATTTGGGGGAGTGTTTGAAACTTTAGTCTGGGCCGGGTCCTAATTGAATTAAAAAAACAACAACAAAGCAACTTTTAAAGTTCACTTGTTTTATCCTGTTTTATCTTCTTTCTTTTGTCTAACTTGTTTTGTTTATCTTGTTTTTTTATTTGTCTTTAAAAAAAAGAGAAAGATTTTAAAATTGGTTTTGTTTTAATTGGGTTTGTTTTAATTTGGTTAAAATAATAATAATAATAATAATAATAATAATAATAATAATAACAAGCTTCAATTGTTTTTGAGTTATTTTTGTTTTAATTTGTTTTGTTTTAATTTGTTTTGTTTTAATTTTATTTAAGTTCCATCCTGGTTTTAAAAAAAATATTGTATATATCTTGTTTTTATTTCAGGTGGCCAAAGCAGATAGGAGAAGTTGCTCGCTTTGCCGAGCTTACAAAAAAAACAACTGCTTGCTTATTTATAATTTTCTTTTTATTTGCCTTGCATTGTATATATGTATTATTATTTTTGTCTTGCATTGTTGTTTGCTTGCATTTAAAAAAACAAAAAAAATCCATTCTAGTTGCATTGTTAATACACGTTTACTTTCTGCTTTGCATTTCATCTTAGAATTTGATTGATAATAACGGGTAGACGTCAATAACACTTAATTGTATATTGACAAGTTGTCTTCTTTGAACAATTTAAATTCTTGGTGTCTAGGCTACAACAGAGCAATAATTATTTATAAATATTACGGTGATTCGTAAATATTATGGTGGTTGTTCCTCTGAAGGTACTTAAACCTTCGGCTGCATTGCTACGGTGATTCATGGTGCACCGATAAATCCTGTCCGTTACCTGGCTGAGAACTATCTTGTTTATCTAAGACAATATGTGAGTATACAATTTTTGGTTAACTTAGGATAAATCATTTGTAATTAACCCTTTCATTCATTTAGTTGCATTAGTTCATGCATATTTTAAAAAAAATACAAAAATCCAAAACTAAAAAAATTGTAAATATTCCTTTTATTTTTCTTTGAAATTTTTAATTCCTTTTCCTTTGAAGTTTCAAAAATCCAAAAAAAATTAGAAAAACAAAAATCCAAAAAAATATATATAACCTATTTAAAACAAAAGCCAAAAAAAAAAATTGAAAATCCAAAATCAAAACAAAAATCAATTTTACATTTTGAAAAATAAATTCTATTTGTAAATATTTTTCTTTGTAAAAAAAAACCAAAAAAAAACATTCTTGAAAATGTCCGAGTCTCCCCACATACATGAGTTTTACAACAGTTGTGAAAATCAATATAATCCATATAATTTCACTTCAAATTCTTATGGATATTTCAACAACAACTATTCTTTAACCGATTTGAATTTTGAACCTCAAAATTTTCAAAATGATGACCAACCTTCAAATCTTGAAAATAGCATTTCATCTTTACTTGAAATCGCTACACAACAAAATCAATGATAAATAAGTTGTGTAATTCATATTTGTGCGATAACTCGATCAAAGTTTTCAAAATAATCAAAATTTTAATTCACTTCAAAATTCAAATGATTTCGAGTTTAACCCATGCCAATTCAATTTCGAGCTTCAAAATGAATTCCAAAGTCAAGACGAAAATGTGAACCAATTTTCAAATAATTTTGGCAATGGGAATAGTTTCAATAATGATACGATTGAAAACTTTGGTTATCAACAAATTCAAAATGAAAGTTTTCAAATTAATAATCGTGAATATGATTTTGTTGACCAAATGGAAAAAGATAACGGGTATTTATTACTTGAAAAATACAAAACTTTTCGTGAATATCATACTCAAATCTCAACCCACGAAGAATCAAATAATAATCCACCGTTTATTGAAATTGGCAATTCTTGTTCTCAACAAGTCCAAATCGAAAATTTTCAAGTTAAATTACAAATTTGACTTTGTTGAGCAAATGAATGAAATTTGCGATGATCACATGAATTTGTTGATTAAAACATTGAAATTTTTTCGTGAGAAACAAAATCAAATTTCAATGTGTGATGAGTCAAACGATAATCCATCTTTTACCCAAATCTATGATTTTCAAATAACAACTTTTGAAATTAATAATGACAATCTTAATCAAGTTGTTGACAATATGGTAATTAAGTTGGATTTCAATTCTTTTGAGGGTGCGAAATTCGATTTAAACTTCGATCTTCCTTTTTCTGAAAATTTGAATACGACAACTTTGAATTTTAAACTCGATTTACACGATGAAGTTTTTGATTATCCAACAAAGGAAGTCGAATTTAACGAATATGAGTTTTATGGACTTTTTGAAAACGAATTGTTGAATTCTGAAGGGAAAAATTTCGATCACCATTTTGATTTTGAAATTGATAATTTTGAAGAAGTTTTCAATGATAAGTTTGAACTTCAAATTGGTGAAAATAAACTTGAATTTCAATCAAGTGTTTTATCAACCCTAAAAATCATCGAAAACAAAACGAATCATTCAATTTTCAATAAAATAACATTCGTTTTTCCAATTCCACATTCGACTTCAAAATCTTTTATGGTTTGGTTTTTCGAGCTTAAGCTGTGCCTCGTATACTTGACGAGACAAATGAATTGGTCTATGGAAGACCCTTTCATTTATTTTTTGACGATATACTTTCTGATCTCGTGTAAATACATTTCATTTTCATGTAAATAATAATAAACGTTCCTTTCACTTGGGTTGACTGTGGGGACACAGTCAAAATCAAGTGTGAGGGGAGACTCATCTTCTTCTTGATTTTTCAGGATTAAGTTTTCATTTTTCTTCCAAAAACTCAAAAAAACAATCCAAAAAAAAAGAAGAATTTTTCCTTTTTTGCGTTTTTAATTTATTTGTAAAGAAACACTATAGGATAAATATATTGTTTTGGTTTATTAAATTGAAATTATTGAAAACTTATTTGTCTTAACAAAAATAAAAATGAAGTTGTATTATAAATAACAATGGTTTAACTAGTATATAGAAAGATTCATACGTGTTAATTATGAAATACATCCTAATTGAGAATCTTTGTTTTAAAAGTGGTGAATTTAAAGTAAAGGATATAACATTTTTTTGTCTTCTAAGTTAAATGGTGCTAAGATGATTTTGCAAAAATCTCTCTCTCTTAAAAAATAATAATAATAATAACATCCAAAGTATTCACTCTCATTTAAAAGTCACGGTTATGCATGGGTGAATTATTTGGAATCTTTGATTATGTGCTTTCATACTCATTTAAAAGTCCTCACCGTTATGCATGTATGTAACACATGTAAGAAAAATAAACTTAATAAAAACCACCTACGGTCGATGGGTGTATGCACGAAAGTGTGTGCACTCGCCATGCTCTGTACTCCCCTCACATGATTCCGAAAGGCACTTCATGGGTGGTATATATGGCCTCAGTTTACCTGAGCTTGGTGTGTAAATTTTCTTGCAAATAATGAGAGAGCAAGAAATTGAAATCCTAGAACTATTTTTACTTATTTGATTTGATTTGTTATTGAAAAGAAATGAAAATACCACTTTGATAAACTTTGATAATCAACTAAGGATCCATTTCATAGTTACACTGTGTTATTAACCAAAACAACGAGTTAAACTATAGTTTATATGTTATGATAACTTCATTTTTATTGGAAATATTGATGAGTAAATGACATAAATTTTCAAGATAATAAACAAAATCTATATTTAACTTAGTTGTGTGAATTTAAAAATAAATCCTTCATTTATAAATATTTCAAAAACTTGCATTATTCTCTTTGTAAATATATCTTACATTTTGTAAATATTTTCATCCTGCATTTGGATTTTGTGGGTAGTATCCGCTGAAAATCCTCACGAGACAACACTCGTCCTACTGGGGACACCCAGAGGTTTAACGACTTGTTGCATATGCTCAATGCAATCGTGCTCTCTACGAAAACGGATCTATCTTAGTTTTTCTTTATTCGAGAACGAATAAAAAGATAAGCGTGGGGGTATTTGATATGCACGTAAATATGCATATTTTTACCAACATATTTAATCTATTTAAATTGAATAAATGATCATATTGGGTATTTTTACTTGTTTAAGCTAAATTCAAATTGTTTTCAAATTATCACATATTCATCTTCATATAGGGGCAAAATGGTCGTTTTTGTGCATATACCAAATTGAGAAAATTTAATTGGAAATTTCTATATTATTTTGTAGGAATTTAAACTCAATTACAAGTGGTTACATGAAGGAATATGCATGTACAAAGAAGATACAAAAGAATGAAGATGGAAATAATTCAAAGTGAAGAACATGGAAGACCCCACCTACCCACTATCTTAATGTACAAATTAAAGGCTAATGCACATGCTAAAATACATTTAAAGCTTCATGTACATTTAAGTGGGGGATTATTAAAGCTAACGATAACTTGGCCACCACACTTCCTCCAAGGGCATTTTGGGTACTTCCCAAAAATATGCATTAGCGTTTCTAACTTGTATAAATACCCCTTATGTTTCATGTAGCCCTCTCCCTCTTCCTTAGTCTCTCTTTAGTTTAGTTTTAGATCAAATAAAAGAAAGCACTCTTCTCTTTTCCATGGCTACTTAGCCATTTTTATTTTCATGTAACTTCCATTTTTTTATCCAAATTCAATACATTTTCGTTTCCTTTTCTTGTTTATTTCCTTTCATTTTGTAGTGTAGATTTACTTTCATGCAAGTAGAATAGTTTTCTCATTTAATTTTGCTCTCCTTTTCTTTTATTATTCTTTCATGTTGCAAGCTACATTTGTTGTTTTGATAACAAATATGAGAGGCTAATCCCTTCAATTTAGGGGTAATGAAGTCTCTAATCATGTAGCTTCAACTTAATTTGATGTTTATGCTATCTTTTTATGCTTAATGAGAATGAATGAAGTGGTTTTATTTGTTGTTTTTGCTTTGAATTTGATAGCCTATATTGTTGACACCAAATAGGTTATGCTTAAACAATCACTAGCACAAATGCCACTTCATCAAAATATGATTATGGCATAAGAAAGTGATTTGAAATTAAAATTTGATGGTCTGTATTTCTAATTAATAGTTAATAGGCCATACTTAAAATAGATTTCATTTTCAACTTTGTTGTCATTTTCATGAGAGTTATTAAGTGATTTAAAGGTTGTGTTATAGTTTGATGGCTTATGTTTAGCTAATTAATAGCACAAATGAGTCATACTTATGATAAACACATCATTTAAATTCACTTATGACCAAAAAAAAGAGATCATAATTTCATAATTTTTTGAACTATATGATCTAGAGAGTGGAATTATCTCTAAATTGTCGTTTAACTCTCATATTTGTATCATTTTTTTTTGCTAGTTTTTTTTAGTCTCTTGCATTTCTAGCTATTCACTCTCGACTTCGGTATAATTTGATTGAATAGAATTTTAAAATCATCAACTCCCTGTGGATCAACCCGTATTCGCCACGTGCTACATTCGTACACCATGCACTTGCGGTTATTTTTAATTTAAATTCGTTCGACGGTTTTCTAAACCGATAGAATTTCCGTCGACGAACAAAAACATTGAGGAGGATCTTAATTAAACCGTTTTAAGGAGTACACTTATCACAACTGCAAGAAGAGAGGCCATATTGCGGAGGATTGTAGAAGCCCAAAGGTCTAGGATTCTGCCTCTCCTATGGTCTAAAATAGTTTATACTATAACTGTCATCAACCAGGGCACTTGATCAAGGATTGCCTGATTATGAGGAAGGGAGAGCTAGCTCGAGTCTACCCAATAAAGATAAGTGTTCAACTTCTCAGGATGTGAATGGCAAGGGAGTTCTGGAAGGTTGTATTTTTATTGAAGATATTTTAGTTAGAGTATTGTTTGATACTGGAGCTTCTCATAGTTTGTTGCTAAGAAAACCGTAGAAGAATTAAAACTTGAACCCAAGTTGGTTGATACCCTTACTTGCGTGACAAATCCTATAGGCAGTACTACTAACCTTTGCATGAATTATGAGAAAGTCCAAATTTCCCACTCTTCCCATAAATTTCCCTTTGACTTATTTGTCCTAGATTTTATTGGGTTTGAGATTTTACTTATTATGGATTGGTTGACTAAGTACAAAGCCATTCTCGATTGTGTTAGTAGGACGATAACCTTATGGATCAGTTTCGGGAAGTTTATCGAAATATCTTGCGAAGATCTTGGCCCAAAAATGGGAAGTTTTCTTTGTGCATTAGACTCATCCCAGGATAGATTAGAAACCATACCCATTGTTAAGGAATTCTCAGACATTTTTGAAGAAGTAAAAAGTTTATCCCTACGTCGGGAAATTGAATTCCATATCGAGTTGATTTCCGATGCAACGCTAATTAAACAATGAGACCTAAGGATGGCTGCAAAGGAGAGAAAGGAGTTAGATAACCAAACCCGGGAGTAATTAAAGAAAGGGTTGATAAGGCCGAGTTGTTCAAGTTAGGGATCGACCGTGGTTTTGTAGTCAAATCAGATGGATCTTTAAGGTTATGCGTAGATTACCGAGAGCTAAATAAAACAAACAATTAAGAATAAATAACCTCTTCCTTGAATAGATGACTTGTTTGATCAACTACATGGTGCTCGGGTATTCTCAAAATTGATCTAGATACAGGATTCTACCAGTTGAGAATCGCAGAAGAATGCATCCATCTAACTGTATTCATAGGTCCAAACACTTTCTTCGAATGGTTTGTTATGCCTTTTGGGCTAACTAATGTAGCCGTTGATTTTATAGACCTTATAAATAGAGTATTTAGAGATATACTCAATAAATTCGTTTTAGTCTTTATTGATGATATCCTTATCAATTATAAGACAGAAGAAGAACACGAGAGACATCTAGAAATTGTGTTGGAGATATTGAGAAATAATGTTCTTAATGCCAAATTCTCAAAATGCCATTTTGGGAGAGGGAGCTAAGACTCCTTGGACATATAGTGTCAAGAGACAGGGATTCAGTAGATCCTGTAAAAATTGTAGCTGTTCTAAACCGGAAGCAACCACAAACTCCTAAAGAAGTTCATAGCTTCTTAGGTTTGGTAGGATATTACAAAAAATATATTCAAGACTTCTCAAAAGATTTCCTATCACTTAACAAAGTTGACCATGAAGGATGCTAAATTTATATGGACTCCAAAATGTGAAGCAACATTCTAAGAACTCAAGAAGATGCTAACAACTGCTCTAATCCTAGCTATCATAAATGGAAATAATGGATTAACTGTTTATATTGATGCTTGGGGCAAATGAGTTGGTGTAGTTCTGATGCATAAAGGGTGGGTGATTGCTTATGTGGGTAGACAGCTGAAGGTTCATGAGAAAGAATTATGTAATGCAAGACTTAGAATTATTAGCCGTAGTGTTCGCATTATAAATATGGAGGCACTATTTGCTGAGTAAGAAGTTTTCATTGTTTGTTTCAATTAAAACTTTGAATTAACCATAGTAAATAAAATTCCTCTTTTAACTATGTGAAAAGTTTGAGCTCTTTACGGATCATAAATATTTAAAGTATATTTTCACTCAGAAGGATTTGAATATGTGGTAACAATGTTGATTGGAATTTCTCGCGTCTTATGACCAAGATATTTTATACACACCCAAGAAAGCAAACGCAGCAGCTAATGCATTAAGTAGGAAATATGCTTCTATTTCTTGTTTGGTAGCAACTCCAAATCTTTGGAAAGAATAGCCAATAAAAAAGATGAAGATAGACAATTTGGAAATCTCATTAAGGCACTTGAAGAAGGAAGAAATTCAAGCTTTGAAATAGATGGCCTCGGAGTGTTACGGTTGAATGGGCAAGTTTGTGTTCCAGATGTGGAAAATCTTAGGCAGGAAGTGTTTACTGAACGTCACAAATCCAAATTTAGCATTCGTTCGAGAGTTAAAAAAATGTACAAAGATATGAAGCACACATTTTGGTGGAAAAGCATGAAAAGGGACATATCCATTTATGTTAGCAGATACGTTAATTGTCAACAAGTTAAGAGCGACCAGTAGAAATTGCTAGGTTACTTCAACCTCTGGAGATTCTAGTATAGAAGTAGGATCAAATATCAATGGATCTCACTAATGGCTTACCTCGAATGAGGAATGAGAACGAAGCATTTTGGTTATTATCGATCGATTAACAAAAAGTGCACACTTCATTCCAGTTAAGCCAACACGGACTGCCGCAACCTTTGTTGATATATATATATATATATATATATATATATATATATATATATGAAGGAGATTGTAAGATTGCATGGAGTTCGAGCAGTATAGTGAGCGATTAGGATCTGATCTTTACTAGTCAGTTTTGGGAAGCATTACAGACAGCTTTAGGAACAAGGCTGAATATAAGCACTGCATATCACTCTCATAAAACCATATATATACTTCTTTACAAAACCATAGAAAAATCATTTCAAAATATTTTATATATAGACCACGGTGCCTGTATAAAATTTTCTATCCTATGGTCAAGTGATACGGATATTTATCATTTCAATCCATTATGTAAAAATAAAATTTACGGTTTTATATCATTTCAAACCGCAATCCCGAATGCAATAAAATACATAACGCTTGCAATTTATGATGATATAAATAAACAACCATTCGTCCATCATAAAATCGTACATCCCTTTATCACAATCATCATCCAATTCACTTTACATCAATATATAATAGGAAATAAATAACAGGTATTTACTGATAGTTTATTATGCAAAATAAATTAACTGATAATTTAACTGGCAGTTTATATGCACAATGAGTTAACTAGAAATTTAACTATCAGTTTATAAGCAATAATAAATTTAACTAGAAATTTAACTTGCAGTTTATATGCAATAATAAACTAAATAACAAGTAAATTAAATGAATGCAAATTAACTAAGATAATGATGAAATATATGCCAAACAGCTATAAATAAATTTCTAAACACATCATAAAACAATTTAACAAACATAAGAAATCTTAGAAGTTGTGAGTGGGTTAAAACACTCACCTTTGGGATTTAAATTGATTTTAAATCCAATTTAAACCCAAAAATTGGACAGTCTCCAAATTAAACCAAACCAGCGTCAAAGCGTTCGGAATTTTATTACGATCCTAACAAAAAAATCTCGTGTAAAACGGAATTCGTATGTAAGAGTTATAGCAATTTAATTGTTTGAAAATAAAATAAATTTCAAAACAAAAGAAACTTGCCTCAATTAAAATTTCCACCTCACGTTCTCTTCACTGTTCACCAGCTTCACATTCACAAACTCGCCCAGTATCTTTTTGAAACCCTAGCACGCACGTTACTTAGAAGCCGCCGCCGAAGCTTACTTAATTCTGACACAAACGAACGTCGCTCGAAGCACCGCCCACCTCGCCGGGACCTCAGCTGCCCCTCGGCCCCTCCCCTGGTCGGCCATGACGACGACGACGAGGGCGAAAAATGCCCAGCCGCCGCTTCAAATTCATGCCCTAGGTCGAAATTTGTCGACGATCAGACCGTCGATTTGCAAGATAAACCGTATAGATGTAATCTCCTCCGTCCCCTCTACACAACCGTACCTTCGATTCGTCGATCAGACGAATTTGATTTCGTCCCGATGGAAGGCCGAGAATAAACGATCAATTTATGAACAACTGGTGATTCGAACAGAAAAACGAATCACGGATCTGTGATGCGTACATCGAGAGCTTCAACATATATTTTTTTCAAATTTTTCTGAGGACTTTGAATTTTGAATTGTAATTGGATCTAGGGTTTGCATTCATTGAGGAAGAGAAGTAGCTGATGAAATTTTACGCGTAGACAAATGATAATAGACAGAGGCTAGGGTTTAGCAGGGTATTTATAGATAAAGTTGAAATAGACAGATGGATCCGAATTATAAACGTGCTAAACGGTAATTGGCCCAAAAAGCTCGTTCTGACTCCGGAACGAAATTGGGTCAACTCATATATCAAAATTGATGTTTAAAAATATTCTGAACGTGATGGAAAAAGTTTCACGTCCAAATTCCATCGTATGAAGAAGTTATGCTGAAATCAATATTTTCAAATTGATTCAATTGATTTCAAGGCGTTTCAAGCCCATACGATCAAACGACAAGTCCGATCGACACGAAACTTGAAATCCTACAATAATTCTCTGTTACAGATCCGATTAAACTTGTTCCGTCGAAATCCGAGTCAGTGGCCAAAATGGCTATTTTTCCATTAATTAAATTAATTGAAATTAATTAATTAAATCAACCTTTAAATTTCAATTTGAAAATTTGCCAAATTTCATCATTTATGATTTCTCAATCATTTATAATGATTAAACAAATTTAAATGTCAACTTAGAGGTGAATAATTCATAAATTTCAATATTAGCCACAATTTCATTATATTATAAATTTAATTTCCAATAATTCAATTAAATTCACCTTTCATTCTATATTTTTAATTTACGTTATCAAAAGGATGAAATTTACATTGGTTCACGATTTTTTATATATTTATATTCTTAAATTTTATCTAAATTTCCATTTATACAATCTTCTAAGTATTTACTTTTTATTGCATTGCAACGTATCCTATTATCGTGTATTAAATTACAATATATTGATAAAATTCTATTTCATCCCTTTATTCAGCCAATAGTCATTATTTCAAATTATTAATTGCAATTAGTTGAGATCTTACCATTGGTTCCATACATTTATTTGCACTGAATTAGTTATTGCATTAATATTCTCAAATTTTCTCTAAATTTCTTATTAACGTAATAGTTATATGTTATATTCCATTTATTTGCAATTAAATTCAATTATCATAAATTAAATATATTGACAAACTTTATTCTCATTATTTCTCTAATTATATTAATGTAACATTAAATACAGATTTATCTCAATTGGTTACCCATTTTAAATTTAACAGACTAGATAAATGATTAACTTAAAACAGCCGTTATCATAACCTTTAAATTACACATATGAATCCACTATTCACAACAAATGTTACGGTTCTTATATAATATTGATTTTATTCAATTTATTACGTATTTCTTCCTTAGTTAATAACCTTCCTATTTTCATTTATTATATCTTAGCAAATTATATCCATTAATTACGATTAACTATTCTAAATAAATTTATTCACTCGGTTTCACGCCTTTTTATTTCATCAATTACTGCCTTATTGATAAATTTTCATTTCTATTCAATTCATATGCACAATTCCGTTATTTAATCGTCATTTACGTACCTTTATTTATCTTAATATTTACAAAATAAATAAATTACCTTTAATGAAATTTATCCCCCAATTTATTGAATGCAATCAACTTTGATCTTACAACTGTTTCAATTAATTATTTATTGACCTGCATATACTTTATTACCTAAATTTCCATTAACAAAACGTTAACTTTATATTTATTACGATTGATTATTCAATGGTTACTTTTATATACTCCTTTTCTATTTTAAACCAAATGTAACAAATTTCACCATTCATTATTATACTAATGAATTCCATTCTACTTAATATTTCACAAATTCAACATTTCTATTGGTTTCTTATATTAAACTTATAACCACGTAACATTATTTCAATTTATTGCCATATAAATATTAAATTGTTAACATTTAAGTACAATTGCTTCATCTAATTTCTACATTCGCTCCAATATAAACTTTAAGCCTTTTATTTCTTTCTAAATTAAATTAGAAATCCTATTACATAAACTCATTTAAAATCATAGAATTTTACGGGTCGTTACAGCTGGTTTCCAACCTGACTCGGGTGTTACTTTATTGTAATGCTCGGGTCAGACTGAGTATTATAGTTTCAGGTTAGGACGCTTTTGAAGCTCAGGAGGCAAGTTGTATGGCAGAGACGTATTGCACGTATTTGATTATATTCCGCTGTGTAGTGTAGGCTATATATTCAGCATTTCAGGACAAATTACTGTAACTGTCTAGATTTATATGTTGATGATTGCACTTTGATAATTTGTATGGATAATAACTGATATAGATTCTTTTGTGTAAAAGATGTTATTGTATATTATATTTTTTTCGCTGCGATTGTGAGATTCTGTGTTATGGTTATTTCTGTTTCTTCTTCTATCTCTTTTCTTCTTAAACCCTAACAACCTGGTATTTCCGGCACTCAATTGCTCGGCGCTCTATATAATCAACATATTAGTGTTGATTTTCAGGATCGAAAATAGCCTGGTCGTTACAGATGCTATAGTGTTTAAATAGCATACATAGTCATTCTGGACCAAATTGGATATACAACCCACAATAAAGCCAAAGAACTATATCAAAGGCCATGAAACCTAAGCCAACATCTCTATTTTTAGTTATCTTTCCTAATCCTGAAACTACTTAATTATCTGCTAATGGTGATTATAAAATTTATAAAAAAATTGATCCAAAATTCAAAGTGTTCAAACCATATCGAGTTATATGTTGTTTCAAAGCTCTCAACGAGATGAATAAATGGAAAGTGCCTATTTGTCAAGATGGTGCTCAAATATGACAAAATTTCCAATCAAAGGTGGGGAACACAGAGCATTCTTAGCTGTTAATGGTGACCAATGGTGAAAATTTGATGATTAGGGAAAAGGAGGATGCTAGGTTGTAGAGAACAAATGTTCTAACCTCCATATTATTCATATACGAACACCGATTCATGGGTAGTTTTTTCCACTAGAATCGTAGTAGAATTCTAGACAATTTGGCATTGAGATTGTTGAGTATGGAGACTATTTCCGAAAGTGCATTGGCGTGGTAATTTTAAAATTAACTAAATCTTAAAATATTAAATACATATTCCTTAGTGAAAAATTATAGTTATTGATATGTGTTGTGATATATTGTTGGTTTTTTGAATGGTGTGGATATTTGGTATGTTGTGACTTAGACCAATTGTTGTTTTATTGGATTTGTAATTGTAAATAACTGTGGATTAAGAAATGAATGTAATTAATTAAAATAAAATAGGTGAAATTGTGTAGTAAAGGGAAAATTAGAAAAACAAAATAAATAATGAACGTTACTATTTATAAATTTTGGATGGTGCTTGTAAATAACAGCGGTTTAATTAATTAAGATAAGATTAATGAAATAATAAGGTTATTATTTATGAATTTCTTAGTGAAAGTGTATATTTTAAACTGAAATTATTATTATTATTTATTATTTAACAATGTTATTATTGGTTGATTTGAATTAGCACCTATGCTCTTTAATAACGAGGAAATCACATTTTCATGTATGTGTGATATATTGCCTTTATTAGTACGTATGCATTGTTAACTATGGTTTGTGTTACTAATATATTGGTTTAGTACACATTTAACTAGCCTATACTTACATTGATGGTGTATTACTAACATTTGATAATTAGTAATGTGAGTATAAATGTTGTGAGTAGCTTATTTGATGTTTGAGGTTGACAATATGTGTTGTCAAATGTTTGTAATGTTTAACGGCTAAGTGTGCTATTATTTTTATTACTCCATATTTATGATGATTGGTTGGAATGATTTAGCAAAAATAGAGTTTCCTGCTTCCATTGGTTATAGTGGTAGCATCGATGTTTTGGATGTTATGTGCTAACAAGTATTTGGATGCAAGAGAACAGCAAAATATAGTGTGCGCTTGATTTTCCAAAAGCGGTACATAAGTTGTCTTTTCATATGCAAAAACTATCGAGCCTATGGACGTAGTGTATAGGGATAGGTGTCGTCCAAAAATTGTTGAAACATTTTCCTTTTTATTATGTATTTATTTTTACAATTGGGAAGTTATAGGTAGGAGCAGAAGAGGAAATAAAAAGGTGGATGCGGACTATATCGTGGATAGCTTATTTGGTATATTCTTTTGTACCTTTGTTATATTGTACGTAAGTTAGTGATAATTGATGTAATGGAATGGGATTGATGTGATAAATGTTGTGAAATAACTGTATTATTGAGTTAGTGCTAATTTATTCTGATGATTGATTCCGCCGCGAGATTTTTATTTTTATTTTCATAGTTTTGAAACTTAAATTATAAAATAAATGATCTACTGCTTTCAATATCAGAAATTAGTTGCATCATATTTTGTAGCAATTGTAACCGATTTTGAATATTGAAATTAGTAGGGCATCACACTTGGTATTAGAGCTCAGGTTTAGCAACTTCCTGATCCTTAGATAGACTTACCATTTAGGATAGGTTAATTTACACTTTTGGTTGGGTTAAAAATCTTCTTATTGATGGTTGTATGTTTCATGTGTATGGGTTGTGTATGTAACAACAATTACCTCATCATAAGACAATAGTTATTTATAGTAACCTTTGGGTGGGAAATACATATAATAGAAGTAGGGTAGGATGATCACTTATAAGAGACAATAAGATTTAACGTTAATAATTGGCCTTTTTTATGGGATTTCGACTTGAAAATTTATATTACAAATATATATTCTGGATTTTGAAAGGTATTTAACTTAAGAAGGGAAAATTTATGTTTTGAACTTAAAGTGATTTGCTAAAATTAATAAAAAAGTTAAAATAAAATGTTTTTAATTTGAGGATAATTTGTTCCAGCGGTATTTTGTGAAAAAAACTGTTTTAATATATATAGAAAATACGTTTAAGAGGCTATTTTAGTAGGGAATGTTTAAAAGTATTTTTGTTAGGAATGTTTTGAAAAAAATATCTTTTTGAGTAAAGAGTGAGAGGAACTTTTGTCGAGGGAAAAGTGTTTTGCTCGAAAGAGCATCCTTGAAATTTGAAAAGCTTTTATATGGAACCTAATTTTAGTTTTAAGAAGTTTTATGTCAAGAACACTTTTTAATAAATGGTGTTTGAAGAGAAAACATTTTGACAAATGATTTTGATTGGGAGAGTGCCCAAACTTTAAATGAAAGTTTTACTGGGGATATGTGTGAAAAATATTTTTCTTCTCGAAAAAAGGATTATGTAGTAAGATATATGGTTAAATATTTTGGGAAAATATTCTAGCGAAATACTTTACAAGGTGATAATAATTTGATTCAAAAGTGAATTTAGAAAAGAATAGAAGTAAAATATTAGGTTTGAATAAAATTATGAAAGAGTATTTTATTTGAAAAACTATATTGGAAGATAGTAAAACTAGATAGATTGTTACAGGATTTAGGATGATTGGTTATATAAGCCTTAGTTTGTCTAAAACCCAATATTAGAATGTAAATTATATCTAGTTTATCCTATTGTGTTGTAGAAATGTCTAGTTATTCCTTTTAAGAGAAAGGGTAGTGATATAAGACTATGATTACCCATTTTGACGTATGGGACAGAGATATTTTACTTTGGTAGTTCTTGTTCACTTTGGTTGAATTGGTTATGTTGTTATATTGCTTGTTAAGATTAGTTTTATTAATTTGAGTATTTCATCTAACTTCATTTGTTTTGTGGTCTATAGCATGTTTGTTTGAATTAAATTATTTCATTTGTATTGTGTTATCATTGTTTATTTGTTTAATAGTGGTTGCTCGTTAGTTTATATTACACATTCTTGAGTTGATACTTTTAGCTTTCATTCTATTTTTTATTGATCGTTTGTTTTTCTTCGGTCTGCGTAATTGTTAGTTGTTTGTTGTTTGCCTTATTGTGATTATTTACATTGTATGTTAGGATATAATGACTATTACTGTTAATAATCTAATGAGAAGGTAGTTACCTAAAGATAATGTTTTTGGGGATGTGAATTGTATAAATTATTGAAGTGATAAGGGATGTATTTAGATCAGTCAAAAGTGGATGACGTGGGATTTTCTCTATTTGACTTCAGGCCATGCATACGAAAAATGGTGGTTTTCTTCGGATCAGGTGTAAGGAAATCCTAGGAGCTAAGTGAAGTGTTCTTAATGTTGGCGAATCGATAATGCAAGGCGTTTGATCAGGAACTTCTAGTGGGAAGTGCAAGCATGTGGCTAGGGTAGTCCAAAGAGGCACATTCGACAAGGTGGAGAAATATGATAGGCATGGGATGTCTTAAATCAAATCATATGCCAAATAGATCATGGATAACTTAGGAGGTGATAGGTGTTTCGTGGGGTTAGGGTATGTGAGGATGCTCATCTATATACATTGGACCATGGGATGGTCTGTTCTGCCCTAGAAGGGCAGTACTTATGGGATAGGTATTTGATAGAACACTGACTTCGTTTGTGATATGGGGTGTGGCTGGCTTAGGAGGTAATAATGTGTTAACATGTATCTAAGGAATCTTGGTGGTGATTGTGGCAAAGAAATGATTCAGTAATGATCATGGTGACGTAAGACTTTAGGAAAATCATGGTGAAGCGGGACTTCAGTAATGATCATGGTGATGCAAGACTTGGAGAAAGTCATAGGAAAGCAAGGCTTCGTTAATGATCATGGTGATGCAAGACTTTGGTAAAGTCATAATTAGTGGGACTTTTGTAATGATCATGGTGATACATGACTTTGGGAATGTTATAGTGAGCTGAGCCTATGATCTTGGTGAAGCAAGACTTTGGGAAAGTCATAGTGAAGCGGGGCTTCTATAATGATGGTGATAACGCAAGACTTTGGAAAAGTCGCAGTGACGTATGGCTTTTGTAATGGTGGTGATGACATGATAATTTAGGAAAGTCACTGTGACACGAGATCTTAGTGATGGTTATGGCAAGGCGGAACCTTGGTAATGGAAAATATGATGTAAAGACTTGGCAATGGTCTAATTTGCCTTAGTGATGATGAGAAGTGCTCGGTATAAGACCTTTATGATGCTCTTGTTCTCCTTGGTAATGTTTTATATTTCCTGACTATATGAGAAGGGCCGGGAAATCGAGGATTGATTCAAGTGCAACATTATTTTTAGAATGCAGCCATAAGTGGGTACATATGTTATTTTGGAAAGTGTGGGTATGAGATGGTACACCTATTATTATACAGATGAGGCTATGAGAAAGTTCATCGAAAGTTTAGAAGATATACATATTATGGTGGAAGGATAGTCAGCGTAGGGATTAACACACATCTGTTATTTGTTTGTGTGATATTGATAATTACCATTTTTGGGTGGATGAATGCCTTACATTGATCAGCTATGTTAATTATCTGTGACGACCCGGTATTTTAACAGTATTATTTTAATACATATTTAATCTAATTTAAATAAAAGGTAAACTTATCATTTTAAAAGAAATGTGACTTTTGGAAATAATTGCCATTTATGTGTATTTTGAAAAGGAATTTGATTTTTAACTTAAATTAAAGTCTCTTAAGAATATTTATAATAAAATTTATCTTATATAATCGAATTAAAATGATTTGTCTTGTTAACATTTAGTATAAAAGAATTGTATAGTTAATATAAAATATATCTTACAACTATTTAAACTTATAAAAAAATATGGCTATTAGTGTAACTATAAATAAATAAATAAGAACAAAGTATAGAATGAAACAAGACCAAAGAGAAGTAAATCAAACAAATATTATTCAAACTAGAAATTAATAAATACAAACATTTGCTGTACATTTGAAAGTTAGAAGTTGATAACATAAATCTTCTTACTCAAGCCATATATTTAATTACAAAGTGTACTTTTATATATAAATATCTTTATACAGCAAATTGTAATAAATATATGTAAACATATGAGGAAAGCATGCATTTAATTGCCGTCATCTCAGCCTAAAATAGGTCAATTCAAAATATTAGAAAATCTGATTAAAGCTTAACAAAGAAGCTGAACCAGATGGCACCTTCCTTATTACATCCTGTTACCTAGTATCTTCTATATATGTATGCATTTCCTATTTGAGTTCGGTCAGTAATAATTTAGAAACCAGAGAATAAGGAAACAAACATCTTCTTTTTTTTTTAAAGTTTAAACTCAAGTTCAAAACAAAACAAACAAGAACATAAAAGATTCCAGGGCAGTTTCAACTACAAGTTTTCAAAACAGCAGGGTGTTGTTTGCTCAGCAAGCTTGTAGGTGAGTTGACCCATTTATTTCAGGATCTAAGAATAATCTAAAATCTGTGAATATGATTCAGGAATAACATTGGGTTTTGCTTATATATTTTATTCAGGTGTAACTCTGTATATAACTACATGTTTGTGTTGTGTGTGTTTTCTTTTCTGATACAGTTACGCGGGGGGGGGGGGGGGGGGGGGGAATACAAATAATACCAAGAAAATTCAAAACATCTCCATTTAATTACTAATAGACTTATAGTTAAAACAAAACGAGTTCGTTTATACCTGAAGTAAGATCTTAAAATAGTTTTAAGTAGGGTAGGGATATATGGCATCTGGAAAAGTTGTTTTTACAGGGAAATTTTAAACATAGGTAGAATTCGAATATCATGAATTGTTAATTCAATTACATACCTTGAATCAACATATGAAAATAGGATTTTTAAAACTTAGATGAAGATTTTTAGTTGAGTAAGCTAAGTGCAGTTGATAGTTAGTCGGAAAATGCATTTTTATCAATTTTTAGTAATCGAACTAATCTTGGATGTTGAATTTCCAATCGAAGCTAGGTTGGTGATTAATGATGTTTGGAAAATTGTTAAATAAATTTTCTACTGAAGGAGATGATGGATTGAGGAAAATCTAGGGTTTTTGGAAGTATTTCGGTCACGGCTAATGGCGAGGTGTTTTCGTCCCAATTATTGCATCGAATTGATCACAAGGCTAGTAATCGCGGCGTGGAGGTATGGTGCTTCTCTGGAAGGATGGCCAGAGTTTCCAGCTGTCGTAGTCGTCGTAGCGATATGGTTTTGTCAGTTTGGTTGTAGTCTCTGTTGTCATCAGATTGTTCGATTTCGGTTGGTTGATGTTTGCATCTATCTGGGGGTTCTTACATGAAGACGAGATGACCGTCGACTTGGAGGCGTCGTTTGCAGGGTGACAGTGAAGACCGGACCACCGTACACGTGCACTGTGCACGTCAGAATGTCAGGCGTTGATTGTTGTTTGAGAAGAAACCTCGTCTCGGGACGTACTCGCGTGATTCGTGGTGCTGACTCGAAGCAGTGGAGATGAGGAGTAGCGCGTGTGTTGACTCGTGAATTCTGGTGTAAACTTCGGATTATACTCGAGTTCGAATGAGTAGCCTGATGAGTGAATTTATATCTTAGGCAAAACTTAAACTTCGGAGAAAAGAAAAAAAGAAAGAGAGGAAGTTGAGTAAGCTTGGGTTCAACAGCTTTAACACTATAAAATTTATAAGTGTTTAGCAGTTTTAAAAAAAAAACTTAATATAGGTTTAATTACCTTAATTAATGCTTAACGATGTTTTACCACTTATTATTTTAATTTAGTAATTAATTTAAATTGATTATAAATAAATTAATATTAAGCTGTGTAGTTGATAATAAATCGATTTCCAAAGTTAAAGAACATTCTTTTAATGCTTATTACGTAAATAGTAAGTAATTAATTAATTAATTTTAAAAAAGGGATAATTACTTTATAATTGTAATTAGGGATTAGTTAATTAGTGATTAATTGATAAATAAATTTGTAATTATCTACTTAATTTAATTTATGAATGGTTAATAGGTAAGTAGTTAAGTAATTTAATTAACCAATGATTAATGTTTAATTAATTGGTAACTAAGGAATACTTAATTTGTAATTAAGTTGTATAACCAATAATTAAGGTTTGTCAAGTTAATGGTTAAGAAATAATTAATCTGCAATTAAGGTTTATTAACTGGGTTTAAGAGTAATTAAGGGATGGATTACCTGGTTGAAATTAATCTGTTGATTAATTAAAGGGAATCTCTTGTAGATTAATGAAATATAAATACTTGATGAGAATTAGTGAAGACATTCACAATTAAAGGATGTAATAAACTAAAAAGGAAGTAGTTAATGGGAAGTAATTTAAGGATAATTACTTAGTAGAAGAAATTAAGGATAAATCACTTGGGGTAATTACTGTTTATGGGAATTGGGGTTGATTAAGGGATGCAATTAATTAAGTTTAATTGATTAATGGAGGATAAGCATTCATGGAGTTTGGTTAAGTATAATTACTTATTGAAAGTAATTAGATAATAATGATAATTTTAATGTAATTAAAGAGTAATTTAACAAGGAGGATTAACTAAGATGAATGATTATGGGATGGAAAATCAATTGGGATGTAATTCAATTAATAAGAAGATGATTGATTTTCTTGTTTATGTATGATTAAATGATAATGTGGTTATCTGTCAATGATAAATTGCTAAGTAAAAGGGGTGACATCTTTTATTTAAAAATAAATTGCATTCCCTTAAATGACATGGGTTAAGATGAATTGAATTCGAAGAGACCGGAGTCGGGTATTGGTTAACACCCGACACCACTTCGATTCATTATGAACTGATATTGAATCAATAGGCTGAAATAAAATGATTTAAGTGAATTGGACTATATAATCCAAGTTCTGTCACTTAGAAATTGACGTGTGAAACGATTTGTGAAGTGAAAATTGATATAAGTTACCCGGGTTTATATGAGTTAGATACTTTTGTATTTCATGTTAGATGGGTTTACTCACGCTGGTTTCTAGCCTGACCCGGGTGTTACTTTGATGTAATGCTCGGGTCAGACCGAGTATTATAGATTTTTAGGTTAGGACGTTCAGGAGCTCAGGAGGCGAGCTGGTGGCAATATCGCATGGAGTTTATCCGTTGTATTTATATTATTGTTTATCTGAGTTATGATAATTGTATATATATTCAGTGACCTTATATATGTAAAACTCTGATGTACTAAAATGTAACCGATAGATATAGATTCTTTTGTAAACTGTTATTATTTATTATTATATTTTATCCGCTGCGAATGTGAGATGTTTGGTGTGTCTGTTCTTCTTCTTCTATCTCTTTCTTCTTTTTCATAACAATCTGGAATTTTCGGGTTCGAAAATTTCGGGTCATTACATTTGGTATCAGAGCCGAAAAGTTAAACGAGAACCTTGGCTCTGGTGGGGATTACTCATTAAATAGAGTTCGTAGAACTCTAGAATGAGTTGAGTGTGTTTATATATGAGCGCGTACTTGTTATTTTCTTATGTAAAGGTTTTAAATGGTTTTATATAAAAGTATATTTTGATATATAAAGCAATATTCTCTTCTAATGAAATATTTAGGTGATTGGTTGTTAAATTATTGGAATTAAGTTACGAAGTAATATAAGATACAACCAAATTAAAATTAAATTAATTAAAAGTGAAATTTTTTGGAATTAGAACTCAGAAATTAGAATTGTTTGAAACTTTACATAAACAAAGTTAATTTGGTTTAAAAAGGTCAAACCAATCCTTGAGAATTTAACTCGAATTTATATAATTCGAGATGATTTAAATTTGAAGTTGGAATTGAATTCATTCAAATTGAACCCGATTTGAATTAATTGAATTTGGGATTGAAGATGTATAAGTTCAAAAATTTAAATGGAAGATTTGGATAGAATTGTAATGATTGAAATTGAAGTGGATTCAATTGAATGGATATTAGTCCAAAGTAATTAGAATAACTTTGGAATTGCAATTAAAGTGGAATTGGTTTAAAATCAAAAAGGAATTTGAAATATAAATTGTAAATGTAAATTATAAATTGAAATAAACTTCATAAATAAATGAGATTATAATTTGGAATAGAATTCCAGAGAATATTTAAAAATAAAGTAAGATGTAAATTCCAGAGTAATGTTTAAATATTAATTGGATGGATTGGAAATTTGGAATTTTTTGGGAAAATTTAAAATTCCTTAGGATTTGGAAGTGGTTTCCAAAGGTTTTGGGAAAAAAATAATAGTATTATTTCAAAAATATTTTGTGTTGAATTTGAAATCTGGGAGATTTGAAATAAAAAAAATTTGGAAATGTTTTTAAAGAGATAAAAGCATTGAACTCTTTTGGTCACTGGAAAATAACGTTGATGATGACTACAGCATTATCGAAGTTTATTTTCGAGTTTCTAGAAGAGAAATTGCTACCAAATTATTTTAAATTGGAATTGTTTGTGAACTAGGTTTGGTTTTGAAATTCAAAAGGGATACTTGAATTTGCCAAAGAATTTTGGATATAGTTGAATTCTAAGGTGATATTGAAATTTTGGAAATTTTTTTAAACTCTGGAACCTTGATTAAATGTTTATGGAATAATAAAAATATATTGACTATATAAAATGTATAATTCCGAGTTAAAAGCAAAATGTGAATGTAATTGATTTTGAATAGTAATTGTAAAATTGAAATTATAATTAAAGTTATACAAGTTTAAAGATCAAATAGAATTTAATTTGAATTGGAAAAGAAATCATGATTGATTCAACTTGAATTGGAGTTAAATCAATTTCAATGGAAATTGAAGATTATTTAAATTGAATTGTTGGGAAAGTGAACAGTTTTGACTCTGGGCTATTTCAATATAAATTGTCTTAATATTAACTTATTTTTCTAAGCTATTAAATATATACAACCTTTCTTTCTTAAAGCCAAGTTATTTTATACTTATTTTACAATTACTTTGGAACAATTTAACATTTTTTCAACTATTTTCTAAACTTATTACAATATTTTAACCATGTTACAAATTAATTACTAATTTACAACTATTTTGCAATTATTAAGATTTCTATAACTATTTAACTATTTTCCAACTATTTTATAATTAGTTAACTATTTTACAATTATTTTGCAAACTAATAATTATTTTTCAACTACTTACCTATTTTTAAATTTTTCAAGCTATTTTTCTAAATTGGTCGGAGTTCAAACTGTTATTGATTAAGAACCCAACTGAGATAAGGATTGAAGTAATAATCCAAATGGGGATTAATGTAAAGGTGAATAAGGAATATGAAATGGTTCTTTTGAACTGAAAGAATATTTTGAGAAATATGAAATGAATAATATGGTTTTTGAGAGTGTTTGGAGTATAAAAGGTGTTCTATACAAGAAGGTAAGGATCCAAAGTTTTAAAAATTTATATATATATATATATATATATATCTGAATATATATAAAGGATCTTATGAGGATTTTGAGAAAGGCTTTTGATTTTTGGAAAAAATCAATATTGAGTTTTGGAAAGCCTATTTTGAGAATTATCGATTTTGGGATAATCGATTTTGTGTAAAGGAGCTTTGTATAATATCATACTAGGTGTATGATTTGAAGATACTATATATGTATGTATAAAATGTTTTGATGATGACTCTGGGGAAAAAGGCGCTCCCTTGAAATGAACTTCTCAGGAGTGCCACCGGATGGTGCTGCCTTGAGCCCAAGGGGGGTTCTAAAGTTGATCCTGTGAGGAGTCCGGACAAAACTAGTTCCTGAGGATTTTGAGTAGTGTATACCATAGCGGAAGTCGTGTGTGCCGCTGAGAGCCAACAGTCTGTGTTTGATTTTATATCGGCAGACTGCGACCTATGGTATAAATAGCGAAAGTCGTGTGGGCCGCTGAGAGCCAACAATCTGCGTTTGAGTTTATCTCGGCAGACTGCGACCTATGTAGGAGTGGAGAGGTTTCATTTCGATAGCGAGATCAGAGGCCGATGAGAGCCTGCAGTTACATGGACTTTTGCTGTGACGGCAACGTAACCCTGGATGTAACTGTGATCTGTTGTGTGGGTTCCATGGCGTAATCGAGAGGCCGCGGAGAGCCTGCAGTTACGTGGACTTTTGTTGTGACTGCAACGTAACCCTGGGATGTAACTGTGACCATGGATGGGGGTGATGATTTTCAGAGCATTGTCACCAAAGATATTTCCTCTATTTTCAAAAACTGTTTTCTATATTTTTAATAAAAATATTTTTCAAATGTTTTCACTGGGTGTTGAAGACGAGTTTACCAAGTACTTATAGATTTTCAGTCCTACGCCTGATCAACGTAAGACTGAATTTCTGTGAGAACAAGGATGGACTGGTTGGGACATCGAGTTATTAAAAAGTAATTTTATAAAGAGTTATTTTAATAGTATTATGTGACTTTAAAAGCTTTTCTAAAATTTTGAAATAAAGGTGTTGGGATTTTGGAAAATCAAAGGAAATCCAAACTGAAATTATAAAGTTAAAACTCGGGAAAATTTAATAAAGTGATTCTTTATAATTAAAGGAAAATCGAATATTAAATTAAAAGTGAAAGTAAACCAATCAGCTAAGTAAATTATTTAATAGTGTATGTTAAAAAAAAAATTTGGTAAACAAATGGATTGTAAATTAATAATATTTGGTAATGAATTTGAATTGTAAATAGAATTCGACTTGGATTTGATAATGAATTAAATAAGAAGAGATGTTGTAAAATAAAAATAAAATAGAGTTGGATTGAAAATGTGATGATTTGAACTACAAATAAAATTCAAGGGTGATTTGAATAATGTTTAATGAAATTTGCAAGAAAATTGGATATAAGAATGTGATTATAATAGCAATGTTTTGAGTTGCAAAACAAAACCCAAGTGAATAGAAATAAATTGAGGGTGGCCTTGTATTAATAAAATAAATTCCATAACGAATTAAGTAAGCAAATTAAAACTTTAAAACGGGTTAATGGAATTAAATAATAAATGGATGAAGCCTGATTAAATAAAAAATAAATCAAAGTTTTAGTTGATATTGAGTTATTAGGATGGAAGGTATTAAATAAAAGGTTTGGGTTAAATTTATTTTTGGAAAATGGATATTTTTTATAAGCATTTTAATAAATCTGGCTTCGTTCCTTTTCGAGGACGAAAAGATTCAAAGGGGGGAGGAATGTGACGACCCGGTATTTTAACAGTATTATTTTAATACATATTTAATCTAATTTAAATAAAAGGTAAACTTATCATTTTAAAAGAAATGTGACTTTTGGAAATAATTGCCATTTATGTGTATTTTGAAAAGGAATTTGATTTTTAACTTAAATTAAAGTCTCTTAAGAATATTTATAATAAAATTTATCTTATATAATCGAATTAAAATGATTTGTCTTGTTAACATTTAGTATAAAAGAATTGTATAATTAATATAAAATATATCTTACAACTATTTAAACTTATAAAAAAAATATGGCTATTAGTGTAACTATAAATAAATAAATAAGCACAAAGTATAGAATGAAACAAGACCAAAGAGAAGTAAATCAAACAAATATTATTCAAACTAGAAATTAATAAATACAGACATTTGCTGTACATTTGAAAGTTAGAAGTTGATAACATAAATCTTCTTACTCAAGCCATATATTTAATTACAAAGTGTACTTTTATATACAAATATCTTTATACAGCAAATTGTAATAAATATATGTAAACATACGAGGAAAGCATGCATTTAATTGCCATCATCTCAGCCTAAAATAGGTCAATTCAAAATATTAGAAAATCTGATTAAAGCTTAACAAAGAAGTTGAACCAGATGGCACCTTCCTTATTACATCCTGTTACCTGGTATCTTCTATATATGTATGCATTTCCTATTTGAGTTCAGTCAGTAACAATTTAGAAACCAGAGAATAAGAAAACAAACATCTTCTTTTTTTTAAAAAAAAAAGTTTAAACTCAAGTTCAAAACAAAACAAACAAGAACAGAAAAGATTCCAGGGCAGTTTCAACTACAAGTTTTCAAAACAACAGAGTGTTGTTTGCTCAACAAGCTTGTAGGTGAGTTGACCATTTATTTCAGGATCTAAGAATAATCTAAAATCTGTGAATATGATTCAGGAATAACATTGGGTTTTGCTTATATATTTTATTCAGGTGTAACTCTGTATATAACTACATGTTTGTGTTGTGTGTGTTTTCTTTTTTGATACAGTTACAGGGGGGAAATACAAATAATACCAAGAAAATTCAAAACATCTCCATTTAATTACTAATAGACTTATAGTTAAAACAAAACGAGTTCGTTTATACCTGAAGTAAGATCTTAAAATAGTTTTAAGTAGGGTAGGGATATATGGCATCTGGAAAAGTTGTTTTTACAGGGAAATTTTAAACATAGGCAGAATTCGAATACCATGAATTGTTAATTCAATTACATACCTTGAATCAACATATGAAAATAGGATTTTTAAAACTTAGATGAAGATTTTTAGTTGAGTAAGCTAAGAGCAGTTGATAGTTAGTCAGAAAATGCATTCTTATCAATTTTTAGTAATCGAACTAATCTTGGATGTTGAATTTCCAATCGAAGCTAGCTTGGTGATTAATGATGTTTGGAAAATTGTTAAATAAATTTTCTACTGAAGGAGATGATGGATTGAGGCAAATCTAGGGTTTTTGGAAGTATTTCGGTCACGGCTAATGGCGAGGTGTTTTCGTCCCAATTATTGCATCGAGTTGATCACAAGGCTAGGAATCGGGGCGTGGAGGTATGGTGCTTCTCTGGAAGGATGGCCAGAGTTTCCAGCTGCCGTGGTCATCGTAGCGATATGGTTTTGTCGGTTTGGTTGTAGTCTCTGTTGTCATCAGATTGTTCGATTTCGGTTGGTTGATGTTTGCATCTATCTGGGGGTTCTTACGTGAAGACGAGATGACCGTCGACTTGGAGGCGTCGTTGGCAGGGTAACAGTGAAGACCGGACCACCGCACACGTGCACTGTGCACGTCAGAATGTCAGGCGTTGATTGTTGTTTGAGAAGAAACCTCGTCTCGAGACGTACTCGCGTGATTCGTGGTGCTGACTCGAAGCATTGGAGATGAGGAGTAGTGCGTGTGTTGACTCGTGAATTCTGGTGTCAACTTCGGATTATACTCGAGTTCGAATGAGTAGCCTGATGAGTGAATTTATATCTTAGGCAAAACTTAAACTTCAAAGAAAAGAAAAAAAGAAAGAGAGGAAGTTGAGTAAGCTTGGGTTCAACAGCTTTAACACTATAAAATTTATAAGTGTTTAGCAGTTTAAAAAAAAAAACTTAATATAGGTTTAATTACCTTAATTAATGCTTAACGATGTTTTACCACTTATTATTTTAATTTAGTAATTAATTTAAGTTGAGTATAAATAAATTAATATTAAGCTGTGTAGTTGATAATAAATTGATTTCCAAAGTTAAAGAACATTCTTTTAATGCTTATTATGTAAATAGTAATTAATTAATTAATTAATTAATTTTAAAAAAAGGGATAATTACTTTATAATTGTAATTAGGGATTAGTTAATTAGTGAATAATTGATAAATAAATTTGTAATTATGTACTTAATTTAATTTATGAATGGTTAATAGATAAGTAGTTAAGTAATTTAATTAACCAATGATTAATGTTTAATTAATTGGTAATTGAGAAATACTTAATTTGTAATTAAGTTGTGTAATCAATAATTAAGGTTTGTCAAGTTAATGGTTAAGAAATAATTAATCTGCAATTAAGGTTTATTAACTGGGTTTAAGGGTAATTAAGTAATGGATTACCTGGTTGAAATTAATCTGTTGATTAATTAAAGGGAATCTCTTGCAGATTAATGAAATATAAATACTTGATGAGAATTAGTGAAGACATTCACAATTACAGGATGTAATAAACTAAAAAGGAAGTAGTTAATGGGAAGTAATTTAAGGATAATTACTTAGTAGAAGTAATTAAGGATAAATCACTTGGGGTAATTACTGTTTATGGGAATTGGGGTTGATTAAGGGATGCAATTAATTAAGTTTAATTGATTAATGGAGGATAAGCATTCATGGAGTTTGGTTAAGTATAATTACTTATTGAAAGTAATTAGATAATAATGATAATTTTAATGTAATTAAAGAGTAATTTAACAAGGAGGATTAACTAAGATGAATGATTATGGGATGGTGAATCAATTGGGCTGTAATTCAATTAATAAGAAGATGATTGATTTTCTTGTTTATGTATGATTAAGTGATAATGTGGTTATCTGTCAATGATAAATTGCTAAGTGAAAGGGGTGACATCTTTTATTTAAAAATAAATTGCATTCCCTTAAATGACATGGGTTAAGATGACTTGAATTCGAAGAGACCGGAGTCGGGTATTGGTTAACACCCGACACCACTTCGATTCATTATAAATTGATATTGAATCAATAGGCTGAAATGAAATGATTTAAGTGAATTGGACTATATAATCCAAGTTCTGGCACTTAGAAATTGATGTGTGAAACGACTTGTGAAGTGAAAATTGATATAAGTTACCCGGGTTTATATGAGTTAGATACTTTTGTATTCCATGTTAGATGGTTTACTCACGCTGGTTTCTAGCCTGACCCGGGTGTTACTTTGATGTAATGCTCGGGTCAGACCGAGTATTACAGATTTTTAGGTTAGGACGTTCAGGAGCTCAGGAGGCGAGCTGGTGGCAATATCGCATGGAGTTTATCCGTTGTATTTATATTATTGTTTATCTGAGTCATGATAATTGTATATATATTCAGTGACTGTATATATGTAAAACCCTGATGTACTAAAATGTAAGCGATAGATATAGATTCTTTTGTAAACTGTTATTATTTATTATTATATTTTATTCGCTGCGAATGTGAGATGTTTGGTGTGTCTGTTCTTCTTCTTCTATCTCTTTCTTCTTTTTCATAACAATCTGGAATTTTCGGGTTCGAAAATTTCGGGTCGTTACATTATCGTTTTATGGATATTCTTATTATGTATGCACGTTTGGACTAACCTAAATTTTATTTTGTATTTTTGCTACGGACGATTGCATTTGGATTGCTGAGATGCATGTTATGACTTTTGTATTGGGTTGATTTATTGTTGGGATTATTTCACCCTTTATTAATAAAATGTTGTTTTTACAAACTATAGTTTGGATTGCATGATTGAGGAATTATAAGTGTTACTAAAGTATATATGTTGAATTCATTGTTGTGATAGAATTATTGCATGTCAGGATTGGTTATGTTGTGTGGATGTTGTGTATTACATCAAAGATTATTGGTTATGGTTAATATACTTTCCTGTATTCTATGGTTAAACCCATGATGGGACGTTATTTATTTTATTGAGGGTTATATTAGGGAAATTGTGTGGGTGCAATTCTTTTAAGAGGGAAGAATGTAACGACCCATAAATTTGGTACTTTAAAAATTAAAGTAATTAAAAATGAATTTTTAATAAAAGGGTGAATTGGTGTCATATTTGTAATCCTTGCGAATGCCTTTCCGATTAATTTGATATTTTTTTAATAAAAGGGTGAATTGGTGTCATATTTGTAATCCTTGCAAAGGCCTTTTCGATTAGTTTGATATACAATTATGATACATTTAGAGTTATGGTTTGCAATATAGAGGCATTATAGTGTTTAAATAGCATACGCGGTTGTTACGTACTAAACTTGACATACAACCCATAATGTAGCTAATGACTATATAAGTGAGGCCACAAAACTCTATCCATGACATCTGTCTTCATTTTTCTTCTTTAGTCCAGAAATTGCTTAATTATCAGTTAATGGTGACTAGAAAATAAATTAAAATGGAATTAAAATTCAAAATGTCCAAACCATTTTGAACTATATGTAGTTTTGAAGCTCTTGACAATATGAGTCGTGTGTCCATTTGTCGAGATGGGGCTTAGATTGCCTAGAAATTCCAGTTAAACCTTGGGGAAACAGAGCATTCTTGGCCGTTGATGGTGGCTAATGGTGAAACTTTGACGATGACGGAAAATAAGGATGTTAGGTTACAGAGAACGATGATGGAAGGAGATTGGCAAGGACCGATGTGGTTGAAGATACCTGTGGTTGCTAGAAAAAACCGGTTAGGGTTTGATTTATATGGCGGCACAAGGTCCCAAATGGAGGCGGGGTGGTCAACAACAGTGGGAAAAGGTGGAGGGCGGCGGCATGGTGTCAAGAGTGGTGTTCGATCGTCTAACGACGAAGTGTAGAGGTGGCGGTGAGCTTCCAAAGTTGGCAGCTTTGGGTTGGTAGCATGATCGAGAAAAGGGAAGGTAATATTGTGAATAAGACCCTAGAAATTTTTATTTACAAATTAAACCCTGAATTTCAACCTTCATTTCATTTACCTATGAACTCCGATTCATGTGCGATTTCTTCCATTAGACTCGTGGCAAAATTCCGGATAATTTGACACTAGGTTTGTTGACTTTGGAGGCTATTTTCAAAAGTGCATTGGTATGGATATTTTTATTTAATTAATTGAATTTTAAAATAGTAAATGTATATCCATTAATAAAGAATTATAATTATTAATATGTGTCGTGATATATCGGTGATTGTTTGGATGTAGTGCATATTTTGAGTACTTTGTGCCTTAGGTCGATTGTTTATTGGTTGTTGTTGTATTATTAGATTGTTAATTTAAATTAACTGTTAATTTAAGATATGAATGTGATTAATTAAAATAAAATAGGCGAAGTCGTGCAGTAAAATGGCAAGTTAGATAAATAAATAATAAACATGATTATTTAAAGATTTTGGATGATGTTTGTAAATAATAATGGCTTAACGAATTGCGATGAGATTAATGGAAGAAATTTAATAAGGTTATATTTATGAATTTCTTAATGGAAATTATATTTTAAACTAAAATTACAAAGCCTATTATTATTATTATTTATAATGTGATTAATGGTTGATTTTAACTATTGCCTATGTCTTTTAACGACGATGAAATCACATTTGGTTGTGTGTGCAATAGTTTACCATTACTACTACGTGCGTGTTGTTAGCTATGGTTTTATTGTGTTTTTGTTTGTGTTAATAATATAATGGTTTAGTACACATTTGTTGACTTGGTGTTTGTGTTACTAATAATTTACTATACATTTGACTGGTTTATACTTACATTGATGGTGTATTACTAATAGTTGATGATTAGTATATGTGAGTATATACATTGTAATTAGCTTATTTGACTTTTAAGGTTGACGTTATGTGTTGCCAAATGTTTGTTTTTTTTTGAAATGGCACTTAGATACCACATGTCACTGGGACAACATAACACAAATCACATGTCAATATATGTTAGAATCACGTTGTGCAAGTTTCGAACTTGTGACCTCTCGCGCCAAAGCCGAATCACTTAACCACTGGGACAATAGTGCTTGTCCTTGTTGTCAAATGTTTGCAATATTTAATGGCAAAGTGTGCTACTATTGTTGATGCCACATACTTATGATGATTGATTGGAATGGTTTAATAGGAGTAGTATTTCCTGCTTTCATTGACCGTAGTGGTCACTTGGATTTTATGGTTGTTATATGGTAATAAGTATTCAGATGCATGAGAAATGCAAGAAATAGAACTACATGAGCTTGGTCCCCTAAAAAGGTAATGTAGGCAGACTTTTCTTATGTAATAGCTATCGAGCCTATGACCATAGTGTATAGGGTTAGGCATAATCCAAATATTGTTGAAATATGTTCCTTTTTATAATTTATATATCTGTACAGTTTTGAATGTGTAGCTAGGAGTTGAAGAGGGAATAAAAAGGTGGATGCAAGCAATATCTTAGATAGTTGATTTGGTATATTATTTTATATCGTTGCTATATTGTTCATAAGTTGTTGATAGCGGATGTAACTGATAGAGTTAGGGTTATGCTCTTGGGGCAATTAAGCAGTTTGTTATATATATCTAACTCCGTGTCTAATCTTGTTCGAAATAAAAAGTGTTGTTCTTTGTATTATCTTCTCTATTATCTTCTTTTTATTTAGTTATATAAATAATTAAGTAATTAATTTAAAGTATGTAGGTGGAAATCCATAAATTATATGTTATGTTATAGTAATTACAAAGTGTTGTAATCATGAGAATTTAACACATTGAAAAAAAACATATTGTTTTAAATATACCTAGTCAGGATGTTTTGAGAAAGGATATCAATTCATCCGTTGAGATTAGAGTATATAATTCTCTCCAAATGTTGGGCAATGTATTTCTCATTATAGCAAGAGCACTAAGGGATTGCGTATTGATAGTTATTGGATTGCTATGGAATGATTAACTAGAGAGTTCTCTGCTGGTTAATATAAGCAAGGTCAAACCGACAGTCATGAAGTGACAATGTTACAGAATCCCTCAACTTGAGAATACTATGGATCTTCGAACTTCAAATTGGACACTCCACTTTGACTATAGTTAATCTTTGCATGGCATCCATCAAAAGACTATAATTTGGTCTAAGTTGAAGCATTAGAAGTAAAACACTATTCAGTGGAGAATTTATCTCCTTGGTTATACAGGGTTAGTAGCACAGTCAACCGTGGTCAACCCAAAATCAAAGTCTTTTGCCAAAGCAGCATGTATTAAACAAATTTTTGTGTTTGGAATTATAAAATTGAATGTGGACAATGTTGGATTTTTGACCAAAACCAAATTTCATAGGTCCTAATGTGATATAGTTTTGACGAAGAAAATTGGTGTTAATAATCATTACTGCCAGGTACCGCTATAATACATAAAATTGAATTTTACCAAAGAACATGTAAGCGATAAATTTGACCAAAATGTCACACCACTAGCTAAGGCGATGTGCAAACATTAATATTCAAATTTTTGATATATTAATATTCAAACTTTTTGATATTGACTGCTAATTGAAGTTACACTTTTGAGTCGCACAACCGCAAGGATGAATTCTTTGGAAAAACCACAAATTTAATTAATTTATAAAATGTTGTAAATTAATCGAATTAATTTATATTTAATATATTAATTTAATTTAGTTGATGCACGGGAGTTATTTGTAATTAATTAAATGCATGTATAAAAGTTGTATTGTGTGCATCGATGTATGACATCGATGTAATTTTAAATGGGTTTAAACAAGAGATAATTACATGAAGTGATTTATGGAAATTTTATCCCATTTGATTGCATGTAATTTCAGCCATACCATGTAACGAGAGAGGAGCGGGGATAGAGATAATCAAGGAAGTTAATTGAAAAAGTTTTAATCAAAGAAGGAAAACGCTTCGTTCTTTCAATTAAAACAAATCCACTAATTCATTTTATTCATTCACTTTTCTCTTCTCCTCCTTACCGTCTATGGATGAAAACAAAATAAAGATTTACAAAGTTTTATCAACTCCAAATTAAATTCAAACATAAAAAATAATGGAGCATAAGTGGTTCATCCATCTGTTGGAAAGATTGGATGTGAATCTTGGAGATTTAAGGCGATGTCTTCATTCAAGGTGTAATTTTTTGGTTACCTTAAGGTAACTATCCAATCTCCTTTTTATGTCTTTTATATCTTATTAGAAAAATTTAGAACCTTGTGTGTACGTCTTATCATGATAATATGTTATATCTTATCAACATAGTTTAAATTTTATTTCTTATATAATGAATATTTATACACATATGTTGTTTAATGTATTAACTGCTATTGTATAGAAATTAAAGTATGAAAAAAGGAATTTTTTTGATTTGAAACTAATTTTTGTATATATATTTAAATTTAATGTATTATTTATATCTTAGCCATACTTAAAATTACTTTATGAAATAGTTCGAAAGTTTCATATATAATTTAGTGATTTTGGTTATCAATTATTCTTAATTGTTGTTTACATTGTTTTAATTCAAAATTGAGGAGGACGTTAGTGTAAAATCATAAATTTAAAATTGAATTCTTTCTAATTCATAACTAGTTTTCATGTTATTGATTTTATATTGCAAACATATGAAATTGTAAGCTTTGCATGTGTATGTTATTTTGAATTCCAATGTTATTTTATTATTATGTTCATATGTATGTAGATACATATAGTTTTAGCTAATAGTTTATAATAGGACTTTATGTAAAGTTACAAGACTAATGTAGAACCCTTTTTCAAGTTAAAATTTGAAATCAAATTGTTAGCATTAGATTTCAATACCTATAGGTAATTTAAAAACAATTTTATTGTGAATATATGTGTATAAATTCAATTGTTATTTTATATAATATAAAGTAAACCTATACATGCATATATTTCCATATAAGTTTCAAATGTTTTCAAAACAAAACTAAAGAAAGATTAAAAGAATGCTAAAAGATTTTCTTCTTTATCTCCCGTTAATTATCTCATAAATACCTTTTACTCATTCTTTTAATGTCACTTAAATCCACCACCCATTATTAATTTGATTCCTTTAGTCAATCTATTTATTTATGTTATTTATTTCATTTAATGTATAAGTAGACTTTAACATATATATTTATGTATGTATATATGCATGCTTCTATATTTAAGTTTAGAATGCTATGTAACAACCAATGCTCATATAAATTGCCAATGTAAATGTTGCAGATGTAAACCCTAACATCAGTTTACGTATATATATTAACAATATACACCTTATGCTAAGTTGCACCTGCACCATATACACTTGAGTAAATTTAGATATGCTCACAAAATATACCAAGTATAATTTGGTAAAACTATCATTTAAGTAACTCAACCAATCAACTTAATTAAGAGAGAGGAATAAACACTTTCTCTCTTTAAATAAAACTAAACCTTCCTCATACTAATAAGAGAGCTTTAAGAGAGAGAAATGAAAGGATTCTTTATTTAAATAAAAAAATCTTTCCCATTAATTTAAATGAATTAAATTCATATTAAATGCATTTGATTAATGAGAATGATCAAATAAGGCAATGTATATTCAAAATAAAATTTAATTCTATTGAAACAACTAGATTAGATCTAGTGATAGACATGAGACTTTATAGGTTCATTATGATTCAAATAAGGAATTTTTTTTTAAATTCATCCATATAATCTACTTCTAATTGGTCCGTTTCCAACAATGGTATCAGAGCCAATTGGTCCATGCGGGATAAGTTAATCATATTAAGGCTAATCAATGAAGCTTACCCATTTAGTAAGGTATCTAGAAAAGTAGTGTCTAGGCTTAGATTTGAATAATCAAGTACCTTGCCCTCCCTAGCTACTGGCTCACCCCGAAAAATGAAGTGAGCCCAAAGGCTGCTCCTAATAGAAAATGCTCAATTTGAACTAGGCCTTGGGCTAATTTTCGAAAGAGTTTTGAAAATTAAAATTAAAAATTGAATTTAAAAGTTAAATTACATAAGAAATACATTATAAATATATACTGTGATTTAAAAATGTTATGAAATTAAAATAATATTTTAAATTTAAAAGTCAAATTTTAAATAAGAATTACATTATAAATGTTATAAAATGATTTTCAAAGTTGGCTTTACAAACAATGTATATTATAAATGTCATAATACAGTTTTCAAAAGTGCTTTGAAAATACAATAGACATATTTCAAAAAATTTAATTTTTATTAATTAGATTAATAAATTCAATAAAGTAATTAGAGTATATACATGTATATATAGATATACGTTAAATTGTCTTGAATTGTTTAAGATGATTTAAGTATATATGTATATATATACGAAAATTTCGAAATTAATATTTAATTAAATGGTCTGATTAAATAAGTTAATCAAAAGTTAATTGACAGATAATATATATGTATATGTATATGTTTAACCATAAATGTTATAGTATATATATTTAATTAAAATGTTTGATTAAATAGCATAAAATTGATTAAAATGTTAAATAAATAAACTAAATTAGATTTAATTAATGTAATCAACATAAGACTATTATTTAAGTTAATTAAATTATAAAAGTCATATAATAATTAAAGTTGCATAATATGAATGTATGCAGAAAAAGTAGAATAGTAAAAAAACCCAAATAGACTTAAGAGAATAAATACATGCGTCTAGTACATCTATTGTAATTTCTGATGTGTCTGACACTTCAATAAGAAATACATTATTCCATAAGTCGATATCACTCAGTATAATACATTAAAAATTACATATCTTTAATATAATGTTGTCATCCACTATTTATATATTAATAGATTGCTTGCATGCTCTCCAGTTGTTGATATTTCTAAAGCTATATATGTTATGTGTATCACTATTAACATATCTACTAAACAAGGTAAGATACATGCATGTATTTTTCTGATATTCCTTAAGGTACATGCATTTTACTTAGGCCATCGCAAAATGGTTGGTATGAGTGAATAATCACTTTTGAGTTGATATTCCTAAAGGTCGATATGAGATTAAGACAAAGACCATGGGTTAGGAATTGTATTTGGTACAACTAATAAAGTGTTATCCATCAGTTGCGAGCCTACGATTTATTGATATTTCTAAAGGTTATAATCCCAAAGCAAGCAATTCCTAACACCTACTAGAGAAATAAAATGATTCTATGTTTTTCTTAAAGTTTTGATAAACATAAAAAGTCTAGTGGTAGCCTTATTAGAAAAATTAAATGGTAATATTTAACCTTTCTAATATTGTTAGAACAAGTTATTATAATCTACATTGATAAATTTGTATAGTTGATATAATTGATAAAATGTTTATCAATTAAGATATACAAATAACTAAATTATACATTGACAAAAGAAATAAGAAAATATCCTTACTAATAAATATTTTCTGCATGTTATTATTTCAATATCCATGTAAGCGCCTAATTTTATAACCGCTAAATATGTTCGTAATTGGTCACTTACGTGTTTATTTGCCTAAGACTGTGTATTTTCCTTTATAAATTTTGAACTCTAAAAGCAATACTTGAATATGGATATTTGATCCATGTACGATCACATATAAAAGTTATATGATGAACGGTCGTAATTCTTAATGTACGAAACCCCGATGAAGTTAGTTCATTCGAAATAAGCAAGTAAACCTTGTGTGAGATCATATATTCAAGGTGATTGATTGTAATAATGATCTTGTTATGCTAATTGTAACACTAAACTGAAAGCTACAAGATGGGTATAAGAACTTGGTCTTTGAAATGTCACGTTGATCAATTTACAGTATTTGATATTCTTAAATGTTAAGGATGATAAATGCACTTTTGTAAAAGGTTCATTGATCTACTACAGTAAAGGTTTTCCTTTGAGTGGTTCGGCCGTTTAGAAAGGAAAATGAATGCATGAGGATAGATTTAACTTAAGGTACAACTAGGATAAAGAGAGTGAATGGTCACTTCCACTTCATAAAAAAACATCAGAAACAAGAACTGTAAAATAATAATTGATACTTAACATTGGAATAAGAAATACGATTTCCATTCCAAATGTATTTTTTTATATATAAAATTGTTTTCTATGAAATTTATTTCTTTAAGATCAAGATATATTTGATCCGAAAATTCTAGACTATAAAATAGTTATATCAGATGTAATAAATCATCTACATTAAATGGTTGAATGGATCTCCATGTTTCGTACGCTATTTGTTGACATCAAAAATGGCGCCAACATCCTGAACAATATGAAGGTACCAAAATGTCCAATAACCAACTCCAAAAAGAATGAAGTAGAAAATAAAATATGAAGAACACCAAACTAAAATTGATAGATATGAACACAGAATGTTTTATAGTGATTTGACTGACACTTGCCTACGTCCACTCTAATAATTTTCCTTTTATTATACTGTAGACTACAATTACGGTCTGAATAATAGCCTAATAATAATAACAATGGAGGTAAAAGAGAGCCAAAAGGAAGATCCCAAAATGAGTGCCATGCCCGCTGTATTTATAGAGGAAGCAGTGCAAATATCCAGTTGAAAACTCGCATACAAACCCCGAGACCAGGTAGTCCCCAATCACCAAAATGGGACACACTGGGCCTACTTTTAGGGATCAGTGCCAATCCCATAGAGGGATCGATGTCGATCACTGTGGGGGGATCAGTGTCGATCCCTATGCGGGGATCGATGTCGATCCTTATAGAGGGATCTACGCCCCCCAAGATAAAGGAGTGGGGCACAACGATCCCTCCTAGGGGTCCTCCTCGATGTTTACTTTATGTTTCCGATGTTGTTCTATGATGTTGCCTAAGTGAAAATTGGTGATATGGATCGATCTTTATTGATTTGAGCTGCTGAGTTAAGTGCCCATAGCCATAATGATCTGATCTGATCTCCTCCCAAAGGGAAGGGATAAATATCGATCCCTTTTCTAGTGGAAGCACTAATCCATATTTATCCAATTTCAAAATATCGTTCATCTAAATCAGCTCGACTATCTTCCATAGTGTGACGACCCTCAAATCCATACTTTTTGAATCGACAATAAACCACACATGTCCAACCGAAAAGCACAGACTGACGGAAAGTCAAGAGAAAGAAAAAAAAGAGAAGAAGAGAAGAGAAGAAGAGAAGAGAAGAAAGAGAGAAGGTAGAACCAAAAAGAACAATACAGAATCTCATATCGCAGCTGTGACGACTCGAATTTTGCCTGCTCAAAAATCGACATCCATACTTCATATCGTATTCGAATGCCATAGATTCGACCGTTCTAATCCGATTCGCCGGAGCTTATAACAATCATTAAGTAAACAACACAGCGGAATAAAAGAATAATACATTGATATACAGCTTTGATACAATATCTGATACAACAGATAATCCAATAGATATCAATATACATCAGAGATATGATACAATAAATAGCAGCGGAAAAGAAAAATAGATAACATCTAGCAGCAGAACCATATAACTCTAATATAGTCTTCAAAAGAGAACTCCGAGAATTGCAACTCCATCTCCAAGAATCCATCCAGTAATAGTTCGAACTCCCAATAACATATCACCAAGCTCAGCAAGACTGGTGTGGTCCAAAGACTGAACTAATCTCCAGATAATCTACTACATCTAACTATCTGAAAAAAACCCAACTCTAGACTGCTCGTGTAGAAATAATGAGCATCCAGAGTTTAGGAAAGAAACAATAAACTCCGGATCAGTCGTGGGACTGGTGTGAGCAACAAAAACAGTTTATCTTTTAATACATTCAACAAAAGATTTTCAAAGTCAATTCGCAATGCTTTTGAAAAATGAGACTACCATAAGGCCTCCCGCACACACACACAATGCAAACGCAGAATCGGAGGAGATTTCTCCTTATGATAGTCAAAGATGCTTGATACGCATTAAAAAGAAGCATTTGATATTATTACTAGTGTATAGTGTAGGAAAAATTCATTTCGAAAGTAGAATATAAATCTTAGCCAACATACGACCATTATCGTATGCCTACTATAGCTACCATCCAAACAGTGTTGCGACACCATAAGTGAATGATAGGTTCTACAACTAATACCGTACAAGTTTCGTATTGTTTCTTTGGATTTCCAACAAATGGTCAGGCCAAGGAACTTCCCATTGCCACATGAGAATGCCTCTGGAAAGACATCCCCGAGAACCAAACCGGAACTCTGCCAACACAAGGCCGGGTTACCCCTAACTGGGTAACTACTGACACGAGCACGCCATTCCCCGATCGTAAACGACCTTTCTCACGGGATCCCGAAAACCAACAACCGCAAAGTAATAAATTCGTAGTAACCACATAGGTTAAGTATCTGGGCTCCATACCATGATACCACCTCTATCCAGAAGGAAATGTACATACCCTAAAGGGTGCTACCCCTCATAACCTTGCCGCATCTTTCCTGTTTTGACCATTTCCGGGGTGTGAGGCTCGACGAAGTCACGTCCACAAAAACATACTTTATACAAAAGCCATGCTTTGGGTCAACAAATGATCAACACAATGATCACCAAGATAGACGATCAAATAAACGATCCTATCACAATAATCAACACAATGATCATTTCAGCAACACTCAGCATGTCACATTACCAAATTGGGAATATATCGCTGATAACTTCAACTATATAACCTCTGAGCTCGTACGTCTCAGAGAAGGGTGTTAAGCTAAAAGAATAAATTCTCCAACACCAACAGAAATATATTTGAAAGAAATCTGCTTTATATCTCAACTTGTAATGTCAGACATACAATCCATACTAGTCTGTTCTGGGTTCGAACAGAACCGAAGGCACTTACAAAGAAGTCCTTGCAACCCGGATATTCACAATCCCGATCGGATTTTCCCATCACTTAGGGAGTTTCTATACCGGCGCGACTCGGTGCAGAAACAATCGATAGGTCATCCTATCGCTTTCACAAATACCCGGTCTTCATCACCGGTCTTCAAATGCTATCCATAACGACGTATCACATATTCGGAATGGGTTATACGACACAAAGGTCCTTTCCCGGCTAAACCGAATAGTGAGCGAAAATATTTTCAAAACATATGGATATGGGATTTCAATTAAGTCACAACTTAATAATTCAAACTTTCTTTCAAATGGTTTAACAAATTACCATTTTCAATCTTTAAACAAAAAGATTCATTTTCACAACCTTTAACGGTTTAAACAATTTTCACATTTAAATCTTTTAAACAAAAGATTCATTCACATATTTTCCAAATCAATTTTCATTTCAATTTGATTTAACTCGTTAAATCTTTAAATCAAAGATTTAACTTATAGCCTTCAAAACAATTTTATTTTAATTTGATTTAAACAAATCATCAATTTAAATCTTTTAAACAAACAGATTTAATTCATAGCTTTCAAAAAGAATTCATTCATAACTTAGGAAAATCATTTCTCTATTCAATCTTGCAATTCCCCTAATTAACTGGAATCTCAGTTCTTATCTAAAAGTGTTTATCATTTGAAAACAACAGTTTTCATTTTGGAAATCTGATTCATTTATACGAGTTGAAATCCTTGAGTTAAATTCAAATTCCCAAAAATAATACTTTAAAAATGGTTTAACTCATAATGACTAGTATAATATCATTAATCCCTAATTTCAAATTACTGAATTCAATTTCAAGTATTGAATTTAAATTTAAATCAACTTATTTAAATTCCAAAACTTAATCAAGTAATTTAAAAATAATAAATTCTATTTTGAAATTCCATTTTGAAATTCCATTCCAAAAGCTTTTCATATTTATTCCGATTCCATTTCCAAAACATTTGAATTTAAAAATTCAAATTTAACTATTTCACAAATCTGCGACTTAAATCGATTTCCTCGTGAAATCCATATTTGTGTGTGTATGGTGTGGTTCAGGGGTTTAACACAATAGTGCAACATCATTCAGTCACCACAGATTCAAATACAACAATATATTTAATAAGCGATATAAACTATAACGCTTATCGTCCATTCACAGATTCACAGATAATATACAGATGTAAATAAATATACACAGCTCAATCTACATAACAAAATATCACAAATCAGATAAGACAATCAATTTAAGGCATCTCATACAATATAATCATTCATAAGTAACGTCTAGCATTCAGTAATCATATATAAATAAGGTTTAATTAATCATTTTATCCGGATTAATTCAATTAATTTCCAGTCAAATTAATTTCTTATGAATTAATTATCAAATTTCGATTAACTAATTTCAAATCATTTAATATCAATTAATTTATCAAACATTTTTAATTAATTAAATTATTTTTAATTCATCATATTAATTAAATCAATCTTTAAACCAATGTCCTAATTAATTAACTCTAATTAATTAGTTAAATAAATTTAACCTTAAGTTACTTATTTAATTAGTCCAATTCATCAATTAATTAAATAATAAATTATCCATCCTGATTAACATAACTTAATGAATTTAAAATCATTAAATCTTCCTTGACTTTTAATATAAACCTCATTCTTAGAAATGATTACATTATTATTATAAAAAGGGTTTTAAAACAATTTCCATTTTAAATTTACTTTTAAATTTTCAACTTTGAAAATCATTTTAAAATCTTTAAGTTAATTAGAAATCAAAAATTATTTTGAGATAACTATGTTATCTCAACTAATTACTTAATTTTTAATTTATTGAACCTATTAATTTAAACACTTGAAAACATAAAGGACATTGATTTGTTAAAGTTTTATACCTCATCGTTATTTTTCAAAACATACTTCTTAACAGTTTTAATTTAAATTAAAATTCAATTAGTACTTTTAAAATCATTAGACAATTCAAATTTTTATTTCTAGACTAAACTTAAAACTGGAAATTATATCCAACTTAGGTTTCAAAATTTCTACTTTGAAAACAAAACAGTTTGAAAATGTAACTGGCAACAGGTTTGTACCTATCCCCTAACATCTACTGCATCCTTCCCCCTAGTTTACTTCGAGTAAACGCGAATCTCCCCCCTCAGGAAAACATGATCTGCTTCGAGTCTTCCCCCTAATCCTATCTTCTTCCCTCTCTCAAAATTCACCCAGTTCCACAAACCTGCACGTACACGTGCACACACGCCACGGCCAACTCTGACCATCGCCGACGTCATCAGCAAGTCGACTACCATCCCCCGATCTGACAACGACCATCCAAACCCCTCCGCTCCAACTCGAACTCGAATTCGAGTATAAAGAGAAACCTGGAAACGCAAGTGCCACCACCCCTTCAAACCTGTCAACACGTCGTCCCCCACGCTCCGACCATCGTAGGTGCTAAAACTCCGGCATCTCCTTCGTCGCCTCAATCTCTACCACCACCCAACAGCCCATAGCACTCGATCATCTATAAGTGCCGAAGTCCCCAAATTTATCTCACCCAGTAAAACTAGGGTTCCAGAGGGAAACTCGACGCCGCCGCTACCTCCGACCTTGCGACCACTTTCCATTATTTTTCCCATCACCGTGGTACGCTCCTCCACCACCAGCCCAAGCCCCGACCCCTCTGATCAACGAGACCGACCTCGGCGACTCGAAATGGAAAAATCAAACAAACCCAAACCACTCTCATACCACACCATTTAAAATCATCAAATTAGGTTTAAAAATCATGTTATTGCATACTGATTCAGCTTGCATAACTGAATTTGAAAATTAAAAGATTCGAAAATGGACAAATCTTGAGTTTGTTCAGATGGTTTGGGTTTCCAGAGACCATCTTAAGTTTCTTCCATTTTAAATAAATTTTTTAAACTTAGATTATGGTGATACAAACATCTTTCGTTTGAATTTGAAGTTCAATCATCAATCAGAAGGGGAGTTAATGATTTTTTTTTTCAACAGTTTGGGTTTTAAACTGGAAACAGATGCAAGTTTTAAAACAACAGCCTGTATTCTACTTTCAATTTACCCATATACATGGATGATTATATACGCACAAACATACATACATATATGTATATATATATATATATATATATATATATATATATATATATATATATATATATCCACAGATTCAAACCCAAAAAAATAAAAATAAAATAAAAGAATGTTACTCACCTGGAAAGTGGAGGCAGAGAACAAAAGATAGCCTGGGAAACTTTAGAACTGTGATGATTGATTTGCTTTTGATTTCCAAGCTTTAATTCTTGTTTGAGTTGAAGCTTTTGTTTAAGCTTAAGTTGAATATCCATTTCAGTTTTTCTTAGCTTTGAAGGTGAACGAAACTAAAAAGAAGGAATTGATTGGTATATAGAAAGAGTTGTACATGGAAAGGTATAGGCAAGTACAATATTCCTTTTTTTTTATGTTGCTAACCCATGCTTGAATTGGTGATGTGATCTTGTTTATGGCTGAAGAGTTAATGCATCCCTTTTTCTCGGCTGATATCATGCTTTGCTTGACTAAAGACATTTTTCTTTTCTACTTTGGTGGCTGCAGATATATTTTTGTTTGTATATTATCAGGTACAAGTATTTTATTCTTAACTATGAGATTTTCTTCCTTCCTTATCTTTTGCTTGTTCTAGCCTTGTACTCTTTTACTCGGCTGAGATGATCTTATGTTTGGTGGCTGATATCATGTACATAAATCATCTTATTTGATTTGTTATTTTACCTTTGTTGCTTCATTTTGTTATACTTTATTTGTTTGCAGTTTTATATTGAGCTGAGTTTGTTTACATCCCTTTTCTTATGTGTATTTCTTCTTTTGTTTTATCATTTGTCATATGAATACATTTCTATTTTTATCTTGAGTATTTATTTTATCTTACATACAAATTGTTTTGTATCTTTCTATATATTTATTTCAATAGTTTATATTTTAAAAGATATTTTGTTTTGTTTATGTTTGTGTTTTAGTTTACTTTGTATAATTCTTTTGTCTTTGCTTTTATATTGCCTTGTTTTATATGCTTACTTTGTTTTCATTTACAAGTGTACATACTTGTATGTATTTTTGTTTTGTAATACTTCCTATATATGTTTACTTATTGTTTTTGTTTTATTCTTGCATTTTAAATTTACTTCTATTTTTAGTTTAAATAATTATCATAAATTTTACTTTAAAAATTATTGTTTTATATTTCTCTATATATACACATATATTTTATATAACTCAAATTATCACCATTTATAAATTTTTAAATCAATTTATTTATTTATTCTTCAAAATCATTTATTTAAGAATTTATTTAAAAATCCAATATATACATATATATTCACATATATACAAATTTTCAAATCCATATGACTATATATATATATATATTCTATTTGAATCGAGGAAACTCGCTTCCATTTATATTAAATTTTATAATTTTTATTCAAATTTCATTTAATTATTAATTTAAATTAAATTAAAAATCTAGGGTCGTTACAGACTTCCCCCCTTAAAAGAATTTCATCCTCGAAATTCGCAGGCACGAAAACAATACAGAGATAGACGAAAGATAGAAGAAATATCTTTTCAGATCAAACTGGATATCGATTCTGGATTTGGCTCATCAAATCAGAATATCAACAATAGATACAAGAAATTATAATAGAATTTCAAATTCGGTTTTAAACGATGTCGTTTTATCGATACAATTCAATTTATTCTTCATATTCTACTAATCAATTTAACTCAAATTAAAATTTCTAATTTATTTAAAATTTTCAATTTCAAATTCATTAAGGTTTAAATCAAAAACTGATAAGAAACCGATGAAGATACGAAGTAAAGATTTCCCACAACGATTCGTAGGGCATCACCGCACCAAAACTTCTTCTTGTAGCTAGTACGAAGAAATCAAAAGAATTTAGAAACGAATCAAAGAAATTGATAAGAAAGTTGTTTCCACTGTTGTTACAGAGTATTGACCATTTATAGTCGTATTTCCCTGTCCTCTATCTCGTTCTCTTTTTGCACTCATACTCACTATCAGTGGATAGTAAAAGAATTTACTGAGGCATTCAAACAGATATCTTAAGGATTACTCATTCTAGGATTTACTTCACCCTATCTCTAATGAGCTACTTAATGTGTTACACTCCTGAGCTAAAGTTTCACCTTAGCTCTGATACCAAATGTGACGACTCGAATTTTGCCCGCTCAAAAATCGACATCCATACTTCATATCGTATTCGAATGCCATAGATTCGACCGTTCAAATCCGATTCGCCGGAGCTTATAACAATCATTAAGTAAACAACACAGCGGAATAAAAGAATAATACATTGATATACAGCTTTGATACAATATCTGATACAATAGATAATCCAATAGATATCAATATACATCAGAGATATGATACAATAAATAGCAGCGGAAAAGAAAAATAGATAACATCTAGCAGCAGAACCATATAACTCTAATATAGTCTTCAAAAGAGAACTCCGAGAATTGCAACTCCATCTCCAAGAATCCATCCAGTAATAGTTCGAACTCCCAATAACATATCACCAAGCTCAGCAAGACTGGTGTGGTCCAAAGACTGAACTAATCTCCAGATAATCTACTACATCTAACTATCTGAAAAAAACCTAACTCTAGACTGCTCGTGTAGAAATAATGAGCATCCAGAGTTTAGGAAAGAAACAATAAACTCCGGATCAGTCGTGGGACTGGTGTGAGCAACAAAAACAGTTTATCTTTTAATACATTCAACAAAAGATTTTCAAAGTCAATTCGCAATGCTTTTGAAAAATGAGACTACCATAAGGCCTCCCGCACACACACACAATGCAAACGCAGAATCGGAGGAGATTTCTCCTTATGATAGTCAAAGATGCTTGATACGCATTAAAAAGAAGCATTTGATATTATTACTAGTGTATAGTGTAGGAAAAATTCATTTCGAAAGTAGAATATAAATCTTAGCCAACATACGACCATTATCGTATGCCTACTATAGCTACCATCCAAACAGTGTTGCGACACCATAAGTGAATGATAGGTTCTACAACTAATACCGTACAAGTTTCGTATTGTTTCTTTGGATTTCCAACAAATGGTCAGGCCAAGGAACTTCCCATTGCCACATGAGAATGCCTCTGGAAAGACATCCCCGAGAACCAAACCGGAACTCTGCCAACACAAGGCCGGGTTACCCCTAACTGGGTAACTACTGACACGAGCACGCCATTCCCCGATCGTAAACGACCTTTCTCACGGGATCCCGAAAACCAACAACCACAAAGTAATAAATTCGTAGTAACCACATAGGTTAAGTATCTGGGCTCCATACCATGATACCACCTCTATCTAGAAGGAAATGTAAATACCCTAAAGGGTGCTACCCCTCATAACCTTGCCGCATCTTTCCTGTTTTGACCATTTCCGGGGTGTGAGGCTCGACGAAGTCACGTCCACAAAAACATACTTTATACAAAAGCCATGCTTTGGGTCAACAAATGATCAACACAATGATCACCAAGATAGACGATCAAATAAACGATCCTATCACAATAATCAACACAATGATCATTTCAGCAACACTCAGCATGTCACATTACCAAATTGGGAATATATCGCTGATAACTTCAACTATATAACCTCTGAGCTCGTACGTCTCAGAGAAGGGTGTTAAGCTAAAAGAATAAATTCTCCCCACCAACAAAAATATATTTGAAAGAAATCTGCTTTATATCTCAACTTGTAATGTCAGACATACAATCCATACTAGTCTGTTCTGGGTTCGAACAGAACCGAAGGCACTTACAAAGAAGTCCTTGCAACCCGGATATTCACAATCCCGATCGGATTTTCCCATCACTTAGGGAGTTTCTATACCGGCGCGACTCGGTGCAGAAACAATCGATAGGTCATCCTATCGCTTTCAAAAATACCCGGTCTTCATCACCGGTCTTCAAATGCTATCCATAACGACGTATCACATATTCGGAATGGGTTATACGACACAAAGGTCCTTTCCCGGCTAAACCGAATAGTGAGCGAAAATATTTTCAAAACATATGGATATGGGATTTCAATTAAGTCACAACTTAATAATTCAAACTTTCTTTCAAATGGTTTAACAAATTACCATTTTCAATCTTTAAACAAAAAGATTCATTTTCACAACCTTTAACGGTTTAAACAATTTTCACATTTAAATCTTTTAAACAAAAGATTCATTCACATATTTTCCAAATCAATTTTCATTTCAATTTGATTTAACTCGTTAAATCTTTAAATCAAAGATTTAACTTATAGCCTTCAAAACAATTTTATTTTAATTTGATTTAAACAAATCATCAATTTAAATCTTTTAAACAAACAGATTTAATTCATAGCTTTCAAAAAGAATTCATTCATAACTTAGGAAAATCATTTCTCTATTCAATCTTGCAATTCCCCTAATTAACTGGAATCTCAGTTCTTATCTAAAAGTGTTTATCATTTGAAAACAACAGTTTTCATTTTGGAAATCTGATTCATTTATACGAGTTGAAATCCTTGAGTTAAATTCAAATTCCCAAAAATAATACTTTAAAAATGGTTTAACTCATAATGACTAGTATAATATCATTAATCCCTAATTTCAAATTACTGAATTCAATTTCAAGTATTGAATTTAAATTTAAATCAACTTATTTAAATTCCAAAACTTAATCAAGTAATTTAAAAATAATAAATTCTATTTTGAAATTCCATTTTGAAATTCCATTCCAAAAGCTTTTCACATTTATTCCGATTCCATTTCCAAAACATTTGAATTTAAAAATTCAAATTTAACTATTTCACAAATCTGCGACTTAAATCGATTTCCTCGTGAAATCCATATTTGTGTGTATGGTGTGGTTCAGGGGTTTAACACAATAGTGCAACATCATTCAATCACCACAGATTCAAATACAACAATATATTTAATAAGCGATATAAACTATAACGCTTATCGTCCATTCACAGATTCACAGATAATATACAGATGTAAATAAATATACACAGCTCAATCTACATAACAAAATATCACAAATCAGATAAGACAATCAATTTAAGGCATCTCATACAATATAATCATTCATAAGTAACGTCTAGCATTCAATAATCATATATAAATAAGGTTTAATTAATCATTTTATCCGGATTAATTCAATTAATTTCCAGTCAAATTAATTTCTTATGAATTAATTATCAAATTTCGATTAACTAATTTCAAATCATTTAATATCAATTAATTTATCAAACATTTTTAATTAATTAAATTATTTTTAATTCATCATATTAATTAAATCAATCTTTAAACCAATGTCCTAATTAATTAACTCTAATTAATTAGTTAAATAAATTTAACCTTAAGTTACTTATTTAATTAGTCCAATTCATCAATTAATTAAATAATAAATTATCCATCCTGATTAACATAACTTAATGAATTTCAAATCATTAAATCTTCCTTGACTTTTAATATAAACCTCATTCTTAGAAATGATTACATTATTATTATAAAAAGGGTTTTAAAACAATTTCCATTTTAAATTTACTTTTAAATTTTCAACTTTGAAAATCATTTTAAAATCTTTAAGTTAATTAGAAATCAAAAATTATTTTGAGATAACTATGTTATCTCAACTAATTACTTAATTTTTAATTTATTGAACCTATTAATTTAAACACTTGAAAACATAAAGGACATTGATTTGTTAAAGTTTTATACCTCATCATTATTTTTCAAAACATACTTCTTAACAGTTTTAATTTAAATTAAAATTCAATTAGTACTTTTAAAATCATTAGACAATTCAAATTTTTATTTCTAGACTAAACTTAAAACTGGAAATTATATCCAACTTAGGTTTCAAAATTTCTACTTTGAAAACAAAACAGTTTGAAAATGTAACTGGCAACAGGTTTGTACCTGTCCCCTAACATCTACTGCATCCTTCCCCCTAGTTTACTTCGAGTAAACGTGAGTCTCCCCCCTCAGGAAAACATGATCTGCTTCGAGTCTTCCCCCTAATCCTATCTTCTTCCCTCTCTCAAAATTCACCCAGTTCCACAAACCTGCACGTACACGTGCACACACGCCACGTCCAACTCTGACCATCGCCTACGTCATCAGCAAGTCGACTACCATCCCCCGATCTGACAACGACCATCCAAACCCCTCCGCTCCAACTCGAACTCGAATTCGAGTATAAAGAGAAACCTGGAAACGCAAGTGCCACCACCCCTTCAAACCTGTCAACACGTCGTCCCCCACGCTCCGACCATCGTAGGTGCTAAAACTCCGGCATCTCCTTCGTCGCCTCAATCTCTACCACCACCCAACAGCCCATAGCACTCGATCATCTATAAGTGCCGAAGTCCCCAAATTTATCTCACCCAGTAAAACTAGGGTTCCAGAGGGAAACTCGACGCCGCCGCTACCTCCGACCTTGCGACCACTTTCCATTATTTTTCCCATCACCGTGGTACGCTCCTCCACCACCAGCCCAAGCCCCGACCCCTCTGATCAACGAGACCGACCTCGGCGACTCGAAATGGAAAAATCAAACAAACCCAAACCACTCTCATACCACACCATTTAAAATCATCAAATTAGGTTTAAAAATCATGTTATTGCTTACTGATTCAGCTTGCATAACTGAATTTGAAAATTAAAAGATTCGAAAATGGACAAATCTTGAGTTTGTTCAGATGGTTTGGGTTTCCAGAGACCATCTTAAGTTGCTTCCATTTTAAATAAATTTTTTAAACTTAGATTATGGTGATACAAACATCTTTCGTTTGAATTTGAAGTTCAATCATCAATCAGAAGGGGAGTTAATGATTTTTTTTTTTCAACAGTTTGGGTTTTAAACTGGAAACAGATGCAAGTTTTAAAACAACAGCCTGTATTCTACTTTCAATTTACCCATATACATGGATGATTATATACGCACAAACATACATACATATATGTATGTATATATATATATATATATATATATATATCCACAGATTCAAACCCAAAAAAAAAAAAAAAAAAAAAAAAAAGAATGTTACTCACCTGGAAAGTGGAGGCAGAGAACAAAAGATAGCCTGGGAAACTTTAGAACTGTGATGATTGATTTGCTTTTGATTTCCAGGCTTTAATTCTTGTTTGAGTTGAAGCTTTTGTTTAAGTTTAAGTTGAATATCCATTTCAGTTTTTCTTAGCTTTGAAGGTGAACGAAACTAAAAAGAAGGAATTGATTGGTATATAGAAAGAGTTGTACATGGAAAGGTATAGGCAAGTACAATATTCCTTTTTTTTTATGTTGCTAACCCATGCTTGAATTGGTGATGTGATCTTGTTTATGGCTGAAGAGTTAATGCATCCCTTTTTCTCGGCTGATATCATGCTTTGCTTGACTAAAGACATTTTTCTTTTCTACTTTGGTGGCTGCAGATATATTTTTGTTTGTATATTATCAGGTACAAGTATTTTATTCTTAACTATGCAGATTTTCTTCCTTCCTTATCTTTTGCTTGTTCTAGCCTTGTACTCTTTTACTCGGCTGAGATGATCTTATGTTTGGTGGCTGATATCATGTACATAAATCATCTTATTTGATTTGTTATTTTACCTTTGTTGCTTCATTTTGTTATACTTTATTTGTTTGCAGTTTTATATTGAGCTGAGTTTGTTTACATTCCTTTTCTTATGTGTATTTCTTCTTTTGTTTTATCATTTGTCATATGAATACATTTCTATTTTTATCTTGAGTATTTATTTTATCTTACATACAAATTGTTTTGTATCTTTCTATATATTTATTTCAATAGTTTATATTTTAAAAGATATTTTGTTTTGTTTATGTTTGTGTTTTAGTTTACTTTGTATAATTCTTTTGTCTTTGCTTTTATATTGCCTTGTTTTATATGCTTACTTTGTTTTCATTTACAAGTGTACATACTTGTATGTATTTTTGTTTTGTAATACTTCCTATATATGTTTACTTATTGTTTTTGTTTTATTCTTGCATTTTAAATTTACTTCTATTTTTAGTTTAAATAATTATCATAAATTTTACTTTAAAAATTATTGTTTTATATTTCTCTATATATACACATATATTTTATATAACTCAAATTATCACCATTTATAAATTTTTAAATCAATTTATTTATTTATTCTTCAAAATCATTTATTTAAGAATTTATTTAAAAATCCAATATATACATATATATTCACATATATACAAATTTTCAAATCCATATGACTATATATATATATATATATTCTATTTGAATCGAGGAAACTCGCTTCCATTTATATTAAATTTTATAATTTTTATTCAAATTTCATTTAATTATTAATTTAAATTAAATTAAAAATCTAGGGTCGTTACAGCAGCTGAAAACATATAATATCATATCAATGATCTTTACAAAACATAAATTATATATGCATACATCAATCAGAGTTCAACAATATATCACAAATTATCAGCGTGGACAGTTATAAAAACCTGTCCTCACAATTGCTGATAATATAAACAAATGAGCAACAATGCAGCAGATAATCAAACAAAACATGTACGTGTATACGGAATGGATATCTCTAGCTCTCCTGCTGAAGCTCCAAAAGCACCCATCTAAACCTATAAATATACTCGGTTTGACCCGAGCATTGAAAGGGAAGAACGCCCGGATCAGTTTGGTAAACCAGCAAGAGAAACACACTCAAGTGAATTTATTAAATTACCAAACTTTTCCTTTATCAAAGCAAAAGTATCTCATAAGACAAGTCCACACATAAATACGGACATGTTTTTACCTTAGGATAACCAAAACATCTGATATCAAATCATCTGATATTGTATTAGTGTCTAGTATACAAATAATATTAATCATAGCCGAAATTGTTACATTGATTAAATTCCAGCATATAGCCCAATTGGGTAATACAATTAAAATGGCAGGTACGTAAGGAATTTGGATTTCCATAAAAATGACCAGGTGAAGGGACTACCTTCTAGATGGGTACACCTCTAGATGGATGTCCCTAGGCATAGAACATTTGCCCTCTACCAACACAAGACCGGCCCACCTCTATAACTAGATGGTACCAAATATGTCATCCTCTAGTCGTTGCCGACCTTTACCGAATTCATCACTATTGAAAATTTAATTAAAGATTATCCACTCTCTAAAATCGTGGCTAAAATTCCTTTAATAAAAATCCATATCTAGTTTATCAATTTAAATTGATTTCATGTTTACAAAATAATGCTTATAATTCACATTTATATTTTATAAAAACTAAGTTATAAAATTCCTTAATTTACCAATTTTATATGTATCCCATTTACATTTAGAAATCCAATTTATAAGTTAATTTACTTATAAGTCATTTATTTACAAATCCATTCTTTTATAACTTCAGAAATTTATAAATCTTATTTGCTAACAAAATCCATTTATAACTCCATTTTAGCACTTACCAAACTCCTTTGTAATCCCATTATTTTGATTTATAATGTAACAATCCCAGTTTTGAGTCAAATTTAAATTACTAATTAAAATAAAATTTTGAATTAAATTGTGAAATTATTTGAATTCCTCCAAATTAAATAAAACATTTGTTTGTTTATTCATTCATATATATACATATAAATTGATTTTAGATAGAATTTGATTTGAAATTCAAAAATAAAAATTTTGAAAGATAAATTGGATTTGAAAAACACTATATTTTAAATTAATAAATTTTTTTTATAATGTATGTATGTGATATATATTTTGGAAGTTACGATTTAAATTTAATATGGTAAATTTTCAAAAGCTATTAAAGGATAAATTTTATATTTTTAAGACTTATACATAATGTGTGTGTGTGTGTGTGTGTTTATTAATTTATTAATGTATGATTAGATTTTAAAATCCATTTCTTTAAAGTTATAAACATTTGTGAAAGAAATATACATATATAAGTAGTTATAAAAGGAAATATAAATAGAAAATAATATAAAGATATATTTAAACATTTAAACATATGCAAAATACATATGTAAGTATTTTAACAATGAAATTAACATGCAATAAGCATTTTAACAAAATATTTACAAATGTAACTATTTTAAAACATGAAGTAAACAAGTGTAATAATTTTGATAAGTAAAATATAACAAGTGTCATCTTATTTTTATTTTTGAAGAAAAATAAATATAAGAAAATTTACGTATATATAAACATATCTACTCTCATATTCTTTCGTTTTCTTGATATATTTCAAAACTAAAAATATACAAAGCAAAACTAAAATCTGAAAAAACAAAACCTGAACAAGAAATCAAACTCTTGAAAATTTAAACCTGAAATAAACTTCAAAGATTAAGCTTCAGCTCCAAACATTAAAAATTCAAAACCTGGAAGTTCGAGTTCAAAATCCTGAAGCAACTAATTCAACTCAACGTCAGATCAAACAAGCAAGCAAAGTATAGATCATCCAAAACCTGAAAGTAAAAATTTAAAGCAATGATCAAACTTCCAGAATTTCAAATATTCAAGTCTTTTAACCTAAGCAAGCAAAATAAAGATTTTCACTTCAAGTCTAATCAAGCAAAAGATCATATCAGCAAGCTATAGATCAGATCATCTCAAATGCAAAGCCAATACAAATCAAGTAACAGATTTAATATCAAAATCAGGTTCTAGTTGCAACAGGCTTTGTTCTCTGTCTTACCATCCAGGTGAGCAAACTTTTATTTTAAACCTTGAATTTGCTTATATAACTTAAGGTTGTGATTAAGGTTTGAAGTATGTGGTGAAGTATGTTCAAATAAATATACAATATGTTTGCATATATATATATATATATATATATATAAATTGGTCTGTGCATAACTATGTTTTCTTATAGGCTAAAACCCACTTAAGTAAAAAAATTCAATTGCTTCCCATATAGACAATTTTACATTGTGATTTCTGAAGAAAAATTGTTTGAAGCAAGGCAACACTATTTTTAAAAAATAATATCAAGAATTTAAGTTGATTATTTATCTCAAAATTGAAGAACAACAGTAATGATTTAAAATAAGTCAAAAATCGAATGTTGGGATTTTAAGTTTGGATCATAGGATCAGATTTGCATTACAAAACTATGAATTTTAAAAATGAAATCATGATTTTTAGCTTCAATTGGAGGTAGGATCCTCAAGATGAACGGTAAATGGAATTCGTCAAATTTCGATGATCGGAGAAGGTAGGATCGTCGGGATTGAGGCTGAAGCAGGCAGGATCTGGAGATCATCAGAAAAATATGGGACGAAAATCTCGATTACTGTGATGGTTCGTCGGCGTCGTAATAGGGTTTAAGGCATGTTTTAATCGATGTCATTCTCGAATCAATTTCATCGTCGATGGTGGACTATAATCGATTGCACCGAGGGGATTCGACGCGGCATGTCGTGACGTGGTTCTGGGTAGAGCGACGTGATCTCTGGTGATCATGGGTGGGGGTGCGAGCTGTTTAGTTGATCAAAAGTTTGGGTTCCAGTGTTTTGCGTAGCTCGATTTTTATTCTCAAGCGATGCCATCGATCGGGGTGGCCAGGTTAGTCGACGGTGATATCGACGATATGTTGGAGGTCGGGGCAATGATCGAAGGTGATCGGAAGGGTTGTACACATGCATGTGTGAATACGAGTAATTGGGTTTGTTTGTGAATAAAGGAAGAAGGAGCAAAGCTCGGGTTCGAGCACGGGAAGCTGAAGTGTTTGCTCGAGTATTTGATCGGGAAGGATGGTTTTGGGCTTGAGCTGTTTTGAAACATAGCAGGTTTTAAAATTTAAAAAGAAACATATGTTTCCAGGTTTAAAATTTTAACAGAAAACATGAACCAGGCTTTGGGAAGTTTTTAATGCAAATGAATGGTAAAAGAAAATGTAAAACAAGTTTTTTAAAGGTAAGTATGTACCAAGTTTTAAAGTTTAAAAATATGTTTTTTAAACAAGTTTCAAAGTTTAAATTTTAAAGTTAAATGTTTTGAAATTGTTTTGGTTTTTAAATTCCCAAGTGTTTCAAATAAAATAAAATGGTGTAATTTAGAAGTGATTAAGGAAGTATATTAAACTTTAATTAATAAAAGTTCTTAAGTGATTGTGTATAACAAAATTTATTTCAAGCATTTAAATTTAATAAGATTTAAATGGTATAATCGGGTAATGAATTAAGATAAAAAGGTTTATCTTTAATTAATTAAGTTGGATAATTAAGGATTCATTCATTGATTTATTAATTAAGGTAATTAATTAAAGATAATTACTTAATGGAAGTAATCAAAAGGATAATTACTGAATGTAATTAATTAAAGTATTAATTAATTTAAAGGATTGATTAATATAATTAACTAAAGGGGTAGTTAATTGATTAAGGATAATTACTTAAGATGGATAATTACTTAATGTAATTAATTAATGGTAATTAATTGCTTAAAGATAATTACTTAATGAAAGAAATTAAAGGATAATTAAGTAATTAAAGGTTAATTATTTTAATGATTAAAGGTTAATTAATGATTAATTAAAGGTTAATTAATGATTAAAGGATAATTAATTAATGTGATTAATTAATTAAAGTAATTAATTTGAGGATAATTAATTAATTAAAGGTTAATTAAATTTGAAAGTAATTAAGTGATGATTTATTAATTAAGGGTTAGTCAATTGATGCAATTAATTAAGGATAATTAACTAAAGAATAATTAAATAATTAAGGTTAATTATTTAATAATTAAAGGTTGATTGATTTATTAATTAATTAAGGTTCATTAATTAATAATTAAAGGTTAATTAATTTATTATTAAAGGATAATTAATATATGATTAAAAGATAATTAATCAAAACGGTTTGTAATTAATTAATGTTAATCAACTAGGATTAGTAATTTATTCGTAAGTAATTAATCTGAGTTAAATTAATTTTAATCAGGTGATAATTTGATCTTGCTTATGGATGATTGAATTGTATTGAATGCCTTGAATTGTTTGATATCCCTAATGTATGCTGTTATGTGATATGAATTGCTTGGAATTGCATTGTGAACTGTGAATAATGTATTTGTGATGATATTACTTGTTTATCTGTGAATGAAAGATAAGCGTTATAGGATTATATCGCTTATCGATATTGTTGTGGTTGAATTGATGATGGTTGTCATATTGTATTGTTGTGTGCAAAACCCCTGGACTACACCACACACACAAAAATATGGATTTTATGGGAAATTGGTTAAGTCATGGGTTTTTGAATTTAATTCAAAACGGTGAAAGAATTTGGATTGAATTTTGAATCCAAAATGGTTTGGAAGTGGAATTTGGGTTTAATATGAAAGGAATTTTGAAGTTAAATTTATTTTGAATGGTTTGTTAATGTTTGAAATTTATATTATTTTGGAAATTTGAATTTAATTCAAACAGTACTTGCCAAGAATACGATAGTTCGCTGATTTTTCAATATGTACTTTGAAAGGCTATAACTTGAGTAAATATAATCGGATTTTCTCGAAAATGAAAAGCATTTGTTTTTAAATGATAATGGCTTTCATATAACGAAAGAATTTCTAGTTTTGTTGAAAGGATTTCAAGTTGTGTGTAAATCAATTTTTAAATTTCAATAGTTTTGAAAGCTATGAATGAATCTTTATTAAAGATTGGTGAACTTTGTTTCCAAGTTGAAGAGGATCTTCAAGGGTGGATCTTTTGTTCAAAATATTAAAAGATGGATCTTTTGTTAAAAAGATTAAAGGGTGAATCTTTTTGTTTAAAAAGATTAAAGTGAAAATTTGTTTAAACCATTCAAAAAGAAAGGTTTTAGGCTAAAAGTTGGGACTTAACTAAGATCCCAATATATCCATATATTTTTAAAATTAGCGCTCATTATTCGGTTTAGCCGGGAGAGGACTTTATGTCATAAAACCCATTCTGAATTAATAATACGACAAAATGGTTAGCATTTGAAGACGGTGGTGAAGACCGGGTATTTTCGAAAGCGAAAGGATTACCTGTCGAATGTCTCTGCACTGAATGGCCCCGGTATAGAGATTTTGATTACCCTATGTGATGGGGAGTCCGAACGTGATTAGGGATTATCCAGATTTGCAAGGGCTTCTTTTGAAATGCCTTCGGTTCCGTTCGAACCCGGAATGGACTTGTATGGATGTATGCCTGACATTACACTTTGAGATGTAAAGCTAATTTCTATCAAATACATTTCTGTTTGGTGGCGGAGAATTTATTCTCTTAGCTTAACACCCTTCTCTGAAACATACGAGCTCAGAGGTATGTGGTTGATATTTACTAGTGATATATTCCTAATTTGGTAATGTGGAATGCTAAGTGTTGTTGATCATTTGCTGATCGATGCATGGCTTTTGTGAAAAGCGTAGCTTTATGGGACGAGACTTCATCAGAACCTCACACCTCGAAAATGGTCGAAACAGGAAGGATGTGGCAGGGTTATCGGGGGTCGCACCCCTTACAGTATGTTCATTTCCTTCTTGATAAAAAGTGATATCATAGTATGGAGCCCAGATATTTAACTTATGTGGTTGTTGCTATTTGTTGGTGAATCCCGGGAGAAAGGTCGATGACGACTGGGGGATGAATTTCTTGTGTTAGTAGTTACCTAGTTACGGAGGTAACCCGGCCTTGTGTTGGCAGAGAGCTGGTTATGTTCTCGGGGCATCCCTCCAGAGGTGTACCCATTCGGCGAGGAAGTTCCTTAGCCTGACCATTCTTGGAAATCCAATCATCTAAAACACGTCATGTATAGTTTTAGTTTAGAACCTGCCATCTAATATGGTACCTATAGTAGGCATACTATAATGGTACGTATGGTGGCTAAGATTAATATTATACTTGCAAATTTTTTATGCACTACGCACTAATAATAATATCAAAAGGTTTTCATGTATCAAGCATTTTTGACTGTCATAAGGAGAAATATCCTCCATGTGTGCGCTTGCATTGTGTGTGTGGCGGGAGGCCTTATGGAAATTTCATTTTCCAAAAAGCATTGCGAATTTCTTTTTATTACATTTTGTTTTGTTTTGTTTTTGTTTAAAACAACTGTTTTTGTTTGCTCACACCAGTCCCATGACTGACCTGAAGTTTATTGTTCCCTTTCTAAACTCTAGGCGCCCATAATTTTCCTCAATGTAGGCTAGAGTCCGGTTTTCAGAAAATCAAATAATAGGTGTAGCTTTTGGCAACCTTTGGACTCATTGGTTTGGCGATCGAATTGTGTTTCGTCACAGTATGATGGTGGTTCGAGTTTCCTCGATTGGAGTCTTTGGAGCTTTGGTATTGAAGATGTTGTTCTCCGCTGCTGTTGCTATCGTATTATTTCTGCTCTTGTATCTTTCTTTGATAGTGTTGATCATTTCATTTGTATCATTGTTGTATCAAATGTTACGTATCAATAAAAGTTATTCCTTCTGATTCCGCTATGTTGTATCGATCAAATGTGTTATAAGCTCTGGCTAATCGGATTTCAACGTTTGAATTTGTGGTTTTCGAATATGGGTGAAGTATGGATGTCGATTTTCGGATGCTGAAATTCGGGTCGTCACATATAAAAATTTAATTTTATAAACCTTATATAAACCATTTATAATTATTCAAAAATCTCGATTTAAATAAACTTATCCTTTTAATACTTTAAAAATCGTTATTAAAACTTATATAACTTCAAAAATCATACTTAAGTATATTTCACAAAAATCATAATTTTTATAACATAAAAATTATAGCATTTATACATTTAAAATAAATCCATTCCTTTAACACTTCAATTTTTTTTTCAAATCACTTAAAAATCCTTTTTTATTTGAAATCACCACTTTAACATTTTAAAGTTCCAAAAATAGGCCCAATGCTGCAAAAGCACTAAATACATCAATCACGACATCCAAAACATCATATATTATATGATAACATGATATATCACAATATCTGTAAAATAACCAATACGAGTGAGGAATCCAGTTGGATTCCTCCAACCTGTCACCTACAACAAATATACAATTTACAATATGTGTATAATGTCCGCTTCGAGGCAGATGCGCGTACAAAGGGTCATCCGCTCATACACGGGAACGTATAGGGTCTCATCTATTCCAATAGGCAGGTATATATCCAAATACCGATCAATATACGAATAATATATCATATATCATCCAAAAAATCATCAATCATCATATAATAAATTATTTCTTACTTATATAAAAATATCAATGTATCAGAAAGAGTGAGTTGTACTCACATTGCTTTCAATAGCAGTTACGGTGTTTTATTTCCAATAAAATTAAACAGCCGTTTAATTTTACCCAAAATTTACACTAGCTCCAATCAAATCCAAACCAACTTTAAAATGTAGCGCTCGTCAATACGGACCCGACTCAATTCGTTTCGTCAAAGACGGACCTCGTATGACAAAGATATGACGTTACAAAGTTTATACAATTTAATATATATAAATCAATTCTTTCTTTCTCTTTTTTTATTATTAAACCTTTATTAATCTCAGCCAATAGATTTTGCATCTTCAAATCCAGGCCGCATGAATCATCATCTTCCCCTTCATTTCGGCTGTGATCAAAGAACCCAAATGCTGCCACCAAACCCTAATTGCCTCGGCCTCCTCGTGCACTTCCATGTCGATCGAGCAATGCCATCACGAACCCACAGCCTCGTGCACCACTGCCTTGATTATGGTCGAGCTCAGCCGCACGTTCTTCTCCAAATTCGTGCGCAAATGACATACGAACGCGAGCAAATTATAGCCTCCATACGACGCCATTTCATATCTCCACTGTTGAGATTATATAGATCGATATGCTCTTTATTTTTGTAGTTGGAGGTTTTAGCTATTAGTCAACGGATTTGGAGAAATCGAGGGAGGAAAATGAATTATTTTCGGCCATGCCATTTAGGGCTAGCGGCTATGAAACCCTAGCTGAATTAGGTTTTGCAAATAGAAAGAATAATGTCCTTTTATAGAAAATGTTGCGACACTATTCACACGAAAATTTTCCGAACTCCAAACGTAGCATGTCGCATGGCGTTTATAATGTTTTACCCCTATTCTGAACATAATGGAATATATATCGGAAGCCAATCCGATGTATTTAGAAGATAAATTTTCGAATCGACTATTTAAAATTTACTTAAACAGATTTCTACGCGTTTTAGCTTTCCCCGGACAAACCGTAAATCCGATTGACACGAAATTTGAAATCCTACAATAATATAACATTACGGATCCAATGAAACCAGTATCATCGAAATTCGAGACTATTTGAAAAATGGCTATTTTTGCACGTCAATTAAATATTAAAATATTCAATTTCTTTAATTTAACTTTTAAATCAATTTCAAATGTATTCTAACATCATTCTAATTAAAATAAGATTTAATTCAACTTCATAAATCATTTTTATTCACATTAAATCCAAATTCCAATTATTTCTGCAATTTCAAATATTAAATTAACAATTTAATTATCCAATTAAATCCTTATATTTCAAATAAAATTTATTCAGCTTATAAAATTAACATTTAAATATTTAAAATCAATTAAATATACCGATTTCAAATGACTGAAATTCTGGGTCATTACGTTCTTCCCTACTTAAAAAATTTCATCCTCGAAATTACTAAGTAAGAAAAAGGCACCGAAATCCATTAACTTTTCAAAACAATTCGTTCAAACTAGATATCAAATTCATTTAACCTTTTTAACTTTTTCCAATCAATAGTTAAACTTCTTATAAAATCTTTTCTAAGTTTTTACATCCATATATAGTTATCTTTTCAAAACCAACTAATATTGTTTAACGTTATAACTCAAAATCAAATTTTTAGCTATCAAAATTTTCCAATTTTCTCAAAAAAAAATCACCAGCGTCTCCTTTGCGCGGTTCAATCGTAGTATGATCACAACATATATATATATATATATATATATATATATATATATATATCGCAAATATACATCTCATCTTCGAAGATGAGTCATCCCGTAGGGAAAAAAGTATAAAGGCATGATATGTAATCCGAGATATGTATCTTATATATTATTAGCAAGCATATACGGCTAATATAGTGTAAAAGCGAGCTCCAAATGCAAAGCAAGCACCTTACGCACCTACTATACACTCAACAAACCATGAGAAACATGTATACAGAAAATAATATCGATATACAACGCATACCAATAAAACTACTATATATGCCAATATAGCAAATGCAATCCAAAGCAACAAATCCAACCATCAAACAACTATCATCCAACTAACATCCAACACACATCCAGTAAACCAATATCTATCTAATCAATTCATAACCCAATCAATATAAACTTACTTCTTATTAATATTCATTTAATTAATTTTCACTTTAATCACATTTGATTCGTTGACATTTGACTTTACTAATCATTCTTTTATTTATATTCAATTAGTTTACATTTACTAATTTACATTCAAGTTGATTCACTTCCAATTCAAATCAAGTTTTACTTAGATTCACTTCACTTTCAATTGGATTCAATTATTTTACTTTCAATTTCATTAATTCAATTTCATATGAATTTCTATACTATCAACTAACAACCATCTAATAACCAACGTATAACCAACATAACCAAATTTATTTAATTTACATTCAACATTCAATTTGGTTCAACACTTTTAATTTCAATTGGTTTAACATATTTAATTTTGATTAGTTGACACTCAATTTAGTTTGAATTCTAATATTCACTATAATCACATTTTTATACAACACTTTCAATATTATTATTAATTCACAACTTCTTAACAAAAACATTTTTAATGCCAATTCATTTTACAACTAAAGTTTAATTTCTTTGTATAACTGAAGTTCATATTCATCACTTCACTTTATTAAACTACTTCGATACTAAAATCAACTTCATTTAATTTACTTTCACTTATACAACTTAAGTTCACTACTAATTTTGATTCAAATTCTACTTTATTTAACTTTTACTTAAGTCAAATTCATATCACTATTCAAATTCAGATTTTGTTTTGCTTAACAAAATTGTTTAACCATTTTAACAATTGGTTTTACTTACTTTTTCTCAATTTTATAAGTTATACAACTTAATTTTTAAAACTTTTAAATTCATATTACAATCACTTACCACTTAAGTTTAATTTCCATTTCAATAATATATATATATATATATATAATTCAAATCCAATTCACTTTATTTAACTATCCTTTAGTTAAATTTCAAATCATATATTTTTTATACTAACTCAAATTTATTTCAACTTTACCAAAGCTAATTTTTTTTTATCTCATACTCGAAGTTCAAAACTCGTTTTACTTATATTTATCAATTACAACTTGGATTTTTTAAATTCAAATTTGTTTATCACAACAAAACTTCAGTTTTTAATTTACTATTGGTAGCAAATCCATCCCACAGAAACTCAAAAATGATATTGATGCTGCTGCAGTCAGCACCCTTATTATTTTCCAGCAACAGTAGTGAATTCAGTGCTTTATATTCTTTAAAAAAATTATTTTATTTATAAATCTTTAACTTATATAATTTTACCATTTCACTTTACTTATATAAGATCGTTCCAAATTTTTTTATCTTACTTAGATTTATAACAATGTAATCTTTTTAACTTTGAAAAATAACTTTCAAAATAAAAGGGATTCAAAATTTACAAATTCTTAGTTTAAATTCATTTTTATTTATAACTCAAATAGTTTCATTTCTTATATATAAGATTATTTCATATTTGTAAATCAAATTAATTATAATTCCATACTTTATACTTCATTTGCTTATATAATTTCATTCTTTTACAATTGTTTTTTTTAGATTATTCAAACAACTTTTATTAACTTATATGTTTTTACATTTCCAAACAACCAAACAATTAATTTGTTTACACTTTAATAATTCTGAAAAATTGTTTCCTTTATATATAAAATATAATCGAGGTAAAATTATTTAATTTACCCAATTTAAAAAATACTACGTCGACTTGCCTCGTTTAAGTGTTTGAAAATCTCTATCGATAACATGGCATCCCACAGACCGACCAGAATTCACAAACAACTCAATGGATAAGTAAACACGATATAAAATATTTTATATTCACAAACAAATACGCGCTCATATATGTAATACACTCAAACTCAATCTAGGGTGCTACTGTCCCTATCTGTACCGAGTACACATCAAAGCTTAAAAATATACAAAATCTAAGCTCTGATACCAAATGTGACTACCCACATATCCGTACCCTTTGAATCGACAATAAACCACACATGTCCAAGCCAAAAAGCACAGACTGACGGAAAGTCAAGAGAAAGAAAAGAAGAGAGAAGAAGAGAAGAGAAGAAAGAGAGAAGATAGAACCAAACAGAACAATACAGAGTCTAACATTGCAATGGAAAACATATAATATCATATCAATAATCTTTACAAAATAGAAACTGTATATACATACATCAATCAGAGTTCAATAATCAATCACAAATTATCAGCTTGGACAGTTATAATAACTTGTCCTCACAAATGCTGATAATATAAACAACTAAGCAACAATGCAGCGGTTAATCAAACAAAACATGTACGTGTATATGGAATGGAGATCTCTAGCTCTCTTGCTGAAGCTCTAAAAGCACCCATCTAAACCTGTAAATATTCTTGGTTTGACCCGAGAATTGAAAGGGAAGAACGCCCGGATCAGTTTAGTAAACCAGCATGAGAAACACACACAACTGAATTTATTAAATTACCAAACTTTTCCTTTATCAAAACAAAAGTATCTCGTAAGACAAGTGCACACATAAATACGGACATTTTTTACCTTACGATAACTAAAACATCTCATATCAAATCATCTGATATTATACTAGTGTTTAGTATACAAATGATATTAATCATAGACGAAATTGTTACATTGATTAAATTCCAACATATAGCCCAATTGGGTAATACAATCAAAATGGCAGGTATGTAGTGGAGTTTGGATTTCCATACAAATGACCAGGTGAAGGGACTACCTTCCGAATGGGTACACTTCTAGATGGATGTCCCGTGGCGCAAAACATCTGCCATCTATCAACACAAGACCGCCTCACCTCTATAATTAGATGGTACCGAATATGTCATCCTTCGGTCATTACCGACCTATACCGAATTCATCAATATTGCATATTTAATTAAAGGATTATCCGCTGTCCAAAATCATGGATAAAATCCTTTAATAAAAATCGATATTTAGTTTATCAACTTAAATTGATTTCACATTTATAAAACATTATTTATAATTCACATTTATATTTAATAAAAACTTCAAGTTATGAAATTCCTTAATTTACCAATTCTATATATATCCAATTTACATTTAAAAATCCAATTTATAAGTTAATTTACCTATAAATCATTTATTCCCAAATCCATTCTTTTATAACTTCACAAATTTATAAATCTTATTTTCTTAAAAAAGCCATTTATAACTCCATTTTAACACTTAGCAAAATCCTTTATAATCCTATTATTTTGATTTATAAAAATTCAATTTTATAAACCTTATATATAAACCATTAATAATTATTCAAAAATCTCAAATTAAATAAACTTATCCTTTTATTAATTTACAAATCGTTACTAAAACTTATATAACTTCAAAAATCAAACTTAAGTATATTTCACAAAAATCATAATTTTTATAACATAAAAATTATAGCATTTATTTATTTAAAATAAATCCATTCCTTTAATACTTCAAAATATTTTTTCCAAATCACTTAAAAATCCTTTTTTATCTGAAATCACAACTTTAACATTTTAAAATTCCAAAAATAGGCCCAATGCTGCAACAGCACTAAATACATCAATCACGACATCCAAAACATCTTATATCGTATGATAAAAGAATATATCACAATATCTGTAAATAAACTAATATGGATGAGGAATCTAGTTGGATCCCTCCAACCTATCACTTACAACAAATATACATATTACAATATGTGTACAATGTCCGCTACGAGGCAGACACTACAAGAAAACCAATTTATAGTTGCATATATTGCCAGCGTATTAAACTAAATGCAACTGTAGATACTTGGGTTTGATTTTATCTATGATGAAAGCGCAACGATTAATATTTGGTTAACCCGCCAAAACTTTTTGCTAAAAATTTCTTTGTCCCTCCCAGCCAAAAAATATCTGCGTCCCTCTTCTCTCAAATTTTATTATTCTTATTATACTTCTCTCAATGCCACAAATCTATATTCCAATTAAAACCCTAGATCCATAACTAAAAAATTATCTCTCTTCGCCTGCAATCACATCGCACAACTCGCCGGTGCCGCTCAGCTTTAGTGTAGCCTATCACCAAGTCTCCAATGAATCTCGCATCTACACAATTGAAACTTATTTGGTTGCAAAGCTGAAGTAGCTGATTTTATTCAAATTGAAAAGGTAATGCTTTTAATATGATTGTTTATTCATTTACAATTCCCAAATCAGTTTTTTTTTTTCGCATACAATTTCCTTTGTTTCAAGTATCGACGGTTGAAGGCAACTATTTAAGATCGAGGGTGTTGAGAAGTGGCGATTTATTTGGGTTGCGGGAACTTATGATTAGGGATTTCGTGGTCGATTGGCGAATGTCGCGGAGGTTGTAACTGTCGATCTAGGGTGATTACGGATTTCGTGGTCGGATGGAAGTACAGGCTTGCGTTGATTCTGCAATGGCTTCCTCTGAGTATTCTTCAGAGTCAGGTTGCGATGGAGTTTGTTCGTTATCATTATCTCCCATTTTCTTTTCTATCTTAATCTTTGTTAGATTAATAGTTTGGAGTATACGATTAGTGTATGAGTGGAATTTAATGGTGATAAAGTCAATGACAGAAAAGAGTTGGGTACCACTTGCTTATTGCTTACTCTTGTATCTTTCATACCCCATCATTATGAAAACAAAAGTATTGGAGCAAAAATATTTGAAAGAGTACAGTACAGGAAACAAAAAGAAACACCGTGTATTATAATTTACTGACGTTCGATGATAAGCAAGCATTCACATAGGTAATAATATCATTATAGCTAAAGATGGTTCAAGCAACCACTGAAAGAAAGTAAGATAGTAAACATATCCCATTGTAAGTCGATGTATACAATTTATGGCTATTCAGTTGCATGTGATTACTTGTATAGTAATGATAAAATAATTTGGAAAGGTAGTTATCTATTAAAAAGGGCGAAACCTGTATTTTAAGTATAAAACTTGTACTAAATGTCACGTGAATGTGAGTTGTTGATTCCCGTATAGTGGTCATGCATGTGGGTAGTTAATTCACCATCCCTGTCAAGTTTCTTGCATAGAAGCCTATTTTTTGACTTGGCAAAATTGTTTGCAATTTTAACTTATCAAAACTGTTACAAATTATAAATGATTATTCATGTAATCCAAGATGAAATAAATAAGAAATGTAAATGCACCACAAAAGTTCATTTTCAACAAGACTTGCTAGCTGTTAAAGAACAGTTTATTAAATTCAGTTCTATGGAATGAATTTTTTACTTGATGAGACTTAAAACTTAAGTAGATACTATATTGAAGTTGCACCTTGATAAGTAATGCAATGTGTACTTCTATATTTATTATGTTTTTTTTTAAACATCGGGAGGTAAGTCAATGCATATTACCACCTAGTTATCTCCATTTACTTTCGTAGAACCACCGTGTGTGCATTTTGAAATATCAGGGAGACCGATATTTTGCAATGATACGTTTACACATCAACTTATCTGAATTTAGTGTTGCTCTGGTATCAACTAGTAGTCAAAGGAAAACTTTGGCGTTATGGCTTCAACTACAAAGCTCGTGGTAGTTAGAAAGGGATTGTTGATAAATATAATTAGTTATAGTTCAATAAAGTAACTATCTCATGCATTTGATAATAGATAGAAACTTCTCATCCACTTGCCAATTTTTCCTTTAGAATTAGCACATCCAATAAGTGAACAATGACACAAACTTGTTAGGCTATTAAATATGGTTTACTGAACTGTGAATACATTTGGTTTAGATAGAGTAAATAGGTTTCATAACAAAAATTGGAGAGTAGAATCATAGCCAGCCCTATAACTTATATACATGTACACAAACACACGTATATGTGTATAAAATTAATTTTTTAGGAATCTTTGATCTTCAAAAACAAATCAGACGAAATTTTGAGTTTCCATAACCATAAACTTCCACAGGTTTTATTCTTTTAACTTAATCTATATATAGGGCGTCTAGTATGGATGTCCATGAAAGATCTATGCAACCATACTTTCTTAAGCAATACATTCAAAGGTAGTTATTTGACGGCATTATTTTCTCCGATTATGTCTCTTGTTATCATAATTGATGTTGTGTAACCAAAAGAATAATGATGGTTGCAACACCAAATTTTAAGCTCCATATTAGACACACGGACAAAGAGGTAACGATTATGTAATTTATGCATTGTTTGTACGTGTACTTATTACATATTTGGTTATTACTGTTACATAATTATGTATACATAGTTAGGAAAAATCCAAAAGTTTAATGATAAACTTTAGTCAATAACTTATGACATGCAGTGTTTTTTCATGGAAAAACACCGGTATTATCGTTTATGCATTGTTTATACATGTACTCAAGTACTTATTATGCTCCTTAGCTAAGTACACCAAGCGTACATCAGAAATGTGGATGCACTCTTAGTTTAACCAATCTAAATATTAAGTTTTTGATCCTTGATGGTTGTTTTCATACATGTAATACAATAATACTGCATACGTGCTAATACTTGCATTTGTATTCTACTCTTGTCTCTTTCATAACCCATCACCAAACCAAATATATATACTAAATAATACTGCTATTGTGTTGCGCTCATGCACATACATGCATTGTGTTTTCAGTTTTACATATTAATTGTTCAACTGCATATTAATTGTTCAACTCATATGTCGTTTAATTTCTTGATTTGACCACTTTTGCCGTAAAATTGATTTTAAATTTTATTATTATTAACAATAATAAAATTCAAGTACACAATGTGGCTCACTTGACTGATGTATGTAATTGCTAGGATGGAACCAATGCTCAGGCTTAAATATCAAGTGGTTATGTGCAAGCTAAAGTTTTAAACAATGCACTGTTAATATGTTGTAATCAAGTACAAAGAAATAAAGTTTAATTTAAATAGATTTCATAGGCAGATAGAGTTTTGATACATAAATGCAGGAAAATTTCAGCATGAAACATAAAAAAAATACGAATTGGTGGCTGGTTTGTCAACAGAGGAGTGTCGTATTATCAAGCTTCCTTCTTGTATCTGTTCTCCACAATTTCATCCATGTTGCAGGTGCAGATGTTTACCGCTTTTTCTACATCCTGATAGTAATAATTTTTGTCCAATATGAGGGTAAAAAAAGTTATTGCATGTTCAAGTGGAATTTAATGGAAATTATATTTATTTATTTTTCAGCTTGAGATTCATTCAACATAGATGATGCATAGCTACATAATGTGACTGTTTTTATATGAAGTAACGTGCTATGTTTAGTTCAATAGTTTGCAATTTATAATGAACCGGTCATTTATTTTTGCAGTTTCGCGAATCAAAACTAACATTATTGAATTCTCTTCGTTAATACATATGTATTGATAGAAGGGTTTATGCAGCTTGGTGTTGCCAAGAGTTCATTGATGGAAGATTTGATGGAGGAATGGTTACGTTTAATTTAGAGAAGGTTGAGGGGTTGAATATGAGTCGGTTGTGCACATATCAGCCTTTTGATGGAATCAAGGACTTGAAAATCGTAAGTACGTTTAGTTTTCATACAAATTAGACATTTTTTTTTGATATTTCTAGATACTGAAATAGGAATCCATTAATTTTGTCCTATCAGTATTGTTTTATGTTTGGGGTTTATGCTTAAGTGTGTTGTTGACCATTTACTTGCTTAACCTTTAGTCGTTGAAGAGCCTTTAAATTATATGTACTACACGTTCCCATGTTTTCATTTTGCTTATAAACTGATGTTTTTTGAAAGAGACCAATTTTATTAAATTGGCTATTGATAAGTTATTCTATGATATAATCTCTATATGATAACTTTATGTCGGTGACATGGTCATATGATAAATAGTTAATTTAATGAAGAGATCTAACTCCCAATACCATTCAATTAACATCCATCCTTCTTTGACATCCGCACCTAGTTAGCTTATTATATAAATAATAATGTAGCCTTGTGAATACGAACTCAAAATTTGGAGTATTTTCTCTTCTGATATGATATGCAGTGCTCACAAGTGAAAATAGTGAATCGGGAAGTACCGGTATGGGTTAAGGGTGGTGTAAGGAGTCAGACTAGGCATGGTAGCTCGAATGGAGCTAATGGCAGATTTATGAAGGGCAGAGGGAATGAAGGAAGGAAATGGGGATGTTATCAGGTGAACTTGCTGTTTTGAATGGAGTGGATGGTTGAAGAGGATGGTTGTCGTATGGCAAGTCTAGTGCACTGACTTTACAAATATGATGCAAAAATTGTTGGACTATTACAATGTGCTCACATCAGTGGTTAATACGCAGAGGCATATTTGTTTGAAGTATTATAGTCTAAGGACTTGCATATTTGTCCATTTTTGATCTTTGATACCTTCACCTCACAAATATTTAGTAACATGATTATTATTGTTTACAGGTAGATAAACGTTTGTGAAGAATTCAAGCAGCAGCACTGGTTTTTGGTATGGTAGCAGAACATGTATGTAGTTAGGTTGCTATTATGAAACTAGTATGTATGGTAGCAGCACTACTTTAGCTGCATGTACTATTATGAAACTGTTTATGGTAGTTTGGTTGTGTAAACATATGTTTAACCTTTTGTCTTGACACTAATGTTATGATATAGTGGTGATTATGTAATTTCTTTTGTTTGTGTTATTGTGGTTCATTGAATGTGTTATTATTGAATGTGTATGTGTTTATATATTACGTTATTGTATAAGATTTGAAGTACTTGAATTGGAGGCGAAATCAGATGTAGTCGTGGAACAGCAGACAATAAAATCAAAACATACGGTGGCGGAGAAAAAACATCACCAAAAATATTTTTTGTAGCGTTTAAAAAGCGTTACAGAATCATCAATTATAGTAACTCAAATAATCTCCGTGGCATTCAAAAAACGCTGCAAAAAATAATAATAAGTGCAACAAAAAAATAAGATAGTAAACGACACCTTTTCGGTGGCGTTTCTTAAACGCTGTAAAAAAGAACTTTAGTAACGTTTAAAAAGCGCTGCCAAAAATTCATTTATAGTGGCGTTAAAATAAATGCAACAAAAAATCATGGATTTTTAGTCGCATGTTTTCTAGCGGCATTTATCAAAACGCCACCAAAACTTTTTGTAGCGTTTTTTGAGCGCCACTAAAAATAAAATTTCTTGTAGTGAGACATATGTATAAAGGGTCATCAGCTCATAAACGGGAACTTATAGGGTCCCATCTGCTCCAATAGGCAGGTATATATCCAAATACCAATCAATATATAGATAATATATCATATATCATTCAAACAATCATCAATCATCATATAATAAATTATTTCTTACTTATATAAAAATATCAGTGAGTCAGAAAGAGTGAGTTGTACTCACATTACTTCCAATAGTAGTTGCGGTATTTTATTCTGAATAAAATTAAACAGACATTTAAATTTACCCAAATATTACACTAGCTCCAATCAACTCCAAACCAGCTCTAAAATATAGTTCTTGTCAATACGGACCCAATGCAATTCGTTTCGTCAAAAAGGAACCTCGTATGACAAAGATGCGACGTTGCAAAGTTTATACGATTTAATATATATAAATCAGTTTCTTTCTTTCGCTTTTCTTTTTATTATTAAACTTTAATAATCACGGTCGTTAGATATTGCATCTTCAAATCTAGGCTGCATGAATCAACATCTTCCCCTTTGTTTCGACCATGATCAAAGAACTCAAATGTCGCCGCCAAACCCTAATTGCCCCGGCCTCCTCTGCACTTCCACGTCGAGCGAGCTATGCCATGAAGAAGCCCATAGACTCGTGCACCACTGCCTTGATTATCGCCGAGCTTGGCTGCACTTGCTTCTTGAAATTCGTCCGTAAATGTCAGACGAACGCGGGAAAATTATAGCCTCCATACGATGTCGTTTCAGATCTCCACCATTGAGATTATAGAGCTCGATAAGCTCTTCATTTTTGTAGTTGGAGGTTTTAGCTATTAGTCGACGGATTTGGAACAATCGAGGGAGGAAAATGAATGATTTTTAGCCATTGAATCATTTAGGGTCGGCGGCTATGAAAGCCTAGCTGTATTAGGTTTTGCAAATAGAAAGAATAACGTCCTTTTACAGAAAATGTTGCGACACTATTTACCCGAAATTTTTCCGAACTCCAAACGAATCGTGCCGCCTGGCGTTTATAATGTTTTACCTGTTACAAATTAAGTGGGAAAACAAAATGTTTTATATTATTCAATCTTATCTCCTTCAGCTGATACAGAGATGTATATTTATATACATGAGATACAAACAGCCCAACACAAAAGCCCAATACAGTAAAGCCCCAATGAAACTGATATGAAAGCAAATACAATTTGAAAAGAAACATACTAATGAACCCTTGTCACTAATGAACCTACTCGCAACACTCCCCCTCAAGTTGGTGCATGTAAATTCACCATGCACAACTTGCTTCTCAAGTATTCCATCTTCTTTCCATCAACGGCTTTAGTAAACACATCAGCAGTTTGCTCCTTCGTTCCAATATGCTTAGCACATACCAAACCCTGTTGCATTTTCTCTCGAACAAAGTGACAATCCACTTCAATATGTTTAGTTCTCTCGTGAAAAACTGGATTTGAGGCAATATAAACAGCAGCTTGATTGTCACAACCCAAAGTAATTGGCTTCTGCACTTCAAATCCAGTTTCAGACAGTAAGTGATCTACCCACATTATCTCGCACACTGCTTTTGCCATGGCCCTGTACTCAGATTCTGCACTCGACCGAGCTACAATATTTTGTTTCTTACTCTTCCATGATATTAGATTCCCTCCTACAAACACACAATATCCTGTTGTAGATTTCCTGTCCACCCTAGAACCGGCCCAGTCTGCATCAGAGAAACATTCTATCTCTGTATGACCATGATTCAAATACATAAGACCATATCCAACTGTTCCTTTTAAATATCCTAATATTTGCTCAACAGCTTTCCATTGCTGCACTGTTGGTGAATTCATATACTGGCTCACTATCCTGACAGCATAAGCTAGATCGGGTCTGGTTACAGAGAGATAATTTAACTTTCCAACTAGCCTTCTATATCTCTCTGGCTCATTGAATACTTCTCCTTACACTGACAGATCAATGTTTGGTATCATTGGAACTTTGCATGGCTTCACACCAAGTTTTCCAGTCTCAGCTAATAGGTCCAAAATATACTTCCTTTGAGATAAAAACATTCCTTCCTTATTTCTGATGACCTCAACACCCAGAAAATACCTCAATTCTCCTAATTCTTTAGTATGAAAATGCTTATGAATATACTGTTTTAGAGAGATGATTCCTGCTTCATCACTTCCTGTGATAATAATATCATCAACATAAACAACTAAAAGAATGATACCTGCACTAGATCTCTTATAGAATATTGAATGGTCAAACTTGCTCTTCATAATACCAAATGATTCCACAACATTGCTGAATTTTCCAAACCATGCCCTTGGACTCTGTTTTAGTCCATACAAGGTCTTGTTCAACTTACACACCAACCCATCTTCAGCTTTAACCTTGAATCCAGGAGGTTGAACCATGTACATTTCTTCTTGTAGATCACCATGTAAGAAAGCATTTTTAGTGTCCAATTGATGCAGTCTCCAGTTGTACACAGTTGCCAAAGAGATGAGTAATCTTATTGAAGTTAGCTTAGCCACTGGAGAAAAAGTTTCTAGGTAATCTACCCCATATACTTGTGCATAACCCTTTGCCACAAGTCTGGCTTTATACCTTGCAATAGTCCCATCTGGATTGACCTTAACTGAATAAACCCATTTACACCCAATAGCTTTCTTGTCTTGAGGTAATTTAACCAAATCCCATGTTTTGTTTGCTTTCAAAGCATTCATCTCTTCTACCATAGCGTTATACCAGTTAATATCAGATAAAGCTTCAGTGATATTCTTTGGTGTAGTCGCACTATCAAGAGTCTTGAGAAGTAAACATGTTTGAGCTGGTAAATGATCATATTTCACATATGATAATATAGGGTATGTACATTGTCTCTTACCTTTCCTCAAAGCAATGGGGAGATTTAGTTATGGATCAATAGTTGGAACTGGTTCATGGACTGGAACCTATGATTGAGCAACAATTGCTTCTTCTTGTGTATTATCATTCAAGGTGTATATAAGAAAATCATCGACTTCATCATTCATCTGTTGGGTATTTTCTGATGAATTTTGTGAAGCTTGAAAGTAAGGTATGTCTTCATGAAATGTTACATCAACAGACACAAGATACTTTCCAAGACTTGTATCATAACATCTATAGCCCTTTTGAACACGTGAATATCCCACAAATATACACTTAACTGACTTAGGGTCAAGTTTAGATAAATTTGGCCTGACATCTCTAGCAAAACAAGTACATCCAAACAATCTAGGTTTAACTGGGTATAATGGTTTATCTGGAAATAAGAGTTTATATGGTATCTCACCACTTAGCACTGACGATGGCATCCTACTTATGAGGAAACAAGCAGTCAACACAGCATCAGCCCAAAAGTATTTTGGCATACTTGTTTAGAACATTAAAGCTCTTGCTGTTTCCAATAAATGTCTATTCTTACGTTCTGCAACACCATTTTGAGACGCAGTATCTACACATGAAGTCTCATGGATTATGCCTTTATTACTCATAAACTTCTATAATAATTCAGATGTATACTCTTTTGCATTATCACTCCTCAGTGTTTTAATCACAGCATTAAATTGATTTTCAATTTCAGCACAAAATTTACAAAAAATAGAGTATAGCTCAGATCTACTCTTCATAAGAAATAACCATGTTGTGCGTGTATAATCATCCACAAACGTGACAAAATATCTAAAACCAGGCTTAGAAATGACAGCAGATGGTCCCCATATATCAGAATGAACAAGCTCAAACATAGAATCACTTCTTCTATTTATTCTTGGATTTGAAGACAATCTATGATGTTTAGCATATTGACATGACTCACAGTTTAGAACTTGTGAAGAATTATATTCAGGACATAATTTCTTGAAATTAAGTAAAGATGGATGACCCAATTTACAATGAACCTTGAGTACTTCATCTTTATTTATACAGGCTACAGCAATTGATTGACCTTCCTCCAGCGCATATAATCCATTTTGCTCATAACCTTTACCAATAATCCTCATGTTCTTTAATTCCTGGAATACACAATGATTGGGGTAAAAGGATATGCAACAATTCATTTCCCTGGTTAGCTGACTAACTAACAACAGATTAAAAGCTAACTTTGGAGTATGTAAAACTGAGGTTAATGACAATTGTGTAGTGAGATTAACAGTTCCAGATCCATTTGTGTTTGCTACTGAGCCATCAGCTAAAGTAATATATTTAGCACATTTATTCTCTTGAAATTCAGTGAATAATTGTGAGTTACCTGTCATGTGATCTGTTGCTCCTGAATCAATTATCCACTTGTTGGATCTAGCCACTGTTGATACAGAATTTGATGCATTCTTCAATCCTTCTTTGTATTCAGTGAACTTCACGTATTCCTCTGCATTAACTAACACAGAACCATCTTCAGTCTCCTTTACAACATTTGCAGTATGATTTGGTGGACTTTGCCGTTTGTTATTATCATATGATCCACTACTTCCATTATTTTGTCTTCGTTTAGCAAGTTTCCAACAACTTTGATATGTATGTCCAATCTTTTTGCAATAAGAGCATGAGTTTGAAGTGTTCATAACTCTCCCTTCAGATCTAACCATTCCTCCAGAATTTCTTTGACCAATTAGAGCACTACTATTAGATGCGGTAGGGTTTTGATTACTTGAACTATCAGACCTCAAAATCCGACTAAATACTTCTTGTAAAGATTTAACATCAGATCCAGACAATACTTGTGCTTTGGCTGATTCAAATTCAGATGGAAGGCCTCCAAGAAAACTCATAATAGCCATCTGCTCCCTTTGTTGCTGTTGAGTTTTCACATCCGAACTTATAGGCAATAGCAGATTGAATTCTTCATAAATCCTTTTGAAATTCATGAAATAGTTCATTAAGGTCTGATCTTTTTTCTCTACACGATAAAATGACTTATATATATCATACATTCTGCTTAGATTTCCTTTTCCAGAATACAGAAATTCCAAATAATCCATCAGCTCTTTCACAAACTCACAATGATTTATCAAACTAATAATACTACTGTCAATAGTATTCCTGATTTGAAGGAATAGCCTAGCATCATCCCTAAGCCATACCTGATCCTCTTTAACATCTGAATCTTCAGCAGGTGGATTTCTTCGAAGATGATCATCCTTATCAATACTTCGAAGGTAGAGTCAAATAGTCTTGCTCCAATCAAAATAATTTGATTCCCCCAATTTATGCTCAGTAATTTTCGACATTACCGGCATTACATCCATGATCGATTTGCCTTCCGACATATTGAGAATCGATCAAGAAACAGGTAGAAGAATCAACGAGAAATTATTTTGGATCGAGCTGCTCTGATACCATGTTACAAATTAAGCGGGAAAACAAAATGTTTTATATTATTCAATCTTATGTCCTTCAGCTGATACAGAGATGTATATTTATATACATGAGATACAAACAGCCCAACACAAAAGCCCAATACAGTAAAGCCCCAATGAAACTAATATAAAAGCAAATACAATTTGAAAAGAAACATACTAATGAACCCTTGTCACTAATGAACCTACTCGCAACATTACCTTTATTCCAAACACAATAGAATATATGTCGAAAGAAAATTCAATGTATTTGGAAGATAGATTTTCGAATCAACTATTTAAAATTTAAAATTTACTTAAACGGATTTCTACGTGTTTTAGCTTGCCTCGGACAAACCGTAAATCCAATTGACACAAAATTTGAAATCCTACAATAATATTACATTACGGATCCAATGAAACTGGTTTCATCAAAATCCAAACTATATGAAAAATGGCTATTTTTACACGTCAATTAAATATTAAAATATCCAATTTCTTCAATTTAACTTTTAAACCTATTTCAAAAATTCTCTAACATCATTATAATTTAAATAAGATTTAATTCAACTTTATAAATCATTTTTATTCACATTAAATCCAAATTCCAATTATTTTTGCAATTTCAAATATTAAATTAACAATTTAATTATCCAATTAAATCCTTATATTTCAAATAAAATTTATTCAGCTTATAAAATTAACATTTAAATATTTAAAATCAGTTAAATATACCAATTTCAAATGACTGAAATTCTGGGTCATTACACATAGCCTTGGTTACACCTAATTTCAAACTTAATAATCACCCCTTAAAACTTCCTGCCTTAGTAATTATGAAATTCATTTAGTTAAATCCACTTGTATACTGCCTGGTCAAAAAGTAGGTTAACACTTTCCCCCAAACATGCCTTGCGGTAGGAAGGTACGTTTTGAATTATCATTAGTTCGAAATCCAAATCCATCGACAGCCGAAATTTCTAATCTAAAACCCAATCCTCTGCCAATCTAAATTGTCGTAAGCCGTTTGTGTTTTCCTGGAAGCTAGTTTTTGCATGTCGAATCCTCAGTCTCTCCGGATTATTAGTGAAACCCATGACTCTTTCGAGTAAATAGTCAATTCCAAAAACATTACAAATCCTTAGCCAAGTCCATATCTATCCAAAGCCAGTAACCAAATCCATGATCTCACTACATCGTTCTCCAAATCTAAAGCCCCCATCTCTCCTTTCATTATCCAAATCTTGGACATCTCTGGGTCATTAGCGAAATCCATGACCTCTTCGAGTCAATATCCAAATCCATAATCATTTGATATCTTGGAAGTCAGTAAGACAATCCACGATTTCTCTGGAACGTTATCCAAGATTATGGTCCTTCCGGACTGATTGATGGTCTCTCCGGACCCCTCGCTAAGCTCGATCCACTTGCTCTCTAGTGAGGGGACTTAATGACGAGTGAGTCGACCCTGTCTCTTTCTAGTGAAGCGACTTACTACGTACACTCCCGCACTTTTGGGCATATAGCGATGTCTTGATCCTTCTAGACCGATCATAGCCTCTTCGAGCTCTTGTTGGACCCCATCTTGTTACTCTTCGGTTTAAGGGGAACAACGCCAAGTAAGCCGATCCTTTTGCTCTTCGAAAAATTAGCATTACTTACTGCTCTCCGATTCAGTGTCCTGAATATAACACAAAGTCCTAGCCTTTCTAGGCTGATCATGGTCTCTCCGAACCCTTGCTGGACCCCATCTAGTCACCCTTCGACGAAAGGGGGAACAACAATAAATAAGTCGATCCAATCGCTCTCCAACATTTCTACTCACTTCTTGCACTCCGGTCCACGATGCTTCGGTTAGGAATATAACGTGATCAATTCCATAATGACTTCATTTCTCCATCCTCAACTCTTTGGTCGAGGGTTTGATCCATGACGTATGAATCCATCATGTTGCTCTCCGAAGAAGGGACTCGCACCTTGCGATTTTCTCCCATATCTTCAGGAAAGACGGCTGCAAACTGTTTTGTTCATTGAATTAATTTAGATTCAAGGGTTTTAATATCCATTTATTAGATTTGAATTTTAAACAAACAAGGAACCAAAAAAACTAAGTACTGCCTCTTTGGGAATGGCGGTTCATTGCCATCTCTGACCACTCGTGATCCTGTATATGTGTAAGAAACTTAGGCGCTTTATTGTAGAGTTTCTTATATATTTAGTTCATGCCATCTTGATCAAGAGACGGCAATTAGTTCCCTTGAGCCGGGCCTGCTATGATTTGTTGAGGATGATCCTGTTCCATCCCCACTATCTGATTCCTTATATACTATGGCAACATGCCATTCCTAACATGTTCCTCAACCATATCCTAGAGGTGCCTGTAATCATTGGTAGTATACCCATACATTTCATAGATAATGCGGTATTTTTTGGACCAACGCTCCCGCTCCGTAGGATCCTTTCTTGCCGGTTTCCGACAGGGAAGTTGCCTCCTTATGTCCAAATAAATTCGTTCCAAGATTTCTGTCGAATATGAATAAGAGGAGAACTTCGACTCTTGGTCTTTCCTTTGCCTTTTCGATCAATCGTATCCATTGTCCAATTTTCGTTTACCCTTATGCTTCTTGGACCCTTCTATAGATAGTCCTTCACCTTGCACAATATTTACTTCCTATTCGTTGGTCCGTGCATCCTCCTGCTGTTGGAATCTCTTCGCTTCATGGTAAAATTCCCTGAGATCCATTAGTGGATCACATTCCAGCGCAATCTTAAAGTTTGTCTCATCAGTAATCCAAGATACTGCCACCATAAAGACCACTGATGGATCCAACCGATCCACCGAAGCAACTGCCGCATTAAATCATGTCAAGAAACTCCTCAAGGAATTTCCTGTCGTTTTCCTTAGTGTCATTAATGTCATCACATTATTAGGTCTCGTGATGTAAGCCTAAAATTGCCTCATGAATGTCCACTAGCATGTTCCATGTCCTAATTGAGCCATTCTCCGGTTGCCTAAACCAAAGTGTAGCTAATTTCATCAAGTACAAAGGAAAGCGTCTCTCCATGACTTCCTCTGTTTCCCTAACACTTCCATATGTCGGATACAACTCATCAAGTGCACTGTAGGATCCAACTTTCCATTATACACCTCTTGTGTTGGTAGTTTGAACTCCGGTGGGTTCCTAGCCTGCCTGATATTTGGAATGGACGAACTCCAATTGACATCTTCCAGATTCCTGTTGGGCAATCTGCCTCTCATTATCCGATATACCAGCTCAGCCATCCTTTCTCATCCATAGGTTGGCCTCTAATCCAGACTACTAGCCTGCCCCTGGCTCTACGAGGGTATTCCGAAACATGCTCCTCTAGACATGCATTCGTATTTCGATCTACATCAAAATGCACAACATCGACCATTGGCCAACCGATATCCAAACCAACTTGACCCCAGGCCGTACCTCCAAGCCTGAGGGGTACGGTACCGACCCCTTTGGGGGGATCAGTGTCGATCCCCTGATGTTTGTAAGGGGCTGCCCGGCTTCTCCACTGCAATATCTTGCCCGTTAGCTCCATTTTCATGCTCCCCGTTCTGATTTTCTACCTCTCATGTTGCTCCAACTTCTTGATCCAAATCGCCATCATCTCCTTCCTCTCCTTCCTATTTAATTTTCCTAAGGAAATTCTACATTATTTCCTCTTGCCTCTTTATCATCCTCTCCTACATTGCATCCACCATCACCTCCACCTCGTTACTGGAGATGTAGATGGAGGGTTGATTAGCTCCTGAGGATGCCTTCTGGATTTCTCCATGTTGATTCATATCCACAAGCTCTCTCCTCATAGATTGCCTAACCATTGCTTCCTAGGTCAAAGTATCCAATTTTCCAAATTTGTGAGTGCAAATAATTCTAAGTGAAAGCACCAAAATGTTGACGTCAAAAATAGTGGCAACACCCTAAACAGTAGGAATGCTCTAAAATGTCCAATAACCAACTCCCAACATATTGAAGTAGAATAACAACAAATTAAAATTGAAAGAAATGAACAGAAAGTTTTATAGTGGTTCAGCTGACTCTCGCCTACTTCTACTCTAATAAATTTCCTTTTATTATACTGTTGATTACAAGTACAGTCCGGATGATAGCCTAATTATACTAACAATGGAGGAAGAAGAGAGCCAGAAAGAAGATCCCAAATTGAGTGCTATGCCCATTGTATTTATAGGTTAAGACTTGCAAATATCCAGTTGAAAACTTGCCTACAAGAACTCGAGTCCAGGCCGACTCCACTCACTAAAAATTGGCCACAATGGGCCCAACTTTAGGGATCGGTGCCGATCCCTATAGAGGGATCAGTGTCGATCCCCATGATAAGGGAGTGGGGCCCAACGATCCCTTTAAGTGGTCTTCCTCGATGTTTACTTTGTATTTCCTGAGTTGTTTTTGTGATGTTGCCTAGTTGAAAATTGGAGATATCGATCGATTTCCGTTGAATTGAACTGCTGAGTTAAGTGTCCATAGCCATAGTGATATGACCTGATCCCCTTCCTAAGAGAAGAGATATGTATTGATCCCTACCTAGGGGAATGGATAAATATCGATCCCCCGCCTAGGGAAAGCACCAATCCATACTTAGCCAATTCTGGAATGCTATTCATCTCAATCCACTCAACTATCATCCATACCCTTGGTTCACCTACTTTCGAACCTAATAATCACCCCTTCGGGCTTCCTACCTTGGTGATTACAAAATTCATTTAGTTAAATCTGCCAATATACTACCTGGTCAAAAGGTGGTTTAACACTATTATAATAGCCAAAATAGTGGGAGGATGCCACATAAAACTTATTGGTGGTGTGGCGACCGTCCAACACTAACAGCTCCTAATATAACTAAATAGTGCACTGCAATCATGCCCAACCAATTTAGGATGATCATCAAGGGTTGATAAAGAAATAAAACATCACAGGACCTATCGTATATCTCACGACGCATGAAATATAATATAATATACATAAAAAATATAAAATAGGAGAGATACTAATAACTAGTGAACCAGAATCAGATCACATATCCACAGGGTTATACAACATAATAATAGAGTTTATACAAAATGGAAATAAATTCAATAAATAGTCTCATAATAGTAAAGAAAAAAAATCTAGGCTCCATGGTGTTGCATAGTAGAGTAAGCATAATATCCATATATAATACGAGAAAACCCCATCCTGCTCATACTATGCACAGCTACTGCATCTCACTTGGACTGCTATCCGGTCTACTCTTTTAAGAGTATTCGAGATAATAAAAAGATAAATATAAAACCTCGAGTCAGAATACTCTCTGATGTGAGCGATAAATGAATCTCAAAATACTACACAAGTCGATATAGTAAGGAACAAAGGTATACAAATTGTACTTGACCTATCCCTACAACCAATGATTTAACACATAACATCATAATAGGCTACTCTACTATCATCATGAAACTGTACTACATCCTAAGTATAGCATCAAATGTCAAGGTATCCATGTCCTAAATACCAACATTTGGTGACATCCCTAGAGTGATAGACTATGGGGAAACAATCAAAGCATGCATAGCATCCATTGAACAATCCTCACTGTCACTCAATGTGCTTGCATATAAGACAACTCGTATAGCACGATCTTAAGCCAGAGACCCAATCGAATCCTAGTTCCCCAGTGGTCAAACCATGCCACTTTGTAAGGCTAGAAAATAGACTTACGGTAATAAGGCCTAGGGTAATCTACAACCATAAGATCTAGACACAATCATAATCCAGGTGGGCGTCACCATGTACCCTCCCCCCCCCCCCCCCACAAGAGCACACAGGAAACCTCTGAGTGTCTATAATCCTTTTTCTCACATCTTCATAATGGAACATGTTCATATTCCATTCTACTCATATCCATAGTGGAACACAATTGTAATTCTAGTCGTGAGACTTCATTATTGAAATCGCCCTTCGGATCATCACTTCAGCTCTAGCCATTGAGCCACCACCATTGAAACCTAAGTTCATTCGATATCAAATTTCTATCATTGCGGTTCTGAAGCTATCATGTCGAAGCACATGAATATCACTTTGTTCCTTAACCAACAGTCTTCATCGTGCTACCACATCACCCTCGAATGATGAACGAACAAAATAACACACCCAACACAACCTAAAGATCCTGCACTGGTTTTCCACTGAGTGGTTTTACATCTAGTGGTTTCCCATCGAGAGGTTTCTCACCGAATGGTTTCCCACAGAGAGGTTTCCCACTGGGAGGTTTTCCATTAAGTGGTTTCCAACAACCGGTTTCCCACCGACGAAAACCACCCATCACTAATACCTTTCCCTTGGCCCAAACTTGGTGCGACTTGAATTTTGAATCCCTCCCATGCTTTAGAGCCTCCCCTCCAAGTTTCACCCACTTTCAAGCTAATTTTCCTCATTTTGCTTGTTTCATCAACCAATCCCTAAGTAACTAAAAGCACTAGCAAACCATATCAAAGTACAACATACAAACATGGAATATAATCAATACACATCCATATGCACATGCAATTCATTCAAACACGATGATCATACAAATCCTAGCCTAAATCTAATTTTTACATTAGCATGTCAATATGACCAAAAAGGGTTGCAAAATCTTTTAAAAACTTTATATTTCAGCCTTAAACATATATGAAAGTGTGAATAAAGTTAGAAGACATTTTAGGATCTAAATCATGTTAAAAACAACAACCTTAACTACATAAATATGCATAGGATAGTGAGAGGTCAAGAAACACTCACCAGTTACTCGAAATACCAACTTTTCCACTTAGAACTAAAGTGGGCAATGGAGGATGAATGAAAATCAGCTAAAAATGATAATCACCAATCCCTATATGCTAATTACCCTATATTGATGATTTGGCTAAGGTTACTAAGGAAAAGATATGATTTTTGAAGTGATTAGGGTCAATAGAAGCTTAGAACTATTTTAGGAAAGATGGAAATGACTTAGATTAGTTCCCACAGCTTTCCCTTAGCATAATTTTCAAGGTGGATTAGGGGGCCTGAGTACGGAGTTAGTTGATTACCAGTTAATGTAGGCCAAAACAGCAGGCAAAACTTAAAATAGGCATACCTTTTAAACAGTAAGCCTGTTTTACTATTATGACTACCAAATGGGAAGCCATCATCTTGAAGCAATAGAAGTTGTTTAGACCTTAACTCGGCTTCTTACAAAAGTAATACTTCATATAAGATTTTTAGGGTCAAAATGGTCATATAGGAATCGTATATGTGGAAGATATCTTTAAGAGCCATTTTCAAAAAATATAAAGTCACACGACCTCAAATGAATTAAATAAAAATATTTTATAATCCTCTGATACATAAAATACGGGTCATTACACTCTTCCTCCATTAGTATTTTTGCCCCTAAAATCCCCAAGTAAGTCAAAGAATAGTCAACGTTGTTACCTCCCATGCCTAACAACCACATGCAACCATCAAACATATCAAAGAAGCAGCCACATAACCAAAAGTATGAAGAAACCTATTCTAGCATGCGAGATATTAAACTATTCTATACGATATCAAAACGAAAGTAAATATGATAAACAATAGGCCTTACCATTAAATGAGCTTCAGATATGCAGCCCTCATCTCTCATCGATTTCCCACATGTAATTGCCTTCGCTTTTGCCCTTTGAATCTTCACTAACTCCACATCTTCCTCCTAAGATGTTTCTTATCGCATCCGACAATACCAATCGGCCTATAAGGTATCGATGCTTCTGGCTCAATCTTGATATCATCAACTTGATTCGATACAGTTGCCACATTTGAGTCATGCAAAACTTCCGCAAATGAGAGACGTGGAAGACGTTGTGCATGCCCGCCATCTTCGAAGATAAGTCGACCATATATGCTAGGTTCCCCCTCCTCTCTACTATCGAAAAATTACATACGAATCTCGATGCCAACTTCCCCTTACTACCAAATCTAATAACATTCTTCAATGGAGAAATCTTGCAAACATATATCGCTAAAGAGAACTCCAAATCTCTACGTCTATTACCAGTGTAGCTCTTTTTCCTATCCTGAGCTGCTTTGATCTCTATCTTCTTTGAGGTTTCTCTAACTATATATAGCCCAAGTATTAGTTTCTCGCCCATTTCCCACCATCATAAAGGAGCATACGCCATACTAATACTAGAATGATAGCTATTGTTGTATGCAAACTCTACCAAATGCAGATAGTCTTCCCACAAGCCTTCAAAATCGAAGATGAAAGCTCGCAAGAGATCCTCCAATATTCGATTCACTCTCTTGGTCTACCCATTAGTTTGTGGGTGTTAAACTATACTAAGATGTAGTTTGGTCCCCAACACCTCTTGTAAGCTCCTATAAAACCTACCGGTGAATAAAGAGTCTTGGTCACTCACAATGCTCTTCGATAATCCATGGAATCATACACCCCATTTCACACACAACTTAGCCAGTTTGCATGTCGTTCTATTAGAGCTAACGGGTATGGATCAAGCACTCTTCGTCAACCTATCGATATGGTCCAAATTCCATCGTACCCATCGCTAGTCCATTTTAATCTGTCTATAAATTCCATCTACACTTGCTTCCATTTCTGCTCAGGAACTTCAAGTGGTTGTAGCAATCCACTTGGGTTTTTCTGTTCTGCCTTCACTAACTGGTTGTTCATACATTTGGAGATAAATGCCTAGAAATCCTTCTTCATCCCTTTCTAATAATAGGTCTGCTTCATATCACGGTACATCTTATTACCACAATGATGTATAGTCAATCTAGAATGATGGCACTCTCCTATCACCTCATCTCTTGACCCGTCGACATCAGGAAAAAGTAATCTCCATCCTTACGGAGCCAACCACCTCGGTGAAGTCCATACTACTTCATACCTTCAGACTCTACTCCTCCTTCTATCTTCGTCATGACTTCCATTATCCCAACATCTCACCTCTGACTAGTACCAATTCGCTCAATCAAAGTAGGCATGATCTTCAAGCTTGCCAACATCTCTTGCTCTAACTCTATATGAGGTTTGATATCATAGCCAACAATATACTCAAACTCCTTCCATTAGGAACGTCTCTCCTAAACTAGCATGTCTTCTACTCAATGCATCAACGATCGCACTCCCTTTGTCGGGCGTATAGGAAATTTCAAAGTCATAGGAGGCCAATAATTCGATCCATTGGTGCTAGGAAGGTTGATATCCTTTTGGGAGAAAAGATACTTCAATGATTTGTAATCCTTGAACTGCTCGAACCTTTCTTCTAATAGATAATGCCTCTAAATCTTCAAAGCAAACACTATTGCCACCAACTCCAAATCATAAGTGGGATAATTCCTCTGGTGTAGTTTCAGCTGTTGACTAATGTAGGCAATAACTTTCCCCTCTGCATCAACGCTGCACCCAATCCAGTATCACAGGCATCTATGTATACTATCAGCTCCTCATTCCTACTCAGAATGTTCAATACTGTAGCACTCGGTAACCTATCATGTAGACTTACAAACATGTGCTCACACTTCGCAAATGAAAGTCTGATTCTTCTTTGTCAAATTAGTCAGTAATGCAACTACCTTCGAGAAGTCCTTGACGTCTATAATATCCTACCAATTCTAAGAAGCTTCTCACAACAGTAGCGTTCTTAGGCTGGTTCTAATCGTATGCCGCTGCCACCTTAGTAGGATCTATTGCAATGCTCTACTTGAATATGACATTACCTAAGTATCTCACTTCCCTTCTCCAGAAGTGACACTTTGATAACATCGCTCTCAGCCTATGCTTCTTTAACACTTCAAGTACAATCCTCAAGCACATCTTGTATTCCTCTTCTGTCCCAGAATAGATTAAAATATCATCCATGAACACAAGCATGAACTTATTCAACTGACCTCTGAAGACACGGTTCATGAGATCGACAAATATCAGAGCATTGATTAGTCCAAATGGAATAACCAACCACTCATAGAAACCAAACGACATATGAAATACAATGATCGACACTCTCCTATGCCACTTCTCAGCTAGCGAAAACCCATCGCAAGATCCGACCGAGAAAACACCTTCGCACCGTGCAGTTGGTTGAACAAGTCATCAATATGTGGGAGTGGATATTTGTTCTTCTTCGTTATCTTATTCAGCTCACAATAATCTACGCACAACTTCATAGAGCCATCCACTTTGGTAGCTAATACAAAATGTGTGACCTACTCAAATATGCTCCTACAAATCAACCTTCACTTCAACGGGTCATTCAATTGCACCTCTAACTCCTTCTGCTCTTTAGGTGCCATACACCTCAAAGGCATGACTACCGGTCTAGCATCCTTCACCAGATCTATACGAAGCTCAATATCTCTATGTGGTGGTAATCCGATCATCCCCTCAAATATGTCCGGGTACTCTCTCTATAGGCACAAATGATAACTCATCATGTGGAATCTCAAGCGAGTATAGAAAATTGACCATCACCTCATCATCAAGCAGGCAGTCTATCTCCAACCCACGCTCATCATCCATCCCCATCTTTACCAACGGGTTCTCAGAATACACCATAACTCTGTATCTTTGCAACCAATCCATCCCAAGTGTAATACTGAACCCCTCCAAATCCAATAACAAAGTAATAAAAAACAAACAAACATCCATAACTTGATAAGGCTAAATTTTGACAAACCATGCAAAAGCTAGTTGATCCTCTAACAGGGTTCATCGTTATCAAATGTTGGTCGACTAGGGTTTCAATCCCAATCTATGTACCAAATCTCTAGATATAAAGGAATATGAATCCCTAGTATCGAACGAAACACGTATAGGAATATCTTAAATGGAAAGCAAACCTTGAATAACACTGCTCTTCCCATTCTTTTTCACCAAGGGAGCACTCAACGAAGTTGGAACAAAGTCCAAAGCATATGCCTCCACCATCTATTTCTGCTTTACCGGTTCAGGAAAATTCTTTTGATTAGCCCCACCTCGTTATAATTGTAGCACTTCCTTCATCCTTACAGTCTTTAATAAAGTGACCCGCCTCTTCGCGGTTATAGAAAGTAGGCTCCCTCTTGCCCTTCTTCTGGCCACCCTTACCCTAGAGCTGTTTTCTCTTGCCATTCCATTTCTCCTTGCTTCCGCTGCCTTACTGTGGTTTTGGCTCTTCTTTAACCACATTAGCTGATTTGGATTTGGGGTATAAACTCCCATGGCGAAAAGCTTTCTCAACAAGTCTATCAAATTGCTCATCGATATAACTCACCAATTTCTTCCCTAAATAATTGTCCAAACCCATCAAAACTTCTTATTCTTTTTTCGTAAGGTGTCAACGAAAGACATCACATATTTTGAAAAGGCATCGAACTCAGCAATATATTCCGAGACAGACATATCATCCTGTTGAATCGGCAAATTTCCTAAATAGTACCAACTTTTGAGCAATCGGAATAAACTTCTCCTCTGACATGGCCTTGAACTAGTCCAAGTGAACTGATCCTCGAGGGTAGTAATAGTGATGACATTCCACCAGTTCATAGCTCCCCCTTAAAGTTGTCTAGAGGCTAGTTTCCTCTTCATGGCGTTATCCACCTCCATGTCACGAAAGATACATTCATAGATGTCTAATCAATTCTGCACTACAACGGCTGACTTAGTTCCAAGAAATGGTTTGCCTCCTAAAGTGGATTAGTCCTTACAAGTTTGGCAAAGTCAGCCTTCGTTGCCTGCAATGAGCACCACCACCACCACCACCAACAACAACATTCAGAGTGGTAAGTTAGTTATTCTATAGCATGTTTGCCATCATCGCATTGAATATAGCTTGCAAATCAGGGTTACCAGCCTCTGAACCTGCTCCTTCTTAAAGTCCAAAGACAGAGTTCCTTACTGTGTTTCTTGTTTACCGGCTCATTCTCGATCTATAACAAGAATGATCAGTCTCTCAAAAAAAGAAAACTGTATCTGTGGTACTAGTGTATGCATGCGACTTATATACTATATATTTATTACTATATAGTTTTGAAAATCAAAATATACGCACTCTCTCATACACATACACACACACTCTTGATCCAGTCTTGGGTGATAATTCCTTCCCTATCTGTACTGGACCATGACATTAATTCAGGTTAATCATGCAACCTAAGCTCTAATACCAAATGTGACGATGCCCTACATTGGCATATAATATAACTAAATAGTTTGCTGTTGTCATGCCCGGCCGACGTAGGACAATGATCAATGGTTGATAAAGAAATAAACCATCATAGAACTTGTCGTATATCTCACAACATATGGAATATAATATAATATACATCACAGATATAAAACAAGAGGGACAGTAATAACTAAGTGTACTAGGTATCAAGGCACAGATTCGTAGAGTAATACAACAAAGTAATAGAATTTATACAAAATAGAAATAAACTCAATAAATTATCTCATAACAGTAAAGAAAATACTTTTTAGGCTCTATAGTGTTGCACAATGGAGTAAGCATAGTATCCATATATAATATGAGAAAGCTCCATCCTTCTTGTCCTCTAGACAACTGCTACATCTCAACTGGACCAGCTATTTAGTCTAATCATTTGAGAGTAACCGAGATAATATGAAGCAAAACATAAAACCTCGAGATAGAAAATAGCCTAGTGAAAGCGATAAATAATTTCAAAATACTATACAAGTCGATATGGTAAGAAACAAAGGTGTAGAAACTATACTTGACCTGTCGGTACAACCAAAGATTTAGCACACAATATCATAACATGCTACTCTACTATCATCATCGAAATGTACAACATCCTAAGTATAGCATCGTGTGTCTATGTATCCATGTCCTAAATACCTATATTAGGTGACATCCCTAGAGTGATATACTAAGGAGGAAAATAATCAAAGCAAGCATAACATCCATCAAACAATCCTCAATATCATATGATGTGATTGGATACAAGATAACTCATATGGCACGATCATAAGCCAGAGACCCAATCATATCTCAGTTCCACGGTGCTCAATCCATGCCACTTCGCAAGGCTAGGAAATAGACCCACAGTCATAATGTCTAGGGTATTCTACGGTCATAAGATTTGGACATAGTCATAATCCAGGTGAGCGTCCCCACATACCTCCTCTAAATGAGAACAGTGGAAACCTTCAAGTGTCTATAATCCCTTTGCACATGCCTTTATAATGGAAAATAGTCATAATTCCATTCTACTTATATTTGTAGTGGAACACAATCATAATTCCACTCACGAGCCCTCTTTGTTGAACCCGTCCTTTGAATCATCGCTTTGGCTCCAATCCTTGATCCATTATCCTCAAAACATAACTTTGTCCGCTATCGAGTTGCCATTATTGTGGTTTCGAAGCTGTCACATCGAAGCACCTGAATATCACTTTGTTCCTTAACCATCGGTCTTCAACGTGCTACTACACTACGCTCGGATGACGAGCGAACGAACAAACTCCAGGCATGACCTAAAGACCCTGCACTGGTTTCCCATAGATAAGTTCCCACCAGCAGTTTTCCACACTGGTTTCCCACAGACTGGTTCTCACCAGCGTTTTTTCTCGAGTGGTTTCCCACTGTGAGGCTTCCCAACGAGTAGTTTACCACCAAGAGGTTTCCCATAGCGTGGTTCCCGCCGATGGTTTCCTTACCGACCAAAACCACTTGTCACTGACACCTTTCCCTTGGCCTAAACTTAGTGTGACTTGAACTTTGAACTCCTCTCATGCTCTAGAACCTCCCTTTCAAGTTTCATACAATTATGGGCTAATTGTTCTTTGTTTTACTCGTTTCATCGAGCAATCCCTAAGTAACTAAAAGCATTAGAAAAGCATATCAAAGCACAACGTACAAACATGGAATATCATTTATACACATCCGTATACATATGAAATTCATTCGAACATGATGATCACACAAATCCTAGCTAAGATTTAAATTTTTCGCTAGCATGTCAATATGACCATATGGGGTTGCAAAACCTTTTAAAAACTTTAGATTTTGGTCTTAAATATATATGAAAGGGTGATTAAAGGAAGAAAATGTTTTAGAATCAAAATCGTGTTAAAACATCAGTTTTAACTATATATATGCATATGATAGTGAGTGGTCAAGAACTATGCAATAATTACCCAAAATGCCACCTTTTCCCCTTAGATCTAAAGTGGATAGTAAGGAGATGAATGCAAATCAACCAAAAATGATAATCTCCAATCCCTTTACGCTAATTACACCTTTAATGTTATTTGGCTAAGATTAGTAAGGAAAAGAAATGATTTTTTAAGATATTAGAATTAATGGAAGCTTAGAAATATTTTAGGGAAGACAGAAATAATATAGATCAGTCCCTACATCCTTCCATTAGCATATTTTTGAGATGGGTTAGTGGGCATAAGTATAGGCTTAGTTAATTACACATTAATATAAGCTAGCAACAAACATAACTTAATATAGCCATAAATTTCAAACAGTAAGTCTTTTTAACTATTACCACTCTAAGAAATAGGAAACCATCATCCTGAAGCAATAAAAGTGGTTTCATACCCTAACTCGACTCCTATCAAAAGTTACAGTCTAAGATTTTCAGGGTTAAATGGTCATAAAAGAATCGATATCATAGATGTGGAAAATGTCTCTAAGAGCCATTTTTTGAAATTTTATGGTGATATCGATATCATAGATGTGGAAAATGTTTCTAAGAGCCATTTTTCAAAATTTTACAGTAATATCATCTCGTATGAATTAAACAAAAATATTTTATGATCCTCTGATACATAAAATACAGATCATTACAGGTCGCATCAAGTTACAAAAATGTTTTCGTAAATAATACCAAATACTATTTATGAAATAATAACTATTTTTCATTGTAAATAGACATAATTTTATTTCAATATGAATATTATGAATATACACTATAAAATAATACTATAACAATGGTATTTGTAAGGCACTGGAAAATATAAAATTATCTAAACTTATTTGCAATTATTTTGAAATTATGGACTAAGCCACAATTTTGAGAAATGACTTATGATTATATGATCATGAATCATATGGTCCTAGTAAATTATGTCTCAGACAAGTATGGGTAAAGTATCTACTCAGTGGGATTATTATAAGAGTTAATAAACTATATGTCGACACACATAAATACATACAATTGAAAGTTCTAAACGGTTCCACTTACCTTATTGTATCCACTAATAAATTATATAAACATGAACATATGCATATGATACACATTTGATATGTTGATAATGAGTTCTTAGAATATAAAACGGATGTAACTAAAACATTATGCAATAGAAAATAAAATGATTCAACTTGATCAAATAGGCGAATATTTTGAAAAGAGTTCTAAACATACCTAAAAATGAATAAAGATTTCATCTCAAAAGTCACTCCGCTCTATGCTATATATTGAAGTATCGATAAGGAGTAATAAAACTTTATTGAACAAATTATGATTTGTTATGAGTGAAGTTGAGTTAACTTCTTTTTGTAAGGTCATGCACTTAGGAGTAGTGTACAAAGTTAAAATTAATTTCATCTAAAGAATGTTTTACAAAATTATACAAAATAAGGGTTTATAAGAAACACTAATGTATGTTAGGATAAGGAGTTGGTAGGTTATGCAAGTTGAAAGGCTGTATGTTACAATTTGTACGTGAGGGATCTTGAATAAACCACCCCAAAAGGAGTATGAGAACGGTTGTCATTAGATGACTATTTTATATTTTGACCATAAGTCTTGTAAACTAAAATAAAATCAATTTAATATTAGAAAATTCACAAAATGTTTACAAATACCTATTCCATTGTACTGAGAAAAATTGATATTTTAAAAAATACCAATTTTGTAATGAAGGAAATTTCTTTTAGAAATTATTGGTAGTAAAATGGTTTGGATACGATCCAGCAGTACAACGAATTACGAGGAATGAAATGAAATTAACAAATATAAATGTACATTATGCATGAGAACTTCTAATAAATATTATTATACATTGAAGAGAACTTATGAGTTTATTATCAATGCCGAGAATAAATAATCCTCAGTAGTTAATTACACTATTAAGAGTATTAACTTTGCTATATGGTATGATGCACAAATTTGAAAGGATTCCAATTACATTATCAAATTATGATTTGATAGTTGTACGCTATTGAATATGATTCATCGGTCACCTAAAGAGCAACGTCGATAAGAATAAATCTCAATTTAAATTGTTGAAATTAACGTAATGCATTCATCATTCAATTTTCTTAAGATGATTTGGATTTTACACATAAATTATTTCTTGGTGTGACTTTTTGTTTTAGTACAAATGTTTGAAATGGAAAATTTTAAATAATGATTTAGAATAGACTATTTACATATACAACCAAAGTATCTCGAAGTCAGTGTGTAACGATCGCCCTTTTCGACCTTCGAATGTTGACACTAATACATCTACGGTATTCACATGTCGAATACCCAAATGTTGAAAAGACCAATTGTTAGGGTAAAAGAAAACAAAGAACAAGAAAGATGAGAACAAAAACATTAAAATCTCACATGCGAAATGACAAATATAATATCAAAAGATAGTACCTAGAGTTACTCTAATTTGCATAGCATATCAGAGTTATTAATCAAAGTACTATGATCAGTCTGGACAGTCATAACAGCATGTCCTTACAATTGTTGAAATATATACATAAATAATGTAGTGGAAATAAATACCATGATAGGTAAAACATCCAGCTCCTCTCTGAGAGCCCAATGAATGTGAATGAAAACCTGCCTTCCTCAAACTGCTTAAAAGAGCACCTATGGAAATAAGGGAAATATATAATCACGAGTCAGACATAAGCATAGTATGAGAAATTCAAAAAATATGCATATACATATAATAGCACCTTTTGAGACCGTTCGAATCACAAAAATAGTTTTCCTCATAAAAGAGCCAAACCCATTTATTAAGTACATATTACGATATTGTGGATAATGTCTAAAGGGAAAATATAAATCAGAAAATAGCCACGCTTCTTACATCTCACGACACAATAATATATGATAGGTATAAAATAAAAACCACTAAGGTATGTTGCATATGAATTTTCTGTTGGAGGTGACTTTGGTACATCGAGGCGGACCTTCTGACAAGGGTCGGATACTACCATCCGGGAATCATATGTCTTTAGGTAAAATATACCAATAAGGTAAACATAACCGGTCCCTTAATACGTGATACCAAATGTCATCAACTCCCATCGGCCAATATATCAAAAGCATCTCTAGATATGGAGCTGAAATAGGGGTTAGCTCAACCCCCTTGGCTATGCACCTACTATGTTTTCTATCATTACCGATGGTGAAGTCACGTTCAGCATATCAACATATGAGTCATCATAACTCGAGTAGATCACGAATCCCCACAGGGATTCTCACATCTCGAGCAAATTTTGAAACCGCATAGGGATTTCAGATCTCGAACGCATCTAAAGACAAAGCACATATCTCTATTTTGAAGTGGCTTTCAATAAGTATTATGTAAGTATACTTATTTGATATCGGTCTTTTCAAGACCGAATCGATGAATTTTCAGTTAAATTAACTCCGGTTCTTTCAGAAATAAAAAAAGTAATTATAAGGATGGAGATCATCTCCAATCCGGATTGGTTTCCTTATCACTTGTCTTAGAAGAACAAGACGAGTTTATACCTAGATTATATCATAACCAAGTGAAAAATCATACTGTATAATTGTAACATTCCTAAAAATTCACCAAGTTTAATTTGGCAATTAAATTAATTTTTGAAAATAAATTGTGAACTAATTAGAAATTTCTAGAATAAATAAATAATTTCTGATTATAAATAGAAATTTGATCAGAAACTTAGGCATAAGTATCTTGCAAATAAATATTGGATTTGGGAAAAAAATAAATGTATTGGGAATAAATAGAAATTTGATTTAAAATATAAGAATAAGTGATTTATAAACAAATATTGGATTTCAAAATAAAATGTATTAAAAAATAAAACAGAAATTTAAAGCTTTGAGATTAATAAAAAGTTAAAGACAGTTTGTTTTCTAATTTTTTTTAATTATATTAATATTTGGAAGATGTAATAAATTTCAAAACATTTATTTTTAAGATTTAATTCTCTTATATGAATAAAAGTGATTAATTGTTAATATGAAATCAAAGTATTTAAATTCATTCTTTTCTTTTTATAAAGTTGTACACAAATAAATAATAAAAAAATTGTATGAATGTAAGTTGTATAAATATATAAGCATATAAAAATGTTAAACTAAATTAAAGATTGAATGTGAAAATAATATAATGTTATATTTAAGTTAATGATTAAAAAAAACAATGGAGATAAGATTTTATTTGTGTAAATATAAATATAAAAGAAAACACAACACATACATAAATAAAAGGAAAATGCATTTATTTAAATGGGAAGCATAATATAAAGTTATACTTGAGTGTTATTAACATGAAAATGTAAAATACAAACTTATGTACATAAAAGACTTAAGTGAATGTGGTCTAAAATTTATTTAAATTTTTTTTTTATCTTTGAAAGTTGCAAATGATAAATTTATAAAGGAGATAGAGTAAAGAAGTGAAAAATTCATTGGAATCTCATGATCATCTTTGTACAAATGGCATCCAATGTAATTAATTAAATAAAATAATAGAATTTAAATTTTTTAGAAACTTTTGAGCTCCTCCATATGCAATAATTTAACTTCTCACCAAATCTGAAAATACACTAAAAAGATTTGAGTATCACAAATCCAAACACCAAAGAAAAAAAAAGAAAAATCAAACTCAATGGCTTCAGTTCAAAATTTTCAAGATAAAAGAAATCAAAACCTGGCAATCAAATCAAGCAACAAGAATAAGTTCAAAACAAAACTGTAATCTGGAAATCAAAATCTGGATTCAAGTTTCAAAACTGGAAACAAATAAAAATCAGATCAACTTCAACAAGCTGAATCAAAACCAATATCAAACAGGCAAGATCAGATCAAAGCTCTCAAATCTGATCAATGCAACCAGGTATTCAACCTGGAAAACAAATACAACTAAAAAATCTTCAACCTGATTCATCAACAATTCAGAGATACAAGCAAATTCTTCTCAGCAACTCAAGGATCTAAAGTTCAAGTTTAAGTTCGACCTGAAGCAAAGATTAAAGCTTCAACTCAACCTGCAAGCTTCAGGATCAAAATTCAGCTTTAAAATCAATTCCAGACCTCTGTTCTTTGTCCTCCGCTTTTTAAGGTGAGCAAACTACAATTTAAAGCTTTTAAATCTGGTTTGAATCTTGATTTGCATGTGATAATTTTTGAAGTGTGGAAGTAAAAATATGCCTGGATATACGTATATGTATATATATTTGGGAATGATTTGTATGCCTTTATATGTATATACAAAGCTCTATATAGTGTAACAGACTATCAATTCAAGAGAGGAAAAAAATCATATCTTCTTAACGAAAAAGATTCAGATCTTGATCTCTAAGGTGTAATTGATTATAACCATGTGAATTTATTTTTAAAAATAGTTTCAAGGATTCAAGATTCGGTATCCTTTAAAAAATAGTATAATGCTGTAAAAAAATGTTCTTATCAGTCGAAAATCAATGAACTTAAATTCATGTTTTAATTCCATAATCAATTTCGTGACAACAAATGATGATTTTAGGAAGTAGTTTCATGATTTTAAAGTATATGATTGTCGAGATTTCCTAAGATGAACGGAAAAGGTTTTATTAGCAATTCCAGGTGATCGATCGAGTGGTGGACTTCAGGATCGAGGTAATTGGTGCTGGAATGATCAAGGACTGTAGGAAAAATGCAAGAAATTTGTTTTGTTCATTTTGGTTGAAGATACAAATTGATTTAGGGTTTATGTGTTATATTTGGTCGACGATAGTCGTGTGGCGATTTCGCCGTGTGTTTCCTTGCGATGTGTGTTGTCCAGGCAGGAGGTAAGGTGCTCGATTCTGTTTGTCGAAGAAATCATCGTTATTGGACGATCGGGCTGGGAGGCGAGGTCTAAATCGACATGTCAAGGGCCACGGTGATGACCAGAGTTGGCCAGAGGGGCTATTCATGTGCACTGTGCACATTGGATTTGTGTTGTTTTGGCGAAATGGTGGAAGAAAGAGTGGAGCTTGGGTGACTACTCGGTTTCGTGTCCGTGCGATAGAGTATTTGGCTCGAAGCAAATTTAAGAATGATTTTGCTCCGGGAAAATGTTGAGTTGACTCGGATGATTGACGTAATGGCTCGGGTTAGTGATGAGAATCTAGTTTTAAATGAAACTTTTACCAATTGTTTTAACTAAAGAAAATCAAAGTTTAAAGGTAAAGCAAAATGTTTGCAAATGGTTTGAAAAGTGTTTAAAGATTTTTTTTAAGGGTATTTAAATAATTTTTTTCAAAAAGAAAAATACTTAACTAAGTTTTTAAATATATTTAAAGTGAACAAGTTTCAAAAGGAATGTTTAATTACGTTTTAAAATTTAATGTTTAAATTGTTTTGGTTTAAAGAAAATTTTAAAATCTATCAATTATTTAATTGATTTACAAAATGTCTTCAAAGGGAGTTTAATGATGTAATTAAGTATTAAATTAAGATAAAGAATTTATCTTTTAATTAAATAAAGTTGTGCTTAATTAAGAAGTAATTAATTAATAAAAGTAATTAAGAGTTAATTAATTAACAATTAAGGATAAATTAATTAAGATAATTAATAATTATTAAAGGATAATCAATTAATTAAAAGTAATTAATTATTTATCAAAGTTAATTAATCAAGTGATAATTAAAATTATGTGATTAGGGATAAACAATAATTATTATTAAAGGACAATTAATTAAATGATAATTAATCAAATGGTGATTAATTTAGGTAATTAATTCAAGGATAATTGATTGATTTAAAGTTTAATTAATTAATGAAGAATGATAATTAATTGAGGATAAATGGTAGTTAATTAATCAAGGGTTAAATTAATTAATTAAAGATAATTAATTAAATGGTTAATTAAATAATTAAAGGTAAATTTTTTAATAACTAAAAGTTGATGGATTAGTTAAAGGTTAATTAATTTATTATCAATGGTTGATTAATAAATGATTAAAGAATAATTAATCAAAATGATTTGTAATAAATTTATATTAATTAACCAAGATTAGTAATTCATAAGTAGTTAATCTGATTTGAATTAATCGGATAATTATCTGATCTGACTTATGTATGTTTGGATTCTATTGGATGATTGAATTGTTTGATATCCCTGATTGTGATGCTCTGTTTTGATTTGAGTTGTGTTTGATGTAATTTATTATCTGTGATATATATCTATGATCTGTGAATAAAAGATAAGCGTTACAGTTTATACCGCTTATCAAATATAAGCGTTATGGTTTATACCGCTTATCAAATATATTGCTGCATTTGAATCTATGCTGATTGATGATGTGGCACTTTTATTGTGTAAAACCCTTGGATCACGCCTATACACACAAAAATATGGATATTACATGTGGAAATTGGTAAAGTCAGATATTTTGAAGTAGTTTTAAAGATTGAATTTTTGAATCCAAAAATAGTTTTGGAATTAGAATTGAAAGCTTTTGAAAATGAATTTCAAAAATAAAAGTTATTTTGAATAACTTGATTGAGTTTTGAAATTTAAATAATTTAATTTAAATTTGAATTCAATATTTGAAATCGAATTGTATGATTTGGAAACTATGGTGTAGAAAGGTTATTCAACTTATAAATGTGTTTATATGGGTTTTAAATCATTTTAAAAGTGTCGTTTTGGGAATTTGAGTTTAACCCAAAATTTTAACTTGTATAAATATAATTGGATTTTTCTGAAACGAAAACTGTTTGTTTTCAAATAATAAAAGCTTTCACATAAGAAATGAACGCCCAATTTGTGTTAAAAGGATTTCAAGTTTTAAAATGAAAATAGTTTTCCAAGTTATGAATAAATCTTTGGGAACGGTTTGAAAAATATAAATTAAATCTTAAATTTAAAGATTTAATGAGTTAATCCAATTGAATTGGAAATTGTTTTGGAAAACTATGAATGGATCTTTGTGAAACTAGGTGAACTTTGTGAAACGAATCTTTTGGTTAAAAGATTTGAAATGGTAATTTGTTTAACCATTTGAAGAAAGGTTTTTGGTTTAAGTTGTGACTTAACTAAAATCCCATATCCATATATTTTTAAATATTGCGCTCACTATTCGGTTTAGCCGGGTGAGGACCTTGTATCATATAACCCATTCCAAATAGTGGTACGACCTTATGGATTGCATTCGAAGACCGGTGTTGAAGACCAGGTGTCTTCGAGAACGATAGGATAACCTGTCGACTGACTCTGCACTGAGTTGCTTCGGTATAGAGTTCTCCCTAACTAACGGGAAGTTCGATCGAAATTGTGGATACCCGGATTGCAAGGGCTTCTTCGGAAGTGCCTTCGAGTTTGTTCGAACCCGAAACAGACTTGTATGGTTGTATGTCCGACATTACACTTTGAGATATTAAACTAATCTCTATCAAATACATTTCTGCTTGGTGGCGGAGAATTTATTCTCTTAGCTTAACACCCTTCTCTGAGACGTACGAGCTCAGAGGTTATATAGTTGATATTTATCAGTGATGTACTCCCAAATTTGGTAGTGTTGCATGCTGAGTGTTGTTGTGTATCATTTTTTGATCAAAGCATGGATTTTGTATAAAGCGTAGCTTTGTGGACATGACTGCATCAGGACCTCACACCCCGGAAATGGTCGAAACAGGAAAGATGCGGCAAGGTTATGAGGGTCGCTCCCTTTAGGGTTTGTCATTCCCTTCTGGAAAAGGGTGGTATTATGGTATGGAGCCCAGATACTTCACTTACGTGGATATTGTAGATCTATTACTTTGTGATTGCTTTGTGGTTGTTGGTGTCGAGCGCTCGGATAAAGGTCCCAAAGGATCGGGGGATGGCATGCTTGTGTAGTAGTTACCTAGTTACAGAGGTAACCTGGCCTTGTGTTAGCAGAGAGCTGGTTATGCTCTTGGGACGTCCCGCCAGAGGCGTACGCATGGACAGTAGGAAGTTCCTTAGCCTGACCATTTGTTGGAAAATCCAATCTTCAATACGCGCCTTGTACAGTTTTAGTTGTAGAACCTACCATTTACTTATGGTGGCGCCCCACTGTTTAGATGGTAGCTATAGTAGGCATACGATACTGGTCGTATGTTGGCTAGGATTTATCTTATACTTGTGAAATGGTTTTTCTACACTATGCATTGGTAATAATATAAAAGAAATTTTCTCGTACAAGCATATTTGACTATCATAAGGAGAAATCTCCTCCGATTCTACGTTTGCATTGTGTGTGGCGGGAGGCCTTATGGTAGTTTCATTTTCCAAAAAGCATTGCGGATTTATTTTAAATTATCTTGTTGTATGTTTAAAAGACCAAATGTTTTTGTTTGCTCATACCAATCCCATGACTGACCTGGAGTTTATTCTTCCTTTCCTAAACTCTGGGTGCCCACTATTTTCCCACACGGACAGTCTAGAGTTGGGTTTTTTAGATAATTGAATAGTAGGTGTAGATTCGCTGGTTTTCAGCCTTAGGATTTGGCAATTGCATTTGGATCGAGTTGCTTATCTTTGTGCATCATTATTGGGGGTTCGAGCTATTTCTAGATTGGTGCCTTGGGGATGGAGAATACCGATACTGGAATTCTTCCTTGAAGACTATATTGGAGTTATTGTTCCGCTGCTGGTGTTATCTTTTCTTTCCGCTGCTATTGTCTTGTATCATATCTCTGACGTATATTGTTATTCATTGTATCATTCTGTTGTATCATATTGTCGGCGAACCAAATTCGACGTTTGGATCTGCGGCATTTGAATAAGAGTGTTGTATTCGGTGCCAATTTTCGAAGGTCGAGTCAGGGTTGTTAGTATTGGTATTAGAGCTGAAGGTTAAAACTTTAACTCAGGAGTATAACACATTAAGTAACTCATTAGAGATAGGGTGAAGTATACCCTAGAATCGGTATATCCCTAAGATATCCATTCGAATGCCTTAGTAAATTCTCTTACTATCCACTGATAGTGAGTATGAGTGCAAGAAGAGGACGAAATAGGGGACAGGGGAGTACCACTACAAATGGTCAAAACCCTACAATAGTGGAAATAACTTTCTCTATCAATCTCCTTTGATTCGAGTTCGAATTCTTTTGATTGCTTTATAGCAGCTCCAGAAAGAAGTTTCGGTGTGATGGTGGCCCTACGTATCGTTGTAGAAAATCCTTACTTCTCATCTTCATCGGTTTCTTATCAGTTTTTCGATCTAAACTTTAATAAATGTGGAATCCATATCTAGTGTTTGAGAATTATGGAAGATCAAATCCATTTATCGATTGTTTGCGTCCGATATATTCTACAAACGATTAGTTATCCCTTCGAACTTATCAATGCCCTTGCATATTCGTAGACCGGTGGACTCGAGTATCTTGCGAAATAATGGTATGAGTTTGTTCTCATATCTATTATTGATATTCTGATTTGGCAAGCCAAATACAGAATTGATATCCAGTTTGATTTTGAAAGATATTTCTTTATATATCACCTATTCTTTCTCGTCTCCCGCAAATTTCGGGGACGAAATTCTTTTAAGGGGGGAATCTGTAACATTCCTGAAACTTCACCAAGTTTAATTTGGCAATTAAATCAAATTTTGAAAATAAATTATGAATTAATTAGAAATTTCTAGAATAAATAATAATTTTTGATTATAAATAGAAATTTAATCTAAAATTTAGGCATAAGCATCTTGCAAATAAATATTGGATTTGGGGAAAAAAATAAATGTATTGGGAATAAATAGAAATTTGATTTAAAATATAAGAATAAGTGATTTATAAACAAATATTGAATTTCAAAATAAAATGTATTAAAATAAAATAGAAATTGAAAGCTTTGAGATTAATAAAAAGTTAAAGACGGTTTGTTTTCTATTTTTTTAAATTATATTAATATTTGGACGATGTAATAAATTTCAAAACATTTATTTTTAAGATTTAATTCTCTTATATGAATAAAAGTGATTAATTGTTAATATGAAATCAAAGTATTTAAATTCATTCTTTTCTTTTATAAAGTTGTACAAAAATAAATAATAAAAAAATGTATGAATGTAAGTTGTATAAAAATATAAGCATATAAAAATGTTAAACTAAATTAAAGATTGAATGTGAAAATAATATAAAGTTATATTTAAGTTAATTATTAAAAAAACATTGGAGATAAGATTTTATTTGTCTAAATATAAATACAAAGAAAACACAACACATACATAAATAAAAGGAAAACGTATTTATTTAAATGGGAAGCATAATATAAAGTTATATTTGAGTGTTATTAACATGAAAATGTAAAATGCAAACTTATGTACATGAAAGACTTAAGTGAATGTGGTATAAAATTTATTTAAAAATTCTTTTACCTTTGAAAGTTGCAAATGATAAATATATAAAGGAGATAGAGTAAAGAAGTGAACATTTCATTGGAATCTCATGATCATCTTTGTACAAATGACATCCAATGTAATTAATTGAATAAAATAATAGAATTTAAAAAAATTATAAACTTTTGAGCTTCCCCATTTGCAATAATTTAACTTCTCACCAAATCTGAAAATACAGTAAAAAGATTTGAGTACCACAAATCCAAACACCAAAGAAAAAAAAGTAGAAAAAAAATCAGAAAAAAATGCCATTCCCTTCTCAGGTCTGAAACAAATCAAAACTGAAGATCAAAGAAAAATCAAACTCAAAGGCTTCAGTTCAAAATTTTCAAGATAAAAGAAATCAAAACCTGGCAATCAAATCAAGCAGCAAGAATAAGTTCAAAACAAAACTGTAATCTGGAAATCAAAGTCTGGATTCAAGTTTCAAAACTGGAAACAAATAAAAATTAGATCAACTTCGACAAGCTGAATCAAAACCAATATCAAACAGGCAAGATCAGATCAAAGCTCTCAAACCTGATCAATGCAACCAGGTATTCAACCTAGAAAACAAATACAAATAAGAAATCTTCAACCTGATTCATCAACAATTCAAAGATACAAGAAAATTCTTCTCAGCAACTCAAGGATCTAAAGTTCAAGTTTAAGTTCGACCTGAAGCAAAGATTAAAGCTTCAACTCAACGTGCAAGCTTCAGGATCAAAATTCATCTTTAAAATCAATTCCAGGCCTCTGTTCTTTGTCCTCTGCTTTTTAAGGTGAGCAAACGACAATTTAAAGCTTTTAAATCTGGTTTGAATCTTGATTTGCATGTGAATTTTTGAAGTGTGTAAGTAAAAATATGCCTGGATATACGTGTGTATATATATATATTGGAATGATTTGTATGCCTGTATATCTATATACAAAGCTCCGTATAGTGTAACAGGCTATCAATTCAAGAGAGGAAAAAAAATCATATCTTCTTAATGAAAAAGATTCAGATCTTGATCTTTAAGGTGTAATTGATTATAACCATGTGAATTTATTTTTAAAAATAGTTTCAAGGATTCAAGATTTGGTATCCTTTCAAAAATAGTACAATGCTATAAAAAACTGTACATACGAGTCGAAAATCAATGAACTTAAATTCATGTTTTAATTCCATAATCAATTTCGTGACAACAAATGATGATTTTAGGAAGTAGTTTCATGATTTTAAAGTATATGATTGTCGAGATTTCCTGAGATGAACGGAAAAGGGTTTATTAGCAATTCCTGGTGATCGATCGAGTGGTGGACTTTGGGATCGAGGTAGTGGGTGCTGGAATGATCAAGGATTGTAGGAAAAATGAAAGAAATTTGTTTTATTCATTTTGTTTGAAGATACAAATCGATTTAGGGTTTATGTGTTATATTTGGTCGACGACAGTCGTGTGGAAATTTCGTCGTTGACACAGTGATGCAGGCGATCGCCTATAGGGGGATTGGAGCGTTGTGAGGTGTGGCTGATGTGGGTTGGTTGACGTGAGACCCGGTGGTCGGAATTGGCGAAGATAGCGTGTTTCCTGGCGATATGTGTTGTCCAGGCAGGAGGTAAGGTACTCGATTCTGTTTGTCGAAGAAATCATCGTCATTGGACGATCGAGCTGGGAGGCGAGGTCGAAATCGACATGTCAAGGGCCACGGTGATGATCAGAGTTGGCCAGAGGGGCTGTGCATGTGCACCGTGCATATTGGATTTGTGTTGTTTTGGCGAAGTGGTGGAAGAAAGAGTGGAACTCGGGTGACTACTCGGTTTCGTGTGCGTGCGATAGAGTGTTTGGCTCGAAGAAAATTTAAGAATGAGTTTGCTCGGGGAAAATGTTGAGTTGACTCGGGTGATTGACGTAATGGCTTGGGTTAGTGATGAGAATCTGGTTTTAAAATGAAACTTTTACCAGATTGTTTTAAGTAAAGAAAATCAAAGTTTGAAGGTAAAGCAAATGTTTGCAAATGGTTTTAAAAGTGTTTAAAGATTTTTTTAAGGGTATTTAAATAATTAGTTTCAAAAAGAAAAATACTTAACTAAGTTTTTAAATATATTTAAAGTGAACAAGTTTTAGAAGGAATGTTTAATTAAGTTTTAATATTTAATGTTTAAATTGTTTTGGTTTAAAGAAAATTTTAAAATCTATCAATTATATAATTAATTTACAAAATGTCTTCAAAGGGAAGTTTAATGATGTAATTATATAATTAATTACTTTGTTCCTTTGTATTCTTTGAGCTTTTGCTCTTGTTGTTGTTAGTGTTTGTACTCTTAAGTGTTGCAATAAAATGGTCGGGGACTATTCAACCCCGTCTGCCATGCCAAAAAAAAAGAATTTATCTTTTAATTGAATAAAGTTGTGATTAATTAAGAAGTAATTAATTAATAAAAGTAATTAAGAGTTAAATAATTAACAATTATGGATAAATTAATTAAGATAATTAATAATTATTAAAGGATAATTACTTAATTAAAAGTAATTAATTATTGATCAAAGTTAATTAATCAAGTGATAATTAAAATTATGTGATTAGGATAATCAATAATTATTATTAAAGGATAATTAATTAAATGATAATTAATCAAATGGTGATTAATTTAGTTAATTAATTTAAGGAAAATTAATTAATTTAAAGTTTAATTAATTAATGGAGAATGATAATTAATTGAGGATAAATGGTAATTAATTAATCAAGGGTTAAATTAATTAATTAAAGAAAATTAATTAAATGTTTAATTAAATAATTAAAGGTAAATTCTTTAATAACTAAAAGTTGATGAAATAAAATTAAAGGTTAACTAATTTATTATTAATGGTTAATTAATAAATGATTAAAGAATAATTAATCAAAATGATTAGTAATAAATTTATATTAATTAACAAGGATTAGTAATTCACAAGTAGTTAATCTGATTTGAATTAATCAGATAATTATCTGATATCAGTTATGTATGTTTGGATTCTATTGGATGATTGAATTGTTTGATATCCCCGATTGTGATGCTCTGTTTCGATTTGAGCTGTGTTTGATGTAATTTATTATCTGTGATATATATCTGTGATCTGTAAATAAAAGATAAGCGTTACAGTTTATACCGCTTATCAAATATAAGCATTATGGTTTATACTGCTTATCAAATATATTGCTGTATTTGAATCTATGCTGATTGATGATGTGGCACTTTTATTGTGTAAAACCCCAGGACCACACCTATACACACACAAATATGGATTATTGCACATGGAAATTGGTTAAGTCACAGATTTTGAAATAGTTTTAAAGATTGAATTTTTGAATCCAAAAATAGTTTTGGAATTAGAATTGAAAGCTTTTGAAAACGAATTTCAAAAAAAAGTTATTTTGAATAACTTGATTGAGTTTTGAAATTTAAATAATTTAATTTGAATTTGAATTCATTATTTGAAATCGAATTCTATGATTTGGAAACTATGGTTTAGAACGGTTATTCAACTTATAAATGTGTTTATATGGGTTTTAAACCATTTTAAAAGTGTCGTTTTGGGAATTTGAGTTTAACCCAAGATTTTAACTTGTATAAATATAATTGGATTTTTCTGAAACAAAAACTGTTTGTTTCCAAATAATAAAAGCTTTCACATAAGAAATGAATGCCCAATTTGTGTTAAAAGGATTTCAAGTTTTAAAATGAAAATAGTTTTCCAAGTTATGAATAAATCTTTGGGAACGGTTTGAAAACTATAAATTAAATCTTAAATTTAAAGATTTAATGATTTATTCCAATTGAAATGGAAATTGTTGTGGAAAACTATGAATGGATCTATGTGAAACTAGGTGAACTTTGTGAAATGAATCTTTTGGTTAAAAGGATTGAAATGGTAATTTGTTTAACCATTTAAAGAAAGGTTTTTGGTTTAAGTTGTGACTTAACTGAAATCCCATATCTATGTATTTTTAAATATTGCGCTCACTATTCGGTTTAGCCGGATGAGGACCTTGTGTTATATAATCCATTCCGAATAGTGATACGATGTTATGGATTGCATTCGAAGACCGGTGTTGAAGACCGGGTGTCTTCGAGAACGATAGGATAACCTGTCGATTGACTCTGCACTGAGTTGCTCCAGTATAGAGTTCTCTCTAAGTGACGGGAAGTCCCATCGGAATTGTGGATACCCAGATTGCAAGGGCTTCTTCGGAAGTGCCTTCCGTTTTGTTCGAACCCGGAACATACTTTTATGGTTTTATGTCCGATATTACACTTTGAGATATTAAACTGATCTCTATCAAATACATTTCTACTTGGTGGCGGAGAATTTATTCTCTTAGCTTAACACCATTCTCTAAGACGTACGAGCTCAGAGGTTATGTAGTTGATATTTATCAGTGATGTACTCCCAAATTTGGTAGTGTGATATGCTGAGTGCTACTTTGTATCATTTGTTGATCAAAGCATGGATTTTGTATAAAGCGTAGCTTTGTGGACGAGACTGCATCAGGACCACTCACCCCGGAAATGGTCGAAATGGGAAAGATGCCGCAAGGTTATGAGGGTCGCTCCCTTTAGGGTTTGTCATTCCCTTTTGGAAAAGGGTGGTATCATGGTATGGAGCCTAGATACTTCACTCATGTGGATACTGTAGATCTATTACTTTGTGATTGCTTTGTGATTATTGGTGTCGAGCACTCAGATAAAGGTCCCAAAGGACCAGGGGATGGCATGCTCGTGTAGTAGTTACCTAGTTACAGAGGTAACCCAGCCTTGTGTTGGCAGAGAGCTGGTTAAGCTCTCGGGACGTCCCGCCAGAGGCGTACCCATGGACAGTAGGAAGTTCCTTAGCCTGACCATTTGTTGGAAACTCCAATCTTCAATACGCGCCTTGTACGGTTTTAGTTGTAGAACCTGCCACTTACTTATGGTGGCGCCCCACTGTTTAGATGGTAGCTATAGTAGGCATACGATACTGGTCGTATGTTGGCTAGGATTTATATTATACTTTCGAAATGGTTTTTCTACACTATGAACTAGTAATAATATCAAAGAATTTTTCTCGTATCAAGCATATTTGACTATCATAAGGAGAAATCTCCTCCAATTCTGCGTTTGCATTGTGTGTGTGGCGGGAGGCCTTATGTTAGTTTCATTTTCCAAAAAGCAGTGCGGATTTATTTTAAATTCTCTTGTTGTATGTTTGAAAGACCAAATGTTTTTTTTTTCTCATACCAGCCCCATAACTGACCTGGAGTTTATTGTTCCTTTCCTAAACTCTGGGTGCCCACTATTTTCCCACACGGGCAGTCTAGAGTTGGGTTTTTCAGATAATCGAATAGTATGTGTAGATTCGCTGGCATTCAGCCTTAGGATTTGCCAATCGCATTTGGATCGAGTTTCTTATCTTTGTGCATCATTATTGGGAGTTCGAGCTATTTCTGGATTGGTGCCTTGGAGATGGAGATTACCGATAGTGGAGTTCTTCCTTGAAGACTATATTGGAGTTATTGTTCCGCTGCTATTGTCTTGTATCATATCTCTGATGTATATTGATATTCATTATATCATTTTGTTGTATCATATTGTTTCAGTGTTGTATATTGATATATTTCTTTTTCTTCCGCTGTGTTGTACTTAATGTGTTATAAGCTCCGGCGAATCAGATTCGACGTTTGGGTCTACGGCATTAGAATACGAGTGTTGTATTCGATGCCGATTTTCGAATGTCGATTCAGGGTCGTTAGAATAATTCTCGTGTTTCTTCTAGATATTTCCTAAGTTAATTTGGACCAATTCAACAAAATGAGAATGATCGCATATGGAAACTAAGTCTCGTATATTTATCACATTATTAATCTTTTCAACTTCCACCATTCTTCTATCAAGAGGAAAGCTCGGTAGGTTAGAGCACTAATGCTTTTACACCCTACTCGAATCATCATTCTTAACTCTCACAAATAGAATCGTCTACTTTGTCGGCTTTTATTGCTAAATACATGACTAAATAATTTCCATAAATAAGTAACATACAAAGCATGACTAACTCACACAAATCACAATTAAGTTACATAAATGCCTTCTTCTCCCCTTTTATTTAATTAATCCTTTATTAATTAAAACCTCTTTTGTTAGCAAAACACCTTTTATTTAATAAAACTTCTTTCATTAATTAAAATTTCACTTGTTTAATTAGACTTCCTTATTAATTAAAACCTCCTTTATTAATTATACTTCTTAATTAATTAAAACTTCACTTACTTAATAAAACTTCCTTGTTAACTAAGACTGCACTTATTTAATTAAACTTCTTATTTAATTAAACTCCTTATTAATTAAAACTTCATTCATTAGTTAAACTTCCTTATTTAATTAAAACTTCATTTATTAATTAAACTTCTTACTTCCTTTAATTAAACTCCTTTATTAATTCTATATTTAATTTACCTTTATAAAATATATATACTTGTATTCTACTATTGCAGTATTTATACATACTCTTTTTACTACTTCAAAAGTATTCACATACTTATATCAATGGTATAACTATACTAAGAAATCACTTAATGTGATGACCCACATTTTTGACCCTGAAAGTCAACACTAATACATCCATGGTATTCACGTGCCAAGCATCCAAGTGTTAGAAATATTGATTGTTAGGGTGAAAGAAAAGACAAAATAAAATCTCACAACATGACGAGTAATATATAATATCCAAATCATATTTACAAAAGAAAATTTTAAAATACATACAACCATCAGAGTAAACTAACTTATAATCGGCCTGAATAGTTATAACAGTCTGTCCTTACAAATGCTGATAAACACCAAACAAGAAATACCGTGGAAATAAAATACAGGAATACGACTTGGAGTCATCTAGCTTAGCTTTTGAAGCTCCAAAGCATCCATAACTAAATCTAGAAATATAATTGGGTCTGACCCGAGTATTATAAGGAAATACACCCGGATCAGTCTTGTAAACTAGCGTAAGAAATTCAAATCATATGGATTATTAATGTTATAAAATCTTTCAAAAATAAAGGTACCTCAAAAGACCATGCTGCATATAAATAAGAACAAGTTTTTACCCTATAATAACTAAACCATTTTTATTAGAAGATCTTGTGATATTAGTATGATGTCTATGGTATAAAATAAATATAAAATATCGTTGGAATACTTGCATCTCACATTTCAACATATTTGGTATACAATAAGCCAGTAAGGCACGTACTGGATAATGGATTCCATCAATGATAAGGCTATAAGGGTACCTCCTATCGCAATACAACTTTATATAAAATTTACCAAAGTTGTAAGCCATGCAACCCTTGCCAATGCAGAATCGGCCTACCCTTTGCTAGATAGTACAAAATATGTTAACACCCCGGTTGCAACATACAACCGTATCGAGCCCCTAGCATAAATAAATCCATAAATATTGACCTAGATCGAGTGATACCATACCCTAATGGTAGTGAACCATATAAGCTCGTTGCATATCCCCTTCCCGGGTGTGAGGCTTGGGTTTATGTTCTACCTTTTTTAGCAAATCCCACTCGAAATACTAACACAACCATCCAGGAAACAATGCAATGCCAGCATTCATCTAAACAAGTTGTTCAGGATATGAACAAACCAAAGGCACTACTTCCACTATATCCTTTTCAGAATCACCCTTAGGACAACAGCAAGTAGCCCTTGCACTTTCAAAGAACTCCGTCTTCGATTCCATCATCTCAAGATGTCCCCAATTCACGCGTATGCTCGTTCGAAGTGATTTTCGAATAACTCATGCTCATCCGATCCCGCACGCTCTGAACCAACAGTCAATAGTTTCAAAACTGGGCAAGTTTTGATAGTTGGTAATTTAACTATCAAATAAGCAAACAATATAATCTTAGATTTAATTTCATATGGAAACCAAGCATGATTAAGAAAATAAGCAATCACTAAGACATTTTATTAATGCTTTCATTAATTAAAATCACTCTGCAAATACATGAAACAAAATACTTTTACAAAGATATACATACATATGCTACTCATTCATTATTTATTTATACTCTTCTAATGCTTGGGAAGATATTCATATACGTATCTCATCGGTATAAGTATCTTTACAATACACTACACTTCCTATGCTTAGAAAATGTATTCATAAACTTTTCTCAACAATATAAGTGAATTTACAAAATCTTAAGAAAGATTTCATTCCCAAAAACATACTTGATTAGGTTAAAACAAATGTCATTTAAAAATATTAATAACAATAAACCCAAAATACTTATGGTGTAAGTAAATGGATCGTATAAAAATTAGATCAAGTATATTTACCACTATTTGCAATTTCAAACTTGTGCATGTAGTTAGACAAGTTAGCGTGCTGTCCTTGCCTCGACATAGATTCTTAAACTCTCACAGATAGATCGAGTTTCCCTACCTACGAATTTGGTGTTAAATGTGAAAAGACCACTTTCCATACCAACATAAATTATAAAGATCATTTGTAGAAATCGAATCTCTTATACTTGTCATGTTTTCGATATTTCGACTTACTCTATCCCTCATCCAGAAACGAAACCAGGTAAGTTTGGGCACTGGTTTCTCCTGGCCTTGCCTTAGTTAAAACACTACGATTATAGATCTCACTGATAATGGATCAATCTATTCACCAAGTTTTAGTGCCATGTAAACAACTACTTAATTTCTATAAGTAACCGAATATGTATACAGAATAATACTTCATATACTTAACATCAATCTTCGATTTTAAACTTAAACAATCCTTTGGTTAACAATGATGCCGTTCAAGTTGAGGTATTCTTACCCATCAACCCTTGAATTGACGACATTCTTATCTTTCAAGTATGTAGAAGTTTACCTGCCTCGAAGCTTAATGACAAGTGTAAAACTTCATAAATTCCATGTACTATTTATAATAAAAAATTATTTCAAAACAAACTTTCTTTCCACTCTCCCCAAGACCATTTACTACAACAAGAATGTTATGGTCCATAACCTCCTTCCTTTTCTTGAAAACATTAATGACAATAATAGTGTTGTGATCCATGATTTCTTCCTCTTTTAAAAACTCTTTAGAACATAGTTTGAAAGATCCCTTTGAAGATGGTCTTTTTAAACAAAACTTGACTTGTGGAAACTTAGGAGTCTCCTTTTAAAATTTGAACCTCATGCTTAAATAACTCAAATAAATTCTTAATTGTATATTTGAATCTTCGAACTCCTTTTAAAATACTTATACATATTTTATAAACATATTTGAAAAGACTTTTCAAAATATCTAAAATAGAAAACCTTTTATACTTTACTAAAATCGTAGATTTCGAAAGTGCATCCATAAGCAACTATCATTATATTGACCACAACTTTAAAAATTTTGTTTGTAAATCAAATAGGTATTAAAGCATATTACTTTCTACATATTAAACAACTTTAATACTTTTGCAAAAAGGTTTGCAAGGAAATAAAGTCTAGTTTGGAAGAATATTTCAAAACATCTTTAGAAATCAAACAACAAAGTCACATAAAAGAGGATTATAGAATTCCAATTTTGCTTTTAAAATATCATTGAAAATCCAAGTAGCAACAAAAGTATTTCAATAGGAAATCAGAATCATAAATCACCATAGCATTTTCAAAAGTCATAAAGAGGCTTCGGGGATACATTAGCACTTAACAATGCTACAGGTACCATTTTTGACTAAAAAGGTTTAAATCTTAAAAATATGTCAATGTTTTACATACAACGTAGCCAAGCTATCAAGCTTTTGGTGCACAAATATTTCACATAGAAAATATATAATAAAATTGAAAATAACCGGGGCAAGGAATCTATTTGGATCCCTCTATAAGATTTCTATTTGTCGAAGTGCTTCTATAGCGACCTATGCACGACAAAGGCACTTCGACTTCCATTCCCTTCTTTTTTCCCCTGCAAGACAATGGTTATTTATGCCATCCTGTTTCAAGAAGGAATCAATATTAATATCAAGTACAATATATGCAATATCATATACAAACAACTAAATCGAGCAACCATACAATTATTACAACATGTAACTCATTTTTAAAACTAATTTAAAGTGAGATATCTCACTTTAATTTCGACCAAACTTCTTACAACTTGCTCATATCCTTGCTACCAGCAAGCAAACACCACACGACATCACAACTTCTTGCTTTTCAATTGAAAACTTCTCCCCTACTCACTAATTTCTCACGGCCCTACACAAAATAAGTGAGTCTGACTTCAAACTTTTCTCCTTTGACGTAGTGGTGATCTTAGGAATGTATATCCAAGGTTATATAAGAATTTGGAAGAGGAAAGGAGGTGTTTTTGGTATGGTTTTGCTTAAGGAAAAGAATGAAAATAATGGAAAAGAAGAAAGAGTAAAAGAGAGTGGAGATGTAAAATTGAATTTGAATGGATGTGCACTTATGTGTATAATGGCAAATTACTTCGAATGCCCCTTACCTAAATTACTTAACTATCCCTCCGCTACTCTTCCATAACAAGCTTCCTCTACGTGCCAATTCATGCACCACACCCCCTTCACATGGCCCTGTACTTCCATCATAATGACATGTACTACTTAGTACTACAACACTTAAAATAAGAAAGAAAAGTCTACATTTTACTTTATTACTTTACTAATTAATCCACTAACTTTATTTTTAGTGCTAACTCTTATTAGTTAAGTATATATGCGCAAATATAAGTATGCATGTGCAACAATATTTCAACAATTGTTGTCTCATGAAAAGTCAAAAATCCGAAAAATGATTTACGGTCACAATTTTCATTTTTCATCGAACTATTTATTTTTGTAAACAAACTTTCTAAATGAGTTTACCATTATTAATTTTTTAATGAAAGAGGGTTATTTGATCATTAAAAATAAATAATTGAATATTTAAAACTAAATAAAAATTCACAAATCAAAGTGACAAAATTTTTGGTTGTTGCATTCTTTCACCCATAAATGAATTTATAATCTGAAATTTCATCACAACCAATCAATATAGAATCAATCCATACTAATACTTAACCATTTACATATGCTCATGTAATGTGCATGAGTCGTCTGCGTGCAATATTTGATCACCTATTCGGATACATAAATCTCTCACCAAACTAGTATAGATCGCTTAACTTCTCCACTGTGGAATCCTGATCTGGTTCCTTGATCTGGTACTTATGCCTTCCTTACATATTCCTAAGCTATGATAGAAAACACTCATATCATCTCAAGAATCCATCTCAAGTACTTTAGTCGAGAAATCGTGTGAAAATGCCTAGTTCCGACTGGTGTATATCACCTAGAAATCTTGTTCCTAAACTCTGGATCAAGAACTGTCATGCGGATGAAATGATCCAAGTCCAACTTATGAATTTATCCCTTTTGGATAACATAATAAGCATACTACTCCATTTCTTTTTACTTCCAAAAATTATTTATAAAAACATAACTTAAGTTTTAAAGTTGTATGATAACCTACTGCTTCCTGATAGTATATACAACTATCCGATTTAATCTTTTATCTTTTCTTTTTCCTTAAATTTAGATGCAGGCCTAAAATAAACCTGGGTCGTAAAAGTGGGCAGACTCTTCAACCTCTTTACCTATCAAGTTTGGTAAGTAGCTAAAAGTGTAGGATGTTGGTATCCAATCTCAATCCTAGAGCCTACTTTCCTTAAACATCTCTAAGGTAAAGATGTTTTATTAGTTGGCCCAATAACATCAAATAGTTTCTATGACTTAGATGTTAAAATAAAAGACATGGTTTCTATAAAATAAAGCTAACCAAAACCTTCGTATTAAATTTAGCCCATTAAAATTTGTGTTAAATTATTTCTTGTCTAACCAAGAGTGGTATAAACTCATATTAAAAATTTCATTTATCAAAAACACTCTTTTATTAAAATACCTTTTTTATTTGAATCCATTTTCTTTAACGAAATTTAAGAACTAATACCCGATTTTTATTTCAAAACCGTTTTGAAATGATACTGTATAATTTAATCCATAGAAAATATACATTTAGATCGAGTAACACCAAAATAATACCAAGGATCTGGGTCTTACCAAATAGTTTCATACATCCTCTTACCAAGAAAAGTAAGACCTAAGAGAAGTGCTTACCATCCGAACACATCTCTTGCCTGTTTTTAGTCACTTTTGAGCCACATGAACTAATTAATGTCAACATAATTATTCTCTTTTGAATACTAATTGGAAACCATACTATATATATCACCTGATAAATAGTTTTAATAAATTATCTGTTTCCAACTTACTTCGGGTTCGTTCGGATTCGAACTCAATTCGATCGTATAATGACAAAGGGAATAATTGACTAAGTGCACTACAACGTTCACTTGAGCAAACATCTGATTGACACTTAAAAGATTACTACAAACTAAACGAGACTCATTCTCGAACTATCCAAAGAAAATGTATCTTACTTAAAATTCACTTTGAAAATACGTATAAATACTTTCAAGTAATTCTAGTATAACTTTTTCCAAAATCAGTTGAAATCTTTTTCAAAGACACCGATATTTAAATTCTCGAAAATCCTTTTTATTCTAAAACATACTCTATAAACCTTGTAACTCTCCACATCTACACTCATACTATCCAAGAGTATTACCGAGTAAAACTGTCAAATAATATCGAGAATAAGGCTGTATGGGATACACATGTGAATATTCCCTTGGGCTAACACCGTTCCATAACTTAAAATTAAATAAATAAAATCACACTATCCATACACAGTAGCGACATAAAATAAAAAACACATGTGCCTCCAGGATAGAGAAAAATACAATATAAAATAAGTCACAGAGAACATAGGGTCATCCACGCAGTGCTAACATATAACAATAAATATACACAAGTCCAAGTGGGTCTATAAAATAGTCAAATGCCCACTATCATTAAAAATATATAATGTATAAATCCAATACGGACGTCTCAACATCATCAATACACATGAGGCTACAAAAATAGATAATACTGCGCTGATCGCTAATAGTCTAGCCTTCGTCTATGCCCGAAATCCACAAATTGGACGCTTGTCCCTGAACCTCAAATGTCTCGAACTGACCCGAGTGTTATATAAAGAACACATTGGTCAGACTATGTCTAAAATATAGATGTCAATATTTGATAACCAGCATGGTGAAAATAGATTATCGCAAGTGGAATGTAGTTTCTCAACACCAAAACCATGCACCCAAAACATCACCCATAGTAAATAACAGTCCAATAACTCATCAAATGTCACAAGAACAATATGGGTGAAATAGCATCCATAAAAACCAACCCACTATATATAAATAATATACTCAATAATGTGTATCTTGACCACTAACCTCGATGAGAGACAATACTCTTTGTTGTGAAGTCCTAGATGTGGTACAACATAGGATGCAGACTCAAACTACATAACACAAATATAATATAATGCACTAACACAATATAGTGATTAATCTCAACCAATAGTCTTTATGAGAGAGAACACTCTCAACTGAATGACCTATGAGATAGAAACAATAAATCATACAAAAAGGAGATCTCCCAACCAAGGGCCCTTATGAGAGAATGACAAACAAGCTCACAGCAAGTCTCTGAAGTCATAGATAGGCAACATGCAGCTATCTCAGGTTAGGCTATCTCAAATCACAGCCTGACATGTAGCTAGTCTCTAATAAGATGATAATAATAGCTCATTTATAATGTATCTGCCTAAGCCATCCAAATGGGAGACTGACGTACTGTAGCATAGCTCTAGGAAGTGCTAATGACCACAGCCAGTTTCCTGTAGTCCCATAGTTACTCCTAGAATCATGACACTTGTATCCATCGCATGTCATAAACACACTATCGAACTACGTCGATCATTGGCCATGATTTTCACTTGCCCTTGGTAACGGACCATTGGTCCTTAAGTGATGTTGGGGCAATGGCTCTAATGAGAGAAATATCTGTCAGCCTACAAACTCAACAAGGCGACATAACAAGTCCAGGCATGCGACTACGCAATTAGGACTACTAGGATTGATAACTAGCCTATCTTGTAGGTCTAATTCATGCCCTCTCTATAGTGGCGTGAACCCTATGATGTAGATTTACAACAAATACACTCGACTACAATAGTCCTAATGAGAGTAACAACTAGTACTCTCAGCTCTAGGAGTCATGGTGAGAGTGACAACTCTTGGCTCAATAATTCCTGTTAAGAGTAATAATTACTAATCAACTCATCGAGTCCTAATGAAAGTTTGCCAAATACTCCCAACTCTAGGATTCCTGATGAGAGTGATCTTGGTACAACACTTCCTGACTACTAACCCTAGGAGTAAATAAAAGTATCACTCATCTAGTTAGTCCTAAGAGGATAAATCTATAAATCCCAGCATAACACCAGCTTATAGCTTTTGGAAAGTGATATATCTCTCGAATACTAAATTACAAGGAGTCACTCTAGACGATATCACAATTCCTTACCCGCCTCCAGAGTATAAGTGACACATACTTACAGAAAGTAATCATCTAATATTAGATCAGACATCCCATACCATTTGGTGTTACTTACCAGTTTAATCAATGCTCGTAAATTACACTCATCATCGTAAAATTATTCTATAAAACAAGTCCAAATAATAACTGAAGAAATATTACCTAAAGTCTCATACCAAACCGTACTATAACTATGTTTATTCTAATTCCTCATTACATAGAAATATAAACCAATCAAAATGCACAAACTAATTATTTATTGATTCGTAAGGGAATTTAAAATCCATTTCCCCTAAAAATCTTCAAAACAATTTCGAACATAAATTTTCGATTAATAGAAAATTAATTTATAAATTATCATTCGTTCTACAAAATTAATTTCTTATTTCAAAAATAATAGTTGCAGATCTATTATTTAATTACCAAGAAATTTTTAAATTGCAATTCAATTCCAAATCATTTGAAAACTCTTTCTACATTTTTAAAGTTCTTCTCTATTAATTTAAATAATAATGTTAATGTTAATAATATTAAATAAGTTTTATAACTCAAAATTTCCTTTAAACAACGACTTTAATAAATTTCTATTTTTTCCCATAAGGGTTTTCAATTAAAAATAATTTCTAAAGCCATAAAATAAAGTTCCATAAACGAAAATTTCCATTCAATAAATTAATTGCATTCAACTTACTATTACTTTAAAATATTATTTAATAGACTTTCGATTTAATAAATTCAAATAGAATTGACTAAACATTTTAAAACATGAAATATAATGTCATTTTATAAAAAATCATTTAAACACAATCAAAGATCCACTTATTCAATAAAACCCAAAATTCATCATTTTCAAATACCTTCTATTCATAGTATCCACAAAATAATTCACTTGAATATTTTCTATTGCAAATAAAACTACTTCCAATTTTGAATGAAAATGATTCCAAAATGACCATTTATTTCAAAAGCGCTGCATTTTTTTTAAACCTTCATTTTAATTTATTCATTCCATTTCGATCAATTATTTATGTGACCTCCACAACAACGATCAATTTGAGATATACAATTATATTTTACCTTATTCAATCCTCCAACCAACAATTCATCAAACAATTCAATAATCAATGCATCTAATGTCATCTAGTCAAATTCACATCAACCATATATCCAACATCGAGTAATCAATGCAAACTATAGTAAATAGATGTAGTTGTGAGTTACAAGAATAACTCACCGAATTGATGCTCGAATTTCAAATTTGCAACTACCACAACATAGCCCTAACTTCAATCAAGTATCGATGGCTACCAAAAGCGCTCACACCTTTATGTCATCCATCATCGCATCCAGTACATCAATCGCCAATGACCAAGCTCGATTATTTTTGCAGCACCTCCTCCTATAGCACCCACTGTGATAGTCTCCTCCAATCACAAGTGTCAGGCCAGCTGCCTCACCTTCATTGCCGTTCGTGGCATTTCTCCCCTCCTAGGTTGAACGCGACACCAATGCACCGTTGCTCGCCATCGCACCTCCAAACCTAGCTCGACATCGTGCATCCAACCCTGCTTCACATCGTGCCTCCTTTGTCTCTCACCCTAGGCTTCACGCCTTCAATCCTGCATCGCAGTCCAGGTCGAGTCGCTTCCTGTCGAATAATCTCATGGCTTTTTTGTTGTTTTTTATATGTAGTGCCGATTTAAGGTTAGTGAAATTAGGGCAGGAGTTCGGGTATCATTTTGAACAGGAATGAGAACTCATGCTTTGAGTGGTGATGCAATAAAGTATTTTATAGAATAAGGAACGAATGAGCAAGCTTGGGCTATGATTTTGGGCTGTAGTTAAAATCAAATAAATTTTTCTTTCTTTTCTTTCTAATAATTGTTTTTTTGGCAAATAACTATTAATTTATTTTAAATTTGAATAACACTTCAGTTTACAAAACATAATCCGATAATTGCATAATTTTATACAATTTAATACCGGCTTATTTATTTTTCGCTCTATTAATAACAATTATACACACTTTTAAGAATATTTTTATTTCATTAAAACAATTTATTCAATTTCAATACAATATTTGAAAAGGATTTATAAATTAAATTCAATTTATTAAAATGAATTTTTTTATTAAATAGATTTCAAATGAATAAGAAATTATTTTCAAAACACAAAAATCTTTAGTAAATAGAATTTAATCAACTAAAATTCATTTTCAAAATATTAGTCATAAAATATAGAATTCAAACAATTTTATTTTAATTAAATTTACGTTTAATTATGGCATAGAGGATAGGGTTGTTACAAACTTCCCCCTTAAGAAAATCGTGCCCTCCCAATTTCCTATAGGGAAACGTCTAATACAACTCAAACCCTGACTTTCTTCGTGTTCTACAAACTTCTAAAGGTTTACACAATCCTCTATGTGGCCAACTCAATATATTGCATGCTACTATTTCATATAGATTAAATTAGCGACTTTCTATTTTTCGCATACGATATATTTTTCCAAAAAATTTCTATGTGTCGAATATTTGGAAATGTTTTGACGGAAACTCCTTTATATGGGGTGCATACCGAAAAAATCAAAACATAATATATCACAAATCATATACATCCTAATCAATGGGGCATCCCAAAACGCGGGAGTAATATCACATAATATAGTGATATACTATAAAAATGTACATTTATTTGCATTTTTGAGCATTTTTATGGCGTAATATCACAAAATATCATGCGAGCAAAAGTGGTGCATGCTCCAAAATTCAATCCGTAGCAGTTTATGTACCTATGCTAAGCTTATATAAAACATATGAGATCATATTTTATAACTTAGAGTCATATGACATTCGTATGACATTCATATAACAAAAGAACATGTTGCATTTTCATTTTATACCACTTTCCAACCAACTTTAAGGCACCAAAAATGCAAAATCAAATTATGGTTTCAAAGAGTCAATTGTTAAATAGTGTGTTAACTTTTCAAATAACTTATGGATTGCAAAAATAAGGTGAACACTCAAAATAAAAGTTGTTTCTTATGTTCTAAGCTTTTCGATAAAGTCATTGAAATCAGATAAACTGTTAAAAAGTTATAAGCAAAACAATTCAGCGTTGTTTTATAAAGTTCGCATTATTGGGACAACGATCGCTTCTTTTATTGACTCGCGTTCAGACCATAGCTATCTTAATAAGTTTGCGAAGTGACTAATGTGAAAGTTATTCTATATTAAAATATATCTCAAATGAAAAAAGATTCATCAAAATTGGGAAAATTCTTTGAAAATTACGATTGAAACAATTCAGCGCTCTTTTGGATAGTTTTACATTTTCTGAATAGAGAGATACATCCTTATCAATTCATGTTTCAACTCAAATTTTTGCACTGCCTTTCAAACAATAATGATTCTCTACTAACATAGCTTTTCAGTGAAATCAAAATCGTCAAATACAGATTAAAAATTTGAGATCTAAGATCAGATCTAATCATAGTATTTTAAAAACACTATAAGATGACTTCACTTTCAAAATAAACCTCTATCATTTCAAAAAAAATTCAAATAGTTTGAAACTGAGTTCTTTTTTTATGCTTTCAAATATATTACCATTTTTTTCAAAAAATTTCCAATACATTAAAACTAAATTTTCAATACTTTCATCAAATCCTTTCAATATAGTTTTTTTCCTCTTACATCAATACTGACCCATTATTATACACAAAATTTCTTTTGTATACTTTTTACTCATAACTGAAATTGCATGTCATAATATATTTATACTTTGATTATTATAAAATTCACTTACCAAAGAAACTCACAACGTCAATACTTTATTTATAAAATTCATGGAACACCATTCCATCTCAAAATTTCTTTCACTAGTTTCGTAGAATTTCTTCAAGTATTCTTTTTAAAGTATATAGCTCCAAAATTTTCACCAAAATATTGTTTCCTTCCAAAATACCTTTTCTTAACTTCAAACAATTCATTATCTTATTATAATAGTACTTATATTCATACATATATGTATATTTTCATATCAAAATAATTTCAAAAACTTATAAATTTTATACATATCTTCATATCATATAATTTACTAAAACATTATTTCTAAATTTTCTACATATCTTCGTTTTCATAACATATTATTGTTTTCAAACTAATAAATCTCCATTTTCCATATCATTGCTATATTTTTAAAACTTTAAATATAGCTCATTGAAAATACTAATTTTTCAAGATAGCTCAAATATTTTACTTCTTTCCAAAACACTACATTACTTCCTAAAATTTTGTGTCCATATGTCTCGTCGTGCTGTTTTAGAATCCTTATTGATAACGTCGATCAAACACATCGACCAAAATTCTTAAATCACCCAATAAACAAATTAACACGAAATCAGCTTTAAAAATTTCTTTGAATAACCATATTTAAATATTTTCATATGGAAAACAATTGTTTGCAAAAACCATAATATTTTCTAATGCCATGCGAAAATATGTACTTTTAATAGAAAATGTTCCAATCGCAAAATATACTCACTTTCAAATATTATTCTATCTTCAAACCATCTTTTCCAAATCAATACTAATATTTATCATCCAAAATTTCAATTTTTGTCAAATTAATATTCATCTTATCACAAACTATATTTTTCCAAGATCTCGAATATCACTCGAATATATGATTTTCAATCACATTATAAAATGATATCACTATTTTATTAAGTTATTAAATTAATACTTGTTTGAATAAAAATATTTATTTTCAAAACGTGTATATACATTCGATTTAGCAACCATTAACAATAAGGCACTCTATCACAAATCTTACATCCATAATTTCAAACAAGCACTATATAAACTACCTACATTTTTAACCAACCAAACAAACAAATGCCTCCAGTGAAAAACTATCGATCAGTTTCCACTAAGCAACTCTGATCACTACTGAATCTTTTTACTCATCACGCCTCATCACAATTTAGAACTGTGAAGTATAGAATACAAGGTTTGAATAAAGGACTTCTTTAGCTTCCCTACAACTCCATTCTCACTTCTAAGCCACACAGAGGTCCGATTCACCATTAATACCAACATTATTGGCCAGAAAACTACTTCTACCTTCACAACTTTCATCAATTTCTCTACATCTCATATAGAGGCTCCATTCAGAAAAGGTAGAAGAAATGTATTATTATTATAGAATAAGAAAAATACGTCTATGAGTACCCCGAAAATCATCATATGCTTATGTTATTACTGAAGTAAAAATAATAATTTAGCACACACCCACGAGGACATGACTCTTAGTATCATCTAAGGTTAGGACTCGTGTCACTTATATTTTGTATTGTTCTAAACTTGCTCTAATACCAACTTTAACAACCCACCTGTATACCCATACAATCCAAGAGTATTACTAAATAATACTGTCAGGTAATACATGGAGTAAGGCTGTAAAGGGTACACATGTGAATATTCCATTGGGCTAACACCAGCATGTATCTCAAAATTGAATAAAACAACTCACATTATACGTACATAGTAACGACACAAAATAATAAACATATGTGCCTTCAGGCTAGAAAAATACATAATATAAAATAAATCACAAAGAACATAGGGTCGTCCACGTTGCAATAATATAGAATAATAATTACACACGAGTCTAAGTGGGTCTATAAAAATAGTCGATGCCCACTATCATCAAAAATATACAACATATAAATCCAATACATACATCTCTACATCATCAGTACACACGAGGCTACAAAAATAGATAGTGCTTCACTAATTACTAATAGTCTATCCTCCGTCTATGCCCAAAATCCATAAACTGGTCACTTGTCCCTGAACCTGAAATGTCTTGGGTTGGCTTGAGTATTATGTAAATAACACACGGATCAAACTATGTCTAAAATATAGATGTCAATATTTAATAATCAGCATGGTGAAAAAGGTTTATCACAAGTGGAATGTAAATTTCTCAGGAAAATCAGTCTCAATCAAAACATGCACCCATAGCATTACCCATAGTAAATAATAGTCTATTAACTCAACAAATGTCACAAGAACAATATGGGTGAAATAACATCTGTAAAAACTAGCCCACTGTATATAAACACTATACTTAATAATGTATATTTCAACCACTAACCCTGATGAGAGATAATGCTCTTGGCCGTGCGGTCCTAAGATATGTGGTACAATATAGGATGCAAAGTCAAACTATTTAACACAAATATAAAATAATGCACCAAGACAATATAGTGATTAATCTAGATGTACAGGTCTTATGAGAGGGAATAATCTCAACTGAATGGTTACGAGATAAAAACAAAAAATCATACAAAAAGGAGATCTCCTAACTATAGGCTATTATAAGAGAAGGAAAGATAAGCTCACAGCATGTCTCTAAAGTCATAGATAGACAACATCCAATTGTCTCAGGTTAGGCTATCCCAAATGACAGACCGACATGTAGTCAATCTCTAATGTCAAACTATTATCGTCTCTAATGAGTGATAATGTCAAATAGCTCCTGTATAATGGATCTCCCAAGTCATCCAAATGAAAGAATGACGTATTGCAGCACAGCTCTCGAAAACGCTACTGACCGCAACTCATTTCCTATAGTCCCTTATTTGCTCCCAGAATCATGATTCTTGCATCCATCGGATGTCATAAACACGCTACCGGACTTCACCAAGCACTGGCCATGATTCCTACTTGCCCTTGGTAATAGACTATTGGTCCTTAAGTGTAACAACCTTGGTTTTGGTGATTACCTGAAAATTTAATTATAACAGTGGTTATAATTTAATAATGGAGAAATAAAAATAAATTGGAGACTTAAAAATTGTTTATTTTGAACAAATAATGAATTTGGAAAGAATAAATGGAGTTAATATGATAATGTTGGTAATAAATGGTGGAAAATGAATATATTAATTTGGTAATTTATTGGAAAAATAATAATAATTTTTGGAAGTAAGAATAATGTTAAAATGGTTTGTTGCCTTTTGTTATACAAGAAAATTATTTTTGTGTAATTTTTGGAGTTGAAAATGGTTTTTGTGTAGGTATTTGTGTAAATTGTTTATTTAATTAAAATAAGAATTTTTATTAATGAAAATAATTTTTAATTCAAAAATATCTTTTATTTTGTTGTAAAATAAATTTTAGAACATAAAATATGTTGTGAGATTTTATAGAAGTGAAAATATTTACATATAATTGTTTTAACTTGAAATATATTAGTGTATAAGTGATTTTGGTGTGTTAATTTCATTTAAAGGCTAAATTAATTTAGTTGTTGGGTCTAAGCCCATTAAATTTCATAACCAGAAAAGAAGAAACATCTCCTTCTCATTTCTATAACGTACTGTATTTTTCCTTCTTCCTGTAAACTAAGAAAAAGGATGATAAACCCATTTCCTCTTTGAAAACAAAAGCCAAAATCCCCAACTTTAGTCAATCATTTGCTGTAATAATCAATTCAAAGCCAATTCACTTCAGGTAATCAAAGCCAAAACCCAAATTCCTCTCATCTATTTCTGATTTTTTTTTGTGAGTTAATGTTTGTAATTGAGTTTTTGTACTTGCATGTCTCTACAAACCTCCTTTTCATATTCTAGAAGCTAAAATCAATGGCAAGCTTCCATCTTTCTTTAAATTTCCATGGGATTTGCTCTTCAAATTTCTAAGGTGAGTTGCAAACTCACATATCTATCTCTATAAAGTATTGATTCTTTGAATTGAGTGATATATATCAATAAATAGTTGAATGATTTGAGTAATTTGATTGAATTGTTGAAATTTGCAAAGTGGTTGCTGAATTATTATTTTATGAACATTGCTGTAGTAAAACAGCAATATCTCAGTGTAGAATGATCCGAATTCGCTCATTCTTTTTGTGATAGAAAGATATTTAAATAAGATATAAGTTCTATTTGAATCATTTTTCGAAATTCTATGTTTAAAAGGGTCGAAATTAAGTTTGAAACTGATGTTATAGCACAACCATTTGAAATTTTCTGAGTTGATATCTGACAGTAAAATGGCCATAACTTTTAAGCCATAAACCCAAATTATATATACTTCTTTTTATTAGAAATATAAGACATAAAGGAACAACTTTCATGTCGTAAGTTTCTGCTAATTCTATGATCTATAGGGTCGAAATTTAGTTTGAAACTGATGTACACAGCTCTGCTCTGTGCAATTTTTTTGTTGAAACCTGATCTTAAAATTACCATTACTTTTGAATGACAAATCGGAATTGAGTGAGACTTTTTCGAGTTGGAAGATATATTTATAAGGAACAACATTCATGTATTGTGTTTCCTGTAATTTAGAGGTTTGCTATGTCAAAATCCAGTTTTTCTACTGTTGTCTCGAGAGCAAAAGCAATATTTGCTCTATGCTTAAGGCTGAAACAAAATTGGCCATAACTTCTTCGTTTTTGATCCGATTTTCATAATTTTAGAGGTTTTGGAAAGCACAAATCATATTCTACAACTTTCATACATTGTGTTTTCTGTAATTTAGAGGTTTGTTATGTAAAAATCCAATTTTTCTACTATTGTCCCGAGAGCAAAAGCAATATTTGCTCTGTGCTTAAGGCTGAAACAAAATTGGCCATAACTTCTTCGTTTCTTATCCGATTTTGATAATTTTAGATGTTTCGAAAAGCTTAAATATGTACTACAAGATTTGTTCATTGTGTTTTCTAGGATTTTGAAGTTTTCTTGGTTGAAATTATGGTTATAAGTTGTTGTCCTGAGAACAAGATGACAACAACAACTAACATCGACCTTAGAATTGTATTAGCTCATTTTTACTCTTATTCTCTTCCGGTTTTGATGATGTTTTTGAGATTTTTGAGAGCTATGATGCCTATCTATAGGCTAGATATATTTGAAAATTTTAAAATTCAAATATAAATAGAATTCGGATTGATTTTTAATTAAATTTCAATTAAATCCGTATTGAACTCAAGTTATCGGTCTTGAGTTATCTTTCTTGTTTTTCATTGTTTTCGAGTACAGTTTCCACTAAACAATTTTTGAAGTAAATTTTGAAATAAATTGACATTTCAAATTATTATGATATAGTATTTTAAAATTATTTTTCTAATATAAAGAAAAAACCTATTTATTCCCTATAATAAAAGAATTTCAAATATGGGTTTTATTAATCTTTTCGGAAAAAAATTTAAAAGCTTGTTTTCTCTAGTAAACTATTTTAAATATAAAACACACACTTTTGTACTATTCGAACGTATAAGAAAGAGAATTAAACGATTTAGTAAAACACGTGGTATGGGACATGTGCGTTTACTATTTCAGTTAATTCCGGACTTGTATGATCGAAGCTATTTGAGTTTAATAATTCTGAGATGTTTTACCATTTTATGGCGTATTTTGAGTTTTATAATTCCTATTTATTGGAATTATTTAAGATGGCCAATATTTGGCAAGTATTATGGTTTGAGATTTCCTATGTAGGAGTTTGATCGATGAGAACCATCATGATGTTTTATTTACTTGCCAATGACATAAGGCAAGTCTTGAGTTTATGATTTCATGTGTTGAGATTTATGGTTTATGAGAAACCATCATGATGTTTTTCACTTGTCGATGAGATGAGACAAGTTATGATGCCATTTAATACTTGTCGATGAGATGAGACAAGTATGGTATCTCTTTATCACTCGCCAATGAGACTAGGCGAGATATAATTTTATGAGTTTTATGATGTTTTTAGTGTGGCATCAACTAACGGCTAGTAAACCGCAAAGTGCGAATGTGTAGTATGAGACACACGTTAATACTTTTCGGGTTCCTATCCGTGAGTTTGTGACACATTCACGATGTTTACCTAACAGAACTGCTTTGGAAAGGTGTCAACGACCTTGTCATAAGGACGAACTGCTTTGGAAAGGTGTCAGCGACCTTGTCATGAGGACGAACTGCTTTGCAAAGGTGTCAGCGACCTTGTCATGAGGACGAACTGCTTTGGAAGGTGTCAGCGACCTTGTCTAAGGCTTCGGCCGTTTGAGTTTAGCACGTACAGCATTGCTTCGACATTGTATTCAGGGATATGGCCAATCCGGGTTTTCTGAGTTTTGAATTCGCCGTTTTGGCGCATTAATGTTAAGATTTTTTGAGTTTTGAACATGCATCGAATTTTTTATTGAGTTTGAATTCGTATCGAGTTCCATGAGTTTTTATGATTGAGATGTATGTGTGAGATTTAGCCGTCTTGGCTTACTTGTGAGTTTGAGGTCTCACATTCTTATGGAGTTGTCTCGTGTTGCTTTCATGACTTCTATTTGTGATTGAGATGAGTTTTCTCCCTTTTAGAGTAATGGTTCATCGAACCATTTGAGTTTTGCTTGAGTTTTACATGAGTTGATTTGAGTTCATTATGGGTTATCGCTAATGATATGAGACACTTGTGTTTTATTAAGTATTGAGTTTAGTTACCTCTTTCGAGGTATTTTGTCACTTAGGTAGCGTTTGTTACTTAAATATTGAGCTATGAGTTATCTAATCCTTCTCCTCATTCGAGAAGAAGTATCACTATATCCATTCTGCTTCATATTATCGATATTGACTGATTTGTGTAGCTAGACTGACCCGTGTATTTATACTCGGGTCAGACCGAGTTGTTTCAGGTATTATCTATTGGACTTAGCTTGAAGTTGGTGTTGGATATCATCTCTTCTTTCGCTTGAGTAGTTTATTTCCTCTGCATACTCTGATGTTTTTACATTTGATTTGATGTATTTGGTGTGGTCGAGTACCACCTTTATTGTATTCATATTGTATTGTACTAAACATATATCAGTGTATATGTATATATATGATGTCGATTACTATTCTGTGATGTGCTTTACATTTACTTATTGTATTTTTTTTGATAGATCCGTCAACCACCTATAGTTTTGGATTAAACATTTACTGTGTATGTCGATTCATTGAGATAGAAAAGAAAAATCATATTGCATTTATCGACGTATTCAGTAGATGTTTAAGACAAAGTTATAGATGGTTGCCCTTAAACAACCCTATTCTCCGCTTTAGTAGACAGAATTACTCGTTAATTCTCTTTACTAAGGTGGGTCTCGGGGTTGGGCGTTACTGTTATTTGCAATTATTTTTCCACTAAATTACCAAATTAATATATTCATTTTCCACCATTTATTACCAACATTATCATATTAACTCCATTTATTCTTTCCAAATTCATTATTTGTTCAAAATAAACAATTTTTAAGTCTCCAATTTATTTTTATTTCTCCATTATTAAATTATAACCTCTGTTGTAATTAAATTTTCAGGTAATCACCAAAACCAAGGTTGTTACATTAAGTGATGTAGGGCAATGGCTTTAATAAGAGAAATAACTCTCATCCTACAAACTCAATTAGGTAACATTATAGATCCGGGGCACGACCCCATAATCAGGACCACTAGGATGGATAATTAGCCTATTCGATGGGTCTAATTCACCGTTCTCCATAGTGGCATGAACACTATGACGTAGATTTCCAATAAATAATCTCAATTATATCGGTCCTAATGAGTGTAATAACCAGTACTCTCAACTTTGGGAGTCGAGGTAAGAGTAACAACAACGTCTGTTGACTTGATAAGACCTATTGAGAGTGATAACTATTAATACTATCGGCTCGTCGCCTCCTAATAAATGTTCGCCAAATATTCTCCACTCCAAAAGTCCCGATGAAAGTGATCTTAGTACAACATTTCCTCGACTACAAGCCCTAAGAGTAAATAACAATATTACTCGGCTAATAAGTCCTAAGAGGATAAATCTATAAATCCCAGCATAACACCAGCTTGTAGCCATTGGAGAATAATATGTCTCTCGACTACTAAGTTCTAAGGAGTAACCTCTAGATGATATCACAATTTCCTAAACCATCTCCAAAATACAAGTGATATCTACTTACAAAAAGTAATCGAGCAAATATCAGCTCAGGCGTCCCATACCACTTGGTGTTACTTGTTTGTTTACTCAATGCTCATAAATTAAACTCATAATCATATAATTATTCTATATTACAAGTCTAAAGAATAACTACAAAAATATTACCAAAAGTCCTATATCATATGGTACTATAACTCCGTTTATTTAAATTCCTCGTAACACAGAAATATAAGTCAATAAATATGCATAACCTTATTATTTATTGATTTGAAAGGGAATTTAATATCCATTTCTCCCAAAATCTTTAAAACAATTTCAAATATAAATTTTTGATCAAAATAAAATTTATTTATAAAATTCTCGTTCTTTCTTCAAAATCTACTTCTTATTTCAAAAAAAATAGCTGCAGATCTATTATTTAATTAACAGGAAATCTTTAAATTGCAATTCAATTCCAAATAATTTGAAAACTCATTCTAAAAATAATCATATATTTTTAAGTTCTTCTTTAATAATTGAAACAACAATAGTAATGTTAATAATATTAAATAAGTTTTATAGTTCAAATTTCCTTTAAACAAAGATTTAATAAATTTGTATTTTTTCCAATTAGGATTTTCAATCAAAAATAATCTCCAAAGCTGTAAACTAAAATTCCTTAAATGAAATTTTCCATTCAATAAATAAATTGCATTCAACTTAGTATTACTTCAAAATATTATTTTATAGACTTCCAATTTAATAAATTCAAATCGAATTAACTAAACATTTTAAAAATATGAAATTTAAATGCTATTTTATAAAAAAATCATTTAAACATAGTCAAAGATCCACTTATACGATAAAATCCAAAAATTCATCATCTCTAAGTACTTTCTATTCAAAGGATCCATAAAATAATTCACTTGAATATTTTCTATCGCAAACAATACTATTTAAAAATGAAAATCATTTCAAAATCACCATTTATTTTCAAAAATACTACATTTCTTTCCATACCTCCATTTTAATCTATTCATTCCCTTTCAGTCGAAAACTAATGTGATCTTCACAACAATGATCAATTTGAGACATACAATTCAGTTTTACCCAATTCAATCCTATAACCAACAATTCATCAATATAAACAATTCAACAATCAATGCATCCAATTTCATCCAATTAAATTCATGTCAATCAAATATCCAACATCGAGTAATTAATGCAAACTATAGTATAAAGAATCTAGAACATAGTCGTGAGTTATAAGAATAACTTACCGAATCGGTGCTCGAATTCCAAAATTAGCAAATACCACAACATAGCCCTAGCTTCCATTAACTGTTGATGGCTACTAAAAGCGCTTGAACCATTATGCCATTCACCATCGCATCAGTACCTCCATCGCCTACATCCAAGCTTGATTTTCTTTGCCAATGCCTCCTTCTACAGCACCTACCTTGAAAGTCTCCTCCAATAATCACCTCAGGCCAACCACCTCTCCTCCACTTCCATTCGCGGCATTAATCCCCTCCCAAGTTGCATATAACACTAATGCACTGTTGCTCGCCATTGCATCTCCAAACCAAGGTCAACATTGCGCCTCCAAACCCAGCTCGACATCGCGCTTACCCCGTCGCTCGCCCCTGTGCTTCGCACCTTTGATCTTGCATCATGGTCTAGGTTAAGTTGCCTCCTATCGAATAATCACGGGATCTTTTTGTTGTTTTTGTTATATGCAGTCACGATTTCATCTTAGAGAAATTAGGGCAAGGGTTTGGGTCTCTTTTCGAATAGGAATGAGAACTCGGGCTTTGAGTGGTGAGGCAACGTAGTGGTTTCTAGGACATGGAAAGAAAGAGTAGACTTAGGCCAAGATTTTGGGCTTTAGTTAAAATCAAATAATTTTTTTAAAGGAAAATAGTCACAAGGACAAACTTAGAAAAAAAATTAGGCTGAAGAACAATAATTTTAGGCTGAAGAACAATACTAGTTATAACTAGCATTTTGTATAGTGTAAAACTGAATATAATGCTAGATATAACAAGCAATTTGTAAAGTGTAAAAGTTGAATATAATGCTAATTATAACTAGCATCCGTCCTTCAGCCTAAAAATGAGACTTGGTGTCCTTCAGCCTATTTTTTTTCAATGTTTGTCTTTTTACCTAAACCCCTCTTCTTTTTATTTGTCTATAAATAAATTTTAATTTAATTTAAATTTGATTAACACTTCATTTTACAAAATATATTCCAATAGCTGCACAATTTTATATAATTCGATGCACATTTATTCATTTTCACAATTTTATTCACATAATAATTATCTACACATATAAGAATATTTTGTTTTTAATTAAAACAATTTATTCAATTTTAATATATTGTCGAAAAGAATTCATAAATTTAGTTCAATTTATTAAAATTAAATCTTTTATTAGACCGACTTTAAATAAATAAGAAATTATTTCAAAATACTAATTTTTTTATTAAATAGAAATAAATTAGTGAAAATTCAATTTCAAAAGATTAATTATTAAATATCGAATTCAATCACTTTTATTTTAATTAAATTTTCATTTAATTATAGCGTAGAAAACTGGGTTGTTACAAACCTAATTTATAAAACCATCTTTATATAAAATCAATCCTTCTTGTATCAAAATAAATTTTATAACAACATCATTACCAAACATCTTATAGTCAATTTGTGAAACTTAATTCACAAGGTGTTCATATTTAACCTAAATTCGACCAATAAATGCACCTAAACTGGCTGAGCATAAAAAAATAAACAATGATCGGTGCTCCTAAACTAGGCGAGCATGACTAATCAAATAATAAATGATAATAATTGCATATTATCATTTACTAACAAACAAATATACCATAAACAGCTAAGTTAAATTTTTGAAAATTGATCTTTTATATATAAAATATAATCCTAAGTAAAATTATTTCATTTACCAAGTTCAACACAATATAAATTTTTTTATAGCACTAACTAATACGTGCTCTCATATACAATACATTCAACTCCTTCTAGGGTATTGCTAACCCTATCTCTAATGAATTTACCCCACCAAAGCCTACGTGTTCACTCAACCTAAAATCTAATACTACTATGATGAGACGCCTTTTCGACCCTTAAAAGTCGACACTAATATATCCATGGTATTCACACGTTGAGCATATGAATGCTGGAAAGGTAAATTAATGGGGGTGAAAGAAAAGAAAAGATATAACAAATTTTACATCGTGACGTGTAATATATAATATCCAAATGATTTTTACAAAAGTAAACTTTAAAATATATGCACAGTTAGAGTAAACTAACCTATCATCGGCCTAGATAGTTATAACAGCCCGTCCTTAAAAATGTTGATAGATACCAAACAAGAAATAAAATGAAAATAAAAATAAGGGAACATGACTTGTTGGCATCCATCTCGTCTGTTGAAGCTCCAAAGATCCATAACTAAATCTACAAATGTATTTGGGTTAGACCCTAGTGTTATAAGGAAATAACACCCAAATTAGCCTGTTAAACTAGCGTGAGAAACTCAAATCATATGGATTTTTAATGTTATAAAACCTTTTAAAAATAAAAATATCTCGTAAGAATGCGCTGCACATAAATACGAAGTGATTTCTATCTTACAATAACCAAACCATTTTTATTATAAATATTGTGATCTTATAATAATGTCTAAGGTTTAAAAAAATGTTAACATAGCTGAAATGCCTGCATCTCACATTCTAGCATATTTGGTATACAACTATATCCATAAGGCATGTATTGGAAAGTGGATTCTACCAATGACAAGGCTGCTAGGGTACCGCCTGTCATAATACACCTCTAGATAAATTGTGCCAAGGTTGCAAGCCATGCAGTCCCTGCCAACACAGAACCGGCCTACCCTTACTGGATAGTACCGAATATGTCATCACACTAGTGGCAGCTTACAACCATATCCGGCCCTTAGCATACATAAATCCATAAATATCAATCTAGATCGGGTGATGACATACCCTAATTGTAGCAAACCATATATCCCTGCTACATATCCCCTATTTTAGTCATTCCCAGGTGAGAGGCTTGAGGCTACGTTATCTTTTTTTACCAAATCCCACTTCGAATGCTAACACTGCCCTTTAGAAAACAATGCAGCATTCATCCATATAAGTTATTTAGGACATGAACAAACCGAAGGCACTACTTCTACAACATCCTTTTTAGAATCACCCTCAAGATTAGTAGCAAGTAGCCCTTGCACTTCAAAGAACTCCGTCTTTGATTCCCTCGTCTTTAAGATGTCCTTAATTCGAACGACTATGCTGGTTCGAAGTGGTTTTTGGATAATTTTTCTTATCTGATCCCGGTCTCTTTGAACCACAATCGATAGTTTTAAAACTTGCCAAGGTTTGATGGTTGGTTATTTAACTATAAAATAAGCAAATTATCCAATCATAGATTTAATTTCATATGGAAACCAATCATGATTAAGCACATAAGCAACAACTAAGACTCTTTAATTAATCCATTTATTAATTGAAATCAATTTTTAAATACTTATATCAAAATACTTTTACAAAGATATACATATGTGTACTACTCATTCGCTATTCATTTATACTCTTTCAATGCTTGAAAAAATATTCATATACTTATCTCATCGGTATAAGTATATTCATAAAACGCTACACTTTCAATATTTAGAAACATATTCATATTCCTATCTGAATGATATTAGTATATTCATAAAATCTTAAGAAAGATTTCATTCCCAAAAACATACATAATAGGGTTAAACAAATGTCATGTAAAAAAATGATAACAATAAACCTAAAACACTTTTGATGTAAATAAATAAATTGTATAGAAATTAAACCAATTATACTTACCACCACTTTTCGATTTCAAATGTGTACTAACCCTAAATAACAATGTAGTCGAGTAAGTTAGCAAATTATCCTTTCCTTGGTGTACATTCTTAAACACTCAAAGATAGAGATGAGTTTTCCTACCTTTGAATTTCGTGTTAAGTATGAAAAAAATACTCTCCATACCACCATAAATTATAAAGATCATTTATAGGAATGGAATCTTCTATACTTGTCACCTTTTTGATATTTCGACTTACTTTATCCTTAACCTAGAAATAAAGCCAAGTAAGTTAGGGCACTGGTTGCTCATGTGTTTTGTAGTTAAAACGCTCCAATTCCAGATCTCATTAATAGAGGATCAATCTACTCATCAGATTTATGTTTGTAAAGGAATGCTTAATTTCCATAAGTAACTGAATCCGTATACAGAAATAATACTTCATGTACTTTATCATCAATCTTTGATTTCAAACTTAAACTAACCTTTGGTTAACAACGAAGTCGTTTAAGTTAGGGCATTATTACCCCTCAACCCTTGACTCGACGACATTCTTATCTTTCATGTTAGGTAGAACTTTACCTACCTCAAAGCTTAATGAAATGTAAAGAACTTTATAAATTCCACATACTATTTCTAATAACAAAATATAATAAAAAAAATTATTTCCACTTTTTCCAAAACCATTTACTGTAACAAGAATATTATAGTCCATGGTCTCCTTCCTTTTCCCGAAAATATTTATTAAACAATAGTGTTGTAATCCATGATTTCTTCTTCTTTTAAAATATACTTTTCAAAATAGTTTAAAACATATTTTGAAATAACCCTTTAAAGATGATTGCTTTTAAACAAAACTTAACTTGTGAAAACAGAGTGGCCTTCTTTTTAAACTTAAACCTCTTACTTAAATAACTCAAATAAATTATTAACAATATATTTAAATCTTCAAACTACTTTTAAAATACTTATACATCTTTTATAAACACATTCGAAAACACATTTCAAAATATCCAAAGTAGACAACCTTTTATACTTTACTAAGATCATAGATTTTCAAAGTGCGTCGATAATAACTATCGTTATATAGACCATGACTTTTAAAACTTTGTTTTGTAAATCAAAGAGATTTTAAACAACATTTCTTTCAATATTTAAAACCACTCTAATACCTTTGCAAAAAGGTTGAAAAGAAACAAAAGTCAAGTTCGAAAATACATTTCAAAACACTTTTAGAAATCAAACGACAAAGTCGCATAAAAGAGGATTATAGAAATCCAATGTCGCATTTAAAACATCCTTGAAAATCCAAGAAGCAACAAAAGTATTTCAACGGGAAATCAAAATCATAAATCACTATAGAAATTTCAAAAATCATAAAGAGGCTTCGGGGATACATTAGCACTTCACAATTGTAACACCCCCGCGTTAAATTACAATTATATATGCAAATAATTTAATCAAGTTCTATACTTTTGAAATTTTAAAACAAAGAAATGTTTGTAAATGGATCAACTAATTAATATTATTTGGAATATATATATATATATATATATGTATGTATGTGTATATATATATATATATATTTCTGTAACAAATAAATTAGAGAGAGAAATTATGTAAAATCAATTAATAGGGAAGATTAATTGATGGTTTTTGGTTAAAAGGGAAATTAATATTCAATTAATTAGTAGAGGTGATTAATTGACAACAACTGACAAGAAAGGGAACATATATTGTACCAACTAATTGTGATTATATATATATATATATATGTATGTATGTATGTATGTATGTATGTATATGTATGTATGTATGTTGGTGCAAGAGAATAAAATGGAGAAAGAGTAATTTATGCAAGTAATCAATTGTCAATTAATAAACATGGATACTTATGGTAACATATATAACTAAGATTGTTCTTCAAAATAAAATTATAGAATATATGCCGCAATAATTATGGGAATAAAATAAATTAATATGCATTTATATGACGGATTAATATGGTGTTGATTGACATATTAATTTGGTAAGAAATCACAGTGCAAGCAGAGATTAATTAGATAGTAAATTAATTCTAGGTATGTATGAAATTTATTAATTGGATGACTAATAGAGCAATCTTATTTAAAAGAAACATCACATTTAAAAATATATGTTTCCACAGATTATGAGAGAGAAGGGGAAAGTGACTAATGAAAAAATTGTTGAAAAATCAATTTGAAACAAAAACAAACATAGAAGAAAACATATTAATTTAATGTCCATAAACCGAGTGTATGCTTTAGATTTTTGGGATTTATATCAAATGATTAGTACTGACTTGAACCACTATAAATATAGGTATAGAGACTCATTTTTATTCTCATTATTTTTCTCTTGCCTACAGAAGCTCTGCCATTTTTCTATCTCTTCTACACTTTCTTAATAAAAAAATTTAGATCTAATTCACACGAATTTAGATCTAAATAGAAAGAGAATAGAATTAATTAGGGAATTAGGAATTGGTTTAAATCAGAAGGCTATGTCAAAGGTAAAACCCTAGATCTGAGTTTTATTTGCTATTTCTAATCCAGATCTCTTCCTTTTCTTTTTCAAATATTATATATCTGTAAATATATCGTTTGTAATTCCAAAAAGGGATTACAAGGGAGGTGAATATAGATTATAGAGACAGATCTGAAATAAAAATAAGAAGATTTGGAAAGCTAGCAATGTAAGTGGATTTAATTATATCTTTTACGTTTATGATATATTATCGTTAAATTCCCGCTAAATAATTTTATTCAGTATTTCAGTAATTAATTCTGTTAATTAGTTATGCTGAACTGTAAGAAATTTACAGTTATTTACATCTAATTTGAAGTTATAATTTAGTCTAAATGCTAGTTTCTTTTTATTCTATTTCTACGTGAATAATATAGTTAAAAAGAAATTTTGCAATTATGGATTAAAATGGGAAAATACTAGATTAGATGTATAATAAGAAAAGTTGGAAGAAAGCTAGAAAAGTGAAATTCTGCAATAAATTACGCTAAAACAGGAATAATAAATTAATTTAATAACTTGATTTTAAAGTAAGTAATAAATTAATTGATTAGTTTAGAAAATATGATATGTTTCTATGATTTAATGTTTAAAAGATAACGATAAACGTAACTGCAAGAATAAAAGAAAGAAATAGGGAACTAGTGTAATATAGAGAAACTGTATTTCATTCCAAAATAATAAAAGAAATACCTTAAAGTTACGAATTATTATTTATAGTATTATTTAGTATTAAAATATGGAATGGATTTTTAGTATAGTTTTCATATCCAACCAAATAAAATAGAATTACTTCCTCGAATAGAGGAAAATAAAGTAAAGTATGAAAGGAATCAAGTAAATTATTAGCAAAGAATTTGAAACTGTAAACGATAATGAACCGAGATTTGCATTTACTACATAGACTATACAATAAGACAATTAGTATGATAAGTGAATTACATAATATAAGAGAATTAAAGATAATTCTATATCATAATAAAAGAAAACAGCCTAGAATAGAAGTGAGACACTTGTAATCATATACAGGTTATAAAAGAAGATTAAAGTGAGAATTACAAGTAAAATTATAACATAAGTTATAAATAAAGTAGAATGAACGGAAAGGCTTATTAAAATTTAAATTAAGTTAATAAGCAAATAGAACTGAGATAATAGAAGATGCTTATTTAATAAACTTAAGACTTAAATTGTGTTAAATAAGCAAGATAATAGAAGTGGCAATACCAATATCATTCTCTATTAGATCAATAGTGGTCTCGCAATAGCCAGAAGTGGGACGAGGGCAAGAATACACTAATTAGGGTAAATAAGTAGCCAATAGAATAAGAAAAGTAAACTAAACAGAAATTAAAATATTAGATTTAGGGTCTAATAAAACAGTGAGATGCGTTTAAAGTAGCCTAAAGGATGAAGAGACTAACGAAGCAGTTCATCACATATTTTAGCAAAGGAGAAGCACATCCAAATTAGTTATTTTGGGCAAGAAGAAAGTACGAGACTTCAACGGGACATGAGGATACTCTAGTATGGCCCTCTAGGTAGGCGTAATGAAGCTACATCCCTAGAGGTAGGTCTGTAGGTGTTCCATCAAGAGAGTATGTCTTGATTGCTTTTTGCATGGTAAGACTATTGTAGGAAATCAGAAGGGGTTGGTGTTTAAAGTAGGATATTCTTATGTACCAGTACTTGCAAGTAAGTTTAGTGGACAGGACCCAAAATGATAGTCGTATGTGGATATCAGCTTGCATCAAAACCAAGAGCGAGTTTGGAAAAGGCTAAAGTTAAAACCAAAAGTCCAATTATTCTTTCACTATCGAGACATTGAATGAGGGGCACCGCCAATTGGGTATTTTTTACAGTAGGGCACGACCACTTAACTCTTTTGAGGTCTTTCGATTAGTTAAGGGGTGGCTGCATAGGGTCATAGCCATAATGAGAAAAGAGACAGACCAACTAGAATATTTGTATTGTAGGCCTGATGAATCTGCCCTTTAGAGATATAGAAAATCCCCGATCGAGTTTCGTATAATGTAGATCTTGTTGGCGAGATTCAGGGAGTAGACAGAACGATGACCTATAGTCCTTAATGTATGCATTGGGTGGTACGTTGCAGATGTTCGAGCATTAGTATCGACTAGTGCATACGCAGTTTTACGTTTTCATAGTAGACGACGGAACATCTATATTGTAAGCCTCACGAAGCTGTCCTTTACAGATGTAGTCAGAAAACGGTACATGAGAAAGACGATGGAGTCCTTTGCGAGGAGGATACGGAAGGTACTATGGGTAGTACCTAGGATCAATATGGTCATTGGGCATATTACTACATATGTATATGTATATCAGCTATTAGGTTTTAATCTACTAAGAAGTAGATGGGTACAATTCACGCACAAAGGCGAGATTATGATAAACCTAGTAAACCTAATATAACAGTAAATGGAAATAAAACGGTATATGTAGAGTTACGCTTAAAAGTGTATAATTTACCCATTCACTAGAACTTTAGTTCTGAACCCCTCCTCATAACATTTTACAAATTAGGTAGATGGCAGAAACTTCCCAACTTTAAGACACTTATTTGCAAAGTGTTATTATATTAGAGAGTATTTACTTACAATTATGTTTTAGTCAATTCTGTTGTGAGATATTTAATTGAGCTCTGATATATTTATCTTTGCCTATTTGCAGGATACCATATTTCCAAGTTGGGTTTCAATTGGCTTGGGTTTTAGCATTTTTGCGAAAAATCCGGACTCACTAGAATTCGATTTGTTACATTTGGTATCGGAGCCTAAGTTTAGGATTCCTAGGTAGATAGTGAGTGAATGTATTTGTATTTTTGAATAAAACATAAATATATTATGTACTAAAATCCAAATAGTCCGCAACCATAGATTTTAACATATGGAAAGTTTTTAGAAGTATATTTGTGCATAGTTTGTTAGATGGATTTAGGATGACCCAAGTATGTAGAGCCCTATGTTATTACCGACTTATAGCATACAAATAAGTCATGTTTTGAGAGAAAATTTGTATCCATATGGTTTAGGAAGTAGGGAAGTTCCTTAGGGATAGTAGGGAGAGTGTTTGTATTTCGAGAACAATAAGAGATTTTAGTATGAAGAAAATCCACTTTATGTCTAACGCAATAAAAATGAAACTTTTGAATTAAAAAGGTTGAAAAATACAATTGTTAATATATTTGAGGAAGTAAATATTGGGTTTTTGAAAAAATAAGTGTTATGAAATTTAAATTGGTTTTTTTATGATGTAAATTTGGTTAAAAATGAAATTCTTTTTAAAGAATTATAGAGCATGTATAGCTCGCTAGTTTCTTTGCAAGTAAACAATGATTTTAAATATAAAACCATCAAGTGTAGTAAGTTAGTAACTCCTTCAAGGTTAAGTAATTGGAAGGGTAGAAAAGTTAAGAGATTTTTGATAAAATAATTGTTTTTATTTACTCCAGTTTTAGTAAATTTGAAAATCTATAAAAAAAAGAAGGATATTTTGAAAATATGTGAGGACATTTTTTTAAAGTCAAGAAAAAAGAAAAATGTTTTAAGAACAAGCAAGACATGTAAAATAAAGATGGGTTGGTGGAAAAGTAAATAAGTTTTTAAAAAGATAAAATTTAGAAGTTTAAATTTTTGAAGAAAAATTGATAAATACTAAACCAAATCAGACTTTAAATATGCAGTAGGTAGGAATCATTTCCTAGGTGTAAGCGACAAAGTATAAGGTTATGGCAGTAATTACTCTTAGTAATTATAAAATTTCTTGTAAGGTGTATAGGACACTAGTGAAAACCTAGAAATGTTGCGTCACGTGTGCAGACTGTAGAAGAATAGTGAAATGATATTAGTAAGATTATAAGACACAAATGGTTAGGATATGTAGATCTTAATTGGGGAAAATGAAAGATAAAGAGAAAATTTCCCCAAGCTTAGTTGTCTTCTTAGATAAAGATTGCATAGATTGAAACCTTTATCCATTGCAGTAAATGAAACTTAGTTACCCTTTTTGAGCATGAAATAGAAGAGATGAATAGATCTTATTCAGTTTGAGTAATACAGCATAAGTTAATAACAAGTAATTGGCGGCAGGAGGAGCATATGAGTTACTTGGATTCCTAGAGTAGGACCTTTCTGTCAAAGTGGACATGGTCCTAGACCTCCTCGGCCTAGATGATATCTGTATTTAGTTGCAGTATAAAAAAAGTAAAAGCGGAATAAGATAACTAAAAGGAAAATAACAAATTTAAGAAAGCAACAGAAATGTCAATAGGAAAATTTAAAAAGAGATATTTTCTTATGTAAACTGTGATTGGGGAAGTAAATATATTTTTTAGAATAGTAGCCTAAATCCCAAGTACGGAGGAGATGTGCACAAAAGAAAATCGAAGGAATCTGAAGTTTTTTCGTTTTCCACCTTCTTTATAACATAAGAAATCGAATTTGGAAAATCAGAATTTTCTGAATTTCGAAAACTAAAAGTTGTGTGGTAGGTTTGGACGTAAATGTTTGTTGAACTATGCTTCTATTCAGTAGGAGTATGGGAAAAATGGAATGAAAAATGTTTTAAATTTTCAAAAGATTGCATTCGTATAGAAATTGCAAGTATATTTAGGATGTGTGCATCATGTTTTAAAAGGAATTTTTAAAAGAAAAAGCATTCATATAGGAGGTACCGCATAGAAATTCTTGTACATGCATAAATTTTATGATGTATTGCACTTTGCACTATGCACGGATTATTAAAAAATTGGATGTACAAAAAATGGATGTGATTAATACTAAAAATTACATAATTGAACCATTATCAAATTTCGAGGACGAAATTTCCTAAGGAGGAAGGGAATGTAACACCCCGCGTTAAATTACAATTATATATGCAAATAATTTAATTAAGTTATATACGTTTGAAATTTTAAACAAATGTTTGTAAATGTGGCAACTAATTAATATTATTTGGAATACATATACATTTGTGTAACAAATAAATTAGAGAGATAAATTATATAATATCAATTAATAGGGAAGATTAATTGACGGTGTTTGTCTAAAAGGAAAGTTAATATTCAATTAATTAGTAGAGGTGATTAATTGACAGGAACTGACAAGAAAGGGATCATATATTGTAACAACTGATTGATATGATTAGAAACATACATGTTATTGTAAGAGAATAAAATGGAGGAAGAGTAATTTATACAAGTAATCAATTGTCAATTAATAAACATGGAGACTTATGGTAACATACATATTTAAGATTGTGAATCAAAATTCAATTGTAGAATATATGCATGCAATAATTATGGGAATAAAATAAATTAATATGCATATATGTAATGAATGAATATGAGTTGATTAGCATATTAATTTGGTAGTAAATTAATTCTAGTTATGTATGAAATCTATTAACTGGATGACTAATAGGGTAATCTTATTTAAAAGAAACGTCACATTTAAAAATATATGTTTCCATAGATTGCGAGAGAGAAGGTGAAAGTGATTAACGAAAAGATTATTGGAGAATTAATTTGAAATAAAAACAAACGCAGAAGAAATAATATTAATTTAATGTCCATTGACTGAGTGTATTCTTTAGATTTGAGGGTTTTATATCTAACGGTTAGCACTGATTTGAGCCACTATAAATATAGGTGCACAGCCTCATTTTTATTCTCATTATTTTTCTCTTTCCTACAGAAGCTCTGCCATTTTTTTATCTCTTCTACACTTTCTTAATTATAAAATTTTAGATCTAATTCATAAGAATTTAGATATAAATAGAAAGAGAATAGAACTAATTAGGGAATTAGGAATTGGTTCAAATCAGAAGGCTATGTCAAAGGTAAAACCCTAGATCCAAGTTTTATTTGCTATTTCCAATCCAAATCTCTTCCTTTTCTCTTTCGAATATTATATATCTATAAATATATCATTTGTAATTCCAAATAGGGATCACAAGGGAGGTGAATATAGATGCTAGGGACAGAGCTGAAATAAAAACAGGGAGAATTGGAAAGCTAGCAATGTAAGTGGATTTAATTATATCTTTTACATTTATGATATATTATCGTTATTAAATTCATAATAAATAATTTTATTCATTATTTCAATAATTATTCTGTCAATTAGTTATGCTGAACTATAAGAAATTTATAGTTATTTACATCTAGTTTGAAGTTATAGTTTAGCCTAAATGCTAGTTTCTTTTTATTCTCTTCGTATGCGAATAATATAGTTAAAAAGAAAATTCGCGATTATGGATTAAAATGGGAAAATACTAGATTAGATGTAAATAAGAAAAGTTGGAATAAAGCTAGAAAAATGAAATTCTACAATAAATTACGCTGAAACGGGAATAATGTATTTAACTTGATTTGGAAGTAAGTAAAAGATTAATTCTTTGGTTTAGAAAATATGATACATTTCTATAATTTAATATTTAAAAGATAATGATAAATGTGATTGCAAGAATAAAAGAAAGAAAAAGCGAACTGGTGTAAAATAGAGAAACCACTGTATTTTACACTATTCCGAAATAATAAAAGAAATACCTTGAAGTTACGAATTAGTGTTTATAGTATTATATAGTATTAAAATATGAAAATGAATTTGTAGTATAGTTTTCATACCCAACCAAATAAAGTATAATTACTTCCTAGAGTAGAAGAAAATAAAGTAAAATATGAAAGTAATTAAGTAAATTATTAGAAAAGAATTTGAAGCTGTAAACGATAATGAACCTAGATCTTCATTTAATACGCAGACTATACAATAAGTCGGTTATTATGAGAAATGAATTACACAATATAAGAGAATTAAAGGGAATTATGTATCATAATAAAAGAAGACAACCTAGAACAGAAGAGAGACACTTGTAATCGTATACATATTATAAAAGAAGATAAAAGTGACAATTACAAGTAAAATTATAACATAGGTTATAAATAAAGTAGAAAGAATGGAAAGGCTTATTAAGATTTAAATTAAGTTAATAAGTAAATGGAAAGGAGATAATAGACTATGCTTATTAATAAACTGAAGACTTAAATTGAGTTAAATAAGCAAGATAATAGAAGTGCAGTACCAACAACATTCCCTGTTAGATCAATGGCGGTCTCACAATAGCCAGAAGTGAGACGAGGGAAAGAATATGCTAAATAGGGTAAATAATTAGCCAATAGAATAAGAAAAGTAAAATAAAGGCAAATTAAAAGATTAGATTTAAGGTCTAAAAAAATAGTGAGATGCGTTCGGAGTAGTCCAAAAGATTAAGAGCCTGACGAAGTAGTTAATCATAAGTTTCAATAAAGGAGAAGCACGTCCAACTTAATTATTTTGGGCTAGAAGGAAGTACGAGACTTCAACAGGACGTGAGGATACTCTAGGATGGCCCTCCCGGTAAGCCTAATGAAGCTGCATCCTCGAGGGCAGTTCTATAGGTGTTCCATCAAGAGAGTATGCCTTGACTGCTTTTTACGTGGCTGGACCATTGTCGGCAGCCAGAAGGGGTTGATGTTCGGAGTAGGATATTTGTATGTCCCAGTGCTTGCAAGTAAGTATAGTGGGCATGACCCAAAATGATAGTCACATGCAGATATCGGCCACCATCTAAACCAAGAGCGAGTTCGGAAAAGACAAGAGTTAAAACCAAAAGTCCAATGATTCTTTCACTATCGAGACATTGGATGAGGGGCACCGCCAATTGGATGTTAGATTGTTTGTAGTAGGGCACGTCCTCTTTCGATTAGTTGAGGGGTGGCTGCATGGGGCCATAGCTACGGTGAGAAAAGAGATAGAACAACTAAAATATCTGTATTGTAGGCCTAACGAAGCTGTACTTTGCAGATATTGAAAATTCTCGATTGAGTTCCATACAAGGTATACCTTGTTGGCGGGATTCAGAGAGTAGACAGAATGTTTATGTATAGTCCTCAATGTACGCACTAGATGGTATGTTGCGGATGTCCGAGCATTAGTATAGACTAGTGCAGACGCAATTTTACGTTTTCATAGTAGACGACGGAACATCTGTATTGTAAGCCCCACGAAGTTGTCCTTTACAGATGTAGTCATAGAATGCTATAGGAGCAAGATGATGGAGTCCTTTGCGCGGAGGATACGGAAGGTACTATGGGTAGTACCTATGACCAATATGGTCATTGGGCATATAACTATATATATATAAGTTATTAGGTTTTAATCTACTAAGGAGTAGATATGTACGATTCATGCATAAAGGCGAGAGTATGATAAACCGAGTAAACCTAATATAACAGTAAACGAAAATAAAATGGTATATGTAGAATTAAGCTTAAAAATGTATAATTTATCCATTCACCGGAAATTTAGTTCTGACCCCTCCCCATAACATTCTACAGGTTAGGTAGATGGTAGAGACTTTCCAGCTTTAAGACGCTTATTTAGAAAGTGTTATTATATTGGTGAGTATTTATTTACTATTATATTTTAGTCAATTCCGCTGTGAGAGATTTAATTGAGCTCTGATATATTTGTCTTTGCCTATTTGCAAGATACCAGATTTTCAACTTGGGTTTCCATGGGCTTGGTTTTAGCATTTTTGCAAAAAATCCAGACCCACTGGAATTCGGGTTGTTACAACAATGCTACTACTACCTTTTTCACTAAAGAGATTCAACTTTTAAAAACATGTCAATGTTTTACATACAATGTAGCTAAGCTACCAAGCTTTTGGGGGACAAACATTTCTTGTAGCAAATATATAACGAAATTAAAAATTGATGGGGCGAGGATTCCTTTTGGATCCCTCTACAAGATTTATACTTTTCAAAGTGCTTCAGTAGCAACCTATTTTCTACAAAAACATATTGGCTTCCATTCCCTTGCTTTTATCCCCTACAAAACAATGATTATTTATGCCATCCACTTTCAAACGGGAATCAACAACAATATCAAGTATTGTATATACAATACCACATACAAAACAACTAAATCGAGCAATTATAAAATTATTGTAACATGTAACTCGTTTTTAAAACTAATTTAAAGTGAGATATCTCACTTTAATCTCAACCAAACTTCTTGCAACTTGTTTCTATTCCTTGCTACCACCAAGAAAAAACCATGTGATATCACAACTCCTTGCTTTGCCCTTGAATAATCCTCCCTTACTCCCTAATTTCTCATTTTCTACAAAAAATAAAGGGGCTTGACTTCAAACTTTTCTCCTTTGAGACAGTGGTGATGTTAGATGTGTAGATCCAAGGTTATATAAGAATTTTGAGGAGAAAAGGAGGTGTTTCTGATATGGTTTTGCCTTAGGAAAAGCATAGGAATAATGGAGAAGAAGAAAGAGTAAACGAAAGTGGAGATGTAGAAATGAATTTGTAAAATGGAGGTGCACTTATATAGATTTTTGGTAAATGGAAAATTACTTTCAATACCCCTTAGCCAAATTACTTGACTACCACTCCATTACTCTTCCATAACAAGCTTCCTCCATGTGCCAAAACATGCACCACACCCCCTTCATATTGCCATATACTTCCATCATGATGACATGTACAACTTAGTACTACAACACTTAAAATAAGAAAAATTCAACCTTTTACTTTATTACTTTAATTACTTTACTAATTAATTTACTCACTATATTTTTTGTGCTAACTAACTCTTATTTGTTAAATATGTGTGTACAAATATAAGTGTATGCGCGCAACAATGTTTCAACAACTTTCGTTCGATGAAAAGCCGAAAAACGAGTTTCGTCACATTTTCCGTTTTTCACCGAACTTTTTATTTTTGTGAACAGACCTTCAAAATGAGTTTAAAATGGTGAATCAAGCAATATATGAGGCTATTCATTGATTGAGTTATCATAAAGGGCTAGATCTATTGAGGTAAACCTTCATTTCTTATTTTGAACATGTTACCATATATGATATACATTTGTATTGCTAAACCATATTTATGATCTTATTTAATTATTGAAATTTAATTTTAAGATTTTGTTTTGTTTAAAATTATAAATTATTGCAATTACAATTGAATTGTATATATATGCACACACAAAATATATTAATTAGTTAGAATATTTTATGGTAGTTTGACTTAAATTCATTTTATTTGAAATTAGTTTATAAAATTTAAATATAGACTTATATGCATATGCTTTATATATATACAAACATACATACATACAAACACACAAACACACATATATATAAATTTAAAATATTTGATGTTTAGACTTAATTCCTCGTTGCATTTAAATATATTTATTATTTGGCATATGTACAAAGCATTGGAGTTGAAAACATGGATATTAATATGAAATTCACAATAGTTAGAACAATTTTAATTATGACATATTTTTAAAGTTATATAGTTTGTATATTTATAGGATACTTCAAATCCAAAATTTTAACGCCAAAACGGCCTTTAATTATAGGTAACTATGGAATCTTATTTTTCATTTTCATCAAGAGATTGGATCTAGATTTCATTAGTGTTTGTAAAAGAGGATGGTGGAAAGTTCTTTCCATTTCTCCTATAGATATAAAATCTATCACATATATTTAAAGATATCTAATTTAATTATATATATTTATTTTGAAATTATACATATACATGTATAAATAAATAGAAGGCAATACATGATATGCATGCACGCATGTATACACATACAAATTTATGTGTGTGCGCGCATAAACTATATATGTGGTACTATTAATATGTGTATAAAAACTATATATAAATATTATAGTATATGTAAATATGTGTATACTTAGACATTTATATTCTACATATGCATAGAGAATTATCATTTTTATATGTAAGTATAATAGTTATGTATGTACAATAAATATAAATCTCGGTTTCTATATGTATATATAGTTATATATGTAGTTAAATATCATTATGGTATCATGTTATGTTTTGAATATATACGATATTTTATAAATTGCTGAAATATTAAATAGCCTACTGCTAGTGGAGTAGAGGATAGGATTCATTGATAGAGTGATGGTATTCTATGAAATAAGACTCCTTGTCTCTTTGACAATTACTGAGTTGATGTATAGAAGTTCAGAATGGCCATCAGCTATTGTCAATTGCACATGCATTTGAAGGAATTCCATACAAGAATTGGGGAATAATGCTTATAAAGTTTCCTGGAGCAATCCATGGGCAGCCCATGGACCATCCTAGAATTTTAGGTATGGAATTTAAAAGAGGTTTGTATTGAATCAGGGACAAGAATGTGGGCCTAGGATTAGGGATGTAACTATATAGTGGGTTAGGTGGGGCACTTGCCCCCACCCAAGAAACCATAATTAATCAAAAGTATTACATACAGCACACTATAACAAATTAAAAACAACCTTATAACTATTTCCTCTTCTCATTCGCAGCATTCTCTATGTTGCCACCAAATGTAAATCAAATCAGTCTTTTCTCCTTACTTTCCATATCTCCATTTCTTTTCTGATCATTGTAGATATTTTAGATATGTATTTACTTTTAGTTACCTTGCATTTGTTTTTAAATTGTATAATTTGAATTTCATAATTACCTGGATTGACGTGGGGGAATTTATTGTTTTATAATGTTTGTTCTATTAATATGAGTCTAATTTCTTGTTGTAGCATAACCAAAATGGTTTGCAGTGAATAATTTGTAGTAACAAACAACTTGTTAATGTTTAGTTGTAGGTTTGGGAGTCAGTAAAGGCTTTATTGTTTTAATTTTTGACACATGTCCCAATATTTGCTTCTTAAATAAACTTCATTTTGTAAATGTTTACTACATAGTAATATAAAGTTTTGTTTTGAAGTTATGTCTAGATAAACAATTATTATTTTCATTCTACAAAACTAGATTTTGTTGTGATGTGTGCAGATCCTCTTTTGTATGTGAAGCCAGGTAGCTTTACTCATATAATTGATATAAAACTTTTCATTAAAATCTAAATTATTGAAGATGCTTTTATTATTTTTGCGAATTTTACATGTTTTCAAACTTGCATAAGTTATCCAGTCGAATGCAACTTAGTTAAACTTGTTTTTTTAAGATAATGTATTTATGTAGCTATGCCTATATCAAACAAAAATCTTGGTTACGTCCATACCTAGGATTACGTATATTCCTCCAATTTCGGCTAGCGGTTGAGGGGATGCAGATTGCTCAAAAACGCGTCAACTTGGTGACATTTTCCTTGCCATTTGGCCCATAGGTTATTACTTGGAGACAAAATAAGGTGAAAGTACATAGATATATCAATAGGGAAATTCTATTCCAACCCAAAATTTTGCTTTGTAGCCCCCCTTAAAATTATTAAAATTATTATGCCTAAAATACCCTTAAGGAACTTTCTTCTTTCTCCATTGTTCTTCAGAACGTAAGTTGGGTTCAGCACCCTGACAAAAATCCTAATTTACAAATTTCTTGGGAAAAGTTTGATTTTCAAATAAAAAATTGATGGAATTTGAAGAGAATGATGATATTGTATCACAATCACAGCAGGTTTGTCAAGAAATCATATTTATATCAATTTTTTTTCAGATTTTCGTTCCCAGAGTCCCTGATGCGAAATAGATGGGATTGCTATTAATTCTCACATGAATCGTACTAGGATAAGGTAGTAATCACGTGTAGTAAAAGTGAGATTTTGTTCAAAACAACGCATAGTCTATACAGGGTTAGTAAAATAACCACGCATAGTTCCTACGTGGTTAGTCGAATAACCATGCACTGATGGACGTGGTTGTGAGAGTTAGTTTTGCAAATTGACTTGTTTGTTGTCTAATATTATTTCCATTCTTACATTTTTGTTATGTGCTACTTCCTTTTGCAGATCGTACCATTTTCAAGTGATGAAGAAACTTACGACGAAATGGTGTTGGATTATTCTATTGAGTTTACGACATATGATGTAAGAGTAATTTGAAACATTTTTTGTATAAATTAATCGTCATACTTTTCCTTGTCAATCACTTACATTTCTTTTTACGTTTGTATTGCAGATATTTCCTTCAAGGAATAAATTAGTTGATTGGGTTTGTGATACGGGAAAACGTCTTGGTATTGTTATCATTATTCTAAAATCAGATACTGGTGCATCAACCAAAAAGCCAAGAATTATGTTTGCTTGTGAACGAAGCGGTGTGTACAAGAAGAGAAAGGACAAAAGCCCGAAGAATCTCCGAAAGACCAGGACGAAAAAATGCAATTGCCCTTTTAGACTTAGAGGTGAGAAACTTCCTACTTTAGATGATTGGCGATTGCATGTTGTTAATGGTGTTCATAATCATTCGGAATTAAAAAACAACGAAGGACATTCGTAAAGTTAGTTATTGAGATGCATAGGAACATGGTAAAAGCAAAAGAAATTTTACACACCATCAAAAGAAATGATCCTACAAATTGTACGATAATCAAAACCATATACAATGTTATCCGAGCTCAAAATGCTATTGAACGAGCAGGGCGATCTCAAGTTCAATATTTGCTTAGTAAATTGAAAGAGTTTGGTTATTTTGAATGGCACCGTAAAACACTTGACGGAACAGATATTATTAATGACGTTTTTTGGGCTCATCCAACCAGCTTGGATTTTCTACGCACCTTTCCCCGAGTTATCATATTAGACTGCACATATAAGACCAATTGGTACAGAATGCCGTTACTTGAGGTTGTTGGTGTTACTTGCACCGATCTTACATTCTGTATCGCGATTGCGTACTTAGTTGCTGAAATTGAAGAAAATTATGTATGGGCCCTAGAACGATTGAAATCTATTTTGCTTGACTGTGAAGTGGAATTGCCATCAGTATTCATTTCTGATAGGGAAACAGCGCTAGTTAATGCTATTGAAGTTGTTTTTCCAAACTCCGCTCATATGTTATGCACGTGGCACATTAAAAACAATGTTCTAACGTTTATGCAAAAAAAAGTGAAAGGTATGGAAGTTGAGGAGAAGAAGTCATTTTTATTTGATTGGAATGAACTTGTTTGTTCAAAAAATATAGTTGTGTACAATGAAAATTTGCAACTGTTACATGAAAAGTACACGAAGCATAGTTCACTTCTGAAGTATATTCACGAGACTTGGTTGGATACATACAAAGACCGATTTGTTCAAGCATGGACGGATGATTACAAGCATTTTGGAAATTATACTTCTAATCGGTACTTATCTTTCATACTAATATTAATATCTATTTCAAATATTCATACTTTTATATAATAATATTGTTGTGTCATATGCAGGGCCGAATCCGCTCATTCAAAGTTGAAGAAACATTTAGCTAGTTGTCAATGTAATTTCGAACAACTTGGATGAAGATGCATTCATTATTGGAACGCTCATTTATCGAACTTAAAGCATCATTCGAGCAAAGTTTAACAAAAGTAAAGCACATATTTCATATACGGGAATTCAAAAATTTAAGAGGTTTTATTTCTATCAAGGCGCTGGATTTGATTCATTCAGAAATACAGAGAATAAAAGATGTTGGCGAGGAAGAATTGCTATGTGGATGTGTTGTTCATAGAACACATGGATTGCCTTGTGCACAAGAGTTAGCACGTCTTGGGACTGGTACCGTCATACCCCTTGAAATGATTGATGTTCATTGGACAAGACTTCATCTTGTTGAAATTAGTGGAAAGAAAGATGTTGGTGTTGTAGAAAAAATGGAGATACTTTTAAATGATGTTAAAAAGATGGATACCCCATACCAAATGCAAATTTATAAGAAGATGTTGGAAGTTGTTGAACCGCAGACGTCGTCCCTCGCATCACCAAAAAGCAAAATAAAAACACGTGGAAGAGAAAGCAAAAAAAGTGCTAAGAATTCAACTAAAAGAATGCCTTCGTCATTTGAGCTTGTACAAAGTGTGTACAGTCAAAGTTCGTGTACTTCAAAACAAGCTCGTGTCAGTAAACTTCCTATTCGAAAACCAAAGAAGGTACGTAAATGACTTGCATGTTATTTGCATACATGTATTACTATATTATTAACTTTACTTGTCACCTTATTTCCCAGTTAGAAGAACTAACCGTTGGCATGAAAACTTATTTGCCCCAAATACCGTTGGCGATGAAGGCATTTGTTACTGATACTATTGACGTCCGATCAGATGGTAACTGTGGATATAGGTGTGTCGCGGCTTTGCTTGGTATGGGTGAATCTAGCTGGGGCCAAATTAGGCGGGATTTGTACGAAGAATTATATGAAAATCAGAGTTTATACGCTCGTGTTTTCGTTGAGCATGACAGAACTACTACACTTCTCAATAGCATTAGACATGAAGGTGAAGGGTTTGCGCCGATAGAAAAGTGGATGTCAATGCCCGATGTTGGTTGTCTCATTGCAACTAGATACAACGTTGTAGTATTCAACATTAGTGAAAAACTCATGCTGACGTTACCACCGTTGAAGGGTAAAGTGCCCCCGCCGATACAATGCACTGAAATCGGAATAGCTTTTGTAAACCAAGATCATTTTGTGCAGGTACGTAACATACATATTAACTCTGTCACTATAGTCATTTTAACTTAAACTTGAACTAAAATTGTGTATTCTAACTTGTAGGTGAAACTGGAGCCCAAACACCCGGTTCCACCAATTTATTCGAAATGGTTCACGGCTCGTGATGTGGACGCAAGTAGATGGGAGTACGTGTTCACCGACCGAAGACAAGCGTGGGATGAAAGAAATGAATATGCCGAATGGATGTAGTTGTTTTTTACTTTAATGTTGTTGACATTTGATACGAATATGCTGAATGGTTGTATAATTGCATTGAATGAATGAAATTGAATTATATTTTATGGTCTGGACAGATTATGGTTGTATAATTGCATTCGAAATGGTTGAATATTTTATGGTCTGCACAGAATTTTTTTTTCCCCTGTTTGAACTAACCACGTATGACCCCTACGAGAATATGGTTCCAGTACGGGGTAGGTGAACGTGGTTTGTGCTTTAACATCGTAAGAATACTACGTGGTTCGTCATAAACAACGCAGTGTCTCTACGTTGTTCTTCGTTTTCCCCGTAGGCTCTCTGCATGGTTTGTCTTCGTTCCACGTGCTTACAGTGCGTGGTAAACACAGAGAGTGAAAAAAAATATAGTTTGACACAACGCACAGGTACACAACATACGCAAACAACATACATTTCACACTGCAAACAACATACGCAAACAACATACATTTCATACTGCAAACAACATACGCTTCATACAACATTTCGTTACACCATTTCATACAACAATTCGACCACCATTTGTTTGAATAATTGTTATAATACATAGTCTACTCCAAAATGTCATTTAACCATACATTCCAAAAAGTCATTTCAGTTAACCATACAACATTTCCAGAAGTAACTACACTTGACGACGAATGTAGCGTGATGCGGCGACTCTGGCACTATCAACTTGAGGGTTAGCTCCATCCAAAAGACCATGCACATCATGTAGGGTCTGCAAAAAAAAAATTAAATTGAAAATAAACTAGTGTAAACTAAGTTTCATAAATGTAAATGAGATGAATCATACCGAGTAGAGTTGGTCATAGGTCGGCTGAAAATGTGGAGCTCCAAACTGTACATCATCAGGTAATCTTGCTGGATTATGAACACGCAAAACACTATGCTCCCGATACCACTCCATATAGTCCTTGGCGCAACTCATGAAAGAATGTTGAAGTGGTGTGGATCTACGGGCCTCTGCAATCACATGATTGTACCAATTCTCCCATATACTTTCTAGAAATTGATAACGCACTCGAGTGTATGTGGTTGAAGTTGAACCTCGACGTGCATTTGTTGTTACTAGAGGAATAGGAGGCATTGGAATGTTCTGAACTCTGCCAAACTGTCTAAGTACTCTATCAGGATGATAAGGCTCCACAACATTGAGGCAGAGTATGCAGCCACTATACCAAGCTATAGGATGAAATGGATGATACTGTCGTGCGAATATGTAAGGATCAAAAATAACCTGTTCAAAGATATAGTTAACATCATCATCATTATAGTTCAAATACATCGTAAAAATAGATATAATTACCTGCTCAATCTGAATAGTATCCAGGAATATGCGATTATCAATGACTGATGCACCACAGTCTGTAGATGGATTCCACCGAGCTGCACGGGGTAAAGTCTCATAGTACAGATTAGTGGATGGATGAAAGGATGGAAAGTGCTCAAATATCCATGATTCTAGTAAGCAAAGGAATCCTGCAATCTGTTTCACACCCATGCGAGTCGCTAACCCCAGCTGCCTGTATAGAAATGCGAGTGTTGCTGATCCCCAAGAATAAGTACTGACTACATCCAAATGTTTTAGTGGATCCAATAGTGAAATGTGCACATGAGACTTGCTTTTATCTGCAAACATTGTGTTACCGAGAAGGAATAAAAGATAAGCACGAGCAGCACGCCTAACTGCTCGATCTGTCCAATCATCATTAACATCTTTAAATATATCATATAATTTAGACAAACTTATTTTATACCCAACCCTCTCATTCATTTCCAACCTAGCTTCTGCTTTGGTAATGCCGAGATACTTCGAAACAATATTGACTGCTTGTTCCATTTCATATCCCATGCTCTGTATGGGCTTGCCTTCCACTGGTATATGTAATAAAGAAGCAACATCATCGAGAGTTATAGTCATCTCACCGAATGGTAAATGGAAGGTATTTGTCTCAGGATACCATCGTTCTACAAAAGCTGATACCAAATTCTTGTTAACACTCTTGTAGCAAGTGCTAACAATAGAAAACAAGCTAGACGCGTCAATGATTGCTTTGAATCTTGTAGCATTATCTGGAATCTTCCACTCGAACACCTTTTATGCATCGTTAACACAAGTGAGCGGTGATCGTTCTTACATGAATAAACGTTAGAATTAGTAAATGCAGACTATCCATATCAATGTTGTAGAATAATATTAGGTACATACCTGACCAATCCATATCATTGAAGCAACGTGAGTATCAAACTCTCTAATCACATCATTACTTCTCGGTCCACCTTTCTCGTTTACATCTTCCTCGCCTTCACCCTCTTTTTCGGACTCATCATCTGTCTCGTTGTCATTACTGGTATGTGAATCATCCCCCGTGTCATCTCCATCGTCTTCAGATGAGCCTGAACCACCTTCTCCTCCCTCACCTCCCTCACCTCCCCCATCTCCCTCACCTCACTCATCTCCCTCATCTCCCTCACCTCCCTCATCTCCCTCACCTCCCTCATCACTCTGCTTCCAGGCAACAATTTCATATGCGGTTGCATCTGTACCTTGCTGCTCTTCTCCCGTATCATCTCCAGCTTCAACTACGGTGTGCACACTAGTACCTCTGGCCCTTTGCATCATTCTCCGGTTTCGTTCTTAAGCAGTCATTGGTGCTCTACCCATCTGTAATCAAGTTTAGAAAAACCATTTAGCACGACCATATTCGTAAATAATAAATAGTAGAACATGTTCGCAGGACTATTTTTTTGCTATATACAGCTTACCTCGTAGGCATACAACGTGGTAAAAATACTTACCCCATAAGGATCCTACGTGGTAGAAATGAATACCTCGCACTTATGTTGCGTTGTTTCCATTTTAACCACGCTTTTGCCCGGCGTGGTACGAATATTTATCACGCTATTTCGCTGCATGGTACGCATTTTTACCACTCAGGGCACCTGCGTGGTAAACTGTATACAGAAAAAAAATATCGCATTTCCAATTCAACATTTACAACTTGCGATTCCAATTCAGCATATAAAACTCGCGTTTCTTCAAATCCAAACTCGAAGAATTCATCGTTCAACATATATAACTCGCATTCAAACCCAAAATCGAAGATATCATCAAACTAAACCCTAACTCGCGCGTACCTTTGCGAATGCAATTATACAACCATTTCGAAATTGGAGGAGGAAGATGAGGATGACGTACCTTTGCTATGCTTCTGAGGAGGAGTCGCGACTTGAAGAACGGAGAATCGTGCGTAAAAGAAGCGGGGAAATTACGTACGTGAAGGGGTAGTATTGGAAAGCGGGGGGGGGGGGGGGGGGGCTACTAATTAACCTAAGGGGTATGCAAAAAAATAACAAAACGGAGAGCTACAAAGCAAAATATTGGGTTGGAATAGAATTTCCCATATCAATATTGTTCCACTTCTTTAAATTTATAATTCCAAGCACTCCATTTTCCTTAGGAAGTTGAATTGTCTTAAAAGCAATTAGAATCATTTTGAAGGAGAATGTGTCGCCATGCTAAGGGAACTCATTCATGGAACTACTTATCATAGTGATCTACTTCGTAGGAAGAATGATATGTCTTTACCAGTATGAAATCATCGCAACCACTGTGGATCGAACAATAATAAATTTACCTGCTTGAGAGAGCTTAATATTTAGCCAACTAGAAAGCATTTTGGTAATTTTTTTCACATTGAGGATGCAATCGGCTGAAGAAATTCTTTTGGTAAGAAGTGGTATACCCAAACAGTGGGCTGTTGCTGGCATTTTTTAGAGAAGTGTGAGATTTATGATGACTTCTTTCGGGTGCTGAGATAACCTAGCAACCAAAATCTGAGATTTATATAGGTAAGCAGATAGGCCACTCAGCTTCTAAAAGTTCTTAATGGTTTGGAGAATACAAGAGATATTTGGGGCTATTGATCTGGTGAAGCATATGAGATCATTCACAAAAAGAAGGAAAATAATGGTGGGATCAAAGCACTTAGGGTGGAACTACAGTAATTTGTTATTCACTTTATCAATAAACATGGTATTACGCACATCCATTACCAATACAAACAATAATGCAGAGATACGGTCGCCTTGGTGCATCGCTTGTGTTCGGTTGAACTATCCATGAGAACAACCATTTCTAATAATTGCGGAATGAGGTGCCGAGATACACGTGTAGATCCAAGCTAAGTAAGGGAGAGGAAAGTGCATTCGATATACTATTACAATTATTTCCTCCTATGAGACCGTACCAAACGCTTTTTAAATATCAAGCTTTAAGTACAATATGGAGAGATACTGCACCTACCACAGATATTTAAAAATTCTTGTGTGAGTAAGACATTATCACTAAATGTACAACCGGGCATAAAAGCAGTTTGAATGGAAATATAATATTATGTATTGTAGATTGGAGTCTAGAAGAGAGCACTTTGCAGATACATTTGCAGGTCATGTTCACGTAGGAGATGGGCCTAAACTGAGAGACAAGGCCAGGTTTATCAATTTTTGGAATTAGTGATATATTAGTGGCATTGATACCAGGGAGAAGCTTATTAATAATGAAGAAGTATTGAATGGCTATGGTGAAGTCGTCAGCAATTATTTACCATGATTCTTGAAGAAGAAGGTGTTGAAACCATTCAAACCATATGCACTACTCTAGTTGAGGGAGAATATAGCTTCCTTAATCTTAGTTTCAAAGACCTGAGAGACAAGGCTAGTGTGACGACCCGCCTTTCTAATCCCAGAAAGACGTATCATCATTAAGAAAGAAAGAAATAGAAATTGAAAAGAATCGAAATAAAGAATAACAACATCAGAATCTCACAGCGGAACGGAACAAAATATAATATATCACATAACTATTACATACTTTTACATATATCAGAGTTATACAATGTCAATACACATGACGGTCATATATACATCAATCACTATATACATCAGAAATACAGCATACATCAACTAACACAGCGGAACTCGATACACACACACACACACACACACACACACACACACACACACACACACACACACACACACACACACACACACACACACACACACACACACACATATATATATATATATACACACACACACACGTCTGGAATTCCTGCTCCAAGCTCCTCCAAAAATCAAAATACAAAACCTATCACTTGGCTACTCATAAAAATTTGAGTACCCAAGAGTTTATGAAAAACAAAATATAAACTACGGGTCAGACATGGGTCTGGTGTGAGTAAACAGGTTAAAGTTGTTTAACTTTGAAAATCATTTGAAAATAAAGGTATCACGTAAGACTCCCCACAAATAAATACGGGTAATTTTTTACCTTATGCTAACCAAAACATTTTATAGCAAATCCAGTGATATTATAATAGTGTCTAGGATTTTCGAGTAAATAAGAAATAACCGAAATTGTTACATTTATTAAATTCCAGCTACTAACCACGAAAGTGGGTAATACAAATCAAAACTATAGGGTCTCATAGGGAAAATGGATTTCCAACAATGGCAGGGCTACTGGGGTACCGCCCGTCACAGTACGGGGCCTAGATCACCGCACCGAGGATCACTCCCGACCCCCTATAACACAAGGCCGGAACCATTCCTTACTGAACAGTCCCCAACAAGATAACCCCGTGGTTGTAGCTAGCAACCGCCCATACAGCCGAAATAAAAAGGGACATCTAGACAGGGGTATATCTCGTCCTGCTTGGGCATGACCCACCTAACCTTGCTGCACCTCCCCTATTTTAGCCATTCTCGGTTGATGAGGCTTGAGGCTGCGATTACCTTTACAGGACATATCACTTAGAATGCTCATCGTCCGCCTGACGATGTGCTGAAAGCATTCAATCCATACAAGTTCGTTCCGGGTTCGAACGAAACCGAAGGCATTATCTCGTTACACTCATTTTGGAATCACCCTCAGAGTAAACGAACCCTTGCATTCTGAAAACACCATCTCGATCTTCACTTGAGAATTCACGACCTATCGTTTAATTTGGATCGATGTGGTTTTCGGAAAATTAAATTTATTCCCGATCCCGGTCTCATCGAAATCCAAACGCCATTTTAAAGGCCAAGTTGTCTAATTAACTTAAACAGTCTAAATTCAATGATATAATTCACATAGCATTTATCATAGATAATTCATACACAATCATCATAGATATATCACAACATATCACAGAACATCACAGAACAACATCAAATAAATATCACAAATCAGATATTCTACACAACAATCCATAAGCAATCATCTTTAATTCTCATTGTAATTAATTCAATTTAAAATTAACCACTTGAGAGTTAACCACTTAACCCTGTTTAATTTATCATTAATTAACAGTTAATTACTTATTTCTTTTCAAATTATTTAATTTAATTAATCATTCCTTAATCAATTATTAAGTCTTAATTACTTAATTGCTTGATTATTTTATTGCACGCCATTTAATTAATTACTTCTTAATCAAGTTATTTAACTTTAATTGCTTAATTAACTATTCCTTATTCATTAATTAATAACCATAATTATTAATTAATAAAACTTAATTACTTATTTATTAACTGCTAATTACTTACTTAGTCATTTATTTATTCTTAATTAAATAACTTGATTAATTAACTATTAATCATTCATTAATTAATTTAAATAGTTAATTACAAATTCGTTAATTACTTATAATCCATTACTAATTTCAATTAAAAAGTAATTATTCTTAATTACTTCTGAAAATAATCAATTAATATTGATTATTCACTTAATTAACATATTAAAGTCTTCTTAAAATTTAAAATCAATTTTATTACTAACTACAAACGTTATTTGTTAATTAACTTTATACTTAACTAAATTTATTACTTAATTAAAATATTAACAAGGTTTTAAATCATCGTTAAGCCTTAACTAAAGTGATTAAACTTGTATTAAAGTTTAACTTAATCTTGTTAAACGTTTTCACTTATTTGCAAGAATAAAACAGCAGTTTGAAAAACAACCATCTCAAGACCTACCCTGTATTCACTCGAGTGCTACTTCGAGTAATGCATCGAGTTGTTCCAGCTTCCCACCCGAGACACTCATCACGCATCTACTTCTTCTCCTTCTTTTTTTTATATTTCAGTAAGTTTAAAATTTTAAACTAAGTATAAACAAAGCATCAGGCTACACACTCTCGAACTCAACAAAAACCCGAAGCAAACACCAGTTAAACTCGAGAATGACTCGAGATGCCAAGCATCAACGACATAGACACGCAATCCACCACCATACATATGCACGGCGGCGTCACCCAGTTCCGACGAACGCCAACGCTGCAGGCGAATCACAAAACACCCACACACACGAAATCCAAACCCAATTCGTACTCAAGTGATCGAAATCGAAAATTTAACATCTGGTCGAAAAACTGCAAACACCTCCTACCATCTAAAACACCACGCCATCGCCGCTCACGCCACCGTTACCTCCCAAACTTCGGCCACGTGACGACAACGTGCCAAGCCACCTTCCACCGGACCCTCGAGCAACTCGATCACGTGAATAGGCCGAACACACTATGTTACAGACATAAAAAAAACTTGAACACAAGCCCTAATTTGAATTCGTTCGATCAATTCTTGAATTCGAAAAATTATTTGACATTTTCCCAACATTTTGTATGTTCGAACTAGCTCCAAAACAAATTTCATCAATTTAAATTAAATCGATAACCAGAAATTTGCAAAAATGCAATCTTTGTTTATTTACAAACTACTCTTTGAATATTAATCTAAAAATCTTGATTTTTGTTTTAAAAATCATAAATTTCAATCGGAATTCAATATATAAATTCAAATTAGCATTTTATAACAAATGAATTTATCAATAAATTACTGGATTGCCTGTAAAACCATATTTCAGTAGCATACTTCTACACAGATGTTTTAAACAGCCTACAAAGTCTTAGTTTAGTTTAACTACTTTGTTTGATTGAACAATTAAAACTTAACATATGTTTGCAACAAATAAATTTGATTTTATGACAAAATATTCCCCTGTATCAATTAAACAGAGAAGCAGGCAACATAGGATCATACTCAAGATTAAAACATATATAATACCATAATATCACAGAATCTTCTTAACTGTTTAATTTAAACTTAAAGCTTAAGGAATTAAGTTTACTCACTTGCATAATTCCTGAACAAAGAACAATCTTGTTTCATGAAAACTGCGGTATGAATCTGCTTGAGGCCTTCCCTGTTTTTGCTCTGAATTCTTGTCAAATTTCTAGTTTGAATTAAATTGATTTACTTCTTTTTCTTCTTTTTAGTTTTCACAGATTAGAAAAGTTTTTGAACGAACTAAAAGAAAGATGCATATATATATATAAGAGAAACAGTATGTATGAGGAAGGTGGTAACTGGACAAACATTTTCTTTATTTTGTTTTACTTTGACCAGATTTTACTTACTGAAATGTAAAGATTTGTAATACTTTTGAAATGACCAAAATTGGGCTGAGAAGATAGCAATTAGATGCTTTGGTTTCTAACTTAGTTTACATAATTATATTTTACTATGTATAAAGATATTTGTATGAAGACATATACTTTTGCAGGTAGGCTTGGCTTGTGAATGAAGATTTGTTGTGTTATTGTTATTTTCTAGCTTGAATAATGTTCATACATATGTGTTAGGTTTATTCTCTTGTGTGTATATGAAGATTTGTTTATATATAAATATTTGTTTTATTAACTTATAGCTTGAATAGTCTATATACATATGGTCAGGTTTTACTTTACATTTGGCTTTATTTTATTTTATACTTTGTTCTTGTTTTATTCTTTGTGTTGTATTAGCTTTATACATTTGTGTTTTCAAGTTTTCAGTTTATGTTGTATGTTCACCAAAATTCTTTAATCCTTGTTCTCTTATTTTTATTTCTATTTTATATTTTAACAATCAGTATTTAAATTAGATTCATGAGTTTACTTATTTATTTATATTTGTATTTCAAATATTAATAATTAAATAAGATTCACATGTTTGACTTATATTTTATATTGATAGAATTAGATTTTAATTTAAACATTATCGTTCATATGTATTTATTTATCAAATGTTAGCAATGTAAAGCATTTTAATTTAATTATATAAGGTAAATTTTATTAAAAATATTGTTAAGAAACTTTATTTTAAAATTTCAAACATTATTATCTATATGTATATTTACCAATGTAAACAAAGTAAAGTATTTTAATTAAATTATATAAGATAGATTTTTATTGTAAATATTATTGAAATATTTATTTCAAATTTTAAAATTTCATTTTCTTTCAGAATACCAATATATATTATAAACAATTGGCAATATTTCCAAAATCATATTCATTTTAATACGATCAGTTCACATTTTATTTAATTATATTAAATATTTATTAAAATAAACAGGACCAAAATCCAGGGTCGTTACATTCCTCCCCCCTTAAAAGAATTTCGTCCTCGAAATTTAAAACAAAGATAATTTAAAAGTTGTTATACCAACCATTCAAACATACATATCATTCAAATATTAGCAAACAACCAAACAGTCTATCCTAACAAACATCACTAGCTATCTGTGCACAAATCCGGATAAGCTTTCCTAAAATTATCCAGAGTTTCCTAGGTGCAATCTCTGGGATCCTCACTCCATTGGACTTGACAAGCTTCACTACCTTACTCCTGAGTTGCCTCTCGTCTTAATCAATAATCCGAATTGGATTCCTGACCACAGTCAAGTTCGACTCGACTTCCAACTCTTCTTGAACTACTGGTTCAACAACTAATGATGAATCATGAACAAATTTCCTTAGACGAAGTACATGGAATACATTATGAATTCCAGACATCCGTTCTGGCAATTCAATTCTGTAAACTACAGCAACAACTCTTTCCCAATATCCGAAATGTTCCTATATATCTCAGGGTAAGTTTTCCTCTCTTTCCGAATCTAAGAACTCCTTTAATCGGGGAAACTTTAACAAAAACAAAATTACCAATCTCAAATTCCAATTGTCTCCTTCTCTTATCTGCATACTTCTTGAGCAGTACTCATCCTTTCCTGATAAGCTCAACCTTAGCAGAAGCTTCATGAATCAAAACTGGTCCAAACTCAAGATGGTCTTTCCACTCTATCCAACAGAATGGGGATCTACATGATCTTCCATGAATAGCTTCACAAAGCGCCATCTTAATACTTGCTTGGTAACTACTATTATAGGAGAATCCTACGAAATGAATATGGTCTTCCCACGATGCACCAAAATCCAAAACACAAGCACGCAACATATCTTCTAGAATACGGTTCAGCCTCTCCGTCTCTCCATCTGTCTGAGGATAACAGGCTGTACTCAATCTCAAACTCATTCCCATTGCTGATCGCAGAGCCTCCCAGAATTAGCTGGTGAAAATAAGATCACGATCACTTACTATGCTGATAGGAGTACCAAGCAATCTGACCATCTCCTCAAGAAAGTCTCTGCCAGAGAAACTGCGGTATGAGTTGCCTTAACCGGTATAAAATGGGCACTCTTAGTTAAACGATCCACAATAACCCATATACCATCGTTTCCTTTCTTGATTCTAGGCAAACCGTCAATTAAATCCACCGAAATCATCTCCCATTTCCATTCTGGGATTGTCCAAAGGTTGCAACAAATCGGTTGAGTTCTGTTGATCTCCTTTCACTTGTTGGCAGATAGCACAATTATTAACGAAAGCAGCTACATCCCTCTTCATGCTCGGTCACCAGAAAATTCACCTCATATCTTTATACATCTTAGAGATTCCTGGATGAATATTCAGTCTGGAGCGATGACACTCAGCTAAAATTCTTGCCTCAATCCATCTATAACAGGCACACACAAACGACCATTAATCCTCAAAACACCTTGATCATCCACTGCTTACTTATGATTCTGACCAGGAGAGATAGAACAACTCCCAAAAGAAACAACACTGCATTCCTGCTAAGAGCATCAACCATAAAATTCGCTTTTCCCAGGGTATACGAAATATCCAAATCATAAGATGCCTGAAATTCGACCCATCGCTGCTGCCCAGATTAAGATCCTTTTTAGAGAAAAGATATTTCAACGGTTTGTGATCCGTGAATAACTCGAACTTCTCTCCTAAGAGATAGTGTCTTAAAATCAAAAACAATGGCTAACAATTCAAGATCGTGCGTAGCGTAGTTCTTTTTATGTGGCTTTAATTGCCGACACGCATACGCAATCACTCTTCCATTCCGCATCAAAACTGCACTCAATCCTACTATACAAGCATTCGTATATACTTCAAATTTGCTCTTCCCATGCGGAATAGCAAACACTGGTGCACTGCTTAGCCTCGTCTTCAATTCTTGAAAAACTTCTTCACACTGGGATGCCCATTTGAATTAGCTCCTTTCTTGTCAACTTAATCAGATGTGAAGAAATCTTGGAATAACCCTTAATTAATTTCATGTAGCAGCTAGCTAATCCCATAAAAATGCGAACTACCGTTGGTGCCTTCGGTTGCTTCCATTCCAGAATAGTTTCAACCTTCGCTGGATCTATAGAAATACTTTCACCAGAAATAATGTGCCCCAAAAATTTGACTTCCAATTTAGTGACAACACTGCCGCAAACCCCAACAAGAAAAACTGGGCCTAATCAATCCCTTCTCCAAAAGATCCTGAGTCTGCTTAACTGACTCTTCTCTCTCCCTAGGAGTCATCCTCCTACAAAGCTGAATCACCGGCACTACTAATGGAATTAAATCAATGCGACTCTATCTCTTGATGGGGAGGCAAACACTCGACTTCCTCGAATACATCAGAGAAATCTTGGACCACATCGATATCTTCAACCTTCTCTTGAGAAGTCTCAACTCCATGTAAAAGACTAGTCAAGTAAATTCCAGAATTATCACACGACACTCTGGCAATTCTACCCAAAATCAGTTTCCAACGAAACTGTTCTCTCATCACAATTCAGAACAACCTATCGAGCCAATCCATCGAAGAAATGGAACCATTCTGCTGCTCCTGAACTTACCTCAAGAAAAACTACTAACCGAAAAATTTTCTCGACGGCACACAGAACACCTCGAGCTACCCTGCTGACTCAAATGCCCAAAGACTTCCTATCCAAAGCTCTAGAGAAACTCGGACCTCGAACCAAACAAAAACACTCTACTAAACTTAGCCACAACACCGTAGCAGATACACTTCCTTAACTTATTCCAAAGAAATATCTTCGGAGACATCCATAGTCACTGTGTCTCTTCACACAGCTACTACATCCTGAAGTATCAAGATATAATGACTTGCTTCCATCCAACCGACAGAACCAAACTCTAGCTCATCCAAACACTTTAAAGATGAACTTAGAACCTTAATAGATTTCCTTCAGAGATCGATGAAATCCTTACACCACCCAAAGCTCGCTCGAGATGGTAATAGGTCTACAGTCCCTACAGATACACCTTAAATATTCAAACTCCAACCATTGGTAGTCGTGTTACACACACCACTATCCTATCTACCTTTATATCTTATATTGGAATACCAGAACAGGTGACCCAACAAATAGGTAGAAATAAATATATATACATATATATCAAAATTACAAATACGCTCGCTCAAGAAAGAAATCATTCAAGAGCCTAAGCATTCTCTCAACCTAGCGCTCTGATACCAACTGTCATGACCCGCCTTTCTAACCCCAGAAAGACGTATCATCATTAAGAAATAAAGGGATAGAAATTGAAAAGAATAGAAATAAAGAATAACAACATCAGAATCTCATAGCAGAAAGGAACAAAATATAATATATCACGTAACTATTACATAGTTTTACATATATCAGAGATATACAATGTCAATACACAAGACAGTCATATATACATCAATCACTATATACATCAGAGATACAACATACATCAACTAACATAGCGGAACTCGATATATATATATATATACATATATATATATACATATATATATATATACATACATATACACATATATACACACACACATCTGGAACTCCTGCTCCAAGCACCTCCAAAAATCAAAGTACAAAACCTATCACTTAGCTACCCATAAAAATTTGAGTACCTAAAAGTTTATGAAAAACAAAATATAAACTCCGGGTCAGACATGGGTCTGGTGTGAGTAAACAGGTTAAAGTTGTTTAACTTTGAAAATCATTTGAAAATAAAGGTATCGCCTAAGACTCCCCACAAATAAATACGGGTAATTTTTTACCTTACGCTAACCAAAACATTTTATAGGAAATCCAGTGATATTATAATAGTGTCTAGGGTTTTCGAGTAAATAAGAAATAGCCGAAATTGTTACATTCATTAAATTCCAGCTACTAACCACGAAAGTGGGTAATAAAAATCAAAACTGTAGGGTCTCGTAGGGAAAATGGATTTCCAACAATGGCAGGGCTACTGGGGTACCGTACGTCACAGTACGGGGCCTAGATCACCGTACCGAGGATCACTCCCGACCCCCTACAACACAAGGCCGGAACCATTCCTTACTGAACAGTCGCGAACAAGATAACCCCGCGGTTGTCGCTAGCAACCGCCCACACAGCCGAAATAAAAAGAGATATCTAGACAGGGGTATATCTCGTCCTTCTTGGGCATGACCCACCTAACCTTGTTGCACCTCCCCTGTTTTAGCCATTCCCGGTTGATGAGGCTTGAGGCTGCGATTACCTTTACATGACATATCACTCAAAATGTTCATCGTCCACCTGATGATGTGCTTAAAGCATTCAATCCATACAAGTTCGTTCCGGGTTCAAATGAAACCGAAGGCACTGTCTCGTTACACTCTTTTTGGAATCACTCTCAGAGTCAACAAAAATAACCTTTGCATTCTGAAAACACCATCTCGATCTTCACTTGAGAATTCATGACCAATCGTTTAATTTGGATCGATGTGGTTTTCAGAAAATTAAATTTATTCCCGATCCCGGTCTCATCGAAATCCAAACGCCATTTTAAAGGCCAAGTTGTCTAATTAACTTAAACAGTCTAAATTCAATGATATAATTCACATAGCATTTATCACAGATAATTCATACACAATCATCATAGATATATCACAACATATCACAGAACATCATAGAACAACATCAAATAAATATCACAAATCAGATATTCTACACAACAATCCATAAGCAATCATCTTTAATTCTCATTGTAATTAATTCAATCTAAAATTAACTACTTGAGAGTTAACAACTTAACCCTGTTTAATTTATCATTAATTAACACTTAATTACTTATTTCTTTTCAAATTATTTAATTTAATTAATCATTCCTTAATCAATTATTAAGTCTTAATTACTTAATTGCTTGATTATTTTATTGCACACAATTTAATTAATTACTTCTTAATCAAGTTCTTTAACTTTAATTACTTAATTAACTATTCCTCATTCATTAATTAATGACCTTAATTATTAATAAATAAAACTTAATTACTTATTTGTTAACTGCTAATTACTTACTTAATCATTTATTTATTCTTAATTAAATCACTTGATTGATTAACTATTAATCATTCATTAATTAATTTAAATAGCTAATTACAAATTCATTAATTACTTATAATCCATTACTAATTTCAATTAAAAAGTAATTATTCTTAATTACATCTGAAAATAATCAATTAATATTGATTATTCACTTAATTAACATATTAAAGTCTTCTTAAAATTTAAAATCAATTTTATTACTAACTACAAACGTTATTTGTTAATTAACTTTGTACTTAACTAAATTTATTACTTAATTAAAATATTAACAAGGTTTTAAATCATGGTTAAGCCTTAACTAAAGTGATTAAACTTGTATTAAAGTTTAACTTAATCTTGTTAAACGTTTTCACTTATTTGCACAAATAAAACAGCAGTTTGAAAAACAACCATCTCGAGACCTACCCTGTATTCACTCGAGTGCTACTTCGAGTAATGCGTCGAGTTGTTCCAGCTTCCCACCCGAGATACTCATCACGCATCTTCTTCTTCTCCTTTTTTTTATATTTTAGTAAGTTTAAAATTTTAAACTAAGTATAAACAAAGCATCAGGCTACTCACTCTCGAACTCAACAAAAACCTGAAGCAAACACCAGTTAAACTCGAGAATGACTCGAGATGCCAAGCATCAACGACACAGACACGCAATCCACCACCGTACATATGCACGGCGGCGTCACCCAGTTCCGGCGAACACCAACGTTGTAGGCGAATCACAAAACACCCACACACACACGAAATCCAAACCCCATTCATCCTCAAATGATCGAAATTGAAAATTTAACATCTGGTCAAAAAACTGCAAACACCTCCTACCATCTAAAACACCACGACATGCCGCTCAGGCCACCGTTACCTCCCAAACTTCGGTCACGTGACGACAACGCGCCAAGCCACCTTCCACCGGACCCTCGAGCAACTCGATCACGTGAAGAGGCCGAACACACTATGTTACAGGCATAAAAAAACTTAAACACAAGCCCTAATTTGAATTCGTTCGATCAATTCTTGAATTCAAAAAATTATTTGACATTTTTCCCAACATTATGTATGTTCGAACTAGCTTAAAACAAATTTCATCAATTTAAATTGAATCAATAAACAGAAATATGCAAAAATGCAATCTTTGTTTATTTATAATCTACTCCTTGAATATTAATATAAAAATCTTGATTTTTGTTTTAAAAATCATAAATTTCAATCGGAATTCAAGATATAAATTCAAATTAGCATTTTATAACAAATGAATTTATCAATAAATTACTGGATTGCCTGTAAAACCATATTTCAGTAGCATACTTCTACACAGATGTTTTAAACAACCTACAAAATCTTAGTTTAGTTTAACTACTTTGTTTGATTGAACAATTAAAACTTAACATATGTTTGCAGCAAATAAATTTGATTTTATGAACAAAATATTCCCCTGCATCAATTAAACAGAGAAACAGGCAACGCAGGATCAAACTCAAGATTAAAACATATATAATACCATAATATCACAGAATCTTCTTAACTGTTTAATTTAAACTTAAAGCTTAAGGAATTAAGTTTACTTACTTGCATAATTCCTGAACAAAGAACAATTATGTTTCATGAAAACTGCAGTATGAATCTGCTTGAGGCCTTCCCTGTTTTTGCTTTGAATTCTTGTCAAATTTCTAGTTTGAATTAAATTGATTTACTTCTTTTTCTTCTTTTTAATTTTCACAGATTAGAAAAGTTTTTAAACGAACTAAAAGAAAGATGCATATATATATATATATATAAGAGAGAAACAGTATGTATAAGGAAGGTGGTAACTGGACAAACATTTTCTTTATTTTGTTTTACTTTGACAAGATTTTACTTACTGAAATGTAAAGATTTGTAATACTTTCGAAATGACCAAAATTGGGCTGAGAAGATAGCAATTAGATGCTTTGGTTTCTAACTTAGTTTACATAATTATATTGTACTATGTATAAAGATATTTGTATGAAGACATATACTTTTGCAGGTAGGCTTGGCTTGTGAATGAAGATTTGTTGTGTTATTGTTATTTTCTAGCTTGAATAATGTTCATACATATGTGTCAGGTTTATTCTCTTGTGTGTATATGAAGATTTGTTTATATATAAATATTTGTCTTATTAACTTATAGCTTGAATAGTTTATATACATATGGTCAGGTTTTACTTTACATTTGGCTTTATTTTATTTTATACTTTGTTCTTGTTTTATTCTTTGTGCTATATTAGCTTTATACATTTGTGTTTTCAAGTTTTCAGTTTATGTTGTATGTTCGCCAAAATTCTTTAATCCTTGTTTCTCTTATTTTTATTTCTATTTTATATTTTAACAATCAGTATTTAAGTTAGATTCATGAGTTTGCTTATTTATTTATATTTGTATTTCAACTATTAATAATTAAATAAGATTCACATGTTTGACTTATATTTTATATTAATAAAATTAGATTTTAATTTAAACATTATCGTTCATATGTATTTATTTATCAAATGTTAGCAATGTAAAGCATTTTAATTTAATTATATAAGGTAAATTTTATTAAAAATACTGTTAAGAAACTTTATTTTAAAATTTCAAACATTATTATCTATATTTATATTTACCAATGTGAACAAAGTAAAGTATTTTAATTAAATTATATAAGATAGATTTTTATTGTAAATATTATTGAAATATTTATTTCAAATTTTCAAATTTCATTTTCTTTCAAAATACCAATATATATTATAAACAAATGGCAGTATTTCCAAAATCATATTCATTTTAATATGATCAGTTCACATTTTATTTAATTAGATTAAATATTTATTAAAATAAACAGGGCCAAAATCGAGGGTCGTTACAGCTAGATGTTTGCGGTGCTGTAGTAGCTGGTATTCTGAATATGCTGCCAAGTTCAGGCTTATAAGGATAAGCAGTTGCTAGTATGGATTGAAATACTGTACAAAGGCATTTTTGATGTCTTCATTGGTGGTTTGGTGCAAGCCATTTGCTATGCACTATGGAATGACTATTGTGACGACCCAAAATACAGATTTTCGATAATTGACACTAACGCAACTGTAGCACAAATTCGGGTGCCAAAAAATTGAATAGTCATGGTTTAAAGAAATAAAGATAGACAATAGGAATAGTAGATTCTCCCATACCCATGGATCAAAGATAATTATACATCAGAGTTAACTTAAATAGTGTTCCACATGAAATAAGATAGATGCTAAGCCAACCAAGGACAGTTATTACTACATTCCCCCACATGTGCCGGTACAAAATACATAAATCGATAACACATAAACACTGTGGTGGAAATAACGGTGGATAATGTCTTCTAATGATCCAACTCCAACCTCTTTTTGCCATGGCTTAGGCTTCATAGCTCCAGATTCCAAAATGCTCCATACTAATCTAAATACTAGGCTGCCCGAAAAAATAGGAGACGTGTCACGATCCAAATTCCAGCGTTCGAAAATCGACATCCGTACTCCACTGTACTTGAATGCCGCAGATTCAAACGTCGAAATTCGAGTCGTGCCGGAGCTTATAACACATTAAGTAAATAACATAGCGGAAGGAAAAGAATATGCATATCAATATACAACATTTGATACAATAACTGATACAACATGAATGATACAACAGAATGGTACAATAGATATCAACATTATCAGAGATACAAAGAATAGTAGCGGAAATAAAAGATAACACCAGCAGCGGAACAAATCTCCAAAATAGTCTTCAAGGAAGAACTCCAGTATCGGTAATCTCCAAAGCACCAATCCAGAATAGCTCGAACTCCCAAATCAAAATGAAGAGAAGCAACTCGATCCAAATGCGATTGCCAAATCCTAAGGCTGAAAGCTATCGAATCTACACCTATTACTGATTATCTGAAAACCCCAACTCTAGACTGCCCGTGTGGGAAATAGTGGGCACCCAGAGTTTAGGAAAGGAACAATAAACTCCAGGTCAGTCATGGGACTGGTATGAGCAAACAAAAACATTTGGTCTTTTAAAACAAACAAAAGAATTTAAATTTGAAATCCGCAATGCTTTTTGGAAAATGAAACTACCATAAGGCCTCCCGGCACACACACAATGCAAACGCACACATGGGGAGATTTCTCCTTATGATAGTCAAACATGCTTTCTACGAGAAAAATTCTTTGATATTATTACTAGTGCATAGTGGAAAATCTTTCGAAAGTATAATATAAACCCTAGCCAGCATAGGTACCATGATGCTATGCCTACTATAGCTGCCATGTTAAATGGCAGGTTCTACAACTAAAACAGTACAAAGCACGTATTGGATGAATAGATTTCCAACAAATGGTCAGGCTAAGGAACTTCCTACTGCCACATGGGATCGCCTCTGGCGGGACGTCCCGAGAACTAACGTTACGGTTAGATCTCTACCAACACAAGGCCGGGTTACCTCTGTAACTAGGCAACTACTACACGAATATGTCATCCCCCGGTCCTTTGGGACCTTTATCCGAGCGCTCGCAACAACCACAAAGTATCACAAAGTAATAGATCTGCAGTATCCACATGAGTAAGTATCTGGGCTCCATACCATGATACCATCCTTTACCAGAAGGGAATGACATACCCTAAAGGGCGCGACCCTCATAACCTTGCCGCATCTTTCCTGTTTCGACCATTTCCGGGGTGTGAGGTCCTGATGCAGTCTCGTCCACAAAGCTACGCTTTGTGCAACAAAGCCATGCTTTGGGTCAACAGATGACCAAAGCAATGATCACAAAGATAAATGATCAAACAAATGATCATATCACAAATGATCAACCAATGATCATCACACAGCAGCACTCAGCATGCCACATTACCAAATTGGGAATATCACTGATAAATATCAACTACATAACCTCTGAGCTCGTACGTCTCAGAGAAGGGTGTTAAACTAAGAGAATAAATCCTCCGCCACCAAGCAGAAATGTATTTGATAGAGATCAGTTAAATATCTCAAATTGTAATGTCGGACCTACAACCATACAAGTCTGTTCCGGGTTCGAACAGAACCGAAGGCACTTCCGAAGAAGCCCTTGCCAACCCGGGTATCCACAATCCCGATCGGACTTCCCATCACTAAGGGAATCTCTATACCGTAGCTACTCGGTGCAGAGACAATCGATAGGTTATCCTAACGTTCTCGAAGACACCCGATCTTCAACACCGGTCTTCAAATGCTATCCATAACGTCGTATCACTATTCGGAATGGGTTATATGACACAAGGTCCTCTCCCGGCTAAACCGAATAATGAGCGCCATATTTTAAAACATATGGATATGGGATTTTAGTCAAGTCACAACTTATAAAATCCATAACTTCCTTCCAAATGGTTAAACAAATTACCATTTTAAATCTTTAAATAAAAAGATCAATCTCACAAAGTTTTACCAAATTTCACAAAGATCTATCCATAGATTTCAAAACAATTCCCATTCAATTTGGATTAACCAAATTAAATCTTTAAAATTAAAGATTTATAGCTTTCAAACCCATTTCCAAAGATTTATCTATAACTTGGAAAACAATTTTCCTTTTAGACTTGAAAATCCTTTTAACACAACTTGGAAGTCCATTTCTTATGAGAAGCAAATCAAATTTATACAAGTTGAAATCTTGAGTTGAATTTAAATTTCAAAACATCACCTTCAAAAATGGTTTAAAACCCATATAACCCATTTGTAAGTTGAATAACTTTTTAAACAATAGTTTCCAAGTCATAGAATTCAATTTCAAATATTGAATTCAAATTTAAATTAATTTATTTACATTTCAAAACTCAATCAAGTTATTCAAATAACTTTTATTTTTGAAAACTCATTTTTAAAAGCATCAATTCTAATTCCAAAACTATTTTGGAAAAAATTCAATTTTAAAACGATTTTTAAAATCTGTGACTTAACCCATTTCCACGTGCAATCCATATTTGTGTGTGTATAAGTGTGGTCCAGAGGTTCAACACAATAGTGCACAACATCATAATCATATTGATAAGCGGTATAACCCATAACGCTTATCTATATTCACAGATTCATAGGTAAATTAAACTATCAATCACAAAGATTCACTAATACGATTCGATGTGGGTTTCGGATAACAAACTGAAATCCGACTCCCTGTCGCATCGAAATTCAAATGCCGTTTTACGGGTCAAAGGGCTTCATATTCATACGAAAGTATATTCATCACAAATATAGCAGATCAGCGCAAAGTATCACATAGCATCACATCACATATCAAATATATCAATCCATCACACAACATTCAATAACAATCAGCATCTACAATTAAGATGAATAAACTGGGTGGTTTTAAATTTATTACCTACATGATTACTTTCATTTATTAGTCCTAATTAATTTACTATCCATATTTAGTCAATTAATAAATCTTCAATTATTAATTTAAAATCTAATATCATTCAACTAATGATTTCTTAATTACAAATTTATTTTTTCTAAGAAAAAAAATTAATCTTAAACTTTAATTAATCAAATTAAAACCCTTAATTACTTTAATTAATTATCCATTTCATTAATTAATTAATTATATTAATTATCTATTTGTACTACCTTAATAATTAAATGAATTACAAATCATTAAACTTTTCTTTATCTTTAGATAAACATTCCTTATTTAAATTATGCATTTAAAAACAAAAATGTTTTTAAATTTACATTGAATTCCATTTAACATTCTCTTTTAAACTCAAGACTCAAATTTGTCTTAAATAAGAGTTTAAAACAATACACAACTTAATCTTATATGTTTAAAAGAACATATACTTTATTAATAAGCTTAAAACAATTTAGATTTCAATTCAACTTGAATTCAAATAAATTTTAAAAATTGCTTTAAAATCTCAAAACTGAAATATAACTTCCATTTTCAATTTAGTTTAAACTCTTTAAAACTCTTCCTACAATTTCACCTTCAATTCAAATGTAAATCATTTGAAGGCAATTTAAATTTAATTCTTTACTTTAAAACTGAAGTTTAAAAATTTAAATCCAGATTTAAAAACTCAGTTTTCAATTCATTTGAATTCCTAAATTAAATACTTAACCTTCCATTCCAAATACAAATCACATATGCATTTATGCTTGAGATTTTCAAATCAAATTTAAATTTAAAAACACAATATGGTTTCAAAATTCAGACAATTAAAATTTGAATTCATTTTCAAATTCAAACTAAAACTCAGTTTAAATCTCCACCCTAAAAAAAATATTTTGAACTTATCTTCACATTTAAACAGAAAACAATTTCTGTTTTATTAAAAACTTAAACTTTGAAAATTTCCAGAATTTAAATAATTTCAAAAGAACAGAATTTACACTTATTTATATTTGAATTCTGGTTATTAAAGCCTAAGTCTAAATCAAGTTTACAATTTAAACTTTCACTTCAAATTTAAAAACTGCAAACAGTTTCCTGTTTCCTTTATTTTTTATTTTTATTTTTTTAAACCAAATTTGAATTCTGCATTTAAATTATGATAAATTTAGAATTCAAAATTTTTGAATTCATTTTTAAATTCAGGTTTAACCCTAAGCTCAAATTTCCAGTTTAAATTCAAACTTGATTCTTAAAATTCTAAAAAAAAACAGAACAGGTCTGTTAAATAAAACCTGAAACAAAATCACACAAACCCCATTTGACTTCGAGTAAACCACTACCTTGCTTCGAGTTTTCCCCTCCATTTACCCTAGACCAACCCGAGTCAAAAATCCCTGCAACCCAAACAATCTCCTCAACCCTGCACAACATCAACCCCACTGCAGTGACAACCTGTCAACACCAGATTCTCTCAACTCCGACCAACATCATCGACCAAACTCCGGTGATAGCTTCTTCACCTCACCATCCACCATCACTTCCAGAAGCTTCAAACTCGATGCACCGAGGAGTTCAAAATCGACCAAAACTGTAACCCAAAATAAACTAGGGTTCTACACATAAAATCCCCAATCTAAATTCCAAATTTGAATTGCAGACCATATCAATAATTTTCCTATGATCATTGCTAGCTACACTCACTCCAGAATAAATTTCACTCAAATTCAATGCAAGGATCCATTGATCTTGATAAAAATGTAAAATACAGTTAACTTAACACTGCATTTTATTTTCTTAACACTGTAAACTTAGTTTTAGTTTTAAATTCTTGAATTTACTAAATGATTCTGTTAGTAATCTCGAAACACCAATTCATGATATCTACATTTCAAATTTATACAGAAATTAGTTTGTGTTTATGTTTCCAAATATCACAGAACTAAACAACCTATACAACAACAACATTTACATTCATGCAACCAATTTTCACTACTTTGCAGAAACAAGCATAACACATCACATAAATTTAAAGATTGGGTCAAAGAAGTTTGCTCACAAGTTTTGTTGCTCAGAGGAGAACAGAGACATAGGAGTGTTGACAGTTTTAAATGCTTGAACCCTCTCTTTTTTTCTCTTTAAATCTTGAAGTTACAACTGCAAAGCTTGTTAAACAAAACTTTGCTTAGTTCGTGTTGTACTTACTTACTTCAACAATAACAACAATTTTAAATTTTTTACTTACAACTTTAAATTTTATTTAAAACTTCAAACTTGTTCTATTTTCCCAGCTGCAGGCTTCATGTCTTTTTCTTTTGATTTGTTCAAGTGCTTTGAAACTTTGGATTTCCTTCTGTTAACTGATCAAACATGATTGTTTAAATCTTTTGTTTTTTTTTTATTATTACTGAATATCAAATTCAAATTTTAAAGAAAAGAACTTGCCTTCATTTTCTTCTTTCCAGAGAAACTTGTTTTCTTTTGCTCGCTCACTATCTCCAGATTTGGTTTGCTTTGCTTCTGATTTGCATTTCAGTTTAAACTTTGAATCCAATTTGCCATTTTTGTTTTGTTACAGGTTGAAGATTAAATTGGTTTCCCAGGTTGAAGACTTTGCATTTCTTGAATTTGCTTTGAACTGCAACCTGAGTTTTGAACTTGCATGCTTGAGTTGCTTGTCTCAGGTTGAGGCAGAACAAGCTTTGATTTACATTCTGAAGTGAATTACAGGTTGCATGCAGAGCCCATTTTCCAGATTTAAGAAAAATGTAGTTGCTTTATGTTTGATTTTTAAAACTGGTTGCAGGCTTGAAAACTTTCAGATTATCATTTCCAGGCTTCCACTTTTATATTTATTGAACAATCTGCAAATTTTTCCAAATTTGTTTTTTTTTTGATGTTAAAACTTGATCTTGCAATCATAATTTACTAACTATAAAGTTAAAATTTACCTGAGATTTGATCTTGCACTTGTTCTCAAACTTGTTATTAAATCTGAAATGATTAGCTCCTGTTGCTTCTTTGTTTTGAATTTAAACTTGCTGTTGAACTTTCTTTCTATCTTTTTTTTTTCTACTTTTGTATTGTTGTTTTGAGATGTTCAAATCTTTTTTACTGTTTTCATTTCAGACCTGGCTGAGATAAAATATGATTGAGCATGGGGAGATGGAAAGTTTCTCTCAATTTTTTTATTTCTATTATTTTTTTTATTCAGTTATAGACATTGGGTGCCATTTGTTAAAAACAATCTTAAGCTTAAGATCTTGTTAATTCTTCTACTCCACCCTCATGTGTATATGTTTACATTTGTATACATGTTTTCTTTGTTTTAACCTTTGTTTTAAGTTAAATACTTATGTTCATCTTTAAACAATTTAAATAGTTTTAAACATAACTTTATATTGTATTTATTTTCAAGTGAAAAAAAAGAAAAGAAAAAGCAATTTGAATTTTTGATTTATGAAACATGATTTATGCTTTTAGCCCTTTATCAATTTATTTACAAGTTACTTACATACACTTGTATTCACTTTATTTTTACAACTTTTGAAATCCATCACATCCTACAACCATAATAAAAATGATTCTTATTTATTAACATATCTTTATTTATTCATACATTAATATTTAAACATACTCAATCACATTTGTGTTTAGATCCTCAGTTCAATAAATTTTAATTTATACATTTTGTTTTTAAACCTTGTTTGATTTTAATTTACAAGATATATCTATCCATTTTATCCCCTTATGTATATATTTATACTTATACAAATTAAAGTAAAATAGTTTGAAATTAAATTATACATTTTTTTTATCTATTATTTTGTTTGTTCAACTTGTTAAAGTTTTTAATCTCTAATTTATTTTTAATACATTTTATTTTGAAATTCAATATTGTTTTACAATTCACTTATTCTTAAACTTGAAATTTAAATTTCTATTTAAAATCAAAATTATTTATCTATTCTAAGAATTTTCTAATTAATTCACAATTTATTTTCAAAAATAAATTTAATTGCCAAATTAAACTTGATGAATTTCAGGAATGTTACAGATTTCCCCCCTTAAAAGAATTTCATCCTCGAAATTGCAAGGAAGACGAGAAAGAAAAGATAATAGATAAAGAAATGATTGATCAGATCAGAATCGAGATATTTATTCTGCATTTGGTCTACCCAAATCAGAATATCAATAATATGAGAACGAACTCATACAATTATTACACAGATATTTGGGTCCACCAGTCTACGAATGTGCAAGGGCATTGATTAGTTCGAAGGGATAACTAATCGTTCGTAGAAATATCGGATCCCAGAGAATAGATAGATAGATTTAATCTTCTATTATTTCTCAAGCACTAGATATGGATTCCAAATTCAGGTCGGAATACCCCAAAGTATATACCGATTTGTCCCTCTTCGGGCTTTGATATACACAAGAAATTACAATAGAATTTCAATTCGGTTTTTAACCGATATCGATTTATTGATTCAATTCAAATTTAGCTTCATATTTGTTAACCAATTTAACTTAATTTAAAATCTCTAACTTATTTAAAATTTTCAATTTCAATTTCAAATTTATTAGAGTTTAGAACGAAAAGCTGATAAGAAATTGGATGAAGATATGGGGTAAGAATTTTCTACAACGATTCGTAGGGCCACCATCGCATCGAAACTTCTTTCTGGAGCTGTCACGAAGCAATCAAAAGAATTTGTGAATCGAATCAAAGGAGATTGATAGAGAAAAGATATTTCCACTGTTGCAGGGTATTGACCATTTGTAGTGGTACTCCCCCGTCCCCTATCTCGTTCTCTTCTCGCACTCATACTTACTATCGGTGAATAGTAAGAGAATTCACTGAGGCATTCGAACGGATATCTTAAGGATATACTCATTCTAGGGTTTACTTCACCCTATCTCTAATGAGTTACTTAATGTGTTATACTCCTGAGCTAAGGTTTTAACCATCAGCTCTGATACCAAAATGTCACGATCCAAATTCCAGCGTTCGAAAATCGACATCCGTACTCCACTGTACTTGAATGCCGCAGATTCAAACGTCGAAATTCGAGTCGTGCCGGAGCTTATAACACATTAAGTAAATAACATAGCGGAAGGAAAAGAATATGCATATCAATATACAACATTTGATACAATAACTGATACAACATGAATGATACAACAGAATGGTACAATAGATATCAACATTATCAGAGATACAAAGAATAGTAGCGGAAATAAAAGATAACACCAGCAGCGGAACAAATCTCCAAAATAGTCTTCAAGGAAGAACTCCAGTATCGGTAATCTCCAAAGCACCAATCCAGAATAGCTCGAACTCCCAAATCAAAATGAAGAGAAGCAACTCGATCCAAATGCGATTGCCAAATCCTAAGGCTGAAAGCTATCGAATCTACACCTATTACTGATTATCTGAAAACCCCAACTCTAGACTGCCCGTGTGGGAAATAGTGGGCACCCAGAGTTTAGGAAAGGAACAATAAACTCCAGGTCAGTCATGGGACTGGTATGAGCAAACAAAAACATTTGGTCTTTTAAAACAAACAAAAGAATTTAAATTTGAAATCCGCAATGCTTTTTGGAAAATGAAACTACCATAAGGCCTCCCGGCACACACACAATGCAAACGCACACATGGGGGAGATTTCTCCTTATGATAGTCAAACATGCTTTCTACGAGAAAAATTCTTTGATATTATTACTAGTGCATAGTGGAAAATCTTTCGAAAGTATAATATAAACCCTAGCCAGCATAGGTACCATGATGCTATGCCTACTATAGCTGCCATGTTAAATGGCAGGTTCTACAACTAAAACAGTACAAAGCACGTATTGGATGAATGGATTTCCAACAAATGGTCAGGCTAAGGAACTTCCTACTGCCACATGGGATCGCCTCTGGCGGGACGTCCCGAGAACTAACGTTACGGTTAGATCTCTACCAACACAAGGCCGGGTTACCTCTGTAACTAGGCAACTACTACACGAATATGTCATCCCCCGGTCCTTTGGGACCTTTATCCGAGCGCTCGCAACAACCACAAAGTATCACAAAGTAATAGATCTGCAGTATCCACATGAGTAAGTATCTGGGCTCCATACCATGATACCACCCTTTACCAGAAGGGAATGACATACCCTACGCGACCCTCATAACCTTGCCGCATCTTTCCTGTTTCGACCATTTCCGGGGTGTGAGGTCCTGATGCAGTCTCGTCCACAAAGCTACGCTTTGTGCAACAAAGCCATGCTTTGGGTCAACAGATGACCAAAGCAATGATCACAAAGATAAATGATCAAACAAATGATCATATCACAAATGATCAACCAATGATCATCACACAGCAGCACTCAGCATGCCACATTACCAAATTGGGAATATCACTGATAAATATCAACTACATAACCTCTGAGCTCGTACGTCTCAGAGAAGGGTGTTAAACTAAGAGAATAAATCCTCCGCCACCAAGCAGAAATGTATTTGATAGAGATCAGTTAAATATCTCAAATTGTAATGTCGGACCTACAACCATACAAGTCTGTTCCGGGTTCGAACAGAACCGAAGGCACTTCCGAAGAAGCCCTTGCCAACCCGGGTATCCACAATCCCGATCGGACTTCCCATCACTAAGGGAATCTCTATACCGTAGCTACTCGGTGCAGAGACAATCGATAGGTTATCCTAACGTTCTCGAAGACACCCGATCTTCAACACCGGTCTTCAAATGCTATCCATAACGTCGTATCACTATTCGGAATGGGTTATATGACACAAGGTCCTCTCCTGGCTAAACCGAATAATGAGCGCCATATTTTAAAACATATGGATATGGGATTTTAGTCAAGTCACAACTTATAAAATCCATAACTTCCTTCCAAATGGTTAAACAAATTACCATTTTAAATCTTTAAATAAAAAGATCAATCTCACAAAGTTTTACCAAATTTCACAAAGATCTATCCATAGATTTCAAAATAATTCCCATTCAATTTGGATTAACCAAATTAAATCTTTAAAATTAAAGATTTATAGCTTTCAAACCCATTTCCAAAGATTTATCTATAACTTGAAAAACAATTTTCCTTTTAGACTTGAAAATCCTTTTAACACAACTTGGAAGTCCATTTCTTATGAGAAGCAAATCAAATTTATACAAGTTGAAATCTTGAGTTGAATTTAAATTTCAAAACATCACCTTCAAAAATGGTTTAAAACCCATATAACCCATTTGTAAGTTGAATAACTTTTTAAACAATAGTTTCCAAGTCATAGAATTCAATTTCAAATATTGAATTCAAATTTAAATTAATTTATTTACATTTCAAAACTCAATCAAGTTATTCAAATAACTTTTATTTTTGAAAACTCATTTTTAAAAGCATCAATTCTAATTCCAAAACTATTTTGGAAAAAATTCAATTTTAAAACGATTTTTAAAATCTGTGACTTAACCGATTTCCACGTGCAATCCATATTTGTGTGTGTATAAGTGTGGTCCAGAGGTTCAACACAATAGTGCACAACATCATAATCATATTGATAAGCGGTATAACCCATAACGCTTATCTATATTCACAGATTCATAGGTAAATTAAACTATCAATCACAAAGATTCACTAATACGATTCGATGTGGGTTTCGGATAACAAACTGAAATCCGACTCCCTGTCGCATCGAAATTCAAATGCCGTTTTACGGGTCAAAGGGCTTCATATTCATACGACAGTATATTCATCACAAATATAGCAGATCAGCGCAAAGTATCACATAGCATCACATCACATATCAAATATATCAATCCATCACACAACATTCAATAACAATCAGCATCTACAATTAAGATGAATAAACTGGGTGGTTTTAAATTTATTACCTACATGATTACTTTCATTTATTAGTCCTAATTAATTTACTATCCATATTTATTCAATTAATAAATCTTCAATTATTAATTTAAAATCTAATATCATTCAACTAATGATTTCTTAATTACAAATTTATTTTTTCTAAGAAAAAAAATTAATCTTAAACTTTAATTAATCAAATTAAAACCCTTAATTACTTTAATTAATTATCCATTTCATTAATTAATTAATTATATTAATTATCCATTTGTACTACATTAATAATTAAATGAATTACAAATCATTTAACTTTTCTTTATCTTTAGATAAACATTCCTTATTTAAATTATGCATTTAAAAACAAAAATGTTTTTAAATTTACATTGAATTCCATTTAACATTCTCTTTTAAACTCAAGACTCAAATTTGTCTTAAATAAGAGTTTAAAACAATACACAACTTAATCTTATATGTTTAAAAGAACATATACTTTATTAATAAGCTTAAAACAATTTAGATTTCAATTCACCTTGAATTCAAATAAATTTTAAAAATTGCTTTAAAATCTCAAAACTGAAATATAACTTCCATTTTCAATTTAGTTTAAACTCTTTAAAACTCTTCCTACAATTTCACCTTCAATTCAAATGTAAATCATTTGAAGGCAATTTAAATTTAATTCTTTACTTTAAAACTGAAGTTTAAAAATTTAAATCCAGATTTAAAAACTCAGTTTTCAATTCATTTGAATTCCTAAATTAAATACTTAACCTTCCATTCCAAATACAAATCACATATGCATTTATGCTTGAGATTTTCAAATCAAATTTAAATTTAAAAACACAATATGGTTTCAAAATTCAGACAATTAAAATTTGAATTCATTTTCAAATTCAAACTAAAACTCAGTTTAAATCTCCACCCTAAAAAAAATATTTTGAACTTATCTTCACATTTAAACAGAAAACAATTTCTGTTTTATTAAAAACTTAAACTTTGAAAATTTCCAGAATTTAAATAATTTCAAAAGAACAGAATTTACACTTATTTATATTTGAATTCTGGTTATTAAAGCCTAAGTCTAAATCAAGTTTACAATTTAAACTTTCACTTCAAATTTAAAAACTGCAAACAGTTTCCTGTTTCCTTTATTTTTTATTTTTATTTTTTTAAACCAAATTTGAATTCTGCATTTAAATTATGATAAATTTAGAATTCAAAATTTTTGAATTCATTTTTAAATTCAGGTTTAACCCTAAGCTCAAATTTCCAGTTTAAATTCAAACTTGATTCTTAAAATTCTAAAAAAAAACAGAACAGGTCTGTTAAATAAAACCTGAAACAAAATCACACAAACCCCATTTGACTTCGAGTAAACCACTACCTTGCTTCGAGTTTTCCCCTCCATTTACCCTAGACCAACCCGAGTCAAAAATCCCTGCAACCCAAACAATCTCCTCAACCCTGCACAACATCAACCCCACTGCAGTGACAACCTGTCAACACCAGATTCTCTCAACTCCGACCAACATCATCGACCAAACTCCGGTGATAGCTTCTTCACCTCACCATCCACCATCACTTCCAGAAGCTTCAAACTCGATGCACCGAGGAGTTCAAAATCGACCAAAACTGTAACCCAAAATAAACTAGGGTTCTACACATAAAATCCCCAATCTAAATTCCAAATTTGAATTGCAGACCATATCAATAATTTTCCTATGATCATTGCTAGCTACACTCACTCCAGAATAAATTTCACTCAAATTCAATGCAAGGATCCATTGATCTTGATAAAAATGTAAAATACAGTTAACTTAACACTGCATTTTATTTTCTTAACACTGTAAACTTAGTTTTAGTTTTAAATTCTTGAATTTACTAAATGATTCTGTTAGTAATCTCGAAACACCAATTCATGATATCTACATTTCAAATTTATACAGAAATTAGTTTGTGTTTATGTTTCCAAATATCACAGAACTAAACAACCTATACAACAACAACATTTACATTCATGCAACCAATTTTCACTACTTTGCAGAAACAAGCATAACACATCACATAAATTTAAAGATTGGGTCAAAGAAGTTTGCTCACAAGTTTTGTTGCTCAGAGGAGAACAGAGACATAGGAGTGTTGACAGTTTTAAATGCTTGAACCCTCTCTTTTTTTCTCTTTAAATCTTGAAGTTACAACTGCAAAGCTTGTTAAACAAAACTTTGCTTAGTTCCTGTTGTACTTACTTACTTCAACAATAACAACAATTTTAAATTTTTTACTTACAACTTTAAATTTTATTTAAAACTTCAAACTTGTTCTATTTTCCCAGCTGCAGGCTTCATGTCTTTTTCTTTTGATTTGTTCAAGTGCTTTGAAACTTTGGATTTCCTTCTGTTAACTGATCAAACATGATTGTTTAAATCTTTTGTTTTTTTTTATTATTACTGAATATCAAATTCAAATTTTAAAGAAAAGAACTTGCCTTCATTTTCTTCTTTCCAGAGAAACTTGTTTTCTTTTGCTCGCTCACTATCTCCAGATTTGGTTTGCTTTGCTTCTGATTTGCATTTCAGTTTAAACTTTGAATCCAATTTGCCATTTTTGTTTTGTTACAGGTTGAAGATTAAATTGGTTTCCCAGGTTGAAGACTTTGCATTTCTTGAATTTGCTTTGAACTGCAACCTGAGTTTTGAACTTGCATGCTTGAGTTGCTTGTCTCAGGTTGAGGCAGAACAAGCTTTGATTTACATTCTGAAGTGAATTACAGGTTGCATGCAGAGCCCATTTTCCAGATTTAAGAAAAATGTAGTTGCTTTATGTTTGACTTTTAAAACTGGTTGCAGGCTTGAAAACTTTCAGATTATCATTTCCAGGCTTCCACTTTTATTTTTATTGAACAATCTGCAAATTTTTCCAAATTTGTTTTTTTTTTATGTTAAAACTTGATCTTGCAATCATAATTTACTAACTACAAAGTTAAAATTTACCTGAGATTTGATCTTGCACTTGTTCTCAAACTTGTTATTAAATCTGAAATGATTAGCTCCTGTTGCTTGTTTGTTTTGAATTTAAACTTGCTGTTGAACTTTCTTTCTATCTTTTTTTTTTCTACTTTTGTATTGTTGTTTTGAGATGTTCAAATCTTTTTTACTGTTTTCTTTTCAGACCTGGCTGAGATAAAATATGATTGAGCATGGGGAGATGGAAAGTTTCTCTCAATTTTTTTATTTCTATTATTTTTTTTATTCAGTTATAGACATTGGGTGCCATTTGTTAAAAACAATCTTAAGCTTAAGATCTTGTTAATTCTTCTACTCCACCCTCATGTGTATATGTTTACATTTGTATACATGTTTTCTTTGTTTTAACCTTTGTTTTAAGTTAAATACTTATGTTCATCTTTAAACAATTTAAATAGTTTTAAACATAACTTTATATTGTATTTATTTTCAAGTGAAAAAAAAGAAAAGAAAAAGCAATTTGAATTTTTGATTTATGAAACATGATTTATGCTTTTAGCCCTTTATCAATTTATTTACAAGTTACTTACATACACTTGTATTCATTTTATTTTTACAACTTTTGAAATCCATCACATCCTACAACCATAATAAAAATGATTCTTATTTATTAACATATCTTTATTTATTCATACATTAATATTTAAACATACTCAATCACATTTGTGTTTAGATCCTCAGTTCAATAAATTTTAATTTATACATTTTGTTTTTAAACCTTGTTTGATTTTAATTTACAAGATATATCTATCCATTTTATCCCCTTATGTATATATTTATACTTATACAAATTAAAGTAAAATAGTTTGAAATTAAATTATACATTTTTTTTATCTATTATTTTGTTTGTTCAACTTGTTAAAGTTTTTAATCTCTAATTTATTTTTAATACATTTTATTTTGAAATTCAATATTGTTTTACAATTCACTTATTCTTAAACTTGAAATTTAAATTTCTATTTAAAATCAAAATTATTTATCTATTCTAAGAATTTTCTAATTAATTCACAATTTATTTTCAAAAATAAATTTAATTGCCAAATTAAACTTGATGAATTTCAGGAATGTTACAAGACGCAGATTTTAAAGAAAGAGAAAACACTCCGGGTCAGTCATGAGACTGGTGTAAGAAACTCAAAATACGCTTTTGAAGTCAAAGGGTATCTCATAAGACCACGCCGGATAAGAACACGGAACAAGTTTTTACCATATGATAACCAAAAGTGATTACGCCAAAATAATGGGAAATTATTTTTGATGACATTGTGCTTTTTGAAAATATTTTTCAAGTAAACTTATGAATCTTAGCCTAAATTGTTACATTCACTAAATTCCAGCATCTTGGTCCACAACTCTTATTGGTTCTTATTGGATATTGGATTCCATACTAGCAACCGAGGTAAGGGATTACCTTGCGTACAGTACACCTCTAGAAGGATGCACTTGGGTGTGAGTTCCCCACCAAATGCCTAAACAAAATTGTCTACCCAACATATATACCGAATACCCCAGGTCATTTTCAACCTTCCGAGAGCGCACTCATCACAACCTTTAGACCCGAAATATAGTGGGAGGTCAGTTATATCTAGAAAGGAAAATGCAGGCATTCTCATGGATGCTAACCATGACTCATCTTGCCGCACGACATGTTTCGGTCACTCCCTACATGATGAGGCTAGAGGTAACACATTACCTTTTCATTCCAACTCATTCACTCTGAATGCCACATTGCCAGATCCGTTAATTACTAATTGACTCATACAAAAGTACAACCTCTAAGCTCATACATCTAAGAGAAGGGCGTTAAGCTAAGAGAAGTTGCCTTCTCCGCCACCAAATGGATGTAAATTTGTAAAAGTCAACGTTCGTAATCATTGGAAACACTTTATCAAACATTCTCCCATGCAAGTCATCCAGGTAAAGAACAAAACGAAGGCATCACCCTGCTGTATCCCTAATCGCAGTAGCACAACCCTTGCATCACCGCAGATCCTACAACAAGGAATCACTGTTATTTTTTTACCGTGGGAGCAATTCTGAGGTTTTCAACAAGCAACCCGCTTGCCGTAGAAGATCTCCGGTCTTCAACATCATAGAGATTTTCCATCTCGGTTTATTCAATCATTAGTCCATTTCTGGAACGTCGTTCATTGATTTAAAGTGGTCTTCGGATCGAGACTTTACCCTAAATCCGACCCCGGTTCCTTCGATATCAATTATCGAAATAAAATGCGTATATGTGTATGAAGAATCGTTAAGCCTCATTTAATTTAATTTCTTAACCCTTTTTTCCCAATTAGAATCAGTTTCTGATTGTAAAACATTAAGGGAATAATTTCCCAAGTGCAAACCTCGAAGGCCTAAACCAACATCAGATCGACATCCAGAAAACTACCCAACTTAACATCACAACAACCGAGTTCCAATTCCTTTTCACTTATCCAGTTCCTTTTTCTTTATCTTGTCAAAACTTTGCATGATCTTGACAAGTACCCAAATACAACTTTCGACCCATTCCACCCCTAGTCTAAGAAATAAACAAGGTCGTACGGATTTCCCATCCTGTTAACTACATTGTTTGCTTTCTCAGATCTCACAGGCTGGACAAGATGTACTCTTAGGTATTACCGCATACCCCTTTATGTTATTTAATTTAATTCTTATTCAGAGATAATACCTCATTCGTAACTTAAGTCTTCGATTTCAAACTCGGTTATTTATCAGCAAACAATAAAACCTTCCAAGTTGGGGAACCATTTCTTCTCAGACCTTGATTCGATCACATTCTTTATTCTTTAAATATCAGTCACTTCCATACCTCGAAGTCTAATGCCACTTCCGATCATATTTCCAAATATTGTTTATTATTCAAACAATTAATTTGACTATAGAATTTGACCATTTTTCTAATTCTTTATAAAATTCTAAAATAAATCTTAGAAATCATAATTAATTATTATGAAATAATTCTTACAAGATTTGGGTCAAAAACTCCTTTCGGTTCCTTAATTTCAAAAATCCAATGCCTTAATCGCTAATGAATAGTGATTAAGTATGTCATTTTCCATAATTATACTTTTGATTAACTATACTCATTTTTATCTTCAAAAACCTCATTATTATATTGATAATGAATTTAGAAATTTATTTCATAATTTTCAAAATTATAAAGCTCTACTTATAAAAATATGGATTTAACCGCTCTTACATCGACCTTTTTGAAACTGTTTTACTTATAACTTGAGATTTTAAAATCAAAAACTTAACTTTTTGGATCCATTTGAAAGCTATTAACTTTACGGACAAAAAATTTCCCGTTTCAAGTCATTCCGACTTGAAACACATTTTACACTTCCGTTCGAAATTAAAAGTCGCATAACTGCTTACTGTCACTCTAAAAAATGTCCAAATTTGACCATTGGTAAATTGTTTCGGACTTTCCTCAGAACACTTCCAAAACACTTATAACTGAATACAAGTTATCATAAACATAATACAAGTTATTATAAAAACTTATCAAAATTTTCATAACTTTTAGTTACTATTTCCGCACCGATCTACGAGACTTAACTTTTCCGTATACATACGTAAGGGTAAGTGTGTCATGACTTCTCAATATACATTTATAAGACATCATCACATCCAAATAAGTCATTCAAGAATTTCAAGTAACATTGACCATCAATAACTTAATTGTAAATGTATATGAACTTATATATACTTATTTACAAACTTTTTCTTAACTAACTTTTCATGTATGTTAATTAACTATCCAATAATAAACCAATCATCATACTTAACCATCCAAACATGTTTTTAACTTAATAACACATGTCTAACATTCGTTAGCATACAAAGCTATTTATAGTAAGATTTCATGGAGTTTACTCACCAAAAGCTTTCCTAACTTTCACCCGATGTTCGTACGGTCAAAGCTCCGTCATCCGATGTCTCGAAGCAAGTGAAATGACCTTCCTAACTCCCAAATAGTTCGTCTTAGGGTAGTATTTGGAGCTAGAGTGAGTTTGAGTGGACGATTCTTGGATGGTTGTTCTTAGAATGAAGAGAGGAGAAAAATTGATGTATATATCGAAGAGGTTTGAGTTGTTTAGCTATGGTTTTTCACCATGGAAGCCGTTAATGGTTTCTTGAGCTTGAGAGGATTTATGAAGAAGAAGATTAAAAATGATAAAGGAGAGAAGAGAATGAGAGGGTGGGTTTATATAGGATAAGTCTTAGGAATAAACAATAGGTATATGTCACTTCTTATCATCAAATTAACACCATACCACATCAGTTCACTCCATACCCTCATGTACCTGCCTACACCCCCTTGCCATGCATGTAGCCTCCCCCATCCACCTTTCCATGTGTGTGTACCCCCTCCTTGTCCTTCCAATGCTTGCATTAAATGAGAGGGTGAGTTGATGTGATGTTTTCCATGCTCTTTTGTTTATTCTTTTCTTATGTATATAATATATATATATGTATGTAGTCATATGCATCTATACTCTATGTTATACACAGATATATATATATACATGTTTAATTATTTGTTTATTTGTGTATCATTACATACATATGTCTCATGTATATATACTAGTTACACACAATGTTCCGATGATGTTCAACAACTTCTACACGATATTCTGTAGTGTGTTTAAATTTCATTAACTAGTCATATTTTTTATTATAATTTTCTCAATATAATTATGCAACTTGAGTTTATAAATAATATTTCCATTATTTTACATTAATTAAACATTTATTTAATTCACTATGAAATTAACTGATTAATATATTCCAATAAATTCAATAATTGAATATTTTATTCAATTATATCTCTAATTTATATTCATAAATTTTCGGGTCGTTACATTCTCCCCCTCCTAAAAGAATTTTGTCCTCGAAATTTCCACATGAAGATAACTTCAAATAATGAGATGTATATTCATACTGGTTTGAATACAAAAGGATATATAACTAGTGACTACACCACAGGCGGTGAGTACACTTACAATCGTTCCATTACTCATGGATCTGTTACCCTTCTAGTCTGAATTCTGGATATTCCTTTCGCACCCAGTGTTCAGTTTCCCATATGCAATCTGCAGGATCTCCACTCCACTGAACTAAAACCATTTACACAACCTTCTTAACCGTTTCTCATCTTTGTCGATGATTCGAAGGGGTTCTCTGACAACCGTCAAGTTTGGCTCTACCTTCAAATTTTCTTATGCTGCTTCTTCAATCAAAGATCCCAGGTCAGGTACGTAGTTCCTCAACTGAGATATGTGAAATACATCATGCATACCGGTCAATCGTTCTGATAACTTAACTTTGTATGCCAATGGACCAATTCTCTCGAAAATAGGAAAAGGTCCAATATATTTTGGCGCCAACTTACCGAATTTACCAAATCGGACTACTCCCCTCATATGAGATACTTTCAGGAATACGTGATCCCCTACAACATATTCCAAATTCCTTCATCTTTGATCTGCATAGCTCTTTTTCCTGCTCTGCTACTTTTAATTTCTTTCGAATCATATCAACTTTCTCTGTTGCTTCTCTTACCATGTCAGGGCCAAGTGTCAATCGATCATCGGTTTCTATCCAAGACGTTGAAGATCTACATGGGCGACTATATAGTGCTTCGTATGGTGCCATCCATATATTTGCCTGATAATTGTTGTTGTATAAAAACTAAACTAGGTGCAAATTGTCTTCCCAAGATCCTCTGAAGTCTAGAACACAAGCTCTCAAAAGATCCTCTAGCACTCAGTTCACTCTTTGTAACGACCCGAAATTTTCAATCCAGAAAATTCCAGATAGTTAGTGAAAAGAAGAAAGAGAAAGAAGAAGAAAACAGAACAAGACACAGAAACCTCACATTCGCAGCGGATCAAAATATAATATTACAGAAATAACAGTTTTACAAAGAAGAACTGTATCAATACTCTTATATTTTTATACATCAGAGTTACAATATTTACACTACATTGGACAGTTTTAAACAACATGTCCTAGAAAAATAACAATATATACAACAGCAGATAACACTCTATACGTTCCTGACCTTCAGCTCTCCTCCTGAGTTCCGGAACGTCCTTACCTGCACATCTGTAATACTCGGTCTGACCCGAGCATTACATCAAAGTAACACCCGGGTCAGGCTGGAAACCAGCGTGAGTAAACCCATCTAACATGGAATACAAAAGCATACAACTTATATTAACCCGGGATAACTAATATCAATTTACAACTTCACAAGCTGTTATAGACATCACTTATAACACACATCAATTTCTAAGTACCAAATCTAGATTAAAAGGTCAAATTTACTTAAATCATTCCATATCAACCAATTTATTTCACATATCAATCTATAAGAATCGAAGTGGTTTTCGGGTATTAACTAATACCCGACTCCGGTCTCTTCGAATCCAATATCATTTTAACCTAAGTTATTTAAGGAATACAACTCAAACTTAAATGTATGATGTCATTTCCATACAACAATTCTTCGTAGAAATTCACATTATCACTATTCAACCTAAAATCTCATAAGACATTTCATATAGTATCACACAAAACACATACCAGTGATACAAATAATCCAAGGCAATTTAATATTATATAATCATCCATAAACAAAGTTAATTTAACTAATTACTTCCATCGTTATCCATTCTTCTTATTTAACTATTAATTAATTCCAACCCAATTAATCAATTATTCCCTAGCTATTCCCCTTAATTAACCTTCTTTAATTAATTATTTTAACTAACTAATTACTCCTTAATTTACTTTACCTTTAATTAATCAGTTTCATCGAGTAATTATGCTATTGGATAATTGTCTTTAATTAGTCAACCTTGAATATTAACTAATCTATCCTCTAATTAAAATAATTAACACTCAATAGATTTATCTTTTAATTACTTACATTAAATAATTACACTTAAATAATTAATCATCTCTTATTATTTCCATCCAGTAATTATCTCTTAATCACTCAAATTAAATAAACTAACCCTTAGTTCTTCCATTAGGTAATTATCATTAACTAAATTTATTCATTTACTTTATATTATCATAATAAATGATTAGCTATCCTTCTGTATTTACTTATATAAATTAATCTATCCATTAATTTATTTAACAAATTTTATTTCAATTTATAAAATTTTGAATAATTAAAATAAACCACATACTTAAATTAATTACTTAGTTTCAAAAAATAAACTTATCTAAATTCATATATTTTGGAAAATGACTTCTTATATTTTTGATACCAGTTTGAAATAGCTTTAACCTTGTCCATTTCTGTTTATATTGATACGTGTTACAAATTCTTCTGTTTTAACCCAAAAATAGATTTCAAAGCAAAACCCGGGTTCTCTAAATGTATACCCAAGTCAATAACCAAAATTGTTGAGATAAGCCCCGAGTTTCTCACGTAATGCTCTACTTCGAGATGGTTTCCTCCCCACTTCGAGCATACACCCGAGCAAACCCATCCCCACTTTACTTCTTCTTCTTCTTCTTAATTCTAGAAAGATGTATAGATGACCCCGTGTACGTGCATGCCCACATGCCGTTGCTCCGGCCATCAACTCCGGCCCCAAAGCATCACTCATGACATCAATCAAACACTCAGCAACCCAGAATATTAAATCGAAGGCCAGGTCGAAAATTTGACATTTGACCGAAAAGAAACTGGAAAGAACCCATGAAAAAAATGGACATTGCCATCGATCAGGTCCACGTCCTTCTTCGCCGTTAACCCCAAACCTTCAGCACGTCCTCTAGCTTCCATTCCTCATTTCGTGATCGTCTCCGATCATTCATGGCCATCGCAAAAGTTTCGAGAACAATAACTTCCCAAACTAACACTCGAACCCTAGTTCACCTCCAATCTCACTGCTCGATCACCTGAATAATCCATCCCCATTTTTCCTATGATCAAGCATCCACTGGTCACCCTCAGACCAAGCCTCACCGCGCATTTTGACACTAATCACCTGAATTCGACAAAATTGCCGAAAACCCATCATCTCACAATTCCTCATCATTTCTAATCTAAAAATCACAATTCTTATTTCTAAATTCATGAATTACGAATCAGAATTAGGTCATATAATTGATTCATCAATCCCTGACAACTTATTTTTGCCTATAATTTGATTAGACCCGTAAATTCATACATTTATATACACATAGTTCTTATATATATGTAAATATATTTTAAAAATTCATTTTATACACTTATAAACATTTTCTGTTTTCAAATTTTTGCCTCACATCAAATATCTGAAGAGATATGAAAATTTTCCTTTAAATTTTAGGAACCTGTAAATAAATAGGGAAATTTTTTTTTTTAACACACACAACTTTTGAACAGCAAATACATATATGCATTCTCATGTATAACATTATATAAACCATATTTTTCTCTAAAAATTCATCACCAATATATAAACATATTTTGTTTGAAGTCTGAGACCTAACAATTATTATCTAAGGTGATTTTTTTTTCTTTTAAAATCTAAATCCACCCCTGTATCCATAAACAGAGATAACTGGGTACATTCAGACATGTACCAATTTTTTTTTTTGCTTCAGCTTCAAGGTTTAACTTCATGCATCAAGTTTTAATGAGAAAATTTTTGGTTTGTTCGCATACAAACAGTTCTTTCTCAAAATCCAAGCCTAAAAATTCACTTGAGATGAAGATTTTAATTATCAACTCAGGTTTTAAACCTATAATATTTAAAACAGAATTTTGCTAACCTGATACTTCACACATGATTATTCATAAGATTACTTCTTTAACATCATGCACACACGATTCCTATCATATGTTCAAAGATTCATCAAATCCCAATCCAAGCACTATGAGTTTTACTCACCTGAAAGAAGATTAGCAGAGAGCGTTGATTTTTGAAATAGGAAAGCTTTATTGATCTTGCATGTATGCTCTTGAAATTTGTTTGAGGTTGACTCAGATCCAAAACAGCAAAAGAAAACTTGCAGGCTTTAAAACTGGAATGATCTCTGCCTTGACTTAAGGAATTGATCTTTATGTTTGCTTGAAACAAAGTTTGATTTGAATATGATTTTTGGTTTGAGGCAATTTGATTACTGAATTGTTAAAAAAATGCTATTGCAGATTTTTTTTTCTAGGTTTCCCTTTTGAAAGTGGCAAGAAGAGGAAAACTGGTTTAATTCTTTCTTTTCTTTTTTTATTTTATTTGCATTACAATTTTGAAAAGAAAATATATTGGCCACTTGTAAATTGCATGGCTTGTAAGTTACAATTGTCATTCATTAATGCTTACAAGTGCTACTCTTGTCCCTTATTAATTCATTTAAATTTATATATACATCTATGAAATATTTACATGTATATGTAAAATGTATTCATCCTATGCAATAAGCTTTTAGATTTTAATAAATATACAAAAGTGAATTCAAGTAAACATTTATTTATAAATAACTTATAATTTGATCAGATTAAATGCATCATATGTTTATATGTTTGGGAAATTATTTTAACTTTAAATATTTTCAAATATATGTATGTATTAAGCAATACAATTTAAATTTGAAATCAATAAATTTTATTTAAAATCATGTATATATATATACACACACACGCTTTTAAGCAAACACATCTTAAATTTTTTTTTTAAAAAATAAAAACTTCTCTACGTAAAATCTGCTTATATATATATATATATTCAATCTTTATTACTTTCAATTATTTATAATTCAACTTTTGTTAAAATTTTAAACTCATTTATATATCCAGATATCTATATATATCAGAATTTCATTTGTTCAATTAACAAATCAGTATTTTAACAATTTTTAATCCTGTTAATCTCCAATTAACAGATGCCCAGAAATCCGGGTTATTACATTCTTCCCCCCTTTGAATCTTTTCGTCCTCGAAAAGAAACGAAACCAGAGTTTATTAAAATGTTTACTATCAGAAAAATTTCTTTGATAACTTAAAACATTTTAAAACATATATAGTATTACAAAAATAGTTTTTATATAAAAAAATACTTTTATAACTCGATGTCTCAACTAGTCCATCCTTGTTCTCATAGAAATTCGGTCATACGTTGATCAGGCGTAAGACTGAAAATCCATAAATACTTAGCAGACTCATTTTCAACAGCCAGTGAAAATACTTGGAAAATAATTTTATTGAAAATATAGAAAACATTTTTTTGAAAATAGAGGATATATCTTTGATGAGAATGCTCTGGAAATCATCACCCCCTCCATGGTCGCAATTAACCCGATGGTTACGTTGCCATCCTGACAAAATCCATAGATAACTGTAGGCCTCAGCGCTCCTCAATTACGCCATGGAACCCGCTACAGATCGCAGCTACAACTGGGGTTACGTTGCTATTACAGCAAAAACCCATATAACTGTAGGCATCAGCGCCCTCGAACTTCGTTGCCAAAAGAATGAAACTTCTCCACTCCACTAGACCATAGATCGCAGTCTACCGATGTTGCGTTGCCTTCCTGGCAAAATCAAGTGTAGACCGTTGACACTCATCCTCCACACGATTTTCGCTATGGTCCTCACAGTAGATCGCAGTGACATCGAGTTACACTGTCTTCACAGCATAACCCAAATGCCCCTGTAAGCATCAGCGCCCTCGACTTTCGCTACCCAATAATCCTCAGGAACTAGTTTCTCCGGACTCCTCACAGGATCAACTTTAGAACCCCCCTTGGGGCTCAAGGCAGCACCACCCGGTGGTATTCCTGAGAAGTCCATTCCAAGGGAGCGCCTTTTTCCCCAGAGCATCATCAAAACATTTTATACTATACATATATAGTATCTTTAAATCATACACCTAGTATGATTTCATACAAAGCTCCTTTACACAAAATTGATTATTCCAAAATCGATAATTCTCAAACTAGGCTTTTCAAATTCTCATATTGATTTTACCCAAAAATCGAAAGCCTTTTCCAGATCCAAAGGTTCCCAAAACCCTTTTTCCAAAATTCTCATATGATCATTTATATATATATATATATATATATATATATATATATATTCAGATATGTAAAATCTTTTAAAACTTTGGATCATTTCAAACTTGTATAAACTCCTTTTATACTTCAAACATTTCCAAAAATCCCTTTCTTCTGGCAAAAGATTCAACAAGGGGAGTTTCATTTGATAAAACAAAGATACTTAACTTTGTTTACTCAAAATCAAATATTCAAATTTGATTACTCTTTCCAATATCAATTTCATTCAAATCCGTACGATGTACACATAATCATCTGTACGCTATACCAATTTGATCGCTCACTCGATCACACAATTTCACTTTCGAACTAGTATCATCCACACGACTTCCTAGTGCGGACACAGATTTGGTTTCTTGATCAGAAACCGTCATCCTCCTTACATAGTCATAACTATGATAGGGAATATCCAGAACCAATCAACAATCTATATCCAGGTTCGCCGTCGAAAATCGAGTGAAAAATCCCGCTCGCATTGATATAACTATCTCGAAATTCTATGCTCGAACCGGAATCAAATCACTATACAAATAGAATAACATAAGTACACCCTACGTATTTATCATTATTTAGTTATTAGCCAAATCAATTCTCTTTCTATTCACAATCATTTTAATTTTCATTCACTTACTCTCAATTGCTTCAATCCATTTGGATTATCATCTCTATTCTTATCTAGATTGGGTATTTAACCAATAATAGTTTGAACTCCAACCAGTTAATTTAGAAAATAGCTTGAAAAGTTAAAAATAAATAAGTAGTTGGAAAATAATTTCTAGTTTGTAAAATAGGTGTAAAATAGTTAGAAAATAGTTAAATAATTATAGAAATTTTAGATAATTGCAAAATAATAGTAAGATAGTAATTAGTTTTGTAAAACAGTTGAAATATAGTAATTAGTTTATAAAACAGTTGGAAAATTGTTAAACAGTTTCAAAAATAATTGTAAAACAAGTATAAGATAATTTGGCTTTTAAAAGAAAGGTTGTATATATATAATGAGTAGCTTGGAAAAATAGGTTTATATTAAAACAATTTATATTAAAAATAGTCCAGAGTCAAAACTGTTCAATTTAAATTTCCCCTCCCTTTTAAATTGACCCGGTTCCAATTTAAATAATTTTAATTTCCATTGAAACCTATTTAACCCAATTCAAGTTGAATTCCTCAATTCCTTTCCAAATTTTACTTTATTCAACCTTGATCTCCAATTATATTAATTAAAATAAATTTTAATTGAACTAGTTCCAATTTCAATTTACTTCATCTCCAGTTTGAATTAATCCCAATTTCAAATTCCATTTGAATTTAAAACCATTCAATCATTAATTATAATTCCAAATTATTCCAATAAATTTGGACTAATTTCAAATTGAATCCACTTCAATTTCAAATCATTACAAATTAATTGTGACGACCCGATATTTTTAACAATTGAAATTGGAATAATAAATTGATTTTAAATATTTAAAAGTTAATTGTAAACTTGACTCTCGAATATTTATATTTACTTGATAATTAAATTATTGAGTTATATAATTTGAAATTGGGTAAATTATTGAATATGGACTTTTAAGCTTGTTAATAATATATCGTTTAAATCGATAGTTTAAAATGTACTATCTACACCATCTCTATTTTATTTATATTTATGTATGCATTTAAATAATACAAAAGGTATAAATATGTATACATTTATAAGTATAGGATAAGTGGCATGACATATTGAAGACAAGTGGCATAATATGGATCATACACCTATCTTAAGATGAAATAGAATTATGACACATATATCACTTTGGTGTACACTTCTAGAACACCTTAAATGATTACTAAATAAGGTATGTGTCATGAAATAAAGATTGCTTAAAAAAATGAAGGACATGTGTCACAAGATTTAATAAAATAGTGACACATAACCCCATTAGGTGTCCATGTGTAGAAACATCTTAAGACACCTAAGTAGGCATGTGTCAACATTCTAAATCTTGTGCAAAGAGAAGTAGACAAGTGTCCAAAACTAAAATTACCAAACTAGCCTTGAAAATTAGTATATAAAGGGTGGAAATGTTCACTTATTTTTCTTTCTTTCACAAAATAAAAAAAAAGGAAGATAAAGTGAAAAAGCTTGAAGAAAGCTAGGGAAAAAGAGTCAAGGCAAATATACAAGTTTAAGGTGAGAAAACCTATTTAAATTTCTAGTATTCATGTTATTCTTGAAGAGATGATAGTTGTAAGTGAAGTGGCCCGGTTCTATCAAAAACGCAGCTTAGTAATTTGACCATAACTTTCTCAATCCTTAATGAAATTTTGATTTCTTAGATGTTCTGAAAAGCTTATTTCATATGCTACAATTTTTATGTTTTATGTTTTCTGTAATTTGGATGTTAGCTATGTCAAAATTGAATTTTTCTACTATAATACCGAGAGCAAAACCAATATTAGCTCTGTGCATAAGGCCGAAACTAAATTGGCCATAACTTCTTCGTTCCTTAACCGATTTCGATAAATTTTGATTTTACAAAAATCTTAGACTTTGTTCTAAAACTTTTATGTTTTGAGTTTTCCAAAATTTCGATGTTATCTTGGCCAAAATTATAATTGTTTATCGCTATCCCGAGACAAAATGACAGAAGTTATGAAATTCAAATTTCAGAATTGTTTTATCCATAACCTTTACAATTACAATTCTTATCGGAATTCGGTAATTATTAATGTTGCGGAAAGCTTAGAAACTAAGCTACAACTTTTGTTTTATTCATTTTGCCTGATTTCGATGTTTTCTATGCTAAAATTGCAATTGTTGTTCGCTGTCCTGCAAATGCATAAGTTCAGACTAAGCTTAATGTTTTTAGTAAAATGGTCATCACTTTTGAACCGTTGATCCAAATTTGATGATATTGGTCATTCTGGAAAGCTAACGGAAAGGCCTATAACTTATTTTTATCATTTTCTGATATTCGTTGATTAAAATGTTGAAAAACCTCTTGCAAACTCGCTGTCCTGTTGTTGTAGAGTACTCAGTGTCTTGTGCAAACCTGAGCTAGTATTTTGTGCATAACTTTTGCGTTTCTTATCCAAATCCTATAATTTTTAAAGTTTTGGAAACTGCAGGAAGAATGTGATAACTTTTATTTGTATCACTTTTTAAAATTCGGCCATCTATATATGAGAATTTGAGATGTAAGCTCGGGTTAAATTTCTGCCCGAAATGAACATGTTTGTTTCTAAGAAAATGAAATCGATGATGTACTTAGAAGTTAAATAGTTTGTAATTAAGAATGAATTAACGAATTAACTTGTAATTAAGTGTTTAATTTAAGTTAAGAACTTAGAGAAGTACTTTAAGGATTGGTTAACAAATATAGCTAAAGAAAGATCAATGATTAAAGGCTATTAAATGATTCATTGATGTAATTAATTTAAGGTAATTAATTTTCTTAATTAATTAAGGGTAATCAATTGTGAAATTTGAAAGGTATAATTACTTAATGTAATTTATAAGGTAAGGTTACTTAGTAAGGTAATTAGTGATACTTGAAATTACTGGATGTAATAAATTAATGGATGGATAATAAATGGGAGTAATTCAGATTTAAATTACTTGGTGAAATTCATGAGAAGGGTAAGTTCTTAGTAGAAGCAATTGAAGGAAAATTTATCAGGAGGCAAATTAGAGAAATTTAACTATCCTTTAAAACAAGTACAAAGGTGATAAATTTAAGATGGATATTTAGAAAATGATAAGTTACTGGAGTGTAACTAATTATTAGTAAGTAAGCAAGATTTCAATGATGAATATTGTGGGTTTTAATTAATATAATTAAATTAGATGTGTAATGATGTAATCAAAGCCCGGTTAATTAAGGTTGATTAATCCATAACAAATGACTTGTAAGAAATTAATTAACGTAAGTGATTAAGGGTTAATGTAACTGAAATAGTTGGGTAATTCATGAAGTAATTAAGATTTCTTCTTGATTTGGTTAAGAATAATTAATATCGAGAATTTAATTAAAAATAATTACTTGAAAGTAATGGAAGGATAATTAATCCAAGGTGATTAATCAAGATGAATTATGAGGGTATGATCGATTAATTTGTTTGGAATTAATTAATATTGAATGAAGAAATCTAAGTGATTGAGGTTTGAAATTCAATTAGAATCAATTGAATTTGTTTGTATATGATTAAGTTTTGCGTATGGATGATTGATTGGTATTGGTTGCTTTGAATGAGTTGATATCTCTGATATGAAACGTTGTGTATTTCATTTGGATAACTTGGGTAAGGATGGCATGAATTTCGAGGAGATCGGAACCGGGTATTAGGGAATACCCGAAACCATTTCGGATTAAAAATAAATTGATGTGTGAAATCAATAGGCTGAAATAAAACGATTTAAGTGAATTGGGTTATTTTATCTAAGTTTGGCACTTAGAAATTGATATATGTTACCCGGGTTTTAATAAGTTGATTGCTTTGGTATTCCATGTTAGTTGGGTTTACTCACGCTGGTTTTCAGCCTGACCCGAGTGTTACTTTGGTGTAATGCTCGGGTCAGACCAAGTATTACATATTTTCAGGTAGGTACGTTCTGGAGCTCAGAAGACGAGCTGGATGGCAAGTACGTATAGTGTATTTCCGCTGCAGTATATTATTATATATCCGAGACATGATTTGTATATGATCAGTGACTATATATATGTGAAACTCTGATGTATTAAAGTGTAATCAACAGATAAAATATTCTTTTGTAAACCGTTATTATTTATTATTATATTTTATCCGCTGCGAATGTGAGATTTTGGTGTTCTATTCTTCTTCTTCTTCTATCTCTTTCTTCTTTTCTATAACTATCTGGAATTTTCGAGTTCGAAAATTTCGGGTCGTTACATTAATCCAATTCAAATTTCAAATTTAAACCATCTCGAATTATATAAATTCGAGTTAAATTCACTAAGAATGGTTTAACCCTTTAAAACAAGTTAATCTTTATTAAAAGCTTTTAAATAATTTAATTCCAAATTAAAGTTCGATTTTCTTTTATCTTAATGATGGATATATCACCACACTTCACTTTTATTCATTTGAACAAATCCAATTTCACAATTTAAATATTTCCAATAACAATGGAATGGTATTATTCAAATTATTTTAAAACATCCATCCATTTCCAATTCCAGATCTCAAACCAATTTTGAGATCACACAAACCCCAATTCAAATTAACCATTTATCTTACCAGGTTAAATTCCAATTTCACCTTAAAATTTCCAATTCAAGTTGTTCATTTAAACCTTTTTAACTTCTCCCAAGTTAAATTCGATTTACTTAATCGAGTCAACCTTACCCAATTTGAACTTCCATTTCAAATTTTAAACTTCACATAAATAATCTTCCCACTTATTAAGTACAAAAACTTTCACTTTGGGTATCATATCACATTCCAAATTGAAAACTCAATATTTAGAATTTATTTCAAATTATCCTTGATATCATGTGTATTCATATATATACACATATTTATTTCTTTTACATACCAAGTTATACTTTAAAATTTTAAACCACCTTTGGTTTCAATTCAAACAAATTTTCTTTACAATTTTCAAACATTTCTTATTTTTAGAATAAGATCATATTCAAAATATTATCTCCATTAACATTTTGAAACCAATTCAAATGTTTAAATTTAGAATTCAAAACTGCACAATTTGAAACCCACTTCAATTTACATCCTTTCAAACTTACAAGTTACTCTTTTTAAATAGTTAGTTCCTTAAAACATTTTATTGTTTATTGAAGAACAATCATCCCATTATTAAACACAATATCCATTTTATTTTCTGGTTTGAAACCAATTCTAATTCATCTTATTCTGAAATACTTCTCCAATTCATGATTTCAATTTTAGTTTGAATCCATTTCAAACTTGTCTTTAATTTAATTTCAATTTGGTTGTATTTCTATTACCACTTAATTTAATTTAATAATTTAACAACCAATTCCTTTTCTATTTGTTAGAAAGATATATTGCTTTATATATCAAAATATAATCTTATATAAAACCATTAAAAATCTTTATATAAGAAAATAACAAGTACGCTCTCTCATATATATATACACACACACACACACACACTCAACTCATTCTAGGGTACCACTTACCCTATTCTTAATGAGTAATTCCACCAGAGCCAAGGTTCTCGCTTAACCTTCAGCTCTGATACCAAATGTAACGGCCCGAAATTTTCAATCTAGAAAATTCCAGATAGTTAGTGAAAAGAAGAAAGAGAAAGAAGAAGAAAACAGAACAAGACACAGAAACCTCACATTCGCAGCGGATCAAAATATAATATTACAGAAATAACAGTTTTACAAAGAAGAACTGTATCAATACTCTTATATTTTTATACATCAGAGTTACAATATTTACACTACATTGGACAGTTTTAAACAACATGTCCTAGAAAAATAACAATATATACCACAGCGGATAACACTCTATATGTTCCTGTCCTTCAGCTCTCCTCCTGAGTTCCAGAACGTCCTTACCTGCACATCTGTAATACTCGGTCTGACCCGAGCATTACATCAAAGTAACACCCGGGTCAGGCTGGAAACCAGCGTGAGTAAACCCATCTAACATGGAATACAAAAGCATACAACTTATATTAAACCGGGATAACTAATATCAATTTACAACTTCACAAGCTGTTATAGACATCACTTATAACACACATCAATTTCTAAGTACCAAATCCAGATTAAAAGGTCAAATTTACTAAAATCATTCCATATCAACCAATTTATTTCACATATCAATCTATAAGAATCGAAGTGGTTTTCGGGTATTAACTAATACCCGACTCCGGTCTCTTCAAATCCAATATCATTTTAACCCAAGTTATTTAAGGAATACAACTCAAACTTAAATGTATGATGTCATTTCCACACAACAATTCTTCGTAGAAATTCACATTATCACTATTCAACCTAACATCTCATAAGACATTTCATATAGTATCACACAAAACACATACCAGTGATACAAATAATCCAAGGCAATTTAATATTATTTAATCATCCATAAACAAAGCTAATTTAACTAATTACTTCCATCATTACCCATTCTTCTTATTTAACTATTAATTAATTCCAACCCAATTAATCAATTATTCCCTAGCTATTCCCCTTAATTAACCTTCTTTAATTAATTACTTTAACTAACTAATTACTCCTTAATTTACTTTACCTTTAATTAATCACTTTCATCGAGTAATTATGCTATTGGATAATTGTCTTTAATTAGTTAACCTTGGATATTAACTAATCTATCCTCTAATTAAATTAATTAAGACTCAATAGATTTATCTTTTAATTACTTACATTAAATAATTATCACTTTGATAATTAATCATCTCTTATTATTCCATCCAGCAATTATCTCTTAATCGCTCAAATTAAATAAACTAACCCTTAGTTCTTCCATTAGGTAATTATCTTTAACCAAATTTATTCATTTACTTTATATTATCATAATAAATGATTAGCTATCCTTCTTTAATTACTTATATAAATTAATCTATCCATTAATTTATTTAACAAATTTTATTTCAATTTATAAAATTTTGAATAATTAAAATAAACCACATACTTAAATTAATTACTTAGTTTCAACAAATAAACTTATCTAAATTCATATATTTTGGGAAACGACTTCTTATATTTTCGATACCAGTTTGAAATAGCTTTAACCTTGTCCATTTCTGTTTATATTGGTACGTGTTACAAATTCTTCTGTTTTAACCCAAAAATAGATTTCAAAGCAAAACCCGGGTTCTCTAAATGTATACCCGAGTCAACAACCAAAATCGCTGAGATAAGCCCCGAGTTTCTCACGTAACGCTCTACTTCGAGATGGTTTCCTCCCCACTTTGTGCATACACCCGAGCAAACCCATCCCCACTTTACTTCTTCTTCTTCTTATTAATTCCAGAAAACCCAGATGTACAGATGACCCCGTGTACGTGCACGCCCACATGTCGTTGCTCCGGCCATCAACTCTGGCCCCAAAGCATCACTCACGACATCAATCATACACTCAGCAACCCAGAATATTAAATCGAAGGCCAGGTCGAAAATTTGACATTTGACCGAAAAGAAACTGGAAAGAACCCATGAAAAAAATGGACATTGCCGTCGATCAGGTCCACGTCCTTCTTCGCCGTTAACCCCAAACCTTCAGCACGACCTCTAGCTTCCATTCCTCATTTCGTGATCGTCTTCGATCATTCATGGCCATCGCAAAAGTTTCGAGAACAATAACTTCCCAAACTAACACTCGAACCCTAGTTCACCTCCAATCTCACTGCTCAATCACCTGAATAATCCATCCCCATTTTTCCTATGATCAAGCATCCACTGGTCACCCTCAGACCAAGCCTCGCCGCGCATTTCGACACTAATCACCAGAATTCGACAAAATTGCCGAAAACCCATCATCTCACAATTCCTCATCATTTCTAATCTAAAATCATAATTATTATTTCTAAATTCATGAATTACGAATCAGAATCAGGTCATATAATTGATTCATCAATCCCTGACAATTTATTTTTGCCTATAATTTGATTAGACCCGTAAATTCATACATTTATATACACACAGTTCATATATATATGTAAATCTATTTTAAAAATTCAGTTTATACACTTACAAACATTTTCTGTTTACAAATTTTTGCCTCACATCAAATATCTGAAGAGATATGAAAATTTTCCTTTAAATTTTAGGAACCTGTAAATAAACAGGGAAATTTTTTTTTAACACACACAACTTTAGAACAGGCAAATACATATATAGATTCTCATGTATAACATTATATAAACCATATTTTTCCCTAAAAATTCATCACCAATATATAAACATATTTTGTTTGAAGTCTGAGACCTAACAATTATTATCTAAGGTGATTTTTTTTTCTTTTAAAAACTAAATCCACCCCTGTATCCATAAACAGAGATAACTGGGTACATTCAGACATGTACCAATTTTTGTTTTGCTTCAGCTTCAAGGTTTAACTTCATGCATCAAGTTTTTATGAGAAAATGTTTGGTTTGTTCGCATACAAACAGTTCTTTCTCAAAATCCTAGCCTAAAAATTCACTTGAGATGAAGATTTTAATTATCAACTCAGGTTTTAAACCTATAATATTTAAAACAGAATTTTGCTAACCTGATACTTCACACATGATTATTCATAAGATTACTTCTTTAACATCATGAACACACAATTCCTATCATATGTTCAAAGATTCATCAAATCCCAATCCAAGCACTATGAGTTTTACTCACCTGAAAGAAGATTAGCAGAGAGCGTTGATTTTTGAAATAGGAAAGCTTTATTGATCTTGCATGTATGCTATTGAAATTTGTTTGAGGTTGACTCAGATCCAAAACAGCAAAAGAAAACTTGCAGGCTTTAAAACTGGAATGATCTCTGCCTTGACTTAAGGAACTGATCTTCATGTTTGCTTGAAACAAAGTTTGATTTGAATATGATTTTTGGTTTGAGGCAATTTGATTACTGAATTGTTAAAAAAAAATGCTATTGCAGAATTTTTTTTCTTCTAGGTTTCCCTTTTGAAAGTGGCAAGAAGAGGAAAACTGGTTTAATTCTTTCTTTCTTTTCTTTTTTTTATTTTATTTGCATTACAAGTTTGAAAAGAAAATATATTGGCCACTTGTAAATAGCATGGCTTGTAAGTTACAATTGTCATTCATTAATGCTTACAAGTGCTACTCTTGTCCCTTATTAATTCATTTAAATTTATATATACATCTATGAAATATTTACATGTATATATAAAATGTATTCATCCTATGAAATAAGCTTTTAGATTTTAATAAATATACAAAAGTGAATTCAAGTAAACATTTATTTATAAATAACTTATAATTTGATCAAATTAAGTGCATCATATGTTTATATGTTTGGGAAATTATTTTAACTTTAAATATTTTCAAATATATGTATGTATTAAGCAATACAATTTAAATTTGAAATCAATAAATTTTATTTAAAATCTATGTATACATAGATATATATACACACACACACACACACACTTTTAAGCAAACACATCTTAAATTTGTTTTAAAAAAATTAAAAACTTCTCTACTTAAAATCTGCTTATCTATATATATATATTCAATCTTTATTACTTTCAATTATTTATAATTCAACTTTTGTTAAAATTTTAAATTCATTTATATATCCAGATATCTATATATATATATATATATATATATATCAGAATTTCATTTTTTCAATTAACAAATCAGTATTTTAACAATTTTTAATCCTGTTAATCTCCAATTAACAGATGCCCAGAAATCTGGGTTATTACACTGTTTGTGTCTGCCCATCCATCTGGGGATGATATGCAGTGCTTATGTTCAGTTTCGTTCCCAAATGCTTGCAAAGCTACCCAAAAATGACCGGTAAACAATGGGTCTCAATCACTTACGATGCTAGTTGGGACTCCACGCAGTTTGACAATTTCCTACATATAAATTTCTATGAGAGTTGCACCTGTTTTTATGGGCTTAACTGAGATGAAATGCGCATTTTTGGTTAAGCGGTCTATAACAACCTAGATCCCTTCATCGCCTCTCCTTGATCTTGGTAGTCCATCTATGAAGTCTATGGATACCTGATGCCATTTCCAACATGGAATTTCTAGTGGCCTAAGTAATCCAGCAACCTCCTGTTGATCGCTTTTAACCTGTTGACAATTAGCGCAACTGCTTACAAAAATAGATACGTCTTGTTTCATACCTTTCCACCAGAACGTGTGTTTCATGTCCTTACACATCTTGTGGATTCCATGTGGATAGTAAGCTTAGCCGATGGCATTCGATCAACACTTCCCATCTCAAGTCATCCACTTTAGGAACACATATTCTTCCGTTCGTCCTCAATATTCCATGCTTATTTTCTTCATTTTCAACCCCCTTTACAGAGTCTTAACAAAAATGGATCTTTCTTCTTCTCATTGGCTATCCTCTTTAAGAGAGTCGGAGTTGTAACTAGGTATGCTATTACAGCGTGCTTCCTGCTCAACGCATCTGCTACTACATTAGCCTTTCCTGGCATATATAAAATTGCCAGATCATATACAACAACAACAACAAAGCCATTTTTCCCAAACAAGTTGGGGGCGGCTAGAGATGGAACCCGAAACTAAGTGACAAAAGTAATTTAAAGGTTATAATAATAACAATAACAATAGCAATAATAAAATAAAGTCAAATAAAGTAAATTAGTAGTAATAGTGACTAAGAAAAAATAAAAATAAAGATAGAAATATAAATGTAAAATAATAATAATAATTAATAAATAAATAACAATAATAATAATTAATAAATAAATGATTATAACAGTACAAATACTAATAATGGTGTAGATAGTAATATTGGTCAAAGACCAACGCTACATCTTAGGCTCTTTTTCCTTAATCATATAATCTAAAACTTATAAGACTCATAGCTCATGGTTCTAGTATGCGGATCGCTAACTTCAACGCGATCCTATCCATTACCAGCTCTTCGGATATATTCCAACCCTTCATGTCCCTTTTAACTACTTCCTTCCGTGGCATTCTTGGTCGACCTCTACCTCTCTTTGAGCAAACGATGCGGCCTATAATTCCACCGCGCATAGGTGCCTCGGGCGGTCTTCGTTGGAGATGTCCAAATCATCCTAATCGATGTTGAATTAGCTTCTCCTCAATTGGTGCTACTCCAAGTTTTCCACGTATATTATCATTTCTATTTCAGTCTTTTCTTGTATGACCACAACTCCATCGCAGCATACACATCTCTGCTACATTTTTCTTCTAGACGTGTTGGTTTTTAGTAGGCCAACATTCCACACCATACAACATCGCAGGCCTAATTGTTGTTCTATAGAACTTTCCTTTACGCATATCTGCTACGTTTATCTTTTGGACGTGTTGGTTTTTAGTAGGCCAACATTCTGCACCATACAACATCGCAGGCCCAATTGTCGTTCTATATGATGCTAAAAATTCTAGCCAACATTGTTGCCTCATGTTCAGCTCTCTTTGAGTAATAAGATATTTTAGAGATTTATGTTCCGTGTATATGTCAATTTTTTCTCCTAAGAGATAATGTCTCCACATCTTCAATGCGAACACCATGGCTAGTAGTTTCAAGTCATGGGTTGCATAATTCCATTCGTGGGTATTCAATTGCCTGCTTGCATAGGCAATTACCTTACCATGTTACATAAGTACCGCTCCTATGCCTTCTATACAAGTATCGGTGTATACTGTCATGCCACCGTTATTACCTGCTATCATCAATACTGGAGTTGTTGTCAACTTTTCTTTCCATGTCTTCAATGCTTCCTCGCACTTCAGCGTCCACTCGACTTTCACATCCTTTCTGGTCAACTTTGTTAGGTGTGAGGCAATCTTTGAGAAGTCTTGTATGAATCTCCTATAATATCATGCCAAACCTAAGAAACTCCGAACGTCCCTTGGAGTTTGCGGTTGCCTCCAATCTAGAATAGTCGTGATCTTACCCGAATCCACTGAAACTCCCTCCTTGGAAACAACATGTCCAAGGAATCTTACTTTCATTTTCCAAAAGTGGCATTTGGAAAACTTAGCCTTAGGAACATTCCTTTTTAATATTTCTAGAACAATTTCTAAATGTTTAGCGTGTTCTTCTTTTGTTCTTGAGTATATAAGAATGTTATCTATAAAAATGAGTACGAATTTGTCGAACACGTCTCTAAACACTTGATTCATTAAATCTACAAAATATACGGGTGCATTGTTCAGCCTGAAGGGCATAACTAATGATTCAAAGAATTCATCTGCACATCTGAAAGCAGTAAAAGGAATGGAGTCTTCTGTTATCCTTAATTGATGAAATCCGGTAGCCAGATCCATCTTCGAAAATACCCAAACATCATGCAATTGATTGAACAAGTCATCTATTCAAGGTAGAGGATACTTGTTCTTTATGATTTGTTTGTTTAGGTCTTGATAATCTACACAGAGTTTATAAGAACCATATGATTTCTTAACAAAGACTACTGCCACTTCCCAATGTGAACGACTCAGTCTTACCAATCCTTTTCTCAATAGGTCATTGGTTTGAATTCTCAGCTCCTCTTTCTCCCTCGGAGCCATCTTTCGCACATGGTGCACAATTGCTCTTGCTCCCTGAATCAAATCAATTCGAAGCTCGATCTCCTGATGTGGTGGTAGAGTTTTCACCTTTCGAATACATCTGAAAATTCTTTCACCACTAGTATCTCTTCTTGGCTCTTTTAAACTGATTTAGTACATATAAGAAACTATCTTTTATTAAGCTGGATCCTTTACACAACAGTTTATTCTTCTTTCCCAACTTATTCTCGAATTCCACTATTCTCTCAGTGCAATTTAGATTCGCTTTATACTTGGTCAACCACTTCATATCAAGTATCATCTCAAATCCAATAAAACCTAAAACTATAAGATCGTATAGAAAGGTTTGGGAAAGATAGGAAATTCGGACTTTCTCACATATCAAACAAATATTAATCGGTCCTCCTATCTGGTTAGATACTCTAGTAGGGATATCTATTTGCATTGGAGTCATATTTAATCTTTCTTCTAATTCTTCAAAAATGAAATTATGGGAGGCTCCGTATCAAATAAAACTCTTATTAGTTCATTGTTAACGAGAATTTTACCTTCCAAATTGCTTTGCCTTTGTCCTCCTTGAATGTAGAAGGTTTTTCTTCAATCAAATACATTTTCATCTGCTCTCCTCTTTGCAACAGTGGGCACTTGTCCTTGAAATGTCCTGGTTGATGGCAGTTGTAGCAGAGATTCTGTTTGACTGCTGGTGCAGTTTGGCCATGTTGTTGCTTTGGCACATTCGGCTTTTTGCAACTCCTTCCATAGTGACCTTTTTCTCTACAGTTATAGCATTCTCCACCCTTCTTCCTTGCTCGTGCGGCCATTTGTCTTTTCTTTTTATTTGAACCCTTGTAGTCGATGTTCTCCTGCACTGTTGTGGCAATTTCCTTGTATAAGGTCTCATATCAGTTGGCCATATCGGCTAACTCTACAAAGGTTTCCTTGATATGCCCGGTCATTCGGCTTTGGTATTTTCTTTTCATCCCTTTGATGTATTTCGCATTCATCTTCAGCAGCATTCCTATCAGTTCTGGGAAAAAAATGAGAAAGTTCATTAAACTTAGTGGTGTATTCCTCAACTAATAGTTCTCCTTTAGTAATATCATGAAGTTCCGGTACATTCGGGCTTTCCCCACCTCTAGTATATACCGTTCCTCGTAAACTTCCTTGAACCTCACCTAAGAGAAGTCATCCTTAGCCTCAACTAAAGTCCTTGATTCCCACCATGCTAACGCTTCACTTTGTAGTTGATAGGTTGCCCGAAATCGCTTTTGGTCATCCTCCAAACCTAAACCCTCGAAGAACTTTTCACACATTTTCAGCCGAGCTTGTACTTCTAATATCGACTCGGTCCCTTGGAAAGGTTTACCTCCTAGTCCGGTATACTTCTTGTAAATCATAGAAAAGTCGACTACCGGTTGAACTGCAGCCAATACCTCTTGTAAAACTGCTTTTTCTTGAAATTGATCATTAACATTCGGTGCCCCCACATTTGCATTCGGAGCTCCAACGTTTGCAATTCAGATTCACCCATTTTTTCTAATCACTGCCACTACCTGCCATGGTTCATCGAGTTTTCTAGTTTCCATACATGCCATCTGAATCTAGCAAGATCTATTAGAATACATAGAAGCAAGATTACCTTTGGGCAAACAACAAGCGGGATTTTAATCTGAGTATTATTATTATTATTATTATTATTATTATTATTATTATTATTATTCGAATGAAATTACAAATACACACTCGTATATAGACTCATACTCGTTCGAGGGTGATACTAACCCCATCTCTAACGAGATATTCATCCTAGAATATTACTGATCCTATCTCTGATGAGTTTAACCCAGCTAGCCTTTTAGGTATTCGCTAAACTAAACTCTGATACCAAGTTGCGATGACCTAAAATTCTGACTTTCGAGAATTGACATTAACACAACAATGCCAAAAATTCGAATGCCGGAAAATTGAGTAATCATGGTTTAAAGAGATAAAGATAGACAATAGAAACAACAAATTTTCACATACGCATGGACCAAATATAATTATACATCAGAGTTAACTTAAATAGTGTTCCACATGAAATAAGATAGATACCAACCCAGCCAGGGATAGTTATAACAACCTGCCCCCACATGTGCCGGTACAAAATACACAAATCAATAACACATAAACACTGCAGTGGAAGTAATGGTAGATAATGTCTTCTAACGATCCAGCTCCAACCACCATTTGCCATGGCTTCCACTTCATAGCTCTAGCTTCCAAAATGCTCCGTACTAATCTAAATACTAGGTTGCCTGGAAAAATAGGGCATCAGGAATTTAAGGAATGGGAAAACACTTTGGGTCAATCATGGGACTTATTTGAGAAATCAAAATGCGCTTTTGAAAACAAAGGTTATCTCATAAGGCCGCGTCGGATAAAAATACAGAACGGGTTTTTACCTTATGATAACCAAAAGTGATTATGCTAAAAAAGGGATATTATTTTTAATGACATTGTGCTTTTTTTGGAAATGCCAAGTAAACTTATGAATCTTAGCCGAAATTGTTACGTTCATTAAATTCCAGCATCTTGGCCTACAATCAATCTCTTACGGATCTTATTGAATATTGGGTTCCATACTAGTAACCAAGGTAAAGGACTACCTTCCATACAGTACACCTCTAGAAGGATGCACCAAGTTGTGAGTTCCCCACCAATTCCTAAACAAGACTGTCTACCTAACCAATAGAACGAATACCCCATTTCCCCCCGTCGTTTCCAACCTTCTGAGAGCACTCACATCACAACCTTTAGACCCAAAATATAATGGGAGATCAGTTATATCCAGAAAGGAAAATGTGGGCATTCTCATAGGTGCTAAACTATGACTCATCTTCTCGCTCGCCCTGTTTCAGTCACTCCCCATTTGAAGAGGCTAGGGGTAATGCATTACCTTTTCATTCTAGCTCATTCACCCGGAATGCCACATTGCCAGAACTGCTAATTACTAATTGACTCCTACAAAAATACAACCTTCGAGCTCGTACGTCTTAGAGAAGGGTGTTAGCTAAGAGATGTTGCCTTCTCCACCATCAAACAGATGTACGTTTGTAAAAGGCAACATTTGTAATCATTGGAAATGCTTTGTCAGAAATTATCCCATGCAAGTCATCCAGGTAAAGGATGAACAGAATGCACCATCTACCGCATCCCTAATCGTTGTAGCCGTAGCCATTGCATCATCGTAGATCCTACAACAAAGAATCACTACTATTCATTTACCTCGGGAGCAACTACAATGTTATCAACAAGCAACCAGCTTGCCATATAAGATCTCCGGTCTTCAACATCATAGATATTTTCCATCTCGATTTCATCAATCATTTGTCCATTTCTAGAACGTCATTCGTTGATTCGAAGTGGTCTTCGAATCGAGACTTCACCCTAAATCCGACTCTGGTTCCTTCGGTATCAATTATCGAAATAAAATGTATATATGTGTATATAGAATCGTTAAGCCTTATTTAATTTAATTGCTTACCACCTTTTTCCCAATTAGAATTAGTTCCTAATTGTAAAAATTAGGAGAATAATTTCCTAAGTGCAAACCTCGAAGGCTTAAACCAACATCAGATCGACACCTAGAAAACTACTAAACTTAAAATCATAAAAATCGAGTTTCAATCCCTTTTCGCTTATCTAGTTCCCTTTTCTTTATCTTGTCAAAACTTTTACATGATCTTTGACAAGTACCTGGATATACCTTTCGATCTGTTCCATGCCTCGTCTAAGAAATAAACAAGGTCAAATGGATTTCCCATCCTGTTAACTACATTGTTTGCTTTCTCAAATCTCACAGGCGGGGAAAGATGTCTCTTAGGTATTACTGCATACCCTTTTCTGTTATTTACTTTAATTCTCATTCAGAGATAATACCCCATTCATAGCTTAAGTCTTCGATTTCAAACTCGGTTATTTATTAGCAAACAATAAGGCCTTCCAAGTTGGTGAACTATTTCCTCTCAGACCTTGGTTCGAACACATTCTCTATCCTCTAAATAATAGTCGCTGCCATACCTCAAAGTCTAATGCCACTTCCGAGCTTATTTGCAAATATTGTTTATTATTTAAACAATTCATTTGATTAGAATTTGGCCATTTTTCTAAACCTTTAGAAAATTCCCAAATAAATCTTAGAAATCATAATTAATTATTGTGAAATTATTCATATTTGGGTCAAAAACTCCTTCCGCTTCCTTAATTTCAAAATTCTAATTCCTCAATCGCTAGTGAATAGTGATTAACTAGGTCATTTTCCATAATTATACTTTTGATTAAGTACAAACTCATTTTTATCTTCCAAAACCTCGTTATTATATTAATAATGAATTTATAAATTTATTTCATAATTTTTAGAATTATAAAACTCTATTTATAAAAATCTAGGTTCAACCGCTCTTATAACTACATTTTCGAAAACTGTTTTACTCATAACTTTTGATTTTCAAATCAAAAACTTAACTTTTCTGATCCATTTGAAAGCTATTAACTTTACGGAAAAAACATTTCCCGTTTCAAGTCATTTCGACTTGAAATGCATTTTACACTTCCGTTCGAAATTACAAGTTGCATAACCATGAACTGTCACTCCGGAAAATGTCCAAATTTGGCCATTGGGTAAATTGTTCTGGACTTTCCCTGGAACACTTCCAAAACACTTATAAGCGAATATAAGTTATTTAAAATACTTATCAAAATTTTCATAACTTTTAGTTACTATTTCCCCACCGATTTCTTTTATACAAGATTTAACTTTTCCATATACACATTTAAGGGTAAATGTGTCGTGACTTCTTAATATACTTTTATAACACAATATCACATCCGAACAAGTCATTTAAGCATATCATATATCATTAACTATCTTTAACTAACTTATAAATGAATATGAACTTATATATACTTGTTTACTAACTTTTTCTTAACTAACCTTTCATGTATGTTAATTAAGTGTTCAAATCATTGCCCAATCATCATACTCAACCATTTAACCATGTTTTTAACTTAATAATACATGTCTAACATTCATTAGCATACAAAGCTATTTAAAGTAAGATTTCGTGGAGTTTTCTCACCAAAAGCTTTCCTAACTTTCACCGGATGTTCCTACGGTCAAAGCTCCATCGTCCGATGTCTCGAAGCAAGTGAAATGACCTTCCAAACTCCCAAATAGTTCAGCCCAAGGTGGTATTTGGTGCTAGAGCGAGTTTGAGTGGACGATTCTTGGATGGTTGTTCTTAGAATGAAGAGAGGAGAAAGATTGATGTATATATCAAAGAGTTTTGAGTTGTTTAGCTATGGTTTCTCACCATGGAAGCCATTAATGGTTTCTTGAGCTTGAGAGGATTGATGAAGAAGATGATGAAAAATGATAAAGGAGAGAAGAGAATGAGAGGGAGGGTTTACATAGGATTGGTCTTAGGAATAAACTATAGGTATATGTCACTTCTTATCATCAAATCAACACCATACCATAGCACTTCACTCCACACCCTCACGCACCTGCCTACACCCCCCTTTGTCGTGCATATAGCCTCCCCCACCCACCTTTCCATGCATGTGTACCCCTTCCTTGTCCTTTCCATGCTTGCATTAAATGAGAGGGTGAGTTGATGTGATGTTTTCCATACTCTTTTGTTTATTCTTTTGTTATGTATATAATATATATGTGTGTGTGTATTCATATGCATCTATACTCTACATTACACACACACACACACACACACACACACATATATATATATATATATACGTGTTTTATTTTTTTATTTGTGTGTGATTACATACATATGTCTCATGTATGCGTACCAGTTATGTATAATGTTCCGATGATGTCCAACAACTTCAACATGATAATCTATAGTATATTTAAATTTCATAAATAAGTCATATTTCTTATTATATTTTTTTCAATATAATTATGTAACCTAAGTTTATAAATAATATTTTCATTATTTTATATTAATTAAACATTTATTTAATTCATTATGAAAGTAACTGATTAATATATTCCAATAAATATAGTAATTGAATATTCTATTCAATTATATCTAGTTCATATTTATAATTTCTGGGTCGTTACAACAATGGAATATATCATTTGGCAAGCATTCTTATGTTTAAGTTTAGAGTGAAATTAGATCGAGTTCCTATCCCTAGTGTTCCATAAGATTCCTTAGCCTTTTGCTGTGACGTAGAAGCACCGTTGATTAAGGCAGCATTGAGTTGTTGGATCATAGGTTTTGATTGCTGATATGAAACAACAATTCACTGATCTACGACTACGACAACATCCAGACTCAACGACCCAAAGTATGGTTCATATAGTTATATATTTTAACAAGAATCATCAAATATGTATATAGTGTCTAGTTTAGTGCTTTGTTAAAATCTTTCCTCAAGAATCATCATTCACATTCAAATAAACTTGCATGCATAATTTAATCAAAATCAAGTATTCAAAAAATGTATGGAGCAGGGCTCAATCCCCGGTCACTAGTATAGAAGGATTTTGATTATCAACATAATTCGGTCGACTGAACAAAATCGACCAGTCGACTGAATATCTATTGAACAACCTATTGAACTTGTTCACATATGTATACACGTTTATATTTTCAAATTCAGTCAACTGACCAAAAACAGCCAGTCGACCGACCGTGCTCAGTACACAGATATGCACTGTTTTTTTACTATCTTTAAATATTTAGTCGACTGATCGATTTTGCTCACTCGACTGACCTGGTTTCAACAGCTATTTTTTAAAAAGACACGTCCTTTTCAAATAGCCTTCTTCCTCGCGAAGATTTGCAACCATTGCTATTCATTGAGAACTCTTCACCAGCAGTTGCAACTCCTTAATTATTATATATATGCATGAATTTCAAGATCAAATAACTTAACTTACTTTCTTATACTTGAATCATATATTATGAATTAACTACCCTCTTGAATTCATACATTCATTGCTTACAATCACAATTCTATATTACTAAAAGCAATATGAAACTTCCTAATCTTCATATACACACAACTGCACACATCATACTTGAGGATAAGATTATAGGAAGGGTGTACTACAAGTGACAAATCCATGTTATTCAGAACACACAAAGTCAAGTTAAAATCCAATTTGTAAGAAAGTCCAATTCGGTTGCTCAGGCGGTAAAAGTCATGTTCGGTTGCTCTGGCGGTAAATTCCTGTTCTGTTGTTCAGGCAATAAATGTATTCTTCGGCTGTTGAGGCGGAAAAATCCTATTCAGCTGCTCAGGTGTTGTTTACCAATTCCTTCGGGTTAAGTGAGGGGTTATTATGAGAAATTCCAGAGGGAAGTCTAGGACTGGATGTCGAACGGGAAGGTCGAACCAGTATAAAAGCTCCTGGTGTGCTTATTCTTATTTACTTACTATTATTATCTGTTTCCGCATTTAGATTGTAATACATTCCATATTACACGATCCTAAGTGGTAACTAGCCATACAGTAGTCACTTTCATTTGGTATCAGAGAGGATTCTGGAGATCGTAACAACATCCTAGAATAAATGGCTACAAAGAGATCTAGTCGAGGCAATAAGAAGAGGAAGAGCAATAAAGAAAAATCAAAGGAGCAAATAAACAAATGCTTCATGGCTAAACTCTAATCACAATCGGTATGCTTAGATTCTTTATATAAAGATCTTCTGTTAGCACATGATGAATTATTAAAAGATTGTAAAACTTTGAATAAAATTAATAGAATTGCTTTAGCTAAGTTAAAAGATTGTGAGCAAGAAATTTCCAATTTAAAAGAGAAAAATAAATTTTGGTAAAACAAGCTAAATGTTTTAAAAATACCATAGAAGAACTTGTTTTACAAAAAGATTTTCTACAAAAAGAAAATGAGCAGTTAGAAGATAAAAACAATGATCTTTTGGAGGAAATCCATGTTTTGCAAAATAAAAATACAATTTTGGAAAATTCTTTAAATAATTCTAGTTCATTAATTTTGTCTCTTGAAAAAGAGAATGAAGCTTTAATAAAAAGAATCTAGAATTATCTAAAGAATGTGAGATTTTAAAAGTTAATAATAATATTTTTTTAAAAAGAAGTTTGTGATTCTAAAGAAAATTTTGCAAGATAGATACAAAAATCACAAATTTTAACAAAGTTAAAGATATATTATCTTCCTTAGTTACAAATTCAAAAGCTCACAATGATAAAGGCGGTTTAGGCTATAAACAAGCTAAAAGTAAGAATAGTACTAGATATGCATTCTTGTACACTAATTTTAGTGCTAGTACAAGTAACCAAGATAGTTTTAAAACCAGTTATAGTCATAATAGTACTTTGTTTAGAAATGATAGAAATTATTCTTCAAGTACTAAGCTAATGACTAATAGTATTAAGATATGGATTCCAGCTAATATGATTGATCATGATAAACAACATTATATTAGCAACTACTATAAGAATGTGATTTGTAATGAAAACTATATCTATAAAGGTTCAGCCACACCCAAATAGGTATGGTTTCCTAAAAATTAGTAAATTATAAGAACCTTGGGTATCGCATGCTTTAAATGTTTATTTTTTCTGATAACTTACATTATAAGTAGTTATTATTTTATTATATATTGTTCTATCACCACACTTATATGAAATATAATTTGTGTCATCATATAAACTCACCTTTTTGTCGATGACAAAGAGGGAGAAAGATGTTGCTCTAATGTTATTTGCAGGAATAAACAATGCAAGCACAGAATAAGGGAGAGAAAAGATTAACTATTTATAGGAATGTATAGCATAGATTCAGGGGGAGAATCTATAGCATAATTATAAGAATATATTCAAAGATAAGTCAACAAAGCTTGTCGAAGATTCATCTGAAGCAAATGGAGTTGTCATCATCAAAAAGGAGGAGAATGTTGGATCATAAGTTTTGATTGCTGACATGAAACAACAATTCACGAATCTAGGACTACGACAACATCCGGACTCAGCGACTCAAAGTATGGTTCATATAGTTATATATTTCAACAAGAGTAATCAAATATGTATACAGAGTCTAGTTTAGTGCTTTTTTAAAATATTTCCTCAAGAATCACCATTCACATTCAAATAAACTTGTATGCATATTTTAATCAAAATCAAGCTTTCAAAAAAATTGCATAGAGCAGGGTTCAAACCTAGGTCACTAATGTAGAAGGCAAGTGCTCTAACCAAATGAGCTGTGGTAATTTTTGATTATCATCAGAATTCAGTCGACTAAACAAAATCGATCAGTCGACTGAATATCTATTAAATAGGCTATTGAACTTGTGCACATATGTATACACATTTATATTTTCAAATTCAGTCGACTGACCAAAAAGAGCCAGTCGACTGACCGTGCTCAGTATACAGATATGCACTGTTTTTTACTATCATTGAATATTCAGTCAACTGATCGATTTTGCTCAGTCGACTGACCTGGTTCTAACTGCTATTTTTTGAAAAGACACTTCCTTTTTGAATAGCCTTCTTCCTCGCGAAGAGTTGTAGCCATTGCTATTCATTGAGAACTCTTCGCCAGTAGTTGCAACTTCTTAACTACTATATACTAGTATATATGCACGCCTAGGTGGGCCTATATTTATAACGTTAACTTCTTTAATATCCTTAGTGATTAGTAGAGGATTTAAATAGTGTTACAAGAGTAATGAAAAAAACTGAGGGTAATACTTTGCATCCTTCAAATGTTCTAGAACCGAATAAAATCAATTTTTAACACCGAATTCAATCACAGTCGTAATCATTCATGAAGGTTGGCCTAGCAAAAAACATTGGCACTAAAATTGATATAGTTTTTACCAAATATGTTGTGGTTACAAAATTTTTTTGCAGCTTAAGCAATATATCTCCTCTCAGAAACTAATGATCACAACTCGTCAATCTATTTATGGCTAATTCAATCAATAAAACATATCCCAAACCATTTAAATAAAGAAACCATTAGATTTTAACATAGAATATAAAGACATTATTGTGCCCCATCCCAGTTTGCCACAAAATCAGTTCCGTTTGTTTAGTGTTTTAAATGTACAAAAGAATTTAAAGAACATTATAAGGAGTTCGAAATCAGATGAATGAATAATAAGATGTCAGTTTCTACAAAGTAAACATGATTCAAATTAAAGCCAAAGTAGCGTCGAGAAATATTTCAATGCCTAAAAAGAATTGGAAAACTGACTCAAAATGCTAGCAGCTAACATTTAACAAAAACCAAGTACAACTGGATGAAGTTTGACGATGAGAACGATATGCAGCTATTAAAATATAGTGACAATAAAATTTTAATACTGAAGTTCTTTCAGAAATGAGTTTAATATTGAGATGCAAGAAGGAAGAAAAAACAAAAAAGAAAAAAAACTAACAAACAGGTCGTAGAGGATAAGCAGCAAAAAATCACAGAGGATATCTCTCATATCTTTCCTGTAGAGCATTGTTGGCCTCTGTATAAAATTTCTTTCTGAATATCCTCTAATGGATTTATTTCCTTTGAATAGCCGCTAAAGTAGTTTCTCACAGAACAAAAACTAATTCTTTCTACCTCAAAATATCCTTTTTCACCTTCATCCTCAACGGTTGCTTCTTTCATTGTATCGACAACATGCATTCCATTTCTTCCACATATTCATCCATATTACAGTTCTTAATTCATAAAAAAAAACTCTGATAGACACTTTAGTTTTTAGTGGTATGAAATACGAATAAAATGATACAGTACCATTGAAAATACATGCCACAACGTTGCGCAAAAACAAAAGAAAATGAGAACTAACAACCAAACAATTACCTTAAATCATTTCATCCATTATCAAAAGCAGTTTAAAAAAAGTTGTGGCATCTTACATAAGTTCAACAAATTAGCATCTACTCTATAAAGAAGGAAGAGAAAGAATCCCACTTTCGGTAATACCCATCCCCAAAACACCATGTAGTATTATTTGGTGCACAATCTGTGGTCCGCCCTTCCCCCGCAGCTGCATCTTTTTCCTTAGATACATGTGCTTCACCTGTTGGCACATGAGCCTCATCTCCCCTACTGAAGATGAAATATGTTTGTAACCCTTGATGTGTACGTCTTCACATATTGGCATGCACAGCAGAGTGCACACTTGTGCCCCATCTCCCTTAGATAAATTTGCATGGTTTTTGTCTAGACCAAATTAAATTTTCTAAGCTTATATCATGTCTTGCTGCTTATTAAGTAGCTCCCCTTCCTCTTCAACCAATCCTTCCACTTCCATTACGCCACAATCATTGACCTCATGGTGAGTTCCTAGCTAGAAGACATTATTCATGATGTTGGCAACGACATCGCCTGTCGCTCCATGATTCACTGCTGCGGCATCAATATATTATCATAGAGTCCATCGCTTCCACATTAGTACCCTCTTCCTCTACCAATTCACTCAGCAGTGCAAATTTATTTGATGTCACAAAGAATTCCAACGATTCTATTACGTGGTTTGTATCTCGGGCATCATTAAGGATGCTGCCAATAGGCTTAATTAACGGTGTTAGAGCCAAACCGCATACCGAGGGTCAAAACATAGTGGACCGATGTGCAAGGATGAAAATGCATACCCGGGTATCATTCTTGAGATTTCAACAAACGCAAAGTATGCATATTCTTCTTGAATGATACATGCTTCATCGCTGGCCATTGAGGTGTCATGCTGGTGGATAGTAGGTTGCTTATTTGCCACTTCATCTACCAGCTGTTCAAATTCGTTTCCATTCCAAATTCCAACTCTGAAGTGTCGATCGAAAAAATACTTCCAGCAGATCAATGCCCATCGAGGATTGCTCCTTTTAATTTCATGTATTTTAGGGAAAAATCAAAGCCGTGGTCCCTCTTCGAGAAAGTAGGGAGCCGCGGGTGCCTGGAACACTGTGTTGATCGAAAATGGAAAAAGATACGCTTATGACCCAAGTTTCAGCACCCAAAGCATCTAATTGGTTTCCAACAGTCTCTGACGAAGTGTGATTCTCTTCCACATTTGGAGCAGATCTGGTGCTAGCTTTTGTTTTGCGTGCTGTTATTCCCACCGGAATAAAGTACTAAACTACCCATATTTATTTTTAAAAAATTATAGTATTAATAATCCTAAAATTACAGTATTAAAATAAAGAGACAATGAAGCATGGAGATTCCAAGTTAAAACTACAGTAAGAAAGTCTATGATGTGAATAACATAAAATTGATGGCAGTCCTTGTTTCTTCCTTTCAGATGAAGTTTATTTCATTCTTCCTCTATCCAAAATGCTGGGAAAGTGTTGGAATAGAAAAATATTAACATGAAATTCAAATTTCTTCATCAGGTAAATGTTTTTGCCTAAAACCAAACAATAAGATCGATAAATTACGATATAGCATGATGGTAGTGTATATTTGTTGCATTGGCATTGAGTTTTGATGTGTCTAGAGGGAGAAAAAAATTCGTATTTCAACAGCGCTTTCTTTGGGTTTGCTCTTGGTATGGTTTCAACTATCATTATCATGCACTGGTTTCAATCTGCTTAGCCTGCACTTCTTTAAGTTGAGCCTGGTGTTATCGGGTCTGCTGGCATCCATTGCTTATTAGACGGAGAAACTAAGCACTATTGGTGTACGATGAATCAGCAAAATCTAAAGATAAAATGCATAATTAGAAAACGAAGCTGCCTCGAGCAAAAATTCAACAGAGAAAAATGACAACGTAGAGAAAATCAACAAAAAAAGGAAGTAATTACTTAGTCTTAAAAATCAAGCTTCTGCATATATTTTTCTTGACATTTTTTCCTTTTAAAACATTAAAGAGAATGCTATATAGACTATATTTGGGTATCAAAAGGGCATGGCCCCAAAGTAGTGTAAACTGGAATCATTTATACACATTGCTTAATGTACAAACTATTAGTTTAAAAAAAGCAGTAGTAAACTAATAATATTAACATATACTGTTGTTGTAAAAGAAAAATTAAAACACATAGAAACATAATAAACAGAACAAACTCCAGCAACAAATGTAAGCAACCTTAGTTTTGTGATTTACAGGGGCCTCTTTTATTAACCCGTCGACTATTAATAACTAAATAGTTTACAAAGCTTGTTATTTTATATTTTTTCCCTCTTTAAAAATAAATTAAAATGATTTTTGGACTTAATTCCATAATTAGTTTTGGTGAAGAGACTATATGTTTGATATGTGACCTTAGTTTTTTATTCTTCAAAAGAATGAATGAAAGCCGCATAAGATCATTGTCCTGAAAATTTTGTTTATATTTTATCATCCAACTTACCAAGCGAGTTCTTCATTTTCATTGAACAAAGAAGGTAGCTTTCTTCTTTTTAGTTCAAAGATGTTACTTGATGTTGGCTTCTGAAAAATCTTTGCACTCATTTCATTGACGTCATCAGTTTTACGTGCATCGCCTCTTGATAGTCCATCTGCACAATTCCAAGTGCCGCTTACACATACTATCTAGTCTACTCATTTAAGACTACCTAAGGTAATAAGAAGCAAACCATAAAACCTCGAGTCAGACAATAATTTGTTGAAAGAAATAAATAATCTCAAAATACTATGAAAGTCGATATAGTATATGGAACATAGGGCATGGAAAATCATACCCAACCTGTCCCTGCATCCATAGAGTTAGCACATAACATCAATAATATGCTACTCTACAAACGTCATAAAGGTGCACTCCATCCTAAATATAATATTGGGGTGTATAGGTATCCCTGTTTATAACACCTATATTATGTGACATCGATAGAGTGATGTACTACATCAAAACAATCATAACAACAATAGAATCCACCAAACAAACCTCACTGTCACTCAATGTGCTTTGAATACATGATAACTCGTATGACCATTCCTCAGCCAGGGATTAATATCGAAGCAGATACTAGACCTAATCCATCGGTCAAAGGTATACGGATCCAAAAAACTGATCTAGGGTAACCAAATAAAGTACATATGATCATCCTCACAATAACCCTGTTTTAAGTACATCAGAAAAAACTTTGAGTATTGATGATCTCCTAGCATGCGTATCCAAGCCCATTCCTTGCTTTATCTAGTTTTCATTATTCTCAAGGAACCATTCCATGTTCCTTCATTCCATGATAGAACCACTCACAATTCTATCCATGAGTCACCTTTCCTAGAACCCACCCTTGTGGAAAATCATCATGACTCCATCATCATCGAGCCACCATCATCAGAACACAACTCCATCACTATCGAGTCATCATCTTGAAATCCCTAAAGCCATCACATCGAAGCATCTTGTCACCGATACGTTGTCGAAATCACTCATCATAGAGCAATAACATCAAGACCAAGAGTCGACTGCATGAGCATACCATCACATCATACTCCTCGAAGCCCCCTCGTCTTCATGTCAATGATAGGCTAAATTAGCAATCATCTATAATGATAGGCATCGACCACTCTATAGTGGTCAATACCGACCACTTTGGTCGTGAACTTAGCCAAAAATGGCTAAGTACAAACTAAATGAAAGCATCCAGCATCCATCCTAAAGTCTAAAGCCCATTCAAGTCCGTCATCTTCCATCTTCAAATCGGTTGGCATGCATCCTAGCACTTTTCTACAATTTATCTCATCCGTTGGAGTTTCCATTATTTATGCGTCCTATCGATATGCATGAAACTCTCTCATCGTATGAGTTTCCATCATGTGTGCATTCGATCAATATGCACGAAACTCTAACATATAAGATATTTCCTAATGTTAGATCACCGATTGGTTTGCGTTTTCAATCAGAACAAGCATACAAACATAGGTTCAACCAACATAGCATATATATAACCAATATAGCATACACACAACATATACAATGTATCTATCTCAACCAATATGAGATTCATATCAAAAATAGCCTAAATCCATCAATTTCCTAAAAATAGTATGTCCATAATAACATATGTAATATCCAGTTTAAAACCACTTTAAAACACTTTTAAATTCTTTTATAAAATCAAAGGTGGACTAAAATGTATTGGAAATCATGTTTTAAAGTTGGAAATTAATTTAAAACATCATTTTTATACTATACTAACAATTATAGTATGTTGAGAGATAGAATCACTCACCTCAACAAAAGATGACCAATCTAATACCAAGTCATTGAGTTCTCCAACACTAGTGCAACGCAAGAAACGCCGTTCAAATCAAACCTCGTATGGAAAAGATATGGATTTTGTAAGAAAATATAAAACATTAACTAATTAACTTTAATTAATTATTAACCCGTAATTACCTTCATAATCCTTCTTCCCCAATATCGCATGTGCACGAACGTGCACAAATTTAACAAACCGCATACCTCTTTCCTCCTTTTATCCTTCATTTGTCAACAAATTGACGAATGGTCTTGGCCAACGCGCTCCACTATGCATGCACTTTGTAATGGGAACAAAGTGGTGAAGCTCGAAGCCCTCCTTACGAATGTGACCTGATGCCATCCCCCTCCGTAAGAATGTCACGAATCACTTGGGGGTTCTGCACTTCCTCTGCCCAACTCCAAACGATGAAGAACCGCAACAATTCCACCCTCCTCTTGGCCTAAATTTGCATCTAGCTTCGTCAAATGATAACCCTAGTTGGGGGCTAAAATAGGTCGACGTCGCCAATCGCTGTTGCACCCCACATCGACCACATAGATTTGAAGCTCTCCTCGTCATTGTCCCAATGGATCTAACCTCGACTATTATTATGGACCGAAGCTTCAGATTTTAATTTTTGGAGCTATTTTCATTCACTGGAAAGAGGAAGACGTGAAAAAGAAAAGGGGAAAGAGTGGGTGAGTGTGTTTATATATATATATACTATATAATTTATTTGATTTCTCAAATACATCACCATACGTTTCAAGCTTGTATGATCACATGGGACATTCGATCGTAATGTAACTCATCGGCGCACATCACCTCGTTTCTCTAGTTTCAACAGTATAAGTTTTGTCTCTATCAAAGACTGCACTTTGGGATGATAATCCACAAATTTCGAGATCATTTTATACTCATTTTAGTTCGACTCAAGGAAAGTGGTCTTGAGTCCTGATTCGATCGTATGCGAAAAGTCATATTTTGGACCCTTAATTAATTAACGATTCAATATTTAATTAAAACTTTAAATATCTTATCTTTAAAAATATGGATTGTTACATTCTCCTTCACTTAAAAGGATTTCATCCTCGAAATTCCCAAAGTAAGGTAAATGTCTCTCGACCCTTAGGATTTCAAAATTCTTCCTGTTTCGAAAAAAATTCGACAGCACCTCCTTTATGTGGCTAAGTCCCAAAAAAATCCTAGAACAACACACACACACACACATACATCTCATATCTGAGGCATCTCATTTCTTAGGACATACAAGCATATATATACCCAAATTCACACTATAGGTTTTACGTACCTCTTTTACAGCAATAGAGTATCATTTAAATGCAAATAAAAGCAAATAAGCATCCAAATAGCCAGCTCTTGCTTCCGTGTACCTGAGCATGTACTCAACAAAAAGGATTAAACACAAATGCAGCATCATCTCAAGTATTTAAGTATGCTAAATCATGTATAGAAATTATTTCAAATAAATACGCTATGCCAAACCATAACTATCTAGCATGCCAAATGACAATATAAGCATAAATAATCGTATCAAATGCCAACGATCAAACATTAAACAGACACATACAAGATCAAACATCAAAAAGTAATATCCATGCCTGTCCTAGCATGCAGGTTATTAAACTATCTAATATAAAGCATCAAATATGATACTCGATATAAAAGCTGATGAAAAATGGAAATCTCACCAAGTGAAGAGCTCTAGACATGCGGTTCTTATGCTCTCATCGGTCTGTGATATGCAATCGCCTTCACCTTCACTCTACCGAACCTTTACCACTTCACTGTCATCCTCTAAAGATGTTTCATCGCGTCCTACGATACGAATAAGCCAATGAGGTCTTGAAGTTTTAGGTTTAATTTTGATATCATCTAGTCGATTCGGTGTCAAATTTTCCAACACCCTCCCAAAACCCACCAGTGAACGACGGGTTTCAACACTTACAATGCTCTTTGATATACTATGTGATCGAATAGCCAAATTATTTTAAAACATGACTAATTTGGACGATATTTTACTGGACTTAACGAATATAAATCTAGCATTCTTCGTTAATCTATCGACTGTGACTCAAATGCTATCGTGCCCTCTTCTGGTCCTTGGTAATCCATCGATGAAGCCCATCGATATCTGATCCCACTTCTACTCGGGAACAAAAAATCTCTCATTCCTACGAAGTCAACCTTCTTGGTTGGATCCGCATTGCATCACCTCTTCATACACTACTCGTTCTTCTAACTTAGACATGTTCTCCGCTAGTCTAGCTTCATGCCTCTGACTAAGTATCGATCCACTAAATCAAAGTAGGTCTGATAGTCAAACTATCCATCCTCGTTGGTCGTAGCTCACATCGAGTTTTGAAGTCATTAACAGCAATAAACTTGAGCTGTATCCACTCTAGGAACATTGCTCCCAAACTGGCATGTCTTCCACTCAAAGCATCAATAACTGCATTTCCGAAACAAGCATATAGGAAATATCAAAGTTATCGAAGGTCAGGAACTCTAACCATCGTTGTTGAAGAAGGTTAATTCCTTCTCGGAGAAGAGATACTTTGATGATGTAGGATTAATGAACAACTTAAAACACTCTCCTAATAGAGCCTCCAAATCTCCAAAGCAAACACTATAGCTATAACTCTAAATTATGAGTCGGATACTTCCACTTATGCGATTTAAGTTTTTGTTTAGCATATGCGACAACCTTATATTCTGGAACAATACCGCACCTAGTCTAGTACCACAGGCATGTGTGTGTACTATCGACTCCTTGTTCCCACTCATAATGAGTAACATCAGTGCACTAGCCAACCTCTTTGTCCGACTCACAAAAGTCTGTCTACACCTCTTGTGCCAAATAGAAGTTTGATTCTTCTAGTCAAATTGGTTAATAGTGTTGTTACCTTAGATAAGTCCTTGGTAAAACGTATATAGTATCCTGCTAATCTAAGAAAACTCCTCATATCCGTAGCACTCTTAGGTCTATTTCAATCCTAGACTGTCGTAACTCATAAGATCCCTAGCAATGTCCTGCTCTAAAATAACGTGACCTAAGCATCTCACTTTTCTCCTTTAGAAGTGATACTTCAAAAATCTCACCATCAATCGATGTTTTCTCAACACCCATAAAATAATCAACAATCGTGTCTTATGCCCCTTTTTATCCACGAGTAGATGAAAATACCATCAATGAGCACAAGCACGAAATTGGTCAAGTTATCCCCTGAAACATGGTTCATGAGATCAATAAAGCATGCCGACATATTAGTTAGCTCTAACGGCATAATCAACCAATCGAAAATCTAGGTAGCATACAAAACGCTATGGTCGACACACTCTCTCTTGCTACTCTCAATTGACGAAACCCTATCGCAGCGTCCAGTTGAGAGACCGCCTTCACATCATAGAGCTGATCGATCGAGCCATCAATAAGCGGGAATGGATACTTATTCATTACCTCATTTTGCTCATTGCAATCAACATACATTCTCAAAAAGCCATCCACTTTAGTAACATTGTACGTGCATCCCACTCATATATGCTTCTACGAATGAACCCTTGCCTAAATGGGCCATCAGCTCACACCTCTGGTTTCCTATACTCTTTAGGCGTCATATGCCTTAAATATATAACTACTGAACTAGCCCTCTAAACAGATCGATACAGAAATCTATCCTTATGCGATGGTAATCAAACCCTCTCATCAAATATGTCCAGATACTCTCAAGCTACAAGCACATATGAAGACTCATCGTGTGGGACATCGTGCGAATATAGAAAGCTAACCATCACCTTATCATCCAATGGGTAGCCCAAAACTACCTTCCTCTCACCATTTGTCCCTATCGTCACCAACAGCCTCTCACAATCCACCACTATTTCATACTCCTTCAACCAGTCCATTCTCACACTATAATATAGAACCGGTTTAAACAAAAAACAAATTAATAACAACCAAACAGATATCCATGACTTGATAAAACTAAATCTTGACAAACCATGCATAGGCTGGCTTAGCCTCCAACAGGGTTTTTCACAATTTAAAGGTCGGTAAACTATCTCGGGTCTTAATCACAATATATCAACCAATCACTAGATATGAAGGAATATGAAATTACAATATCGAATTAAACACATGTGGTACACCATAAATAAAAAGCATACCATAGATAGTGATGCCCTTTCCCTTCTCTTTCGTCGATGGAGCACTCAACGGAATCGAAACGACATTCAATGCATATTGTTCCATCGTCTGCCTCCGCTTAACTAGTTTTGGAATGTCCTTCTACAATGGGTACGGGCTCTTACATCATAAAGCCTTCTTGATCAACTTCTCATAACTCTCATTAATGTTCCCATCAATTGCTTCCTAATATGATCACACAACCCAACGATAAACTTTTAATTCTTTTTAAGTGGAGTATAATTGAAAGATAGACTGTACTTCGATAGAAAGTCAAATTCGACCACATACTCTGACACAAACATATCACCTTATTTCAAGTCGACGAACTTTCTAAACAACACCGAATTTTGAGAAGTCGAGATAAATTTTCTTCGAAGTGAACTATATACCAATCCCAAGTAAAATGATCCTATGGAATCGAAGCTATAAGGGCATTCATCCATTTCATTATCCATCCTTAGAGTTATCTGGAGGCCAATTTCTACCTCATAGCATCATCTAACTCCAAGTCATCAAAGATACTTTCACAAGTATCATTTCAGTCTTGCACCTCAATAGACGACTTCGCTTCAAGAAATGATCTACCTCCTAGACTTGTGTAGTCTTTATAGAGCTTGGCAAAGTCGAATCTTGGCATTTGCACTTGAGCACCAGAATCATTTGGAGCGATGTGGGTATTACATATAATATTCTGCACTATCTTAGCAAACATGTTATGTAAATCGAGGTTAGGGGCCTCTAATTCTACCCACTCCTCTACTCTAGAGATGGTGTCAATTGCAGCGTTTCTCGTATGCTAAATCATTCCTAATCTATAATAAGGACGATCAATTTCTCATGAAGAAAATATGCATTAATAGTACTCATGTGAAAAATGTCTTATATATTAATTATACTAATATATAGTTTTGCAAATAAAAACATAGAACAAAACATTCTCATATATATATATATGTGTGTGTGTGTGTGTGTGTGTGTGTGTGTGTGTGTGTCTATATATTCTCGATCCAATCTAATGCGACAACTTCTACCCTATCTCTACTAAACCATGGTATCAACTCAGGTCATTTATGTAACATAAGCTTTGACACCAAATGTGACGACCTCCCTGCACCTCCAATGCTTATATAGTGGAATAGTGCACTACTGGAGCATTCGACCGATGTAGGACGATGGTCTAAGGAAAGAAAAGAAGTAAAAAAGAGAGATAAAAGAGAACAGAAGAGAAAGAAAACATCATACAATCACAGAACCTGTCATATATCTCACAGTGCATTGAATAAAATATAATAATCACCACTGATATAAAATAGGTGAGATAGTAGTAACTACATGAACCATATAATCAGAGTACACAGGATCATACAGTTATGTAAAATAGTAATAGAATTTATACAACAGATAAATAAACTCAACCGATAAACTGTCTCTAATAATAGTAAGTCAAACACTGTCAAGGCTCCGTGGTATCACACAGTAGAATAAGCAATAATAAGCTTAAATTATAGATGTGAGAACATCGCCTCTTGCTAGTCCATCTGCAGAACTCCATTTGTCACTTACACCCGCTATCTAGTCTACTCATTTAAAAGTACCTAGGTAATAAGAAGCAAAGCATAATGCCTGGAGTCAGAGAATAGTTTGGTGTAAGCGATAAACAATCTTAAAATACTACGAAAGTCGATAGAGTATATGGAATAGAAGGTATGGAGAATCATACCTGACCTGTCCCTACATCCAATGAGTCAACACATAACATCAAGAATATGCTACTCTACAAACATCAAAAAGATACATTCTTTCCTAAGTACAATGTTAGGTTGTCTAGGTATCCCTATCCATAATATCTACATCATGTGACATCCATTGAGTGACATACTGCATAAAAAAATCATGGCAAACATAACATTCGTCAAACAAACCCCATTATTACTCAACGTGCTTTGGATATATGATAACTCGTATGACCATTCCTCTGCCAAGGATTAACGGAAAATTATTGGTTTTCTATGTACTTGATACACTATCCGTAGCTGATATTAGACCCAATCCATCGATCAAATGTATTCGGATCCAAACAACCGATCCGAGGTAGTCAATCAAATTACCCAAGGGCATCCCCACAATATCCCTACTTCGAGTACATGAGAAAACACTTTGTGTGTCAATGATCCTTTAGCACGCACATCCATGCCCTTTCCTTGCTTCATATAATTTCCATTATCCTTAAGGAACCATTCTGAATTCCTTCATTCCACGATAGAATCATTTACCATTCTATTCATAGATTTCCTTTTCTAGAACCGCCTTTGTGGAAAATCATCATGACTCGATCATCATCAAGCTATCATCATCGAAACACAACTCTATCACGATCGAGTAGTCATCATCAAATTCCTAAAGTCATCACATTGAAGTGTCACATCATCAATTCACCATCTAAATCACTCTTCGTAGAGCAATAACATCAATACCTAGAGTCGGTCGCACCAACATACCATCACATCGTACTCCTCAAAGCCTTCTCATTGCCTATGTCAAAGATTGGCCAAATCGACCATCATTAATAATGATGGGCACTGACCACTCTACAATGGTCGATACTGACCATTTTGGTCATATACTTAGCCAAAAAAGGCTAAGTACAAACCAAATGAAAACAGCCGACGCCTATCCTGAAGTCTGAAGCCTAGCTAAGTCCATCATATTTCATCTTTAGATTGGTCGGCACACATCCTAGTTTTCTTCTACAACTTATCCTATCCGTTCGAGTTTCCATTTTTTTGCATCACATTGATATGCACTAAACTCTCTCATTATTAAAGTTTCCATCATGTTTGCATTTAATCAATATGCATGAAACTCAATGTACAGAATATTTCCCAATGTTAGATCACCGATTGATTGACATTTTCAACCCAAACAAGCAAACGACATAGATTCAACCATCATTCCATATAATAACCAATATAGCATAAACTTGTACAACGTATCCATCTCAACCAATATGGGATATAGATCAAAAATAGCCTAAATCTATCAATTTCCTAAAAATAGTATGTCTGTGATAGCATATGTAACATCTGATTTATAACCATTATAAAACACTTAATAATTCTTTAAAAAACTCTGGTGTGGATTTAAATATATTAGAAATCGTGATATAAAGTTGGAAATCAGTTTAAAACGTTGTTTTTATACTATACTAACAATCTTAGTATGGTAAGAAACAATATCACTGATCTAAACCAAAACCGATCAATCCTATGCTAAGTCATAGAGCTCTACAACATGAGCACAACATAAGAAAATGAGTTCAAATATAGCCTCGTATGAAAATGATACGAGTTTTATAAAAATGTAAATATAAAACATTAATCAATTAACTTTAATTACTTACTAACCTTAATTACCTTCACAATCCTTCTTCCCCAACATTGCCTATGCACGAATGTGCACAAACCCACAGAACTGCACACCTTCTCTCCCCGTTTTCTCCTTTATTTCTCGATGAATCAACAAATAGTCATCACCAACACACTCCACCATTCATGCACTCCATGATGGGCACAAAGTGGTGAAGCTTGGACCCCTCCTTACGAATGTAACCTAATATTGTCCCCCCTCCGTACAAATGTCATGAATCATCCAAGGGCTCCGTACATCCTCCGACCAACTCCAAACGGTTCGGCACCGCAAGAGAGACTCGATGCCACCCTCACCTTGGCCTAAATCAGCCTCCAGCTCCATCAACTGTTAAAACTAGTCGAAGGCTAAAAAAGGTTGACGTCGCCAATCACCGTCGCACCCCACATCAACCATATATATTTGAAGCTCTCCTCGACGCGGTCCCAACAGATTTGACCTTGACAATTATCATGGACTGGAGATTTATATTTTAATTTTTGAAGCGAGGCGTCTATTTTCGTTTATTGAAAAAAGGAAGAGAGGAAAATGAAAAGAGAAAAGAGTGGGTGAGTGTGCGTGTATATATTATTATATATATAATTTATTTTATTTCTCATACAAATCGCCATATGTTTCGAGCTCATACGATCACATAGGATATTTGATCGAAATAGTACTCATCGGTGCACATCACCTCTTTTTTTGGGTCTTAACGTTATAAATTTCATCGCAATCTGAGACTCCACTCTAGGATGACAGTCTCATTTTGAGATCGTTTTGGCCGCTGGATTGTATGTTTCCAAATATAGTGGTATTTATGCTCATTTTAATTCGTAATGCCGATCTGAACTCAATGGAAGTAGTCTCAAGTTCTAATTTGATTTAGGTGAAAAGTCATATTTTGGATCTTTGATTAAGTAATGATTAGATATTTAAACTAATTAGTTATATATCTTGTCGTTAAAAATGTGGGTTGTTACAGTTAGTGCTAGTTCCTTCTCCTCTGTCTCCGTACGGAACTTGCCTTGGTGGTTAGTGCACAGAAAATGGAGAAGTCATTAGGGTTTATAACACATCGCTCCAATTTTCTTCTTTATATCCTCAATGATATCATGAAAGTGGAAGGACTCAATTATATCATGCCAATGAGAATCATGGAATCAACAACAATTTCCTATATTTATATATGCTTCGGTTTCCTTTCTTGGTTGTGGCTTTCTATATTTTAGTTCTGCTTGCATTGCCAGATAGATGTTTCCATTGTATCATTTAGTTCCATGTAAGCATCGAATCTTGGTCTAGGCCTAAACCTTTTCTGTTGTACCCTCTTTTCATCGGTACCACCTAAGTTTTTGTCTTTATTCTTTTCAGAAAAATTATTGCCTATAACGACCCATATTTTACGTATTAGAGGATCGTAAAATATTTTTATTTTATTCATATGAGGTCATATGATTCTATAATTTAGGGATATGACTCTTAGGGAAATTTTACGCACCGATGATTTTTTCCAAATTTCTATGTAACTATTTTGATCTTGAAAACTAGTTTGGACTATTACTTTTGAAAGGAGTTAAATTATGGTCTCAAACCATATCTATTACTTTAGGATGATGGTTTTCCATTTCGTCAAATGGTCAAAATTGAAAAACGGACTTAATGTTAAGAAGTTATGGTTGTTTTAAGTTTTAACGACTACTAGCTAAAATTAGTGTATAATTAGTAAGCCTATAAGTCTAATTAGAGAACCATTATAAATAGAGAGCTAGAGAGTCAAATTAAAAGTTTTTCCTCTCATTCCAAATCAGGTCTCAACTCTAATTTACCGTAAGTTCATCCTAATTCATTCAAATTGCTCTCTAAATCGAACTAGATTATGGATTAGAGATTAGATCCTCCATTAGAGGCTATCGATCATCAAACTGGCTTATTAAAAGTGCTTTTCTTTGCTATCCAGATTAGATCTACACAAAAATAGGTTGAATTTGATAATTGGTGAGCGATTTCTGACTTATCACTTTCCTACGCATGTTCATGTGATAGAATTATAGGTTTTAAAATGATTTTGATCCTAAAATCCTTTTTCTAACTTAGCAACATTAACATATGCTTAAGCCCTAAATTGATAAATTCTAATATGATCTCTAGAATTTTTTTGTAATTCACCACACACATGTCGATATGTTCATTATTGCTTAGATTTGGATTAGAAATTGCTTGACTGGTATAATTCTATATGTTGTTCATTTGATTGATTGTACGGAATGTATAAACGGATGTAATTGATGTAATTCTATGTTTGTATATTTTACTTTGATATTGTTTATTAGTGTTTTGGATGTATAGGAAGATATGTTGGTAAATTGGGCAAATCAAAGGCAAAGTTGGTCGAAATTGGACAAAACTTGGAGAAGAGGATCTGGAGCAAATCAGGGGACTACGTGATATTCACATCTCATTTGGAGTTGAAAGCAAGCCTCGGTACTGAGTTATCGAGATGAGTCAGCACTGGGTTATAGAGGAAGGATCTATGAGTCAGTCTTTTGCATGGTTGGATACAGCTTGGTCTTAGGAGTTGTTATATAGTAAGATGTTGGAAAATTTGGCTAAGTGTTGGACTAGGGACTGAGTTATCTTTAGAACTAGAAGACGGACTTTATATTGGGGACCGAGTTATCAAGGAGCGATGTGTCGAGGTCTAAAGCACCTGGAGAAGAGTAGAAGAGGCATGGAAAAGAAAGTAGCCAATAATTGGCTGTGTATAACTCGGCACCGAGTTACACCTATAACTCGGTAATGAGTTTTCACACTACATGGGACGGATGTGATATTTTCAAGGCTGGTAGAGAATGCTTTGTAGGTCAAGTTGGAGGTGTTGGCTTGTTCGTATCAGATTGGATGACGATGTAACAACATGATAAAAAGCTAGAATCTTTGGATGTTTAATCGTGTTGGGAGTAGGTTTCAAAAACGGTAGCTCGTAAAGGAGAGAGCCATGGGATCGGGGAATTTATATGAATTCCTCGTGAATAATGGAAACTGGATTGAGCAAGAAGGGGTCGATGTGCGAATGGACCAAATGTGGGATTGGAATTATATGCTAAGTAATCATTGATGCTAGGAAAGTTTTTTATTAGGGTACTTCTGGCGCAGGTCCTTATTAAGTTTCAAAATTCACGAAAAGTCCTTCACTAAATTTCAGTGTAAATTAGGTCCCTGTTTTTTATTCACGATTATTGCAGAGCATGATGCAACTTTTCATAAAATTTGCTGACATTTCCGCAACTTTTCTGTACACTGTGAACATAATGTATGAAAGTTGTTGAAATATCAACACTTATTTATAAAAGTTGCTGATATTTCAGCAACATTTCTGTACACTGTAAACACAGTTTATGAAAGTTGCTGACATTTCAGCAATAATTTTTCTTTATTTCCAGAAAATAGGGACCCACTTTACAATGAAACTTTGACAGGGAAAGTTGCTGAAATATCAGCACTTATTCATAAAAGTTGCTGATATTTCAGCAATAATTTTTCTTCGTTTCCAGAAAACATGGACCCTCTTTACAATGAAACTTTGATAGGGACCCGCTTTACAATAGGAAAGTATGATAGGGATGTCTTCCTAATTTCCACTTTTTGTTATATTAGAAGCAGGGATATCATAAGTATGGATGCCGGTGGATTAGTAGCGAGGATCCGTATACCCTGGACAAATTGCTTTGGGTCTAGTGTCCAGCTTTGCATTGCGAGACATGAATCCAGCTTTTTGCTGTGAGATACGAGAATACAACGGAGAACCAGGATTTCCATTAGTCCTTGGCAGTAAGGGGGGCATATGAGTTATCACATATTTAGAGCATAGGCAAGAGTGATAGTGAGTCTTGTTTGATGTATGTTATGGTTACTTTAGTTGCTTTCCTTTAGCGGGCTACCACTCGAGAATATCATTGGGAGTAGGTGCTGGAGGTCGGGATATTTGGACATCCACTATGGTATTCTGTATTGTACCTTTATGGTATTGTAGAGTAGCATATTATACTATTATGTGCTAACTCTTTGGTTCCAAGAATAGGACATGTATAGTTCATATACTCTTGTTCCTTACCATGTTTACATGTGTAGTATTTTGAGATTCATTTAAAGCTCAAACTAGATTATTGTCAGACCCAAGGTTTAATGCTTTGCTTCTTATTATCTTGGGTACTCTTGGATGAGTACACTAGATAACATTTCTAGGTGACGCGGTAGCTGTTCGGAGGATAAGCTGGATGGAGCTATCTCATATTATATAATTATATATATTCTACGCTTATTCCATTGTGCAGCACTGAGAGCCTTAGCAACGACTGCTTATACTTGTTTTTGAAATAGTTATTCAGTTTGTTTCCAATGTATAAACTCAAAGTCATTTGATGTATAACTCTATGGATTTGTACTCTGATGATATGTTTACATAGTTGTTACTGTCTCCTCTGTTATATCTGTGATATTATATTTTATCCATGCATTATGACAGGTTATATGCTGTGTTTGTTATTATTCTTCTAGAAGATCATCCTATATCGGCCAGGTACGACTGTATTTGTAGTTATTTCCATGCTGGTGGTATAGGATGGTCGTCACATTTTCCCTTCCCTTTACATAGAATTTACACCATTAGATGCTTCCGACATTCTTGTAGCTGCCTTCGTCTGTCCCCCAGCTGTGGCTTCTTACAATCTCATATATTGGCAACTTCATAGAAGAACTCGTATAAAATGGTTGGCTTTTCCCTAGTCTCCTGGCCAAACTTCGTATCTTAATGTACTCCACCACACAATGCTGTCATAGTCAATCTTTTGTTTATATTCTGAGCTCCAACTTTTGCAGCATTACAACGAGTTAAGTACTACCATAGTGGCTCATCCTCCCTCTTATTCACACCAGACAGTGAAGATGGATACTTAAGCTTCTTTACACGCATGAGGAATGGATGATAAAATTTTCATTTGGCATTGCCCAAGAAATTATTGAGCTTGAAGGAAGATGGCAAAACCATATCTTAGCTAAGTCTACAAGAATAGGAAAAACATTTACGTAAAACCTCCTTCATTGCCCTACTCATTAATATGTATTGGGTATATCACTATAGATGTACTATTGGATTAATTAAACCTTTGTATGGATCCATAGTGGGAATTCGAAAATCTCTAGGATTTTTAGCAGTTTTTATTTCAAAGGAGAAAGTGCTGCAGACTCTGGCTCTAGTACCCCGCTCTACTTGTTCTCATTAAACACATTCCCTCATGATTCACGTCATTCTACCTTACAATTTAGGTGACTGCAAACCATGGGTCGACCATACCCATCACTTTCGATGGTCAATTCATCTTCTGTTAGCCATTGGTTCAGCAAGGGTAGAAGAGCATTGCCAAATATGAGGGAGATTTGTAACGACCCTTAATTTAACGATAGGATATTTAAATAATTGATTTCAATATTAAATCATTACTTAATTAAAGGTCCAAAAATATGATTTTTTGCATATAGTCGAATTAGGACTCAAAAAAATTCCATCAAGTTTGAATCGCCGCTATGGATTAAAATGAGTATAAATATCGCTATATTTGAGGATCGGACGAATCGATAGCCAAAACGATCTCGAAATGTGCGAAATTATCATCCTAGAGCGTTGTCTCAGATAGCGACAAAATTTATGTCATTGGAATCGAAAAAATGAGGTGATGTACGTCAACGAGTTATGTTGCAATCAGATGTGCCATATGATAGTGAGAGTTTGAAATGTACGACAATTTATTTGGGAAATAAAACAAATTATATAATATAATATAAATATACATTGCCTAAATTGGCTCATTACTTTTAAATTAGCTGTAAATACTAATAGCCGCTTACTTCCTCAAACCTTCAAAAATTTAAATAGAGAGTTTCGCTTAACGATATCACGAAACCAGGTCGTTGAACTCATTTTGAGGAGAGCTTTGCATTGCTAGTGACGGTGACTCGTGTGATGGTCATTGGGGTAGCGGTCATGTATGGACTGTGAGTCAGCGAAGTAGGGATCTTAAGGCTAAAATAACAATTAAGGGGGCCGAATAGTGCTTAATTGATTATATGAATATTTTTCAAGTTCTTTAAGATTCTACTTGGAATGATGTAATTAACAATCATAAAATTAAAATGTAGATAAAAGTAAATGGACTAAAAGTAAAAAAAGGAAAGAACACGCCTGGATTTTATTCTGGTTCGGAGTTACCCTACATCCAATCTTGCACAATTCCTTATGTCGATTTCTTTACAACTAGTAAATGCAAATACAATATCGATTTCAGGGCTACGAGACACATCCTCCAGAATCCCGACCCCTGGGTAGAGTCACTTTATTTTCGAGCTACAAGCATACCCACTAGATTTATGGACTACGAAGCACACCCCATTAATTCACCCACTTGGATTTCAGGGATATCAAGCACACAACAAAGTATAAAAGTATGATTTGATAGAGTTTACAGACGCAGATCTTCGATCTTAATTACAATTGATCCTATAACTCTTGAATAGCAATTTAATCTTGGTTTGAGTGAGAAAGATAAGAGAAATCAGAGAGTAGATGAAGGAGAATCAAACTAGTAATGATTGAATTGATTCTGGTTGAATTTTGACAGAATTTGGATATATTTTGATTTAGAAAATGAGAGTGGAAATAGGAGATAAGAATCAGAAAGTAGTTACTAAAAATTCATTTAGAAGTCTGGTATATATATGGGAACAACGATCGTGTCTATTCGTAAAGAGATACGACAAAAAGATACATCCATTCAAATTTGAATTATGAAAGTTACAGCCACCATATCAACATATGCCTATAAAGTATGTCGACATACTCTTCATAGATTTGAAAAACACTTTTTAAAATATTATTTTGAAAATATGTTGCTTTATAAAATAATTTCATACTTTGTAGAATAATTTAAATATAGTCTATACACATTTAGTAAAAATATAACTTAAAAAAACATTATAAAATAATTTTGTAAGATATAGTAAGAGTGTATATATATATATATAAGTCAATATAATTAAAACTTATTAAGGTATAAATAAAAATTCAATATATATAAAGTAAAAAGACACTAAAATAATATCTTTATAAGTATAAGAGAATGAAAATCATTTTGGGAAATATTTTGAAAAGATTATTTTAAAATCAAAATATCTGAAAAACAATTTAAAACAAAATTAGAGAAGGCGAGAGAGACCAGAAAAGTTCTAACAAGATTTTAACATAAATTCTATGACTCTATAACTTATCTGGAATATCTTGAAATCTTCAATACTCATGGGTCTTTAATTATCATCATTTTGGATCTACTCTTGATACCGTAGAGTCTTCTTAATCAACACATGTCTAATATCCTGCACTATATACTACATTTATCTTGATAAAACATTAGTATCTATATTTTATATAATGTCCTATAATTGTTATCATCAAAACCAAAACCTAGGGTACTAACAATCTCCTTCTTTTGATGATGACAACCCTGTATATAAAATGTAATATAACTCCCATTGGTTACAAAACTTCCACTTAGTCTATGCCTAGATTTTATGTATTTCTCCCTCTTTGTCATCAACAAAAATAACCAAATAAAATTATAACTCTGACACTAACTCTTGCTCAAATTCAAACTCTAAGTCCCCCTAAATAAAATATTAATTGATATATATATATATATAAGAATTATATATAATGATGATGAGAAAATTGGATAAAAATAATAAGTGATATGGAAAATTAGATAGTAATGTAATAATGATAATCAATCCAAATATTTATCCAATCCAACAAAGTTAATGTCACACAGACGTTAAACAAATTCACACAAATCAAACCAGGCAATCCAAACCAAATCAAGTATTATTAATTACATACAATCAAACTATATAAGTCAGACATTTTGAGAAACTTCAATCCATCCATTAGCACTAAAGATTGGATCTACTTTGATCGAATCTCAATCTTCATCATCTTTTTTAATGGTACACTTTGGATTGGTGGGTGGTTCTTCTTTGATCAAGGAAGAAATCATCCACCAAAGTACGTCGAAATGCCTTTCTTGCTACTTGATCATCTGCATTTCACTCAATTCTAAGTGCCTTTGATTTCTTAGGATGAAAGAAAGAATGTTCTTGAATGATTCAAGAGTTTTTTCAAGGTTTTCGGTTAGTTTCTAGATAGGGTAAGCCATTGATTTTTATTGGAGCTTAGGAATGGAAAGGAAGAAGGAAGAGACTTAAAACAAATGATTCTCTGGTCTTAATAGGTATTTAAATGGGTGAAAATTCATTAGAAATGAATAGACACTTGTTGTCTATTTAATTTTAAAATTTTAAAATTTTAAAATATTACCATTATACATCGACATACATACCTAAGGCATGTCAACATATATAAAGAAATTTTCAATAAATTTTTTTTTGATATTCTAATGTATTTACTTATACGTTTATACTTATATGTTCTCCAGAGATGGTAAACAATGTATAACAGCAAGAAATAGAATTTTCATTGACAATAAGGATGAGTACAAGAAATAAAAGAAAAATACATGAGATTCAACATAAATTAAAACTAGAAAATCCAAATACAAAGATAGCTTAAACAAACAACTAGAAAGATGTGAATGAAGATGATGAAGAACCATCAAACTTGTGGATGATCTTTCCAAAGAATTTATCCATTTTATTGAAAATTGAGTTAAATCTCTTTTAAATGATTTCTTAAGCTTCCTTTGGTTGTGAGTGATGTTCTCTTGATTTTTGAGAAGATCTTTGTTCGATGGATTAGGTGGCGTATTGATACTTTCCAAAGAAATATCCTTCTCTGCTTCTTGTTCTTCCTCCTTGACCTCAATTTCCTCTCCTTCCTCTTCCTCTTCCTCTTCCTCTTCCTCTTCCTCTTCCACTTCTGCTTCCTCCTCTTCTTTTATTTCTTACTCCTTTTCCCAAGCCAACCTTTGTTCCTTTTCCGCAAGCTTTTCATAAGGCTTGAAAAAGGTTGAAATATGCATAAGTGAAATCTTGGCCGTATTAAATATTTTTGAGGAATTGTTTCCTCTCCTCTAAGGTCAACACCAAAATAATTGAAAACACGAGTAAGTTACACACCATGAAATAGTATGTTTTCATGTTTAGAAAGATTTTTAGAAAATATTTCATCCAAAATGACTTGAGACCAATTTATGTCGTATTGACCATAAATGACGAAAAGAGCTTTGAAAACATTTTGTGTCGAGTTATTATATTTACCCGTTCGACAAGTGAAACTTTGTTGCAAAAGAAGGCTTAAAATTCTTGCTTTTGGACATAGTTTTTTTTTTAAAATTCAAAATCATCATCACTTTCAAAAATTTCATGGATTACTTCAAAATTTTGAAATCAATTTGAAAAGTTGAAAGATCCATTCACTAGATTTGCATCCAATAATGTGACCCAAAAGTTCATAATTTAAAATAATTTTTGTCCCCTTGACACTACTCCAAACTTCTTCTTCTTTTCCATCATAAAACCTTCCTTTTAAATTTCATAAAACATCTTCACCAATTTTGGATAACAAACAAAATTATTTAGAGAAGTATCGATTAAACTAAGAATTTTATTTTGCAAACAATAATAAAAATAAGTAGAAAATCTATCGGGGAGACTTTTCCAAAAGATAAATACTCAATAGGCATGCATGGCTTCTTGATCATTATAAAGGTATTCTTTTATTTTCTTAGAAAGCCTCATGGTTGCCTTAGTATTGCTTGAGAATGCCATTCAAGAATAGTTTGAAGAGATAAGAGAGTTCATGATATTTTTAATTTGGAAATGAAAGTGAAAAATGAATGGATGGTGATAGAGTAAGTAAATGGAGAGTCAAAAGACATGTTCTCTGGTCAAGAGATAACTTTTCAAAACATAGGAGTTGGTTTAAAGGTGGAGGAAATTCAAATTTGAATTTGAAATTTAAATTGAAAATCTGTCTACGTATGTCAACATTTGCATGTGGGGTATGTCAACATATAGTTCGAAATTTTCAAAAGTGGTTTTTGTTTAACTATATCCTATTTTATTATATATATATTTATAGTTATTCTACTTTTAGAAAAATAATTTTAAAAATATTTTATATTATTAAAATATATAAAATATTTATATTAACCATACAATATTCAACCAATATTGTTATTAATCTATAGGATATTCTTAACAACCAATAAAGCAACCAAAAAAGAATTTATTCAAAAAATTAAAAAAAATTGATATATTAAAAGTGTTCCTTTTTCTGATCATTTCACCATTTAATTCTAAATTATTTATTGCTATGAAGCACATGTTGCAATTTCTGTATTTGATTCATTATCACTTGAGGATGTGTCTGAATCGTCTAATGTTGCAGTATAGGCTCTTCTCCGTTTTCTGGATGAATCGGTGTTTGGTGTAGTTTTTAGTTTATCAAGATATGGATAGTCTCGTTAAAATAGCTAGGGACATCGCAGTTATAACATCTAATACCATTTCCATTTCCATTTCCACTTCCACTTCCTGGATTTTGGTTGTCATTTCTTTTTAAATTGTTCATCTTCCTATATTTTATAAAAATTTCTGAAATTCTTTGTCATGAAAGCAATTTCTTCATCATCATCGCTGTATGAATCCAGATTAGCCGTCATTACATTTAAAGCTATAGATTTCTTCTCTATTGCTTTGCTTTCTCTCCTGCCTGCGTCTATGCTTCAAAACATATTAAATTTCCAATTAACACTTCAATTTTTGGAGTGTTAATGTCATTAGCCTCTTTGATTGCAAGACCCATTCAAGAGTAAGTGAATTGAGGATTTTCTAACTTGATCCTCATTAGAATTTTTTTACCTAATGCAATAAGTGAGTATGCTATATCTTGGAATCTACTATACATATCAAATATAGACACATTTTGAATAATTGAAAGTGGTTTGTTAACATGGAGATGTTGGTCTGTTTAACTTTACTTGCCTTTATTTGTAACTTGCAAAGTTCTCCAAATTTCAAATGCAGACCTACATATAAATACTTTATTAAATTTATTTCTATCTAGTGAACAAAATAACATATTCATAGCCATATAGTTACTTTGTGCAACTTCTTTTTGGTTAGCCATCCACTATGCAAACTCAGTTTGTGTGATATTCCAAGTATCCAAATCAATTGACTGTAAATAAATTTTCATCCTATATGATCAATATATGTAATTACTACCATTAAAAAGAGGAAGTCTAAAAGTACATTGTCTTTCGAGAAATGAGTTTCTAAGAAGTGTATTAACAGTGTTACTAATAGTACTATTACCACTGTTGGTAGGTTTTTAAAAAAATTCAATAATCATATGATGAATATTTTGAAAACCAGTGCTCTAATACGAAATGTGAGTCAGTGGAATAGGGATCTTAATGCTAAATTAACACTATAGATGGGGTTAATAGTGTTTAATTGATTATATGAATATTTTTCAAATCCTTTAAGATTCTACTTAGAATGATCTAATTAACAATCACAGAATTAAAGTGAAGATAAAAGTAAATGCAATAAAAGTAAAAAGGGAATTACACACCAAGCTTTTCTACTGGTTCGGAGTTACCTTGTATCCAGTCCTTCACAATTCCTTGTGCGAATTCTTTTCAACTAGTAAATGCAAACACAATATCTATTTTAAGGCTATGAGACACACCCTCCAAAATCCCGACCACTTGGTTGAATCACTTAATTTTCGGGCTATAAGCACGCCCACTAGATTTATAGGCAACTAAGCACACCCAATTGATTTTACGGGCTACAATCACACCCACTTGGATTTCAGGGGTAACAAGCACACCATAGAGTATAAGAGTATGAATTGATATGGTTACAGACTTAGATCTTCGATCTTGATTACAACCGATCCTATAACTCTTGATTAGCACTTTGATCTTGGTTTGAGTGAGAGAGATAAGAGAAATCAAAGAGTAGATGAAGGAGAATCAAACTAGTAATGATTGAATTTGATTTTGGTTGAATTTCGATAGAGTTTTTATATATTTTGATTTAGAAAACGAGAGAGTGGAAAAGAAGAGAAGAATAAGAAAGTAGATATTAAAATTCATTTATAAGTTCGGTATATAGGAAACAACGGTCATGTCCATTCGTGGAGAGATGCGATGAAAAGACACTTCCATTCAAATTTGGATTTTGAAAGTTACAGCCATTATGTCAACATATGCCTATAAAGTATGTCGACATACTCTTCACAAATTTGAAAAACACTTTAAAAATATTATTTTGAAAATCCGTTGCTTTGTAAAATAATTATATACTTTGTAGAATCATTTAAATATAGTTTATACACATTTTAATCAAAATATAACTTGATAAAACTTTATAAAATAATTCTAAAAGATTTAATAAAAATATTCAATAATATGTATATAAAAGTCAATATAATTATAGCATGTATAAACAAAAATTCAATACACACACACACACTTAAAAAAACTAAAATAATATCTTTATAAGTATAAGAGATTGAAAATCGATTTGGAAAATATTTTGAAAAGATTATTTTAAAATCAGGATATTTGAAAAACAATTTAAAACAAAATTAGAGAAGGCGAGAGAGACCAGAAAAGTTCTACCAAGATTTTGACATAAATTTTATGACTCTATAACTTATCTGGAATATCTTGAAATCTTCAATACTCATGAGTCTTTAATTATCATCATTTTGAATCTACTCTTGATAGTATACAGTCTTCTTAATTAGCACCTGCCTAATATCCTACACTATATACTGTATTTATCTTGACAAAACATTAGTATCTATATTTTATATAATGTCCTATAGTTGTTACCATCAAAACTAAAACCTAGGGTACTAATAATCTCCCCCCTTCCGATGATGAAAACTCTGTATATAAAATATAATATAACTCCCATTAGTTACAAAAATCCCACTTAATCTATGCCTTTTTATGTATTTCTGCCTCTTAAAATAACCAAATAAAATTATAACTCTAACACTAACTCTTGCTCAAATTCAAACTCTAAACCCCCATAAATAAAATATTAATTGATGTATATATATAAGAATTAAATATATTGGTGATGAGAAAAATTGAATAAAAATAATAAATGATATGTAAAATTAGATAATCATGAAATAATCATAATCAATCCAAATATTTATCCAATCCAACAAAGTTAATGTCACACAGCCTTTAAACAAATCCACACAAATCAAACCAATCAAATCCAAACCAAATTAAGTATTATTAATTACATACAATCAAACATATATAAACCAGACATTTTAAGGAACTTCAACCCATCCATCAGCACTAAAGATTGGATCTGCTTTGATCACTTCCCAATCTTCATCATCTTTGTTGACGGCCACTCCAGATTGGTGGGTGGTTCATCTTTGATCAAGAAAGAAATCATCCACCAAATTACGTCGAAATGCCTTGCTTGGTCCTTGATCATCTGTATTTCACTAAATTCTAAGTGCCTTTGATTTCTTAAGATGAAAGAAAGAATGTTCTTGAATGGTTCAAGAGTTTGTTCAAGGTTTTCGGTTAGTTTTGGGATAAGGGAAGCCATTTATTTTTATTGGAGTTTAGGAATGAAAAAGAAGAAGGAAGAGACTTGAATCAAATGATTCTCTGGTCTTAATAGGTTTTTAAATGGGTGAAAATTCATTAGAAATGAATAGACACTTGTTGTCTATTTAATTTTCAAAATTAAAGAATTTGAAAATATTACCATTATATATCGACATACATATCCAAGGCATGTCAACAAATATAAAGAAATTTTTAATACAATTTTATTTTGATATTCTAATGTATTTGCTTACACATTTATACTTGTATGTTCTGCAGAGATGGTAAACAATGTATAACAGCTAGAAATAGAATTTTCGTTAATAATAAGAATGAGTATAAAAATAAAAGAAAAATACATGAGATTCAACATAAATTAAAACTATAAATTCCAAATACAAAGATAGCTTAAACAAACAACTAGAAAGACGTGGATGAAGATGAAGAAGAACCACCAAAATTGCGGATGATCTTTCCAAAGACTTTATCCATTTTATTGAAAATTGAGATAAATCTCTTTGAAAGTGATTTCTTAAGCTTCCTTTGGTTGTGAGTGATGTTCTCTTGATTTTTGAGAAGATCTTTGTTTGATGGATTAGGTGGCATATTGATACTTTCCAATGAAGTATCCTTCTCCTCTTCTTATTCTTCCTCCTTGACCTCAATTTCCTTTCGTTCCACTTCCTCTTCCTCCTCTTCTTTTATTTCTTACTCCTTTTCCTAAGCCAATCTTTGTTCCTTTTCTTCAAGCATTTCATAAGGCTTGAAAAAGGGTGAAATATGCATAAGTGAAATCTTGGCCGTATCAAATATTTTTTGAGGAATTGTTTCCTCTCCTCTAAGGTCAACACAAAAATAATTAAAAACACGAGTAAGTTACACACCATGAAATAGTGTGTTTTCATGTTTAGAAAGATTTTTAGGAAATATTTCATCCAATATGACTTGAGACCAATTTATGTCATATTGACCATAAATGATGAAAAGAGCTTTGAAAACTTTTTGTGTCGAGTTATTATATTTACCCGTTCTACAAGTGAAACTTTGTTGCAAAAGAAGGCTTAAAATTCTTGCTTTTGGACGTGATTTTTTGTTTTTAAATTCAAAATCATCATCACTTTTGAAAATGTCATAGATTACTTCACAATTTTGAAACCAATTTGAAAAGTTGTAAGATCCATTCACTAGATTTGCATTTAGGAATGTGACCCAAAAGTTCATAATTTAAAATAATATCTGTCTTTTTGACACTACTCCAAACTTCTCCTTCTCGTCCATCATAAAACCTTCCTTTTAAATTTCATAAAACATATTCACCAATTTTGGATAATAAATGAAATTATTTTGAGAAGCATCGATTAAACTAAGAATTTTATTTTGCAAACAATGATAAAAATAAGTAGGAAAATCTCTCGGGAAGACTTTTCCGAAAGATAAATACTCTATAGGCTTGCATGGCTTCTTGATCATTAAAAAGGTATTCTTTTATTTTCTTAGAAATCCTCACGATTGCCTTAGTATTGCTTAAGAAAGCCATTGAAGAATAGTTTCAAGAGATAAGAGAGTTTATGATATTTTGAATTTGGAAATGAAAGTGAAAATGAATAGATGGTGATAGAGTAAGTAAATGGAGAGTCAAAAAACATGTTCTCTGATCAAGAGATAATTTTTCAGAAATAGGAGTTGGTCAAAAGGTGGAGGAAATTCAAATTTTAAATTTTAAATTGAAATTGAAAATCTATCTACATATGTCAACATTTGCATGTGGGGTATGTCAACATATAGATCGAAATTTTCAAAGGTGGTTTTTGTTTAACTATATCCTATTTTATTATATATAGTTATTCTATTTTCAGAAAAATAATTTTAAAAATAATTTATATTATTAAAATATATAAAATATTGAAATTTAAAATATAACCATACAATATTCAACCAATATTATTATTAATCTATAGGATATTCTTAACAACCAATAAAGCAACCAAAAAGAATTCATTAAAAAAAATTAAAACTTTTGATATATTAAAAGTGTACCTTTTCTAATCATTTCACCATTTAATTCTAAATTATTTATTGATGTGAAGCACGTGTTGCAATTTCTATATTTGATTCATTATCACTTGAGGATGTGTCTGAATCGTCTAATGTTGGAGTATAGGCTCTTCTCCGTTTTCTGGATGAATAAGTGTTTGGTGTAGTTTTTAGTTTATCAAGATATGGATAGTCTCATTAAAATAGCTAGGGTCATCGCAGTTATAACATCTAATGCCATTTCCATTTCCACTTCCACTTCTTGGATTTTGGTTGTCATTTCTTTTTAAATTGTTCGTCTTCCTATATTTTATAAAAATTTCCAAAATTCTTTGTCATGAAAGCAATTTCTTCATCGTCATCGCTGTATGAATGCAGATTAGTCGTCATTGCATTTAAAGCTATAGGTTTCTTCTCTATTGCTTTGCTTTCTCTCCAGCCTGCATCTATGCTTCAAATCATATTAAATTGCCAATTAACACTTCAATTTTTAGAGTGCTAATGTCATTAGCCTCTTTGATTGCAAGACCCATTCAAGAGTAGGTGAATTGAGGATTTTCTAACTTGATCCTCTTCAGATTTTTTTTTACCTAATGCAATAAATGGGTGTGCTATATTTTGGAATCTACTATATATATCAAATATAGACTCATTTGGACACATTTTGAATAATTGAAAGTGGTTTGTTAACATGGAAATTTTGGTCTGTTTAACTTTACTTGCCTTTATTTGTAACTTGCAAAGTTCTCCAAGTTTCAAACGCAGGCCTACATATAAATACTCTATTAAATTTATTTCTATCTAGTAAACAAAATAATATATTCATAGCCATATAGTTACTTTGTGCAACTTCTTTTTGGTTAGCTATCCACTATGCAAACTCAGTTTGTGTTATATTCCAAGTGTCTAAATCAATTGACTGTAAATAAATTTTCATCCTATATGATCAATATATGTAATTACTACCATTAAAAAGAGGAAGTCTAGCAGTAGATTGTCCTTCGATAAATGTGTGTCTAAGAAGTGTATTAACAGTGTTACTAATAGTACTATTACCAGTGTTGGTAGGTATTTAAAAAATTTCAAAAATCAGATGATGAATATTTTGAAAACCAATGTTCTAATACGAAATGTGAGTCAGTTGAATAGGGATCTTAATGCTAAATTAACACTATAGAGGGGGTAAATAGTGTTTAATTGATTATATGAATATTTTTCAAACCCTTTAAGATTCTACTTGGAATGATCTAATTAATAATCACAGAATTAAAGTGAAGATAAAAGTAATGCAGTAAAAGTAAAAAGGAAATAACACTCTAAGATTTTATACTAGTTCAAAGTTACCTTATATCCAGTCCCTCACAATTCCTTGTGCGGATTCTTTTCAACTAGTAAATGCAAACACTGAAAAAGACGTTGCAACAGGATCGTATGGAATAGAAATGTGTGGATAACAAAATATCACCAATAAATAAAAGTGACACCAGAGATTTATACTGGTTCGGACCACTGTCCTATGTCCAGTCCCTAAGCTCCACTTAGGAATTTCACTAACAAAAACAACCATCACTTTACCCGAAGGAATAGGTTTACAACTACCCGAACAATCGAATGGGATTTCTTGCCTCGACTGCTGAAGAGGACTTTCACAATACAAAGAGTTTGTTAACTACTTGTGTTCTTAATAACACGGATATGTCAAATCAATGTACACCCTTTTTATAATATTTCCTTGATGACAATAGTGTAGTTCGTGAAAGAATATGGAAATTTTGAGAAGATTTGTAATCTTTTAAATATGGAAATAGAGAGCTTTTGTGAATCGGAATGCTATAGATAAGATAGAAAGAATTATAGTAAGATTAGTTAAAAAACATATTTGATTAAGCCTCTATTCATAGTATACAAATAGTTGCAATTTTTCACGAAGAGATTCGATGATTAGATGTGAATTTAGAGTTGTGTCTCTTGGCTGAATAGTTGCATCTATTCGTTTTCAGAAGTCTGAAATAAAATTTCAGAAGTCTGTTTATAATCAAATATATACAGCAAGGAAATAAGCAAATTCGGGTTATATTCAGATGTCTGAAAAATTCAGAACAGACATCTGAATATTATGCTGAATATGTTTTTGTTTCAGCAGACAAACGTCTGATTAGAAATTTCAAACGTCTGTTTGCTGTGCCTTGTGCATGTCTTAAAAAACATACTTGTGTGTGTGTCACCAAGGAAGATTTTATCAATATCAAAACCAATACATAGAGACTCAATTATAATCTTCAACAAAGCCCTTGAAATTTTACTATTGTAGAGTTTCTTCCTACAAAATAAGGTTAATCGATACTAATATATATATGTATAGTTGTCATAATCAAAACGCTATAAAGCGAAATCCAATATTCTCCCCCTTTTTTATAATGACAACTATATATGTAACTCCTCCTGTCGATATGGACATATTTTCTCCCCCTTTGTCATTGACAAAAAGGAGATAAACAAGTTAAGATAAATATGCACAATTACATACATAACATAAGTACACATACATAACAAAGTTAATTTACACGCATACGAGTTCACCACCAAAGCAGACACATAGTAGAGTTTTGTGCCAAATAAAGAAGAGTACCAAAATAAATATTACAAACCATAGATTAAAATTTAGTTTCAAAGGTATCATAAAAGTCATACCAAGATTACCAACTTTCCATGGCCGACAAGCTAGGTCCAATACATGCATCACCACCTTTAGATCCATCATGTCCAGAGCTTGAGTCTAGGACTTCTTCATCGTTAGAACTTGAAGGCCATTGAAATGGAGCCGGATCATGAGCTTGAGAAGATTGAGGTCCGATGCATGAGATTTTATCCCAAATTTTGTTAAGAAAGTTTCTTAAAGAATCAAACTTTTTATTGGTCTTATGTTCAAAATGCTACAAGTATTTGTGAATTTTTGATTGATTGCGAGAGAGTACAGCCAACGCTTGTTTAGGCAGAAGATCGGGAGAAACAATTTGAATATCTTCTTTCTCTTCTTCTTCTTGGACAAAATGACGACGACGAGAAGATAATTCCGCTATTGGAGTTTCTGGGTGTGATGCAATATGTTCTTGCCAAGCTTGGAAGAATGTTGATGGATTCGGGTCAATATCCATAAGCTTCAATGTTTTTGGTCCAATCTCTTTGATACTCAAGGTAGTAGTGTCGGGTATATCAATTTGACACTCAAGAAGAATATATGTAATATAAGCACCATAATGAATTGTCTTATACTTCCGCTTATATGTAATATCCACCCATTCATCAAGTATTATCTTAGCCCAATTTACTTGCTTATTAGAATAAATAGCATATAAAGCTTGGAAATCCCATTTATAAACTTTTTCATAACTTCCTTTCCTTAGTTGAATTATTCGGACTAAGATGTGATTTAGAAGACGTGCTTGTGGACATAGATGAGTGGAGGTTAGATTTTTCAAGTTAACTAAATTGTCAGACAAAATCTTATGAGAAACTTCATCACGTTTTTCTATGTTAACTTCTATAGTGTCAATATCTTGACCTATCCACGCGCGGTACAAAATTTGCCCTGGACGTTGAATCGAAAGTGGAATACGCTTATCGCAAACCAAAGACCACACGCAATCAGTTGTATTTCTTGGTGTATGATGATCCAAATTAAAACTAGCCAAGAAAAGTTTGACAAGCAAAGGGTAAATTTTGACATTTTTCATATTAAAATCTACCAAAGACTCGAAATTGAAGTGCCTAGCATATTATTGAAGATGATATTTGTGAAAAGCATCAAATTTTACAAAAGCCCCTTCAAAGAATTTCGAATTTTTCATAGCTTTATACCTTTCTTTTGCAATGTCATTCCATAACCATCTTTGGATTTGATCTTCGGATGGAAGCTCAGATTCTTGTTGTCTTGTACATTTTGGTCTATTTGCCATTGATTTTGGTTGGGTGGAAGTGTTGATTTTTGAATTTTAAGAAATAATGCAGGTTAGATTTTTTTTGTTGGTAAAAAGGGGAAAGTGAAAATATGAGTGGAGGAGATGGAGTGGTGGGTTAAAAAGAGGACATGCCTTTTTTTTAAAAACCGAGTCAGCAAAAATTAGACGTCTGAAAAATTAAAACAGACGTCTGTTTTTGAAAAATTTCCAACCCGCAGGGAAATAGTTCATTTTTACCCTTTTTCAGACGTCTGTTTTATGTGAACCAGACGTCTGAATTTTCTTTAAAATTTTGTTTGCCTCAGTATTCAGACGTCTGTTTTATTGGACACAGACGTCTGTTTCCTGGAATTTTTTAATGATTTGTTTTATACTTTGCAAATTTTATTTTTATTAATATATATATATATATATATATTTGTTAATACATATATTATAAAAAATAAGCAGTGTTACAAATAGTACAGCATTAATTCTTTGGTGACGATGTCTTCTTTGGTGTTAATTCTCTGCATCCCTCATTAGCCATATAGTTCTTCTCTCACGAATTTGGGCTATATTGAGGTCTTTGTGGCGAGACCCAAGGATTTATCGGATCGTTTGATGTACGATATGAGGAAGATGGATTAAACGGATTAACCAGTCGAGGTAAGGGTTCACTCACATCCTTTTTCTTCGAGCCACAAAATTTTAAACCAATTTGTTCAAGAAAGCTTAAGCGTTTAGCCATTACTTTTTGTTCAAAATACAATTCACGTTGAAGGTCTATTTGCTGCTGTTGATAGTGATGAATTTCATCGATCTTTTTCTTCTTATCTGGAGAGATAAATAGCGAACGTTTGGCCATCTTGGAATCCGGTGTATACCCGGTTCGATAATTTTCCCACTTATAAACAGGCTCGTGTTTTGGTGTTGGTGTAGGAAGATGCAGTGATGCAGCTGAGCTATCGGTTGAGAAAGTTATGTTGATGGATGAGTTTGATTTGTTGGAGGACATTTTTCTACAGAGTTTGAACTTTTTGTTTTGAAAAAGAATTTTTTTTATTTTGTTTTAGTTTTTAACATGTATATATATAAGCTGAGAGTTTTAAGGAAAGTGTGGTGTAGAATCAATAGGAGTTTAGAGCCAGAAATTGAATTACCGGTTAATAATTGATTTTAAATGAATGGTCTTAGAAGGATGTTTTAGTTTATGTAATATTATGTAGCTAATTCAAGTGTATAGCTCAAATGCTTAAGTTATTAAACCCATAGTCAAGTGATCTAAAATCAAGTTTGACCTTTGTCGTGATGATGATTTTGATTTTAAAATTTTGTAATTTATTTTTATATTCTTAAAAAAAGTATCTTTTACTGACATTAGACCTAATTCTCGGTGTAGTTTGACAAATGAATTTTATAAAAATGGTTTGGTAAATATATCAGCTATTTGACTTTCGGTAGAAATATGTTCTAAGTTGATAATTTCTTTTTCGATATTGTCTCGTAAGAATTGATGACGAATATCGATATGTTTTGTACGAGAGTGATTTACAGGATTTTTGGACAGATTTATTGCGCTTGTATTGTCGTAGTAAATTATTGATTTTGATAAATTTATTCCAAAATCTCTGAGTGTCTGTTGCATATAAATAATCTGAGCACAAGCTAAAGCTGCAGATATATATTCTGCTTCACACGTTGAGAGTGATACACAGTTCTATTTCTTACTAAACCGAGAAACAAGTGATTTTCCAATGAAATGGCACGTATCACTTGTACATTTCTATCCGTCCGAGATCCACCGAAATCAGCATCACTGAAAGATACTAATTCAAATGGACATTATTTCGGATAGAAAAGACCGAAGTCCTTAGTTTTATTAAGATATCGCAGAATTCGTTTCATTACACTTAAATGTGATTCTTTAGGATTTTCTTGGAATATAGCGCATGAACATACACTCATCATAATGTCTAGTTGGCTTGCAGTTAAATAAAGTAGAGACCCTATCATACTTCTGTATAACTTTTGGTCAACATATATACCATTGTCATCTCGATCGAGATGAGTTGTAGTACTCATAGGAGTAGGTTTTCCAGAAGTGTTTTCCATTCCAAATCGTTTAATTAAATTATTACAATATTTTTCTTGATTTATAAAGATACCATTGGATAACTGTTTAATTTGAAGTCCGAGAAAATATGATTGTTCTCCCATATGTGACATTTCGAATTCTTTAGTCATTATATTTGAAAATTCTTCACATAATTTTTCACTAGTTGAGCCAAATATAATGTCATCTACATATATTTGTATAATTAAAATATCTTTATTAGTATTTTTAATAAACAAAGTTTGATCAGCTTTTCCGACTCGAAATCCTGAGTTAGTTAAATAATTTTTAAGTCTATCATACCAAGCACGAGGTGCTTGTTTTAGACCATATAAAGCTTTCATTCATTTATATACATAATCTGGATATTTTTCATGAATAAATAATGGCGGTTGTTCAACATGTACATTTTCCTTAATAAATTCATTTGAGAAAGCACTTTTAACATCCATTTGATAAAGTTTAAAATTATGAAAAAAAGCGTAAACTAATATAATACGTATTGCTTCTAGTCTTTCAATAGGAGCAAACGTTTCTTCGTAATCGATTCCTTCTTCTTGATTATAGCCTTGTGCTACTAATCTTGCTTTATTTCTAGTAATATTTCCTAATCCGTCTGCTTTATTTTTATAGATCCATTTAGTTCCAATAACTGATTGGTCATCAGGACGAGGAACTAACTCCCAAACATTATTTCGTTTGATATGATTTAACTCTTCTTGCATGGCAATAATCCAGTTTCATCTGTTGAAGCTTCTTTTGGATTTTTAGGTTCAATAGTTGAAAGAAAAGCAACATGACCCATTTGGTTTAGTTGATTTCTTGTTTGAACTTGCGAATCAAGCTCTCCAATTATATTTTGTGTAGGATGATCTCGTAGGATTCTAGGAGGAGATCTAATTTGATTGTTATTGTTTTGATTAATATTTTCATTATTTTCTAAACTTATATTTTCTGTGTTGGATATAATTTCTTCATCATCTTTGATGATTGTATTTTTATTCAAGTTTTCATCAAAAGATACATGTAAAGTTTCTTTTATTACATTTGTTCATTTATTAGAAACATGATATGCCTTACTACGTTCTGAGTAACCTACAAAAATTCCATGGTCGGCTTTTGGATCAAATTTTCCAAGTTGGTCTTTTTTGTTAAGAATAAAACATTTTGACCCAAAAATTTAAAGTAAGAAATATTAGGTTTTCTTCCATTAAACAGTTCATATGAAGTGTTTTTAGTTAAAGGTCGTATGGAAACACGATTTAATACATAACACGCAGTTGCTACAGTTTCTGCTCAAAAATGCTTTGGTGATGTACTTCCAATTAATAACGTTCTTGCACACTCTTGTAGAGTTCTATTTTTCCTTTCTACAACTCCATTTTGTTGTGGAGTTCTATGAAATGAAAAATTATGATTTATTCCTTTTTTGTACAAAATAATTCAAATGATACATTTTCAAATTCGCCTCCATGATCACTCCTTATGTTTTTTACTTTTAAATTCTTAATGTTTTGAATTCTTTTAACAAATTTTTTGAAATAATCAAACGTATCACTTTTGTTTTTCATAAATATCGTCCATGTATATCTTGAGAAGTCATCAACTATTATAAAAACATATCGATTATGATTAATGGATTGAACCTGTGTTGGTCCGAATAAATCCATATGTAATAATTCAAATGGTTGTAAAGTTGAAATGACTTTCTTAGATCTAAAAGATGATTTAGTTAATTTTCCTAATTGACAATCATCACAAAGATTATTTATTTTAAAATTTATTTTTGGTAAGCCTTTGACTACTTCATTTTTTGAAAGTTTTTGGATAGATTTAAAATTAATATGACAAAATCTTTTGTGCCATGGCCAAGGATCGTTATCTTTGACCATTAAACACATATATTTATTATTAATTTTCATGTTTAAATCATAAATATTTCTATCTCTCTTTCCTTCAAAAATAAGATTTTTATTTTGATCAAAAATACAACATTTATTTTCAGAAAAAGTTATTTTAAAACCTTTGTCGCATAGTTGACTTATGCTTAATAAATTATGTTTTAAGTTTTTAACTAAAGATACATTTGTAATGAGGGGTAAATTTGATATACCGTAGTTGCACACATCTCCTTTGCCAATGATAAAACCTTTTGAATTATCTCCGACGGTAACAGAACTACCATCAAAGTATGAAATATTTGTAAGCGTTTTGTTGTTTCCGGTCATGTGTTTCGAGCAACCACTATCTATAATCCATTTTCTTTTCTTGAGTGGGACCTGCAAAAAATATTAATAAATATATTGGTACCCACCTTTTAATAGGGTCCTAAGAGTTAGATCTTAGGAAACCAAACCCAAGTGGGTTCAGTATCCCTTCTATAAAGATAATTACTACTCTTGTGAACTGTTTCTATAAAGGATCTTATATATTTGTTCCGAATTAAATTATTGTTTGTTTTCGAAACCCATATTTTGATTTCCTTTTTCTTTTTAATGTATCTTGGTATGTTTTTTTTCAATACTATATTATGTCTTGAATTATTTTCCTTCTTAAAATTAGCATTTTTCTTTTGTAGGAATTTTTGATTCCTTTTTAATACCTAATCCATTTTTATTTGAAGAGGACTGAGAATTTTCGATAATTTTAGATAAATTTTCCCTTCCCTTGTTAAAATTAGAAACATTTTAGTAATGTTGTCTAATTTAGTTTGAAAACTAGTATTTTCTAATTCAACTTGTTTTAATTTAATTTTGAAATTGTGATTTTCAGAAATAATTTCATCATTCTTTGCCTTTTGAGTTTCAATTTCTTGGCTCAAAAGTAAAAGTTGACTATCTGAGTTTGAGAGAGGTTCTTGAACCTTTTCAAGTTCTTCTTCCAATATATTTTTTCATCTTTTAACATATCTTTTTCAAATTCAGCTTTGTTCTGAATTTCACGTGTCTCTTTATGTTTCTTTTTAAGAATTTTTATAGTATTTAAAAATTCAATGTTTACTTCTATTAAATCATCATAAGATAAATTACTAATCTCAGATTCTTGAGCCATGAAGCACACAATTGCTTGTTCATTGTTGCTATCACTCTGATGAATCTGAATCTGAATCGTCCCATGTGACAAAAAGCCTTCTTTTTAAATTTGTCTTTCTTATTCTTGTTGTTGAAGCTTTTCTGATTCTCCTTCTTTAGCTTCGGACAGTCTTTTATCATATGACCTTTCTTGTGGCAATTAAAACATTCTAAGTTTGAGGATGAAGGTTTATTTGAGGAAATCTTTTTGAAGCTACTCTTTTTGAATTTTAGAAATTTCTTAAATTTTTTTGCAATAAATGTTAGATCCTCATCTTCTGATTCTGATTCTTCTTTTTCCGCATGAAAAGCTACATTCTTTTTTTCTTGTGACGGGTCCCTTTTGGCTTGAAGATTTACTTCATAAGACATAAGGTTACCTATTAGTTCTTCAGATTTCATTGTTGATGAATCGTTGGCCTCCTCAATGGCTAAAACCTTCCTCTCCCATTCGTCGGTTAAGGAGTTAGTATCTTTGATATAATATCAAAGTCGCTATATTTTTCTCCTAACCCTATTAAGGCATGAAGTATGTCTTGAATTCTTGAGTGCATGTCGTTGATGGTTTCATTCATTCTAAAATTTGGAACTGGTTTTTGAGCATTGAGATTTTTGTTTATTTGACCTTGTTTGTACCCTCATGAATTGTTTTGAGTGTTTCCTATATCTGATGTGCAGTAGTACAGCTACTAACTCGATTGAATTCATTTTATCCAAAGCACAGAATAACATATTCATAGCTTTGGCATTTGCACTTGCTTCATTTTTCTGAACTATTGTGCATGCAGAGTAATTAGTTGTAGGTGCTGTGAATTCAGTTAGAGTTGCATTCCAAGCATCAAAACAGGTTGCTTGCATATATATCCTCATTTTTGTTGCCCAAAAATTGTAATACAAACCATTGAATAATGGTGGACTTTGAGTAGATTGTCCTTCGGCAAATGTAGAGACAGTAGTTGTGATGGTACTTGCATTACTTTCCATATTATCAAAATATCAAATAACGGTGTTACGGTTATTGGATGTCCTTGCTTTGATACCAATTGAAAACGACATTGCAGCAGGATCGTATAGAATAGAAATGTGTAGATAACAAAATATCACCAGTAAATAAAAGTGACACCAGATATTTATACTGGTTCGGACAACTGTCTTACGTCCAGTCCCTAAGCTCCTCTTAGGAATTTCACTAACAAAAACAACCCTCACTTTACCCAATTGTAACGTACGCGATTTTTCGTTGCCGAAAAACCGAATAGTTAGGGTTTTAAAAAGAAGAAAAAGACAGAAGAAGAGGGAAAAAGATAGAAAATAGAGAGAAAAGAAAATAGAAAATAGAACGGAATAGAAAACAACAGAACAATATCAGAATCTCAAAATCGCAGCGGAACAACATAAAATAGATAAATGAATAATCTTTATACAAAGAACTATATCAGTTATTACATTACATTTCATTTCATTCATTACATCAGAGTGTACAACAACAAACAACAACAAACAGCGGAAAAGAAATACTATATACTAGTAATATGCCATGTCATCCAGCTTGCCTCCTGCAACTCCTGAATATCCAGAATACCCTGATAAACCTTAACTCTTGACTGCCCGTGTGGAAATTGGTGGGCACCCAGAGTTTAGGAAGGAAAACAATAAACTCCGAGTCAGTTATGAGACTGGTGTGAGAACTCAAAATATTTTATTTATCTTTAAACTCAAAATAGAGGAATATTTTTAAAGTCAATTTGAAATGTTTTTGAAAATGTAACTACCATAAGACCTCCCACCACACACACAATGCAAACACAGACTTGGAGGAGATTTCTTCTTATGTTAGTCAAAGATGCTTGATACGCATTAAAAAGAAACATTTGATATTATTATTAGTGCATAGTGTAGAAATACTTCGAAAGTAGAATATAAATCTTAGCCAGCATAGGTACCATTATATTATGCCTACTATAACTACCATATTAGATGGCAGGTTCTACAACTAAAACTGTACAAGTCTCGTATTGTTTCTTTGGATTTCCAACAAATGGTCAGGCCAAGGAACTTCCCATTGCCACATGGAAACGTCTCTGGAAGGACGTCCCGAGAACCTAACCGGATCTCTGCCAACACTAGGCCGGGTTACCTTTCAAACTAGGTAACAACTGACACGAGTATGCCATCCCCCGGTCCTTTGGGACCTTTATCCGAGAGCTCTCTAACCAACATCACACAATGATAAATAAAGTGTTTCAACATGAGTAAGTATCTGGGCTCCATACCATGATACCACCCTTTTCCAGAAGGAAATGCACATACCCTAAAGGGAGCTACCCCTCATAACCTTGCTGCATCTTTCCTGTTTTGACCATTCCGGGGTGTGAGGCTCGACGAAGTCTCGTCCACAAAGCCACGCTTTGGTACAAAGCCATGCTTTGGGTCAACAAATGATCATAGAAATGGTCACAAAGATAAGTGATCAAACAAATGATCATATCACAAATGATCAAACCATGATCATTTCACAGCAACACTCAGCATGTCACATTACCAAATTGGGAATATATCGCTGATAACCATCAACTACATAACCTCTGAGCTCGTACGTCTCAGAGAAGGGTGTTAAGCTAAGAGAATAAACTCTCCGCCACCAACAGAAATATATTTGAAAGAAATCAGCTTTATATCTCAATTTGTAATGTCAGACATACTATCCATACAAGTCTGTTCCAGGCTCGAACAGAACCGAAGGCACTTACAAAGAAGTCCTTGCAATCCGGATATCCACAATCCTGATCGGATTCCCCATCACATATGGAGAACTCTATACCGGAGCAACTCAGTGCAGAGTCAATCGACAGGTCATCCTATCGCTCTCACAAATATCCGGTCTTCAACACCGGTCATCAAATGCAATCCATAACGACGTATCACATACTCGGAATGGGTTATACGACCCCAAGGTCCTTTCTCGGCTAACCCGAATAGTGAGCGCTTATTCAAAAATAAGTGTGGCATTAAATTCAAACAAATCACAACAAATACCTTTCAAAGGTAAATATTGATAGTCGATTATTGAACTATCAATGGATATGCACAACATCACCAGATTCCAAATAATTTTCCAAATTATTTATTTTCCAAAAATATCTTTACAAGATATATAATTTCAATACTTCAAAAATAAATCAATATTTATTTTTAAACAAATTCCCCTTTCTTTTATAAATTCCATAGTGAATTTTCATTCCAAAATATCCATGCATATACGATTTCAATTATTCATCTCAATTTATCTTCAAAAAGATAAATTCTCAAAACGTTTCATTTCACATTGGAAAAACATTTCCATACTTATTTATTCATAAGTAATTCACAAATTTTATTTATTTTCAACCTTTGGAAAATATTCAATATACTTAAATCGAAATTAAGCATATATTTCATTCTTTAAGGAAATCATTCTCTTAAACATATTTATTTGGGCCAAAACGAATGTTGCGTAAAACATCGTTACGACAACCCAAAATCACTAGTATAGGGATTCGAAATTAAAATAGATAAATAAATCCCAATACTATGCAAAACATTTCCTTTCGGAAATCATTTACTATAACAATAGTGTTATAGTCCACCATTTCCTTCTATTTCTCGAAAACGTCTATTTCAACAATGAATGTTGAAATCTATGGTTTCGAATTTTTAATGCATTTAAAACATCGTTAGATCGTTTTAATTCTACTTAAAACATCACATCCAATACATTTCCTTTAACATATTATTCACTATTCAAAACGTGAATATACTTCGTTAACCAACTTCATCATTTCTATACATTTTATTTTAAAGGATTATTCACTGTCTAAAACGTGAATATAACTTCATAAATAAGTTACAACAATTTACTTATCAAAATAAGTCGTTTGCGGATTTATAAAACAACGTTTATAAATTCCATTTCTATTTATTTTACAACAACTTCCTTTTATAAATCTCCTTTATTAACCTATTCCAATTTATAACTCAATTATAAACCAAAGGTTCTATTATAAGTTAAATGCTTATAAAACGATTATTTTACAAAATCGTTCTTTTAAAGACTTTCCAAATTATAAATCTTATAACTTATAAGATTCATTTATTTAACCAAATCTATTCTTCAAATAACTTTACAAATTTTATAAACCTACTGCTTATAAAATTTCATTTATAACTTCACCGTTTATAATTCTATAAATTTCATTCATTTACGAAATTTATTCACAATTCATTCTAACACTTATAAAACTCATTTTATAATTCCAATACTTTTAATTTTACAAATATCAGTTTTATAAACCTTTTATATAAATCAATTTATATTATTCTTTAAAACGTCTTTAAACTCCTTTATAATTTCACCATTTTCTTTGATTTATAAAATAATCAATTTTTATAAATCCTATATTTAAACTTTTATAATGAATTCAAAAAAAACCCGATTTAAACTATTTTATAAAATCATTAACCCATATTTTCAAAAATCAACTTTTAACTATATTTCTCAAAAATCATAATTTTATAACTTATAAAAGTATAACGTTTATTTATTTAAAATAAATCAATTTCCAAAAATATTTTATAACGTATACTTTCAAAAATCACTTTAAAATCATTTTAAAATTCCAAAATTTGGCCCAATGATGCAACACACCAAATAGTCAATCACGACTACAACGACATCATATATCGTACATGATAATTAACGAATATCAAAATATCCATAATCAAATAAATACTGTTGAGGAATCCAGTTGGATCCCTCCAACCTGTTTTCCGACATCCAAAGATGTTAGCACAATACCAATTCCGTTCCAGTACGAAATTATCGCGGTATATAGGATTTAAAATATTATCCGCTTAATAGACGGCGCAATAGGGTCTCATCCGCTATATATAATGCGGGAAATCAACAACTGCAATATATACATATGCCAATATATATTTATATATATATATATATATATATATATTGCTATTTAATATAATACCAATTTCACTGTTTATGAAATATTCGCGGTAAATGTTTTTAATAAATAACCTCCGCTTACTAACGACACATAATGTCTATTTTAACAATCAATAGATAACAATCATCATTCAAACATACATTCAAGAATTTTAAATCTAACTATTTAAAATAAAAATCGAAACTGATTCTATTGAGTGAGAAGTTCTCACCTTGATTTCAATTTCGTTTTAGCGATTTATTTCGAATAAAATTAAACGGACGTTTAATTTTACCCGAAATTCTCACTAACTCCAAACGACTCCAATCCAATTCCATAGCGTAGTGCTCGTCCATATGATTCCAACGCAACTGGTTTCGCGCGTTTTCGAACTCGTATGAAAAAGTTATGAATTTTATAAGTTACACGTATTTATATTAACTAAATTTACAACTTCTTTTTATATTTAAACCTATCTGCAAATCACAGCCCTTGGATCCATCCAACTCCAAATCACAGCCGCCCCTTTGCTTCTCCCCCAAACTCATGTTTGCTTCTACATGTTGCAAGCCGTGCATATGAACCCATTAGCACAAATTAGGGTTTAATTCTTCGGCCATCACGACGCACGAGAAGTTGATCAGAAACTTGCATCTCGAAGCCCATCTCTCGCTCTTCACTCGGCCACCCACAGCACCTCGAATTTCGTGCGCAACTAGCAGCTGTCGGCTCCCCGTATCTCCCCCTCTGATGCTCCAAACACGATCATGACCGTTGGATATCAAGATCTTGTCATGCTCTACAACTTTCATGTTGAAAGTTTCTGGAAATATTGCATGGATTGAGAGAGATTGAGAGAAGAAGGATATTGATTTCTGGCCATTAACGTTTATGAAGGTGGCGGCTGCAGAAAATTAGGTTAGGGTTTTAGTTTTTGTGAAAAAAATGAAAATAGGAGGGCTTTTATAGAAAATTCGTGCGACACTATTCATCTCGGATTTTCCGAACTCCAAACGTAGCGTGCCGGTTGGCATTTCTAAGGTTTACCTCGCGTTCCGAACACAATGGAACGTGTTTCGGGAGCTAATTCGGTCATCTGTGCGAGTTATGGCAATAAACGTTCAATTTAAAATTAAACCGATTAAACGATTTTCTAGGCGTTTTAGCTTGCACCGGACAAACGGTAAATCCGATTGACATGAACTTTGAAACCTTACAATAATATCACATTATGGATCCGATGAAACTGGTTTCGTCGAAATCCGAGACCTTTTGAAAAACGACTATTTTAACTCGCCAAATTAATATTAAAACAATTTCGATGCGTTTCGAGCTGCCACGATCAAACGAAAACTCCGATTGCTACAAAAATTGAAATCCGATAATAACAAACTATTACGGATCCAATGGAACTAGTTTCGTCTAATTCTGAGACTGTTCGAAAATTGGCTAATTTCACTAGTCGATTAAATATTAAAATATTCAATTTTCACAAATAAACTTTAAATTTGATTTTAAAAGTTCTAAAACATCATTCTAACTTCAATATGATAAAATAAAATTTTACAAATCATTTTCAATCATATTTAACCAAATTTTCAATTATTTCTGTATTTTCACCTATTAAATTATCGATTTAATTATTCAATTAAATCCAATTATTCAAAATAAAATTTATTCGACTTATAATTTCACTTATTAATATTTAAAATTAATTAAATATTCAAATTTTAATTAATAAAAATTCTGGGTCGTTACATATTTCCCCCCTTAAAAGAATTTCGTCCTCGAAATTACTAAGTAAGAAAAGTTACAGAATCTATTAACTTTCCCAAAATCCATAGTTAAACTTCTTACAATATCTTTACTAAGTTTTCAAATCATACTTAGTTATCTTTTCAAAAACAACTACTATTGTTTGACTTTCAATTCCAAAATCAAAGTTATAGTTTTCACAATTTTTTCAATTTTTCTCAAATTTTTCTAACGCCTTAAATTTTCGGAAAAATTCGCCATAGTCTCCTTTGCGCGGCTCGATCCGAAAAAAAAAGACAGTATATATATCACAAATATATATCTCATCAAGTAATGAGGCATCCCGCAGGGAAAAAAGTGTAAAAGCACGATATTTAATCCGAGATATGTACCTTATATTTTATTAGCGAGCATATACGGCTAATACAGCGCGAAAGCGATCTCCAAATGCGAAGCAAACGCGATCCGCACCTACTAAACACTCAACAAATAGATGAGAAACATGCATATATGAAAATAGTATCGATATACAACATATAGCAACATAATAACTATATATGCCAACATAGCAAATGCAATAAAGGCAATATATTCAACCATCAACCAACTATCATCCAACTAGCATTCAACTAACATTCATAACCAATAAATATTCATTCATATTCTCATTAATATTCAATGAATTGGGTTTTCAATTTAATCACATTTGATTCATTAACAGTGGATGTTTTTACTAACATTCATTTTCAATTAATTTATATTCACTAATTCAAATTCAAGTTGGTTCACTTCCAATCAAATTCAACTCTATTTAAGATTCACTTAACTTCCAATTGGATTTCAATTACTTTAACTTTCAATTTCATTAACTCAATTTCATTAATACTTAATGAATTATATACAATCAACTAACAATCATATAACAACCAATGTATATTAATTACAACCAAATTCCTTTGCTTATATTCATTCAATTTGGTCTAACACCTTTACTTTCAATTGGTTTAATTAAATTGATTGTCGTTCAATTATTCAACTTCCAATAGCATTAAATTTTAATGAATTAGCACTTACATTCATTATTCCATATCAATTATTCACATTCAATTGATTAACATTTAATCCATTAATTCAATTCAATTACAAAAGTTGAATTTCATTTATATAACTCAAGTTCACATTTATCACTTAACTTTATTAATTTACTTTGATACCAATATCAACTTCATTCAACATCTCTTAAGTTATACTTCATTTTATAAACATCACTTGGTTTTACTTAACTTAAATTCCCACTTATAAATCAATTCAAATTCCAATTCTAAGTAAATTTCCATTTAACTTTAAATTCATTTTTATTTACAACTCATATTCATAAATATATTCATATAGTTTCACTTCTTATATATATAAGTTTATTTCACAATTGTAAATCACTTTAATTATAATTCAATTCTTATAATTCATTTTCTTATACAATTATTCTCTTATTTAGATTATTCAAACAACTTATTCAACAACCAAACAATCAACTTATATCCACTTTAATAATTCTGAAAAATTATTCCTTTATATATAAAATAAAATCAAGGTAAAATTATTTCATTTACCCAATTTAAAATAGTACTGCGTCGATTTATCTTGTTTAAGAGTTTAGAAACCCCTATCTACGATAGTTAGCTAGACTACATCGACCGGAATCTATAAACAATAAACCGATAAGTCAACACAATACAAAACAATTTATATTCACTAACAAATACGCTCTCATAGCTATTATTACACTCAAACTCATTCTAGAGTACTACTGACTCTATCTCTAATGAGTAATACCCAACAGAACCATGGTTGTCGTTTAACCATATGCTCTCATACCAAATTGTAACGTACGCGATTTTTCGTTGCCGAAAAACCGAATAGTTAAAGTTTTAAAAAGAAGAAAAAGACAGAAGAAGAGAGAAAAATATAGAAAATAGAGAGAAAAGAAAATAGAAAATAGAACGGAATAGAAAACAACAGAACAATATCAGAATCTCACAATCGCAGCGGAACAACATATAATAGATAAATGAATAATCTTTATACAATTACATCAGAGTGTACAACAACAAACAACAACAAACAGCGGAAAAGAAATACTATATACTAGTAATACGCCATGTCATCCTGCTTGCCTCCTGCAACTCCTGAATATCCAGAATATCCTGATAAACCTTAACTCTTGACTGCCCGTGTGGAAATTGGTGGGCACCCAGAGTTTAGGAAGGAAAACAGTAAACTCTGAGTCAGTCATGAGACTGGTGTGGGAACTCAAAATATTTTATTTATCTTTAAACTCAAAATAGAGGAATATTTTTAAAGTCAATTCGAAATGTTTTTGAAAATGTAACTACCATAAGACCTCCCACCACACACACAATGCAAACGCAGACTTGGAGGAGATTTCTTCTTATGTTAGTCAAAGATGCTTGATACGCATTAAGAAGAAACATTTGATATTATTATTAGTGCATAGTGTAGAAATATTTCGAAAGTAGAATATAAATCTTAGCCAGCATAGGTACCATTATAGTATGCCTACTATAGCTACCATATTAGATGGCAGGTTCCACAACTAAAACCGTACAAGTCTCGTATTGTTTCTTTGGATTTCCAACAAATGGTCAGACCAAGGAACTTCCCATTGCCACATGGAAACGCCTCTGGAAGGACGTCCCGAGAACCTAACCGGATCTCTGCCAACACAAGGCCGGGTTACCTTTCAAACTAGGTAACAACTGACACGAGTATGCCATCCCCCGGTCCTTTGGGACCTTTATCCGAGAGCTCTCTAACCAACATCACACAATGATAAATAAAGTGTTTCAACATGAGTAAGTATCTGGGCTCCATACCATGATACCACCCTTTTTCAGAAGGAAATGCACATACCCTAAAGAGAGCTACCCCTCATAACCTTGCTGCATCTTTCCTGTTTTCACCATTCCGGGGTGTGAGGCTCGAAGAACTCTCGTCCACAAAGCCACGCTTTGGTACAAAGCCATGCTTTGGGTCAACAAATGATTATAGAAATGATCACAAAGATAAGTGATCAAACAAATGATCATATCACAAATGATCAAACCATGATCATTTCACAGCAACACTCAGCATGTCACATTACCAAATTGGGAATATATCGCTGATAACCATCAACTACATAACCTCTGAGCTCGTACGTCTCAGAGAAGGGTGTTAAGCTAAGAGAATAAATTCTCCGCCACCAACAGAAATATATTTGAAAGAAATCAGCTTTAATCTCAATTTGTAATGTCAGACATACTATCCATACAAGTCTGTTCCGGGCTCGAACAGAACCGAAGGCACTTACAAAGAAGTCCTTGCAATTCGGATATCCACAATCCTGATCGGATTCCCAATCACATATGGAGAACTCTATACCGGAGCAACTCGGTGCAGAGTCAATCGACAGGTCATCCTATCGCTCTCGCAAATATCCGGTCTTCAACACCGGTCATCAAATGCAATCCATAACGACGTATCACATACTCGGAATGGGTTATACGACCCCAAGGTTCTTTCTCGGCTAACCCGAATAGTGAGTGCTTATTCAAAAATAAGTGTGGCATTCAAATTCAAACAAATCACAACAAATACCTTTCAAAGGTAAATATTGATAGTCGGTTATTGAACTATCAATGGATATGCACAACATCACCAGATTCCAAATAATTTTCCAAATTATTTATTTCCCAAAAATATCTTTACAAGATATATAATTTCAATACTTCAAAAATAAATCAATATTTATTTTTAAACAAATTTCCCTTTCTTTTATAAATTCCATAGTGAATTTTCATTCCAAAATATCCATGCATATACGATTTCAATTATTCATTTCAATTTATCTTCAAAAAGATAAATTCTCAAAATGTTTCATTTCACATTGGAAAAACATTTCCATACTTATTTATTCATAAGTAATTCACAAATTTTATTTACTTTCAACCTTTGGAAAATATTCAATATACTTAAATCGAAATTAAGCATATATTTCATTCTTTAAGGAAATCATTCTCTTAAACATATTTATTGGACCAAAACGAATGTTGCGTAAAACATCGTTACGACAACCCAAAATCACTAGTATAGGAATTCGAAATTAAAATAGATATATAAATCCCAATACTATGCAAAACATTTCCTTTCGAATAACAACAGTGTTATAGTCCACCATTTCCTTCTATTTCTCGAAAACGTCTATTTCAACAATGAATGTTGAAATATATGGTTTCGAATTTTTAATGCATTTAAAACATCGTTAGATCGTTTTAGTTCTACTTAAAACATCACATCCAATACATTTCCTTTAACATATTATTCACTATTCAAAACGTGAATATACTTCGTTAACCAACTTCATCATTTCTATACATTTTATTTTAAAGGATTATTCACTGTCTAAAACGTGAATATAACTCCATAAATAAGTTACAACAATTTACTTATCAAAATAAGTCATTTGCGGATTTATAAAACAACGTTTATAAATTCCATTTCTATTTATTTTACAACAACTTCCTTTTATAAATCTCCTGTATTAACCTATTCCAATTTATAACTCAATTATAAACCAAAAGGTTCATATTATAAGTTAAATGCTTATAAAACGATTATTTTACAAAATTGTTCTTTTAAAGACTTTCCAAATTATAAATCTTATAACTTATAAGATTCATTTATTTAACCAAATCTATTCTTCAAATAACTTTACAAATTTTATAAACCTACTGCTTATAAAATTTCATTTATAACTTCACCGTTTATAATTCTATAAATTTCATTCATTTACGAAATTTATTCACAATTCATTCTAACACTTATAAAACTCATTTTATAATTCCAATACTTTTAATTTTACAAATATCAGTTTTATAAACCTTTTATATAAATCAATTTATATTATTCTTTAAAACGTCTTTAAACTCCTTTATAATTTCACCATTTTCTTTGATTTATAAAATAATCAATTTTTATAAATCCTATATTTAAACTTTTATAATGAATTCAAAAAAAACCGATTTAAACTATTTTATAAAATCATTAACCCATATTTTCAAAAATCAACTTTTAACTATATTTCTCAAAAATCATAATTTTATAACTTATAAAAGTATAACGTTTATTTATTTAAAATAAATCAGTTTCCAAAAATATTTTATAACGTATACTTTTAAAAATCACTTTAAAATCATTTTAAAATTCTAAAATTTGGCCCAATGATGCTACACACCAAATAGTCAATCACGACTACAACGACATCATATATCGTATATGATAATCAACGAATATCAAAATATCCATAATCAAATAAATACTGTTGAGGAATCCAGTTGGATCCCTCCAACCTGTTTTCCTGCATCCAAAGATGTTAGCACAATACCAATTCCGTTCCAGTACGAAATTATCGCGGTATATGGGATTTAAAATATTATCCGCTTAATAGACGGCGCAATAGGGTCTCATCCGCTATATATAATGCGGGAAATCAACAACTGCAATATATACATATGCCAATATATATATATATATATATATATATATATATATATTGCTATTGTATATAATACCAATTTCATTGTTTATGAAATATTCGTGGTATATGTTTTTAATAAATAACCTCCTCTTACTAACGGCGCATAATGTCTATTTTAACAATCAATAGATAATAATCATCATTCAAACATACATTCAAGAATTTTAAATCTAACTATTTAAAATAAAATCGAAACCGATTCGATTGAGTGAGCAGTTCTCACCTTGATTTCAATTTCATTTTAGCGATTTATTTCGAATAAAATTAAACGGACGTTTAATTTTACCTGAAATTCTCACTAACTCCAAACGACTCCAATCCAATTCCATAGCGTAGTGTTCGTCCATACGATTCCAACGCAACTGGTTTCGCGCGTTTTCGACCTCGTATGAAAAAGTTATGAATTTTATAATTTACACGTATTTATATTAACTAAATTTACAACTTCTTTTTATATTTAAACCTATCTGCAAATCACAGCGCTTGGATCCATCCAACTCCAAATCACAGCCGTCCCTTTGCTTCTCCCCCAAACTCACGTTTGCTTCTACAGGTTGCAAACCGTGCATATGAACCCATTAGCACAAATTAGGGTTTAATTCTTCGGCCATCATGACACACGAGAAGTTGATCAGAAACTTGCATCTCGAAGCCCATCTCTCGCTCTTCACTCGGCCACCCACAGCACCTCGAATTTCGTGCGCAACTAGCAGCTGTCGGCCCCCCGCATCTCCCCCTCCGATGCTCCAAACATGATCATGACCGTTGGATATCAAGATCTTGTCATGCTCTACAACTTTCATGTTGAAAGTTTCTGGAAATATTGCATGGATTGAGAGAGATTGAGAGAAAAAGGATATTGATTTCTGCCAATTAACGTTTATGAAGGTGGCGGCTGCAGAAAATTAGGTTAGGGTTTTAGTTTTTGTGAAAAAAATGAAAATAGGAGGGCTTTTATAGAAAATTCGTGCGACACTATTCATCCCGGATTTTCCAAACTCCAAACGAAGCGTGCCGGTTGGCGTTTCTAAGGTTTACCCCGCGTTCCGAACACAATGGAACATGTTTCGAGAGCTAATTCGATCATCTGTGCGAGTTATGGCAATAAACGTTCAATTTAAAATTAAACCGATTAAACGATTTTCTAGGCGTTTTAGCTTGCACCGGACAAACGGTAAATCCAATTGACATGAAATTTGAAACCTTACAATAATATCACATTACGGATCCGATGAAACTAGTTTCGTCGAAATCCGAGACCTTTTGAAAAATGACTATTTTAACTCGCCAAATTAATATTAAAACAATTTCGATGCGTTTCGAGCTGCCACGATCAAACGAAAACTCCGATTGCTACAAAAATTGAAATCCGATAATAACAAACTATTACGGATCCAATGGAACTAGTTTCGTCCAATTCTGAGACTGTTCGAAAATTGGCTAATTTCACTAGTCGATTAAATATTAAAATATTCAATTTTCACAAATAAACTTTAAATTTGATTTTAAAAGTTCTAAAACATCATTCTAACTTCAATATGATAAAATAAAATTTTACAAATCATTTTCAATCATATTTAATCAAATTTTCAATTATTTCTATATTTTCACCTATTAAATTATCGATTTAATTATTCAATTAAATCCAATTATTCAAAATAAAATTTATTCGACTTATAATTTCACTTATTAATATTTAAAATTAATTAAATATTCAAATTTTAATTAATAAAAATTCTGGGTCGTTACACCGAAGGAATAGGTTTACAACTACCCGAATAGCCGAATGCGATTTCTTGCCTCGACTGCTGAAGAGGACTTTCACAATACAAAGAGTTTGTTGACTACTTGTGTTCTTAATAACACGGATATGTCAAATCAATGTACGCCCTTCCTATAATCTTTTCTTGATGATATTAGTGTAGTTCGTGAAAGAATATGGAAAATTTAAGAAGATTTTTGTAATCTTTTAAATATGAAAATAGAGAGCTTTTGTGAATCTGAATGCTATAGATAAGATAGAAAGAATTAGAGTAAGATTAGTTAAAAACATATTTGATTAAACCTCTATTTATAGTATACAAATAGTTGCAATTATTCACGAAGAGATTCGATGATTAGATGTGAATTAAGAGTTGTGTCTCTTGGGTGAATAGTTGCATCTATTTATTTTCAGAAGTCTGAAATAAAATTTTAGAAGTCTATTTATAATCAAATATATATACAGCAAGGAAATAGGCAAATTCGGGAAATATTCAAACGTCTGAAAATTTCAAAACAGACGTCTGAATATTATGCTAAATATATTTTTGTTTCAGTAGACAGACGTCTGAATTAGAAATTTCAGACGTCCTTTTGCTGTGCCTTGTGCATGTCTTAAAAAACATGCGCGTGTGTGTGTATCACCAAGGAAGATTTTATCAATATCTAAACCAATACATACAGACTCAATTATAACCTTCAACTAAGCCCTTGAAATTTTACTGTTGTATAGTTTCTTCCTGCAAAACAAAGTTAATCGATACTGATATATATATATATATATATATATATATATATATATATAGTTGCCATAATCAAAATGCTATAAAGCGAGATCCAACAAGCACAATATCGATTTTAAGGCTATGAGACACACCCTCTAGAATTCCGACCTCTGGGTAGAATCACTTAATTTCCGGGCTACAAGCAAACCCACTAGATTTGCAGACTACTAAGCACACCCAATTGATTTTACGGGCTTCAATCACACCCACTTAGATTTCAGGGATAACAAGCACACCATAAAGTATAAGAGCGTGATTTGATAGGATTATAGACTTAAATATTTGATCTTGATTACAACTGATCCTATAACTCTTGGTTGGCACTTTGATCTTGGTTTGAGTGAGAGAGATAAGAGAAATCAGAGAGTACATGAAGGACAATCAAACTAGTAATGATTGAATTTGATTTTGGTTGAATTTCGACAGAGTTTGGATATATTTTTAAATTAGAAAATGATAGAGTGGAAAAAGGAGAGAAGGGTAAGAAGGTAGATAATAAAAATTCATTTAGAAATCTGGTATACATAGGAAACAATGGTCATGTCCATTTGCGAAGAGATGCGATGAAAAGGCACTTCCATTCGAACTTGGATTTTGAAAGTTACAACCACTATGTCAACATATGGCTATATTGTATTGTCGAAATACTCTTCACAAATTTGAAAAACACTTTAAAAATATTATTTTGAAAATCCGTTGCTTTGTAAAATAATTTGATACTTTGTAGAATCATTTAAGTATATTTTATACACATTTTAATCAAAATATAACTTGATAAAACTTTATAAAATAATTTTGAAAGATTTAATAAAAATACTCAATAATATATATAAAAGTCAATATAATTATAAATTGTATAAACAAAATTCAATATACACACACACTTAAAAACACTAAAATAATATCTTTATAAGTATAAGAGATTGAAAATCGATTTGGGAAATATTTTGAAAAGATTATTTTAAAATCGAGATAATTGAAAAACAATTTAAAACAAAACTAGAGAAGGCGAGAGAAACCAGAAAAGTTCTATCAATATTTTAACATAAATTCTATGACTCTATAACTTTTCTGGAATATCTTGAAATCTTCAATACTCATAAGTCTTTAATTATCATCATCTTGAATCTACTCTTGATACTGTACAGTCTTCTTAATCAACACCTGCCTAATATCCTGCAATATATACTACATTAATCTTGATAAAACATTAATATCTATATTTTACATAATGTCCTATAATTGTTATCATCAAAACTAAAACCTAGGGTACTAACAATCTCCCTCCCTTTTGATGATGCCAGCCCCGTATATAAAATTTAATATAAATCCCATTGGTTACAAAACTCCCACTTAATCTATGCCTAGATTTTATATATTTATCCCTCTTTGTCATCAACAAAAATAACCAAATAAAATTATGACTCTAACAATAAGTCTTACTCAAGTTCGAACTCTAAGTCCCCATAAATAAAATATTAATTGATATATATATATAAGAATTATATATAATAAGGATGAGACAAATTGGATAAAAATAATAAGTGATACATAAAATTAGATAATCATGAAATAATCATAATCAATCCAAATATTTATCCAATCCAACAAAGTTAATATTACAATGTCTTTTAACAAATCCACACAAATCAAACCAATCAAATTCAAACCAAATCAAGTATTATTAATTATATACAATAAAACATATATAGAGCAGACATTTCAAGGAACTTCAACCCATCCATCAGCACCAAAGATTGTATCTGCTTTGATCGCATCACAATCTTCATCATCTTTGTTGATGGTACACTTTGGATTGATGGGTGGTTCTTCTTTGATCAAGGTAGAAATCATCTACCAAATTGCCTCAAAATGCCTTTCTTGCTCCTTGATCATCTATATTTCACTCAATTCTAAGTGCTTCATATTTCTTAGGATGAAAGAAAGAATGTTCTTAATGAATCAAGAGTATTTTCAAGGTTTTCGGTTAGTTTTTGGATAGGGGAAGCCATTGATTTTTATTGGAGTTCAGGAATGAAAAGGAAGAAGGAAGAGACTTGAAACAAATGATTCTTTGGTCTTAATATGTATTTAAATGGGTGAAAATTCATTGGAAATGAATAGACACTTGTTGTCTATTTAATTTTCAAAATTAAAAAATTTGAAAATATTACCATTGTATATCGACATACATACCCAAGGCATGTCAACATATATAAAGAAATTTTCAATACAATTTTGTTTTGGTATTCTAATGTATTTTCTTATACGCTTATACTTGTATGTTCTCCAGAGATCGTAAACAATGTATAACAGCAATAAATAGAATTTTCATTGATAATAAGGATGAGTACAAGAAATAAAAGAAAAATACATGAGATCCAACATAAACTAAAACTAGAAAATCCAAATATAAAGATAGCTTAAACAAACAACTAGAAAGATGTGGATGACGATGAAGAAGAACCACCAAACTTGTGGATGATCTTTCCTGTAACAACCCGGGGTTTTACAACAATTAATTATCGTTGTTTGACAATTAATATTGTTTGCTAATTGTAGTTTGGAGTTTTTAAAATTGGGTTGAAATTCTTTTATAAAAGTTGTGTGGGCTTTAAAGTAATTTTGGCTCATGTTTTTGGTTGGTGCGGTGATACTTAATAAGGCTGATACCCATTTTCCTTCATTCATTCTTCATTCGAAACCCTAAAAACCAAAAACAGACGAAAATAATGGCAGCCTCGTTCGTTCTCATTCCAAAATCAAATTAGGGCTTTATGAAGCGCCGGCTTTAAATTGATCGATCGAGGGGATATCGCGCTCGTTGCTCACTTCGGCTACTTCAATTTGGCGAAGCAAGGTGAGTGATTTCTATTTCACTCACATCTGATTCGACTTGGTATTATGTCTTGCGTTTGATTTGGTTTCGTCGTAGATGATTTATCTGACTTAATCAAAAATCGTATAACCCTTTGCTACTTGATTTCCATGATTTTTGATTTGAGTTTGATGATGACGTTTTTGTCGACTTTGGCTATATGGTTTACTGCCTCTGGTGGCACTTTCGTCTTTGTTGGATTTTACCTGTTGCTTTATGTCATCGGCCATTTCTTTGATCTGTAGCTTGAATATCATGACTGCACTGTGTATGTATAATTGCTTCTTGTATCACTTGAGGCTGCATTTGTATTATTTCTGGCTTCAAATATAGATGCCTGGACTTTCATATGGGTACTCAGTATCACTTGTTGTTGTGGTTTTGTTGCTTCACATATTTATGTGTTTTCATTTAGTATTGATTCTTGCAGTCATGCATAGTTCACACCCCGGCCTTCATGTACACTTGCTGTGCTTGTCACTGCATTTGGTTAAGGCTTGGTTTGGACTTTGGTGCTCTTGCACGTCTCTGTTGATTGCCATTTGAACTGCGGCACTGTTGCTTGTTCCTGCTGCTTTGAATTGTGATGCATTTGTATCCACGGCTATTTCTTGTATTTGTATGATTCTTAGTTTGCTACCTTGTCTCATTTGCATATGAAGCTCGGTACTTATGATATTGATTTTTGACTTGGTTTGATTTCGGGCTTTCTTGGCTATAGCTTGCCCTTGTGTTCATGTGGTGGCTGCAGTTCCTTGTTTGCAGTTGCCCTTGAATTCAAGTGGGGACTGCAGTTTCATTTTGTATAAAGTTTTGCCCTCTTTGAATTGTGCAGTCTTGAGTTGTTTGGGAACTTGTTTCTTGAGCTTGAGCATATGTAAGACAATGGCATTTTGGGTTTGACATACCTCTGATTAGTGTTGCATTGACTCTGGATATTTTGTTTCTGGAACTGTTGCCTTATGAACTACACATGCACTTCTTTAGCATAATCTAGTTTAGTAGGAAAAAGTACTACATGCGTGGGTTACCCTTAGCTGCATGCGTGAGTAGCTATTTTGCAATATTCAAGTTGTTGTCATACTTGTTAGAATGCATGTTTCCCTCAAATTGCTTCTGTCCAATATTGAAATGTTCACTGTTGTATCACTTTTTAAGATAGTTTGCATGTCTTGTACCACTTGTGCCTGCACCTTAGTCTTGTGCAGTTGCATTCTGGCCTTGCCTACATTATTCATTTCTTTGTTGCATGCATGTTGACATCAATTTGAAATATTTAAAGCTCTATAGCTTGTATACTTCATGTGGTGGCTGCACTTTTATTGCGGTCTTTCCCTTGAATACCTGCGGTGGTTGTAGTTTCTTTTGTTGCAGTGTGCCCTTATATTCATGAAGTGGCTGTAGTTTTTATTGTAGTCTCTGTTTTCTGTCGATTGATTTGAACTTGGGTCGAGGATTGAGTTTTATGTCTTCACCATTTCATTTGAATTTATACTTGTCTTGAATCCAGATTGTAGCACGGATTTGACCTTGTGCCCGTTTGTGAATTTCCGTTGAGCTTTTGTGTACGTCATCACAGTAGTGGCAAGACAGTGCACGCAAGCGTGTACTATAGCCACACGGTATGGCTTTTATTGATATTCTATTTTGTTTTGATTTATTGATCTTTTGCGTATTCCATATGTTGTAGTGGTGAGGCAGTGCACGCGTGCGTGTACTGCAGCCCTACCCGAATTGATATTTTGATTGATATTTCAATTGTTTGAATTGTTTTGTGTATCCAATTCAATATTTTGAATTGTATTTTGATTTGGTTTAATTTGGTGATTTTTGTTGATATCTAATTATCTTTTGGATAATTAGATTAAGAGTTTCTAATTATTTATTTAATAATTAGATTTTGTTGTTAATTACCGTTTAGGCAATTCTGATGTTTTCCTAAATTAATTTCTTTGATAATCTTTTTAATTTATCTTCGTTGATAATTTGGATTTGCTGATTTGTTGTTTAACGCTGTTACGTGTTATATTTATCGTTATCTGATTTCTTTATTTAAGGATCGGATAGACGAGGTTTATTGTGACTGTCGTCTATTTGTTACTTAATTATTATTGCTTCTGTGCATTAATAACTGAGTTTGAATTAGACTGACCCGTGTATTATTTTCTTTTGAATTTAATACTCGGGTCAGACCGAGTTATTACAGGTTGTAGATATCTTGCTTTGGGTTGCTGTTAGAGCTATGAAGTCTTTTCATATCTTTTGGAGTAGTCGTCGTCATTGTTTAGTAGCCAGTGTAGTTGTATTGGAAGATATGTATTCATGTATATTATATACGTTAATGTACTTGTATATGTAACTTCCAGAGTCGACGGTTGTAGTTGTATCATATGTACTGTATCACATGTATTGTAACTGACATCAGTTATATATATGTATGAGACTTTTGTTATCTGTGTTCAGCATTTAGTTTATCTGTGATTATTATTATATATATTGTCCTAAACTATTATGAACCATCGTAGTTCGTTTTATACTAGAATTGGATATGTCGATGGGGGTAAATAAATAAGAGATGAAAAATAAAAATATATACCACCCCTATCGAGGTAACCAATACTAGTGTAAGGCCTAACTACGGATGGCCGCTCCTCTCCAGCCTTATTCTCCATGCAAGTTGATGACATTACACCGTAGTGTTCTTGGCTAGCATGGGTATAGAGGTGGGGCGTCACATTTCCAAATAATTTATCCATTTTATTGAAAATTGAGGTAAATCTCTTTGAAAACGATTTTTTAAGCTTCCTTTGATTGTGAGTGATGTTCTCTTGATTTTTGAGAATATCTTTGTTCGATGGATTAGGTGGCATATTGATTTATGAGAAATGCGATGAAAAGACACTTCCATTCAAATTTGGATTTTGAATGTTACAGCCACTATGTCAACATATGCCTATAAAGTATGTCGACATACTCTTCACAAATTCAAAAAACACTTTAAAAATATAATTTTGAAAATCCCTTGCTTTGCAAAATAATTTGATATTTTGTAAAATCATTTAGATATATTTTATACACATTTTAATCAAAATATAACTTGATTATAAAACTTTATAAAATAATTTTGAAAGATTTAATAAATGGGCATTTCACTAGAAGGACAAACTTTGCAGTCCAATTAGTTTCTAGGACACATATTCGAAAAAATTAATTTCAAGGCCAAAGTCAGCAAAATAATTACTTTTAAGGACAAAGTCAGCAGTCCAATTACTTTCAAGGACATAATTTCATAGGTTTTTAGGCCTTAAAAACTAATTATTTTTCATTTTGTCCTTAAAAGTAATTATCAGTTGTGTGTCCTAGAAACCAATTGCACTTGCTAAAGAGGCCTTTGTGGCTAATTTCCACTTTAATAAAAGTATTCAATAATATATATATATATATAAGTCAATATAATTATAATTGTATAAACAAAAATTCAATACACACACACACACACTTAAATACACTAAAAATATCTTTATAAGTATAAGAGATTGAAAATCAATTTGGGAAATATTTTGAAAAGATTATTTTAAAATCCAGATATTTGAAAAACAGCTTGAAACAAAACTAGAGAAGGCAAGAGAGATCAAGAAAGTTCTATTAAGATTTTAACATAAATTCTTTGACTCTATAACTTAATCTGAAATATCTTGATGTCTCGAACTCTTCAATACTCATGAGTCTTCAATTATCATCATCTTGCATCTACCCTTGATACTATACAGTCTTCTTAATCAACAACTGTCTAATATCTTGCACTATGTACATATATATTTTGATAAAACATTAGTATTATATTTTATATAATGTCCTATAATTGTTACCATCAAAACCAAAATCTAAGGTACAAACATGGACAGAGATCTAAGGTTACCTTTTGTATGAGCTTGGAAGGGAGATAGGCAAAATAAAGTGTGCCATGAAATTTTGTTAGTGATGTGCTTCTTCTCGTACCAATCATTGGAGCTTCGGTCATCGTTTTTTATTTGTGACATTTGGAAGGGGAAGCACGTTCGAGTAGTTTACAATTTAGGGGGAGGGTTCGGTGATCATGTGATGGTGTGCGTCGTGGAGCTTGTGCGAGAGGAGCATGTTGGCGAAAGTGATTCTTCGATTCATCAAGAAATGAAGGAGAAAAGAGAAGACAGTGTATGCATGTATATTGGTTTGGCTGTGCATTGTGTATTAATATTTAGGGAAGAAGGATTAGCAGCTAATGAAGGTAATTAGGGGTTAACTAATTAAGTTATTTAATAAAAAAAGTCTCCTTTCTTATAAAACCAATATTTTTTGTACACAAGGTCTGTATTGGATGTGATTTCTTGCATTGCGCACGTGATAGAGAACTTTACGATTTGGCATTAGTTTGGTCAGCTTTTGTTGAGGCGAGTGATATTAGCTCTTGCCATACTATAGTCATTAGTACAGTATAAAAACGGTGTTTTGAAGTGATTTCTAACTTAAAACCGTGATTTAAAAAAATTAAACACACTTGATTTTTGTGAAAGAAATTAAAAGTGTTTTAAAATGGTTTTAAATCGAATATCACATTTTTCCTATTGGCACGCTATTTTAGGAAATTGCTAGTTTTAGGCCAGTTTTGATATCGATCCTACATTGTTGATATGGATGCATTATACATGTTGTGTGTATATTATATTGGACGTATTTATGCTTGTTGGTTGCATCTATACTCGTTTTCTTGTTTTAGTTGAAAATACCGATTTATCGATGAACCAACGTTAAGGAATATCCCATGCATTGGGGTTTCATGTACATTAATCGAAAACCTAGAAGGGCGGGATAAGTTGTATAAGAATAATAGGATATGTGTTGATCGATCTGAATATGAAGAGGATGGGCTTGGATGGGCTTCGGACTTCAAGATGGATGCTAGACATTTTTATTTGGTTTGTACTTATCCATTTTTGGCTAAGTACATGACCAAAATGGTTAGCATTGACCACTGTTGAGTGGTCTGTGCTTATCACTATTTATGATGGACAATTTGGTCGAACTTTAACCTGGACGGTGAGGAGGCTTTAAGGAGTGTGATGTAATGGTTTGTTCATGCGCCAACTATGGGTTTAGACGTTATTACTTTACGACGAGCAATTTCGACGGTGAAGTGACGATGTGGTGGCTTTGGGACTTTGATGATGAGGCCTCGATGGTGATGGAGTTGTGTTTCGATGATGATAAGTCGACGGTGATGGAAGTCATGATGATTTTTCACGAGGGTGGGTTCTAGGAAGGGTGACCCATGGATAGAATGGTGTTTGATTCTATCATGGAATGAAGGAACGTGGGAATGGTTCCTGGATAGATTGGCGTTTGATTCTATCGTGGAACAAAAGAATGTGGTAATGGTTCCTTGAGAATAATGGATATTAAATGGAGCCAAGAAAGTGCTTGGAGATACCCAGAGTGTTTTCTGTTGTACTCAAAGCAGTGGTATTGTAAGTGCACTTAAGGGTACTTTGTTTGGCTCCTGAATTGAGTGTTTGGATCCATATACCCTTGACTGACTGATTTTGGTCTAATATCAGCTTCATGCTGAAGAGAGTACGCTGAAAACCAGGATTTTTCCATTAATCCCTGCTATGGGTTTGGTTATATGAGTTTATCATATATGTAAAGCATATTATGTGACAGTGAGGTTTGTTTATTGGATGCCATGTTTCCATGATTGTTTTATGTAGTCTGTCACTCAAGGGATGTCACAAGATGTAGGTATTGTGGATGAGGATACCTAGGCATATTGATATTGTACTAAGTTTATAGTACCCCTTTGTGATATTTGTATAGTAGCATATTATTGATGTTATGTTCTAACTCTTTGGTTGCTGGAACACGTTGGGTATGGTTCGTATGCCCTCTGTTCCATATACTATATCGACTTTTATAGTAATTTGAGATTGTTTATCGCTCACATCAGATTGTTTTTTGGCTCAAGGTTTTATGCTTTACTTCTTATTATTTTGGGTACTCTTAATGAGTAGACTAGATAGAAGGTTTAAATGGTACATGGAGTTCTGCAATGGACTGTAAGGAGGCGGCGCTTTCTCATAATTATATTTAGGCTTATTATTGCATATTCCGCTATATGAAAATATAGAGCCTCGACAATGTTTGACTTTCTTTATTGGAGATAGTTTATCGATTGAGTTTATCTATTTATTGTATAAACTCTATTACTTTTTCGTATAACTGTATGTGCCTGTGTACTCTATTTCTGTGGTTCATGTAGTTACTACTGTCTCGCCTGTTTTATATCTATAATGACTATTATATTTTATTCGACATGCTGTGAGATATACAACATGTTTTACGATTGTTTGATGTTTTCTTTCTCTTTTCTTCTCTTCTGTTTCTCTTCTTTACCTCTTTTCATTCTTCTGACAATCAACCTACATCGCCTGGATGCTCAGCGGCACACTATTTGATTATAAGAGCTTTGAAGGTGTAGGACGATTGTTACATTTGGTATCAGAGCTTAGGTTACGTGATTAAACTAAGTTGATACCATGATCAAGTAGAGATAGGGTAGGAGTTGTCACCTTAGGCTGGATCGAGAGTATAACTATATATGAGAGAGTGCATATTTTTGTTATATATTTTGGTTTTCAAAACCATATAGTAATATATAGTATATAAGTTGTATTGACACACGAGTTGATGCAGTTTTCTTTATGAGAGACTGATAATCCCTATCATAGATTAGGAATGATCTAGCATACGAGAAATTCTGTTATTGACTCCATCTCTAGAGTAGAGGAATGGGCAAAATCATGGATGACTAACCCTATTGGTGCAAACAATGTCATCAGACCTTTTAAGGAGGTAACAAATTTCAACAGCATGAGGAGTTGTTGAACGCCTAGAAGGAAAGAGATGTCAGGTACTTAAGCAACTTATATTACTATCATGCCAAGGGATCTCGAATAATAAAAGATGTCTAAAGGCAATGATGCAGAGCATATCAAGCCGGAAGACAGTCAAAGAAATGTTCTTCATTGTTAAAAGATACCGAAGAATTGGATGTAAAGCCTTTACAATGGCAACCATTATAAAGCATATACAAGCGGCATTGGATGTCGAGCTTCATGGAAAGGATATCGAATGCCTGCAATTGGCAATGATGTCGTAAATCAATAATGGAAGAAGATATCGAATATTAACAATGAAAAGAAGGATGTCGAAATTCAACAGTATGAACAAGGTACCGCATTTCATGAGTACAAAAGAGGTTGTCCTGTGTCAACCATATGAAGGGAAGTCCGATGACTACTCTAAGGCAAAGTGCCAAATGCCGACAACATTATATTGATGTCATAAACCACCAATATAACAGGATTTCATGTACCATCAATATAAAAGAATGATGTCGTCTGTCTCCCAAGTTTGATAGGATATCATAGGCCATCAATGTAGCAAGGATGCCGAAGACCATCAAAGTTCATAGATGATCACCTATACGGAAAGGATGTCATATAACATTAAAGCAAGGACAGATGTCATAGATTGTTAATAAAGTAAGATGCCTCGTATTGATAGCGTGCTATAGGCTATCAAGAATAAGTAATAAACAAAGGCATGCTATGTGCTATCAACATAATGAATGATGCCAAAAATCAAGGGTGACCCACATGGCAGCCGTGCCGTCCAAGTCCACCCTTATAAATACGAGCCCCATGGAAATGTAAAAGGGGAAAATTCTTCTCTCCACTTTTCTTATATTTTTAAAGTTTTAACCCTAAATTGATTTGGGGATTTATACCGATTGTAATATTCAAACTTTGTACACATAAGGAATCAAATGTTGAACATTTGCATAGCATATTTCGATAAACAAGGACTCTTGACTTACAACATGACTTATGACTTGCATATGACTCTTATGCCTTTTTCCCATGACATGCTTATGAATTCTCCCTTAAACACGTATGCTTATTGCAAATTTAAACAAGGTTAACCAAGCCAATTCCTAGCCAGATCTCCTCTTCTTAGCATACTTCGGTGTTAACAAAGAAATTTGTTGACATTTTGGTGCTCGAAGAAGGGCCCAAACCTCTTATTCCCTGCATATCCCTATAAGGATCCATCCTTGACCTGCGTACGTAAGGTACAGATGATTTACCCCAACCTGCATATTCCATAAAGGAACTCTCTGAACCACGCATAACCTTTTTTGGACAATATGATGACTATTTCTGAACAAGGATCTTCTAACCCTCATTTGGCCAAACCAGTTTATCAATTCACTCATGACCCTCAGTTTCATGAAGAGTAAGTGTTAAGATTATTAGCCTTGCAAATTATGAAAGAAAAGAAGCAAGTAGCTCTTTATAATCCAAACAAATGGAGTATAAACCCATTCCACATAGAACCTACACCAATTTTTTCCTCGGAAAAAGTGAGCCTAAAGAAAGATAGTTTGTTCTTAAAAATGAGGAGGGTCATTCAAATCCAATCCAAAGGAACTATCCTCAAAGAGGAAATAAGAGATGTCAATAAATTTTCCCAAAAGTGTAACGGAATAATTGATCATTCTCCCACTCCAGTCAAAATTTAAAAAAGAAGGTTTAGGGATGATATGCCAGTACAAAATTGCAAGAAAGTTAAATGTGAATAAAAAGCGCTATGACCTAGAAATTCTAAAATTCATTCCCTCACCACTTCCTACGAGAATATCTACCCCTTAACTAAAGAGAGGCTAAAAGATTGACCTTTTAAGTAGAGACAACCAAGAAATGAAAGAAATCTTAGAAAAACCTATTACCAATATCATAGAATAAATGGACATGATACCAATCAGTGTCAAACAGTAAAGGGAATGGTCACGAATTAGCCAAAGGAGAGCTTCAAGAGTTTTTTAAAGAGATTTAACCAATGTATCTACAAGGATTGAGTACTCAATAAAGAGAAATGTTTCCTAAGATGGACTTATAAAATAAAGTGAAAACCCTTTGATCCTGTCAAGATAGACTGGTCAAAGCACCTGAGAGGTCAGAGTAAGTCTCTGGTCTTGCCTATAAGGCCTAGCCAAACCAATGCAAGCCTTCGGTCCTGCCTACATTGTATGACCGAAGCGTCTTCTAGAGGGAGGACGGAGTAAGCTTTTGGTCCCACCTAAGATGGCCTAGCCAAAGCAACAACCAAACTTCAGTCCCACCTATAAGCCATCTCTGAAGCGCCTCCTAGAGGGAGGATGAAATAAGCCTTTGGTCCCGCATAAGATGACCTGCCATAGCACAAAACTAGCCTTCAGTTCCACCTATAGGCCTAACCAAAGTGCCACCTAGAGGGAAGAAGGGTAAGACTTTGGTTTTGCTCAAGATAGCTAAACCAACGCATCGACCAAAACCTACATAATCACCTAAAATGGTGATAAGGGGTTCGATCGAAGTTTACAACATTACCTAAAGGTGGTAACCAAAAACATCAATTAAAGCTTAAATCACTACCCAAAGAGTAGTAAGGGTCGTTTTCTAGAGGAAGATCATTCAAATGCAATAACAATCTTCCGAAGGAAGAATAATCAAACATATTTAGTTTGACAGCAAGGAAAGTTAAGGCAACTTACAAGGGAAGGACCAAAATCTATCTATCGTGTAGAAATGAAAATCTTAATGATTAAATAACGGGAATCTCCATTAATAATCGGATTTCTGGTCCTCTTACTAGATAATTTTCTGGTCTTTAGTTCAAAGACATGTCTTTGCTGGATGGTTTCCTTGGTTTCTACTTCAAAATTATTGCCATACGACTTTCTAACCTCTTAATCTATTCCTATCCAAATAACATCATTTCCAAAGGATTTTTGGTCTTCAATATAGATGTTTATCATATGGATTTCTCGGTATATACTTTATCAAGACTAAAGCTTCAAGCTTTGAACTCAAAAGCTCTGAGAGATAAAGCTAAAGGATGAAGTTATTAAAAGCTTCATTCCTCAAATTGCTAAATTAAGTCCTTCTAGAAGGGAGTTCAAATTTTCTAATAACAAGAATCTTTGTTATTATATGAATTACTAATTTCCTGTTAAACGAAGGAAGGGTTCTTCTGAAATTTTGATTAACTAAGTTACTAATCTCTTGATCAAAACAGATTTTAGGTCTTAATGACAGGGTTCGCATTAAGAAGGCTAACCATACTCAACCAAAGGCTACGTATCGTATTGCATCAAAATTAAAGCTCAAGAAAACACTTTATATGTCTTAGACAATTTAAAAAATGTAAAATGAAGCATGCAAATTTCCTTCAAGTTAACAATCATTTAGGTACAAATTTGTTTGTTTTTACATATTGTATACAAGAATGACAGGTAACCAAAATGGAAATCTACCCAAAAACTCAACAACAATTTCACGTTAAATTTGAATTTTCGGTGTCTCCCCTTTCAAAGTTTCAATAACCAAAGAAGGTTCAATGATGCGACGGATTGTTGTATCTAAAAGTTTCTTAAGCTATTTTCTTTCTTTTGAATATTAGCTGCATCGTCAATGAGATCAATTTGAATTTCGAATACATGATTGAACGCCTTATTGGCTCACTTAAGAGTCTGAATTCAGCTCTTTAATTTCTTAGCCTCCTGTTTAAGAGCATATTTTTCATGCTTAAGTTTCTCCACCTGGCTGTGATAATTATTAAGATATGAAGAAACTTTATCGTCCTATTGTTTGTTCAAAAATTGAATGCATTAATATCTAACCTTTGACTCCATCGAGTGATTTCTTTATCATCTAGATTTAAAGGTGGGTTCGAAAAAGCAGTAAACTTTACTTTGCCAATCAACGGAGTAGGGGTAGAAAGGCTGGATTCACCTCCACTCACAAAAAGTTCTAAGGATTGACATAATGCTTGACTCTTCAATAATTTTACGCAATATCCATTATCTTTTGATGGACTTGGGAAATTTCTACATTAGTTTCTATAGACTAACGGTCCAGACTGGCCAATCGTATCCATTTTCTTCATCAACTCTTGGATTTCTTCATCCTTTCCTTGATTTTTCCTCTAAATTGGAAATCATCTCCTTCATACCACTTAATTAAGATTTCAATTGGTAATATTTTTATTCCATTTATGTGCATCTGGGTTGTTTGAAAACAACAAAGTTGAAGCATCCTGGAAAGAACGTTTCTCCCCGATGACTGGCCTTATCTTGGAAGTAATATTGTCCAATCAAGAAAGGAGATTTTAACTACTAAGTGTATGTGTTGATTGGTTTCCCTAAAATAAAAATAAGTAAAAAGAAATCAATACGAAGGAAATGCTTTCTTTACTAACAACAAAAAGAATTACAAGCATGAAAAAATTCAAATTACATCAACAATATAAGCTTTATGCATTTAATTCTCAATGTTTAAAAAACACAGTTCGAGTCATTTACTCTTGAAGGGTATTAACTGGAGGAAGTTTATGATAGTCCCATTCTTCGGCCGGAGGACTAATTTTACTGCATAACAACTTAGCATGGTTAGTTCGTATCTTTTTAAGCAGTTTATCCTTTTCATCACCCAAGAAATCAAAGCGGAAGTATTGAAATTGTGTATAAACTTCTTAGAGATCTTTAAGAAAATAATATTTATCTAACCGAGAAGTTTTAAGAGTTAACGATTTCTCTTTAAAGTCCCTCTTTAATTTGATAAATTTACCTAAAATTTCCATGGAAACAGGCCTACACGACAATTCTCTAATCTGTAGGATTAATGAAAATAAGCTAAGTTGCAAAGAAATAAAAACACTGCAATTTGTAAAGTTTTAATTACATATTAAAATAAAAGATACTTAGACTCATTAATGTTGATCCCTTGTAAAACTTAGAAATAAACCTCTCCTTGTTAAATTTAACTTTCTCTGGAGGAAGGTTTGGGGTAAGGGGAATGGCACCATCCTAAGAAGATTCCACTATGCCTAAGGATGAGGATCAAATCCATGCTCATCTAAATAACTATTATGGCAACGTCCAATCAAACCTCCACTCTTCTCCCAAGAAAGAAAAATCAACAAAAATACTTCTAGAATAAGCTTTGTAGAGAAATTCTACTAAAGCATCCATGCCTCAATAAGCATCCCAAAGAGTAACCAACTCTGCATTTTCTTTTAAAACTCTTTCTCTATGAAGACGGGACTCTTTTAAGAGTCAAGCCATGTTTCTCCTTGAAATTTTTTAATTGTTTGGCATGAAGGCCAAGGCCTATATACTTTTCAGATTATGCTCTTTGACTAGCCATTTTAACTCTTTATTTAATCAAAAAGCCACCTTCTCACTCTTCTCATACATAGTCTTAAAATAATATTTGGATCTCTTCCTTAACTAAAGTGATAAACTTATTAGCTAAAAGCTATCATATAACTTAAATATTTAAATAATGAATTCCATACCTGCGTAATCGAAACCTGAGAAGTTGAAACTTGAGCCTTCTCTTTCGTTGACTGAGGGAAGCAACATCTTTTGGAGGAATGTTTTCCTACAAAGCACCCTGAAGGTCGGTTATATCGGAAAGATCTACATCATGGGCAGATGGGTCATGACCACCTGATCCATTACCTTGTCTTTTGGCTTTTATAGACCCTTTCACTACCATCACCAACTTGATTGTCATCACCATCATCATCATTATCATTAACCACATTAGCATCCTCCTCTTAATCTAATCTCCAACTTTGTCAGGCGGGAAGTCATCAAAAGACAATAACTTCTTTGGATCGTCAGTTTCTTCTTCAAGAAATTCAACTTGAAGCGATCCCTTGGCTCTTCCCAATATAAGATTGAATTTCCTTTTAAATTTTTCATTAAGATTTGGTAGGGAAGAAATACCCAAATCCAAGCATTTTTCGATGTTATCACTATATGCTACGAAGAGAGCATCTTCATAGCATTTTTTTGTAATTGTGGTGAAAGCCTGGTCAAGAAAGAAGGAAACTTTCTCCTTAGCTTGTTTTATAATGTTGTTGGCACAAACCAGGATGATGCCCTTAGTTTCCACTTTGTCTTTCAAAGATTTCACTTTAACGGCTATGTTGGCTTTCTCTTTGTTGGCCTTCACAAGACATGCACTTAAAGCTTTCACCTTCTCTTTAGATGGTAGTTTGGCTTTCTTTTCCTTATCAAGGAAGGAGGAAAGTTGTCTCTTCTCATGAATGGCATTATCTTTCTCCTTGATAAGCAAAGAAACTTGCTACAAAAGTTCGGTAATTTGAGTAGAAGACCCTTAAGAGGCGACGTGAGAAAGAACGTGTCCTTGGCCACCTGATACATAAAATATGCATAAGTTAAGCAAGGATATTGTGACAACCCGGAATTTTTAGATATTTTAAATTAGAATATTTAATTAACTTTAAATATTTAGAAGTTAAATTCTAACTTGAATTTCGAATGCCACGGGTTATTGGATAATTTAAATATTGAATTTAATAATTGGAAATCAGGTAAAATTGGGAATCTGGAGTTTCAGGCTTGTTAAAAATATTTTAAAGGCTTATAAAGTTATATTGATGATATTGACAATAATAGAAGTTTTAACTTTGAGTTTGAAAGTGTTTTTTTAGTTTTATAAATATATCGTTTAAATTAATACATAAAAATAGCCTTTCGAGGCATAGCCTCGGATTTCGACGAAACCAGTTCCATTAGATCCGTAATAGTGTATTATTATCGGATTTCAATCATTTGGAGCTGTCCTGTGATCATAGGCAAGTAAACACGTTGAAATTTATATTGAAAATCAAATATAATAACTGGATCCAAAAAGCTATCTTTTCTATACGACCAAGTTAGGTCTCAAAACCTTTTCCATTGCATTCGAAACTGGGGTATAACATTATAAATGCCTAGTGGCATGCCTCAATTGGAGATTGAGAACTTTGGCTTCGGAATCGTGATAATTTAAATTTAAAATGAAAAATTATATACATTTATATACTGGTCAACCAGTTGCATTCTTGTCACGTTAGAAATTTTTGTTGTCACGGTAGTAAACTGATTGTGGCACGTAAACATCACATCTTATTTCCTTCATTTTCTTTTTATCACCGAGTAGTTTCTTTATCGTTCAAAAAATAAAATAAAATCATGACCGAACTCAGTTAGAATAAATCAGATCCGAGCCCTTTTCTTTTTCTTCCGAAATCAAATCTATAGAACGAAAAAAAAGGAAATCTGTCTTCGTTTAAAATCGAATTGCCTCCTCTCAAATCCAGCTTTTCGAACCAATCACATGTGGCTACGAGCTAGAGGAGATGGCGACCAGATTTAATTCGCCGTTCATCCAAAATCAAGCATGCAAAAGGAAATTTCGAAATTGCGATGGGGCTTCATCCTCAAGGCAGTGAGGGGAGAGCGTGAACCCGCGAGCAAGGAGCGGTGCATGGGATGCAGAGACGTGATGGGTTGTTGGGCTTGGTGGTCGATGGCGCGGCGCCTGGTTAGAGGTGAGCTCGACTCGTGCGAGACAGCGTGGTGGAGCTTCGATCTAGGGTCAAAGCAAATTTCAATCGAGATTTGGATTTTTCTTCGCGTGGGTTTCGAGATGATGGTTGATGCGTCGATCTTCGTGGCAAATCGCATGCTAGTCTGTCGTGATGTCGCACTAAGGCATTTCTGAATTAATTTAAGTTTATTTAATATCTAGAATAGTTAGGTTTATTTTAAAACATGTTTACTATTAATATGGTTACAGTTTATATTTTTCAATCTAATATTAATATATGTATAAACCTATATACAGGGAAAGAAATTTTTTACAGAGAAGAATATGAAGAAAAAATAAATAAATAAATCAATACACACATATTTTTAAAACAGAAATTTTTTTTTTATAAACTGTTTAAAATAGATAATATATATATATATACCAACCTGTTGTAAATTTTGAATAAAGTTTAATTAAAAACTCATATGGGCAGGTACCATAACAGTAAGGCATATAAATGCAGTTTTTTCCAATTTATATATATAATCAGATTTTGAAAAAAATAAGAATTTTAAATGTTTTTAAGAGTTTATATAAAGTTAGATTTTAAATCCATATCGATTATTTTTATAAGTATATATTTATATATTTCAAAGGAAGATAAATATACATATTCATATTTTAAAACTACTAAGTATTGTAAAATATGTGTTTAGGGAAATTAATGTATTTAATAAACTTATTTAATTTATCTTAGTTACTGAAAATAATTTATTATAGGAAAATTAGTTTAAGTAAAATTATTAGATTGAGTTAAGATTTATTAAATAGAAATTAATTATTTGATTGTTCAAATATTAATAAACCGTATAATGTTATACAAGGTCTTAAATCATAAAGAAACCAAGTCGACATCAAAGTGGATTGCAAATAAAAAGCAAAGGTGAGTTAATCTCACTCATTTGGATAACCATTTAAATTTAAATAGTTACATTTAAATTATTGGTTGATTGATTTAATTTTCTGGATGTGATATTATATATATACATATATATATATATATATATATCTGTGTGTGTGTTGGAGTGATTGATATTCCCGCATTATATAGTGGATGAGACCCTATGCGCCCCGCATAATAGCGAATGACCCTTTATACCACGATATCCTTCTCGAAGTGAGATTGGTATTTATATATTGTGCTAACATCTGTGGATGCAGGAAAACAGGTTGAAAGGATCCAACCGGATTCCTCAAAATACTGAAATTTGTTTTCATAATATGGTATGATTGATAGATTTTCTGTGATAGATTATACTAGAAAATTGAATGTAATGAATGCTATGGGTTTTGCTGAACATATTCTGGGTATTTGGAGATATCAAAAATATAAAAGAGTTGATTTTTGAAAGAGATATAAAGAGAGAAATTTTAAGTAAAATAATTTTAGATAAATCAAAAGAATGAATTGGAAAAGAATAAAAAGTTTGATTTTAAGATCATATTGAATAAATTCCAAGTATGGGAAAAGAGATTTTTAAATAAATGAGGATAAACGAATTTGAGGAATTAAGTTATATTGTTAAGAATTTAAGAAATTATTTTAAATTCAAGATTTGAAATATTGCATAGAAAATAAAAGGAAATTTTGAAATAAAGTATGAAATTGATATTTCATATTTATATAAGGGTATAAATCGTAATAAAAGGGTAAATCTGGAGTTAATAGATTTTGGAAATTGATTTGGTAAATTGAGAAGCAAATTTTAATGGGAATTAAATTCAGAAAATCGAGTTGAAAAATCGATTAAGTGTTTAAAATGGTGATTGAAAGGGAAATGAGATTATGAAATTTGTAAACTGGGTTTATAAATAAAGTGAAATATTTATCAGTGGATAAATTTGGAAGTATGAATTCACGGTGGGAATTTATAAAGAGACGGTAATTTGTTTTAAAAATAAAAGATGGTTTTATTTTTAAAAAATGTCGAAAAGTAATTTACGGGATGGGGACGTAAATTAAATTGCGATAAATCGAGCAGGATTTATAAATGATTAGATGGATACATTTAAATGGAAAGTGCATTTCCATGAAAAGCCAAGTACATTTTCAAAGAAAGATTTCCAAGTATAAGTTAGAGGTTTTAAAGTGGTTTTAAAAGAATGTTTTGGATAGAAATTATTATTTAGTGGTTTTAAATTTTTAAAAGTAAATATTTATTAATTTAGTTATGTAAATAATATATTTTAAAGGTTTGACTAGTATTATAATTTAAAAGATAATTATTTAATATTTATACCTTATAGATAACTTTTATTTTAAATTTAGTTTTGGCTTAAGTTTTACATGAAAAATTATTATAAAATTTCATAACTAGTATTTCAAATAAAGTGTTTTAAATAGTTTTTATTTTAAGTGTATTAAAGTATATATTTTTGGATAAAGTGATTTAAATTATTTAAAAATCTAAAGTATGAAGACTTGGTGATTTTCAGTGGAAATAAAACGATTGGGTGGAAATTTACTCCGCGAGATAAAAAGTGATTTGAAACTATTTTCAAAGGGTTGAAGTGTAGAAAAATATCTTGTGAAAATATTTTGAAATAAATAATTTAGGAATTATTAAGGCCTGATGGTTGTTTGTGGATGTTATATGATAGTTAAATAACCAACTATCAATATTGGCCAATGCGCCGGGATCGGGATTAATTTCCCGAAAATCACTTCGATTCGGTTTGAATGTTTTCATGAGGAAGACAAGAGCTTCGAGTCGAAGATGGAGTAGTGAAGTGTAAGGGCTAATCGCTACTAATCCGTAGGGTGATTCCAAAATAGATGTAGCAGAAGTAGTGCCTTTGGTTCCGTTCGAACCGAGAACGGACTTGTATATACGAATGCTATCAGAACACCGTCAAGGGGATGATGAGCATTCTAAGTGTGTGTGGCTAAAAGGTAACGCATAGCCTCAAACCTCATCAACCGGGAATGACTAAAATGGGGGAGGTGCAGCAAAGCTAAGTGGATAGCAACCAATTAGGGTAAGGTCATCCATGTCTAGATGTCCCTTTTATTCGGCTGTATGGGCGATTATTGATCCCAACCGTGGGGTGATCTTATTCGGACTATCCATTAAGGGGTAGATTCGGTCGTGTGTTGCAGGGGATCAGGGGGGATCCTCGGTACTCTGATCTAGACCAGCTACTATGACAGGCTATACCCCAGTAGCCCTGCCATTGTATGGAATCCAATCTCCAATAAGCGCATGTATAGTTTTGATTGTGCCCAACTATTGCTGAAACGTGAGATGCAAGTATTTCAGCAAGATTCTATTTACTTTCTATAGACACTATTATAATATCAGACGGATTTAATAAAAATGTTTTGGTTATCGTAAGGTAAATACCTGACATGTTTATTTGTGGCGTGGTCTTACGAGATACTTTTGATTTCAAAGGATTTTGGAAAAACATTAATAATCCAAATGAGTGTGTTTTCTCACGTCGGTTTTCCAGACTGACTCAGGTGTTATTTCACTATAATGCTCAGGTCAAACCAAGTATTATAGAGTACAGATTCTGGATGGACTGCTATGAAGCTCAGGGGATGTGCTGGACGGCAGGACGTATCACACGTACTTGATGTATATTCCGGTGTGCAGTATAAACTGTGCATTCAGTTTTGTGGGGGCAAGTTAATATAACTTTCCAGTATGTTGCTATTGATTGTGTTGTACTCTGATGATGTAATGTATAAAACAGATATAGTTCTTTTTGGGTTAAGATCAGTTATTTATTTATTATATAATGACCTGCTACGTTTGTGAGATTCTGATGTTGTTTTCTATTTCTTCTTCTACCTCCTTCTTCTTTCCCCTTACGGTCTGTTTTTCGACATTCGATTGTTCGGCATTTAATACAGTGGATGTATTGATGCGATTTTCGGTCGTTGAAAAATCGGGTCATGACAATTGGTATCAGAGCTGAAGGTTAAGCGAAAACCTTGTCTCTTGTGGGGGTTACTCATTAGAAATAGAATCCGTGGTACTCTAGAATTAGTTTGAATGTATTAATAGATATGAGCACGTATTTGTTTGTGAATATAAAATTGTTTTATAGTGTGTTGATTGGTTTGTTGAGTGGCTTATGGATTCTGGTCAATACGAGTAATTAACGTTATTGATAGGGATCTCTAAACACTTGTACAGAACAATTCGACACTTTATTTTTTTATAGGGTAAATGAAATAACTTTACCCAAAATTATTTTTGTATATAAAAGAAATAAATTTCGTAAATTATTATAGTTATATATGGTTGCTTGGAAGTGATAATATTAAATTATTATCATTGTTGTGTGATAATTGAAATAAGAAATAATATTATAACCAAAAAGATAAGGAAAGAATTCATATAACAAAATGGGATTTGTAAATGTAAATGTTAAATATGATTTATAATTTGAAATAAAATTCTAGAGTAATATTTTAATATAGATTGAAAGGATTTGGAATTCGAAACTTTGGAAATTAAATTCCTTTGAGTTTGAATATGATTTTCAAAGGTTTCAGAGAAATAATGGTGGTATTATTGGAAAATATTTTTAAATGGGATATGAAATCTGGTGGGATATGGAATTAAAAATATTTAAAGATGTTTTTAAAAGAGTAAAAGCATTGAACTCTTTTCGATCGTTGCAAAATAACTTCGGCGATGACTGCAGCATCATCGATGTTCATTTTCGAGTTTCCAAGAGAGGGATTGCTACCAAAAATGTTTTAAATTGGGGTTGTTTGAAAAATTGTGTTAGGTTTTAAAATTCAAAGGATAATTTGGTATACGAATGAATTACATATAGAATTGATTTCAAAAATGATTTTGAAATGTTGAATAATTGTTTAAAAGGCTCTAGAATCTTATTTAAAATGTTTATGGAATATAAATTAGTTTGGGAACTTTTAAAATTTGAATTTGTTAGAATAAAGTCTAACTTGAAGAAGTGTTAAATAAAATCAGTGTGAAAACAAAATAAGTCAGAAAAGTAAACCAAGTAAAAGAAGTAAAAGTTTGGAAATAAAACTTTTATTTAGATTTGAAATTAAATTTGAAAATGAAATGATTAATAAAATTAGTAAGCTAAACAAATCTGAAATTGAATTTGTTTGGAAACGAATTAGTTAATGGAACTAATTTTAAGAAATGGTTAATTAAGAATGTTTTGAGATAAGGTGAATAAAATTCAATATTTAATTTGATTTGGAAATAAATTAAGAATTGAGTATTCAGAGTGGAGTTGAAAATTTAAGTTTAATGAAAATAGATGTGAAATTTTAATTGGTAAAGTGGAAATAAATATAAGAAGTGTATAAAATATTTATATTGAACTTAAAAAAATGGATGGTGAAATTCTTAAGTAAAAATTTGGACTTAAGAAATATACTAAGTCAATGTTTCAAGAAGGATTTAATAAAAGTTGGGTAAAAAGGAAATTAAAATAATTGTGAATAAAAAGAAAATTGATATAGCTAATAATCAATGGATATAAAATGTGTAGGATGTACATATATTATTTTATTCACATAATGATTTGATTCAGATTTGAGCACAGAATTTCGAGGTAGTTATATCGATCCGAGTTGGGATTTTTCGCTCGATTTTTGACGATGAACTCTGGATATGGATTTTTGATTGGTTTTGAAATTCTCTATCATAGTTTAGGACTATGCAAGGAGAATGACGGTTTCTGATCAAGGAATCATATCTGAGTCTGCACTAGAGAGTCAAGTGGACGATACTAGTTCAGAAGTGGAATAATGTGATCGAGTGAGCGATCAGATTTGGTATTGCGTATGGATGATATATGTGCATCATACGGACATAATTAAAGAAAATATTAAAAAATTTGTAAAAGAAGTAAATAAAATGATTTTGAATGCTGTGATTGGATATTACTACTAAGTAGGATTTACAGGTGTTTTAAAAGCAAAGGAAAACTATTGTTTTTGGATTTCAGAAGATAAAATTTAATGGCTTGACAAAAAGGTATGTATTTAAATTGTCATATGAAATTTGATGGTTTTTTTATCTAGCCACATGACATTTTGTTTTCTTTTGAAATTTAAGGGCCCGTAAAGGCATTTTGTAGTTTTACCAATCTAGCCCGCAAAGGAGACGCAGGCGAAATTTTTTGAGAATTTAGAGAGTTAGAAATTTTTTGAGAGAAAATCTTGATGATTTATAAGTTTGGTTTTAAATTATAATTTGAATGGGTGAGTAAATAATATTAATTAGAACAGATGGATGAGTTTGGAAAGTTAGTAAGGGTGATAGTGTGCCTTTAATAAAAAGATTGTTTTGGGAAGATGTTTAAAAACTGTTTGGTTTTGGGAAAAATTTAATGGTTTGTGGAACATTCCTCTTAACTAGTAATTTCGGCGATGAAATTCTTTTAAAGGGGAGGAATGTGACAACCCAAAATTTTTGGATATTTAAAATTGGAATATTTAATTAATTTTAAATATTTAAAAGTTAAATTCTAACTTGAATTTCAAATATCACGGGTTATAGGATAATTTAAATATTGAATTTAATAATTGAAAATTGGGTAAAATAGGGAATCTGCAGTTTCAAACTTGTTAAAAATATTTTAAAGGCTTATAAAGTTATATTGATAATACTGACGATAATAGAAGTTTTAAATTTGAGTTTGAAAGTGCTTTGTTTAGTTTTATAAATATATCGATTAAATTGATATTTAAAAATAGCCTTCCGAGGCACGGTCTTCGATTTCGACGAAACTAGTTTCATTGGATCCGTAATAGTGTATTATTATCGGATTTCAATTCTAGTAGCATTTGGAGTTGTTGTGTGATCATAGGTAAGTAAGCGCGCTTAAATTTATATCGGAAATTTAATATAATAACTGGATCCAAAAGGCTATCTTCTCCATACGACCAAATTAGGACTCGAGACCTTTTCCTTTGCGTTCGAAACAGGGATATAACACTATGAACGACTAGCGGCACGCATCAATAGGAGATTGAGAATTTTGGGTTCGGGATCGTGACAATTTAAAATTCAAAAATATATACATTTATATTCTAGTCAACCATTTGAATTCTTGTCACGTCAGTACTTTTTGCTGTCATTGTAACAAACTAATTATGGCACGTAAACATCACATCTTGTTCCCTTTGTTTTCTTTTTGTCACGCGAGCAGTTTCTTTATCGTTCAAAAAATAAAATAAAATCATGGCCGAACTCAGTTAGATTAAATCAGAGCCGAGCCCTTTCCTTTTTTTTCGAAATCAAATCTACAGAACAAAAAAAAAAGAAAAATCTATCTTCGTTTAAAATCGAATTGCCTCCTCTTAAATCCAGCTTTTTGAACCAATCTCAAACCAATCGCATGCGGCTGAGCTAGAGGAGACCAGATTTAATTCGTCGTTCACCCAAAATCAAGCACGCAAGAGGAAATCTCGAAATCGCGATGGGGCTTCATCCTCGAGGCACTGAGGGGACAGTGAGAACTCACGGGTAAGGAGCTATGCGTGGGTTGCAGAGATGTGATGGGTTGTTGGGCTTGGTGGTCGATGGCATGACGCCTGGGTAGAGGTGAGCCTGACTCATGGTTCTCGAGATAGCATGGTGGAGCTTCGATCTGGGGTCGAAGCCGATTTCAATCAAGATTTGGATTTTGCTTCGCGTGGGTTTCGAGATGATGGTTGATGTGTCGATCTTTATGGCAGATCGTGTGCAAGTCTGTCATGATGTCGCAGTGAGGTATTTTCTGAGTTAATTTAAGTTTATTTAATATCTAGAATAGTTAGTTTTATTTTAAAACATGTTTACATTTAATATGTTACAGTTTATATTTTTAAATCTAATACTAATATATGTATCAACCTATATACAGGGAAAGAAATTTTTTACAGAGAAGGATATGAAGAAAAAATAAATAAATACACACATATTTTTAAAATAGAAATATATTTTTGTTATAAACTGTTTAAAATAGATAAAATACATATATACCAACCTGTTGTAAATTTTGAATAGAGTTTAATTAAAAATTCAGATGGGTAGGTATCATAACAGTAAGGCATATAAATGCAGTTTTTTCCAATTTATATATATAATCAGATTTTAAAAAAAATGTAATAGGAATTTTAAATGTTTTAAGAGTTTATATAAAGTTAGATTTTAAATCCATATAGATTATTTTTATAAGTATATATTTATATATTTCAAAGGAAGATAAATATACATATTCATATTTTAAAACTATTAAGTATTTTAAAATATGTGTTTAGGGCAATTAACGTATTTAATAAACTTATTTAATTTATCTTAGGTACTGAAAATAATTTATTATAGGATAATCAGTTTAAGTAAAATTATTAGATTGAGTTAATATTTATTAAATGGAAATTAATTATTCGATTGTTCAAATGTTAGTAAACCGTATAATGTTATACAAGGTCTTAAATCATGAAGAAACCAAGTCGAGATCAAAGTGGATTGCAAATAAAAAGCAAAGGTGAGTTAATCTTACTCATTTGGATAACTATTTAAATTTAAATAGTTAAATTTAAATTATTGGTTGATTGATTGAATTGCCTGGATGTGATATTATAATATATATATGTATACATATATTGGAGTGACTGATATTCCCGCATTATATAGCGGATGAGACCCTATGTGCCTCGTATAATAGCGAATGGCCCTTTATACCGCGATATCCCCTTCGAAGTGGGATTGGTATTTATATATTGCGCTAACATCTATGGATGCAGGAAAACGGGTTGGAGGGATCCAACTGAATTCCTCAAAATATTGAAATTTGTTTTCATAATCTGTGATATGATTGATTGATTTTCTATGATAGATTATATTGGAAAATTAAAAGTAATGAATGTTATGGGTTTTGCTGAACATATTTTGGGTATTTGAAGATATCAAAAATATAAAAGAGTTGATTTTTGAAAGAGATAGAAAGAGAGAAATTTTAAGTAAAATAATTTTAGATAAATCAAAAGAATGAATTTGGAAAAGAATAAAAAGTTTGATTTTAAAATCCTCTCGAATAAATTTCAAGGATGGAAAAAGAGATTTTTGAATAAATGGGGATAAATGAATTTGAGGACTTAAGTTGTATTGTTAAGAATTTAAGAAATTATTTTAAATTCAAGATTTAAAATATTGCGAAGAAATAAAAGGAGAATTTTGAAATAAAGTATGAAATTGATATTTCATATTTAAATAAAGGTTTAAGTCATAATAAAAGTGTAAATCTGGAGTTAATAGATTTTGGAAATTGATTTGGGTAAATCTAGAAGCAAATTTTAAAGGGAAATTAATTTTAAAAATCAATTTGAAAAATCGATTAAGTGTTTGAAAATGGTGATTGAAAGGGAAATGAGATTATGAAATTTATAAACTGGGTTTATAAATAAAGTGAAATATTTATCGGTGGATAAATTTGAAAGTACGAATTCATGGTGGGAATTTATAAAGAGATGGTAATTTGTTTTAAAAATAAAAGGTGGTTTTATTTTTAAAATAGTGTGGAAAAGAAATTTACGGGATGGGGACGTAAATTAAATTATGATAAATCGAGTAGGATTTATAAATGATTAGATGGCTATATTTAAATAAAAAGTGTATTTCCTTGAAAATCCAAGCATATTTTCAAAGAAAGATTTCCAAGTATAAGTTAGAGGTTTTAAAGTGGTTTTAAAAGAATGTTTTAGAAAGAAATTATTATTTAGTGGTTTTAAATTTTCTAAAAGTAAATATTTATTAAGTTAATTATATAAGTAAAGTATTTTAGAGGTTTAACTAGTATTATGATTTAAAAGATAATTATTTAATATTTATACCCTATAGAATAACTTTTAGTTTAAATTTAGTTTTGGCTTAAGTTTTACATGAGAAATTATTATAAATTTCATAACCGGTGTTTTAAATATTTTTTATTTTAAGTGTTTTAAAGTATATATTTTTGAATAAAGTGATTTAAATTATTTAAAAATATAAAGTATTAAGACTTGGTGATTTTCAGTGGAAATAAAACAATTGGGTGGAAATTTATTCCGCGAGAGAAAAGGTGATTTGAAACTATTTTCAAAGGGTTGAAGTGTAGAAAAATATCTTGCGAAGATATTTTGAAATAAATAATTTGTGAAATTATTAATTCCTGATGGTTGTTTGTGGATGTTATATGATAGTTAAATAACCGACTATCAATATTGGCTAATGCGTTGATCGTTTTGAAGAGACCGGGATCGGGATTAATTTCTCGAAAACCACTTCGATCTGGTTTGAACAATTTTGTGAGGAAGACAAGAGCTTGGAGTCGAAGATGGAGCAGTGATGTGCAAGGCCTAATCGCTACTAATCCTAAGGGTGATTCCAAAATGGATGTAGTAGGAGTAGTGCCTTCGATTCCATTCAGACTAGGAACGGACTTGTATGGACGAATGCTATCATAACATCTTCAAGGGGACGATAAGCATTCTAAGTGTATGTGTGCTACAAAGGTAATGCATAGACTTAAGCCTCATCAACCAAGAATGGCTAAAACAGGGCAGGTGCAGTAAGGCTAAGTGGCTAGCAACCAATTAGGGTAAGGTCATCCCTGTCTAGATGTCCCTTTTATTCGGCTGTGTAGGCGGTTGTTGATCCCAACCGCAGGGTGATCTTATTCAGATTATCCAGTAAGTGGTAGCTCCGGTCTTGTATTGTAGGAAATCAGGAGGGATCCTCGATACTCTGATCTAGACCAGGCACTGTGACGGGCGGTACCCTAGTAGCCCTGCCATTGTATGGAACCCAATATCCAATAAGCGCCTGTATGGTTTTGATTGTGCCCAACTATTGCTGAAACGTGAGATGCAAGCATTTCAACCAGATTCTATTTTACTTTCTATAGACACTACTATAATATCAGACGGATTTGATAAAAATGTTTTGGTTATCGTAAGGTAAAAACCTAGTATGTTTATTTGTGGCGAGGACTTACGAGATACCTTTGATTTCAAAGGATTTTGAAAAAACTTTAATAATCCAAATGAGTGTATTTTCTCATGCTGGTTTTCCAGACTGACTCGGGTGTTATTTCACTATAATGCTCGAGTCAGACAGAGTATTATAGAGTATAGATTCTGGATGGACTGCTATGAAGCTCAAGGGATGTGCTGGATGGCGAGACGTATCACACTTACTTGATGTATATTCCACTATGCAGTATAAGCTGTATATTCAGTTTTGTGGGGACAAGTTAATAACTGTCCAGTATGTTGCTATTGATTGTGTTGTACTCTGATGATGTAATCTACAAAAATAGATATAGTTCTTTTTGGGTAAAAATCAGTTATTTATCTATTATATATTGATCCGCCGCGTTTGTGAGATTCTGATGTTGTTTTCTATTTCTTCTTCTACCTCCTTCTTCTTTTCTCTTACGGCCTGTTTTCCGGCATTCGATTGTTCGGCATTTAATATAGTGGTCGTATTGATGTCGATTTTCGGGCATCGAAAATCGAATAATGACAGATATACCAAGTTAAAATCTAAGATAGCTAACCATGAGAAGATACATACCAGCAAAAGTTGTTGGAAAAGATCATAAAGATGATCTATTAAAAATGATGATGACAACAATGGCATAAGAGAAGCCACATTCGGGGATTCGATGATCGAATAAATAAGATTATTAAAGTCTATAGGGGTAGTCTATGCTTGAGTCTCTAAAGGAAGTGGATCATTGAGAAAGGGATTCAGACCTAACTCCTCAAATAAGCATTGAAAACTTGAAGTCGAAATGGGAAGCGGGATGATCAACAAGGGATCGGGAGTATGAACCTCCTCTATGTGTCCTTACGCATCACATCTAGGGAGCCTAAATTAATTATGCTAGGATCTTGAGTAGTCAAGGAAACATCTACACTTGACTTGCCGGCAGCAACATCGGAAGTCAAGACCTCCCCAAGTTGAGGCTTTTTATTCAAAGAAGGAACCGAAATATCAGTTGAGGCTTTGGCACCCACTTTCTTTTCATAGCATCAATAGCTTTAGTAATGGAATCCCTAGCAGGATTAGGTTTAGTTGGCTTAGCTGGGGCAGAAGTGCGATCTTTAGCTTTTCTATGCTTGGAAGCCACAACAACAGCAGATGAACCTAGATCAAGGAGAATTCATAACATATAGACATAAGAAGCTCCACTCAAGTCATAACGAAAACTTACTAGAAGAATCACTCTAGATGGGAGAAGAAGCGGAGAAGGTCTTATTATCACTAACCACTAAAGATCGCTTTCGGTAAGCATCCCCTTTATCATCGGAGGTTCTATAAACATTTTGTGATGGTCCAATATCAAACAATATTATGGAAATTGGCCCCAGTCAAGAGTGTGAGCCTATTCCCTAAGCTTTTAGAAGCTCGCATCAGAGTCCCAATGTTTGAGATGATGGAGGAATCAGATTATTAATAATACATTCTAAAAAAGATATTCATCATATGATAATGACAAAGTGTAACATAAAAAAATTTACTGAAAAAGGTAGAGAACCTCCTGATCTTAGGGTTATATCATCTAATATAGAAGAACCAATTCTCTCAGTCCCTCATCTAATCAATTGGATTGGTTATTAAGCTTTTTGGAGAAGGAAGAAGACGATACATAGGGCAATCCATTTGATTGCTTATTCTTACAAGATTCACCAATGAATGGAAGATCTTAGCATTTAAAGATGGGAGCTTTGCTTCCCGAGATAGGACTTCTAAGCAGCTCGAGTAGGTGTAAGAATTAGGGGTCAACAAAATTGGTGCAAGGCCTTAGTGCTCCAGGAATTGCAGAATAAATTTAGGTAAAGGAAGATATATGATGTGCTGGATATGGATAGGAATGAGCGAAGAACTCCTTTAGAGGGTTATTTATCCTATTGGATGGACAGGTAATTATAACTTCCATACCCGTAATCCCGAATTGTTGAAGGATAGTGTCTGCCTCTTCCTGGGTAGTGATGAGAGATTAATATTCTCCTATCTTTAAGGAGAAAGAAGATTTGGAACCTTTGCTTGGTTTCGAGCTACCCATTTGTCTTCCATGAGATAATATAAAAAATCAAGGAAATATAAATTATTTGAAAAAAATTTGAAATGCTCATAAATGCAAAAAACTCACTACGTGCCTAATTAAGGAATAGTTAATTAATTAAAGTTATTCAAGTCATAAAGGAAAGATGTTGAAATCTAAATTTAACTATAACATTTACAACAAGTCAGTAGCCCATCAAGTAATCCATTTGTAGATGCCAAGTTTATAGTGGAACATCGATTTTATAAAGTATTTGGGGAATTTACAATCTGTTGAAAACTTATTAACAACTTTTGAATCTATGGTGAGATGCTGAGATTATAACTAATCAATATGGTCCAATTGAAATATCATCCTAATAACACCTTAAATGGAACGCTAAATGATCTAATATCGCATTCATGGGATATCTTATTAAAAGCCTTTTATAAAAACCATAACGGAATATCAAGTCAACAGCCTGATGTAAAATTATAACATTATCAAATTTTTAAATAGTGAATAATATCAGATTAGTTTAGAAGAACTTTAACCTATTATTTAGTTCATAAAAATGTTGAGTGAGTAGGTCATTTATAAACCTATTATACAATAATTATATTACAAACTAACAATGTCATATAAGACTTAAGCAAGATATCGAATTTACAACAAATACATCAGCATTGTAAGTAGTGAATAAATATGAGAATGAATCTGTAACCTAAGCGACAACCCTTAAAAACAGATGTCGAACTTTTGAATAGAACTGTGTTTTTAATTGACTAATGGCATTGTAAAGCCTTCATGTTTTAATTTTGTTGCCAAATTCCAGAATGGATACCTAAACTCTAGTTAGTTCCTAATACCATAACTATATTCCAAATTGGTAATATCGTGTCTAGATTTGACAAGATGATGATTTATACTAACTCTTTAAGTAGTTACCGCATTTGTAAAAGGATAATGGCTCATTATGGGTTATTGAATTTGTTATCTGGCCTTTTGGTCCAGCTATATTTAAACTGACTGGGCAAGTTAGACTGGACAATCATCAAGGAAGGCAGCCCAAAGAGATGATTATTAGGCTCAAAAATCAAACGCAGGCGATGATATGAAGAGACAATCAACCGAGACCAAGAGATAGACTCTCCAGAATATTCTAAGTATGGATTAATACCTCCCCCAAGCAGGGGATCAGTGCCTATCCCTTCTCATAGGGGATCAGAACATATCCTCAATTTTTGTCCTAAACTGGATGAGATCGATAGAGAGTGATAAGGAAGGCCCCACAATGCTATGTTTTAAATCTCAAGTCATTTAGAGTTTGTATGGTCAAATTATGAGCAAATTGCTTCACCTAAGAAAGGGATGTATAAAAGGGATCGTATAAAAGGGATCGTATAAAAGGATTACATAAAAGTAATCATATCAAAGGGACCATATTGTATTCAACCCAACAATGCAATTCAATGAAAAACGATCAATATCTCAAAACCCAGAAGTCCAATACATTTGAAACTTTGGAAACAAGAAGAGGGGACCCTAGGGAGTACACCCTAGGGATCACACCCTAAAAAGCACAAGAAAGAGGGGTCGGCCCTCTTCCCTCTAGAGGGATCGGCCTAAATTAGACAACATCACATGTTGCAACAAAGATAGATCAATAACTCAAGTTCCACTAATCAAATTAGCATGAAACTTGGAGGATAAGCATAATCCAACATGGAGAAGCTCCCATAGGAATCGGACCCCTAAAATCATCAATCATAGGGATCAGGCCCAATCCCTATATCTTGGGATTTGGGCCATGCGATCCCTCATATAGGCCCCTATGGATCTGAAGAGCTTTCTGCCGAATTTTCAGGGAGATATTTCATCGTCTACCACTATAAATATAGACTTGATTGTTCATTTTTGGGACCTTTACATTTCTTATGGCTTTGTACTCTTTTGTGGTTAAGAATTCTAATCTGACCATATTGTACGCAGTTTACAAAGTGATTAATAAAGCTATCACTTCAAAGTGAACATAGGCAAACACCGAACCACTATAAATTGTTGTGTCTTTGTTATTTGCTTATTTCTTATTGCTTTATTTCTATATTCTCTCTGTTTACATTTAATATTAATCATTTATTACTCTACACAATCTTTATTGGGTGTTTGTGCTAATTTTGATGCAAACATTTTAGTGCTTTCACATTGAAACTTGATTCTCAGCTTATTTGGATCCTTATTCTATTGTTGGATTGTATAAGTCCGAGGAAGAGATCCAAATTCATCTCCAAAAAACATCCTATTCTACTTGGATTTGATGAAAATCTAAAGAAAGCTGTCTGCCATGGTTAAAGGAATTAAATCAACTTCCTATGGAGTTTAAGGAAATTATGATGCTTGAGTTCTTATTTGGAGTTATTCAAATGTTCATGTCCATTTGGAAGGGAATAGATTCATTCATGTATGCAAGTTCTTGGGATCAGATGCTGAATTTCGCACTCAGGTTAGCAGATCCAAAAAATAGTTAAATTCCTTATAGGGAAAGGGATCGTACACGATCCTCCTCTATATAGTCAAGCCTTGTCAAGTTTCAGAATCTAGATGCAATGACTGATTCCATGATTGACCGATCCCTCTATACTCCATCATGCCTACATCTTGGGGTCTAGAAATGATCCCTCCATGACTGATCCCTCTAATCTATCAACACCGATCCCACGAATTACCGATCCATCCATTCTAAGTTCATTCTGAACCCTCCGCTCACTGCAACCGATCCCTATACCATTTATTGACCGATCTCTGTGCCAATATCGAATCCTTGCCGCAGCGCAATGCCCCCACATTCTGGATTCGAAACTAAACTTAAAGATGGTGCATTCTATCCACTTCCCTTATGTCCTCTGACTGATTGGGGCACAGTGGATCAAGTGGCAGCTACTGAATTGCAGCCAAGGAATGGACAAGAAATTGCTACTCAAATGGTTCTCCCAAAGGCTGGAGAACCAAGGTGATATGGCACGAATAGGGATAGATTACCAAATTAGGCTTCCAGGGTAGATTACGACTGCTCACAGCTGACCAACTTCCAAATGCCTGATTTGGCAGCGATGGTCTGACGGCTTGTGTGACGACTGCCCTACGCCGCTTATTATGCCATCTCAAAGTATAGTTATCCTTCATCACAGTCATAACTTACCATTATTGAACCTTCATCATCGAGTCATGAGTGGTAGTCATCAAAAACCATAAAACATCGTTGAAATATTTGTTAAAAAACTCATTTCTAGGCAGACCCAAAGTGGGACCCAAAAAAAATCACTTATATGACTCAAAGAAACCTCTCTATATGTTCCGACCTGAAGTCAAGCTCAAATAATCACCCAATCGACCCAAAGCAAACCCTAAAAATTCTGACCCAATGTCAAACATGGGTAAAACAAAGATTTTCTTCATGCAAACACCAATATGACATGAAGTAAATTATCACTAATCTGTCAATATCGGTCCATCTTGTTTTGGTCATAACTCGGGCATACAGACTCCTGATGGCTTGAAACTTGGTGTACAACCTCAAGTGGCCTTCCTTACTGCCTTATATCGATTGCACCCTATTTGGGTGAAACTTTGATGATCATCACCGATCCGCGACCCTATCCTAATCGATTTCCTATTTGATCGGCATTCTCAACCATCAAATTTTGGACAATCATGCATACAACATTTGCAAGCATTACAAGCGGCCATAACTTGAAAATGGACCGGACTGACGATATTGGAACACCTCCCCTAGTCAACACCTACTTATCAGCATGTAGAATATCCGAGGAGATTCAATGTACCGACCATGCAGCGTATTCTGTGAATATAGACCCCCGACAACATCTCGTGAAGTACAAGTGCCACATCAATCCCACTAGAGCGATGGATGTCATCAAACATAGATGTTTTCCCATATTCCTCAAAGGAATAACGATTATATTGAAGGAACCGGTCTAGCTCGCAGCGGAAGAAATGGCAAATTTCAAAAAAATTAGTCATTTTGGATCTTTAATGGGCCAGTGAAGTCTAAGTATACTTAGAACTTTTCTAAATTTCTTTTAAATAAAATCAATATTTTATTTAATTTTATAAATAAAGTTTTACTTTAATTTAATGTGCATGTAAATTAGAGTATATCAAATATACTCTTACTTACATATTTATATGCAATGGAATGAATGTATCAAATACATTCATATTGTGAAATATAAGTGTAACATATAAGAAGTGTATATTCATGTAACTAAGCATGAGAAATGTTAGAGAAGGAAAACCTTTGATTTTATTTCTCTTGACATGTTAATAAATTGAGGAAAGATAAGGCTATAAATATGAAGAGAGAAACCTTACGTTTCTCTCACTTTTTAATTACATCGAATGACATATTAAATGGCATTTACAATAGAATATGCATATGCCTTTGTTGTCCATGCTTTTTTTAAGTTATAAAATATACATGTATAATAATTGATAAGTTTACATATACACATGTTAAAATAAGTTTTCCTATATATATATATATATATATATATATATATATATATATATATATATATATATGAGTTTGTCAAAACAAAAATTAACAATTGTAAAAATGGTTTCAATTAAGGAAGAGCTTGAAATTAGATTCTACAGTTTCACAAAATGGTCTATTTTGATTTAGATTAAAATAACATAAACACATGTATATCTATATGTATAAATAATTGCAAGTTAAGTATTCATTTTAAAATAACACATATATTTATATATATGTATGAAGATTGCAATTTAAGTAACATATATATTTAAATTTAATGCTAACAAAATGATTTAATCTTTTAATCTTAGGTATGAAATAAAAGTCTATAACTTTACATAAATGACCACTTATGAATTCTAAAACAAAAGCAAAATTTTTCTTTTATGAGTAAAAATAAGTAAAAATAAATTATTTTGCAAATTAACTATGCAACATAGGAAATTAATTTACTGTGTTAAACCACCAACAAATATAGTTTATTAATGTTTATGTGATGTCCCGGATTTCGGCAATACTTATTTAATAATTTCTATTATAATTTATTTTAAAATATGTTATATTGATCTAAAATCTAAATTAACCGAATACTATATATTTAAAACTAATAATTAATCTAAGTTAACAAATGTTATCTTTTCAAAAACTCAATAATAATGATAATTTAATTTGAAATGTTTATTCTTTTCTAGGCATAATAATATATATCTAACTACTAATAATTAATCTTATTAAGTTAATAAAAATATTCTATTTGTAATGTTTATATGTATACATTGTAATAAGGAAATTGGTTCAATTTAAATTTAATAAAAATATTTTCCAATTATAATATATATGTTTATATATTGTGATTTGATGTTTTGTTTTAAAATTCAAATAATTTTCGAAGTTAATATTTAAATGTTCTATTTATAATGAATATTTATATTTGTATATATTTATTGTAGATAGTAAATAATGGATTAAACTTAAACAGAAAATATGTTTTCAAATTTATAATGTACATAAGTTTTATAGTGATTTGGAAGTTTTTGGTTTGATTTAATAAATGCTTTTCAAAAGCAAGTAAAATTAAATTTTATTCGTAAAACACTTAAAGGAAGATTTATTTTTATTTAAATGAATAATGGCTTGGAAATAGTACATTTTTATAAAGATTTAATTTGTTTTCTTTAAATTGATTTTTGAAAACAAATTTAGATTTTATATATCTAATATCAATGTTAGTTATAGAAATTTATGTTTAAACTTTTAAAAATAAAATTTAAATAAATGTTTACTTTCTTTCTTTTAAACTTGTCTTTAGAAAATGGATTTCTAAATATAAATACATTTCATAGTCTATATTAAACATAAGTGTTTAGGATAGTATTTAATTAAGGTTTACTTCATTAGTAATAATAAGTAATTACTTTAATAATCAAATATAAACACACTTGGCATCATAATAATTTATGAAATACACTTGTATACAAATTAACAAGGGGTTTGACATTTGTTAATATGTGGGTGTATTCATTAAACAAGTGGCAATCTATCTTTTAAAAGAAAGTTTTGTTTTGATTAAAGTTTAGAAAGTGAAAAATCTATTTGTTTTTGTTTCCTTCAGCTAATCTTCTGTAATAATTTTCTTCAACTAAAATAAAAAAAGAAATCAAATGCAAGATTCGGCTAGAACCTGAAAACATAATTCAAATCTGTAAAATACGAAGCTATGATTCAACTCAGATCCAAGCAATCAAATCTGAAGAACATGCAAAATCTACAGCAAACAGCATGCAAATTCAATTTGAAGATTCAATCAATAGCAAGTTAAAATGCAAAGCAAAATTCAAATTTCAGGAATTAAAAATGCAATGTTCTCTGTTTTTGCTCAGGTGAGTAAATACCCTTTTAAAAACAGTTTTAAATCTTTTATATGTTTGATTATGTGAAATAATGATATAATAAATATAAAATAAAGGTTTGCATGTTTGATTTGTAGATAAATGTATATTTATTCAGCAGTTTTAAATGCCTGTAAATATGGAAGTTTTTAAAACTCTGATCCTATGCTTGATCCAGTTTTATAAAAATTCCTAACTTCCAAGTTGATCATTATTAATCACTGAACATTGAAAGAAATTTGAGCATAACAAAGTAATCTTGTGATTAAAAATAAATTTAGAAATTTATATTGAACAATGTAATGTAAATATTAGATTTACAGTGAAAAACCAAAATTTGAGTGAAAATCAATTTCCACTATTTAAAATTCTGATCATATGGCCTGAATTGGAATTCAAAATTATGAATTTTAAAATGAATTTGGGAATTTATAATTTAGTATTCGAAGAGGAATTTAGGATTTCTTGAAATTGGGTTATGGGTAGATTGCAGTTGATAGGAGTTGAGTTGGAGGTCGAGCTTCGGCATGGAGGTGGTCATGGTGACTGGTGATACAGGAAAAATGGTGAAGGGTTTTTCTGATGGACGTGGCGATGGAGGCACGGCATAGTAGGGTTTTGGGTTTGTTTTCGGTTTGGGTTGGTATCCTGGGCAGTTCGTCGACGTTGTTGAGTTTGGGCGAATCGCATGAGGGGGGAAAGGTTGCGTGGATCGAGGCGCGTGAGTGGGCAACGTAGTAGGGCCTCCGGTGGTGGATTTCGACGTTGACGGTGAACTTTTGGGTTCGTATTACTTACTGTTTAAAGATGTTGTTGTCTCTTTTTCGAATTTGTGGCGTTTTCTTCTATTTCGAGGGACGTGGTGGTTGTTGAGGTCGGAGACGACTTGTGGGGTGTCGCGTCAGGGTTCACCGTCGACCGACCTTAGCGTGCACGTGCACGAGTTCAAATTGGTGCTTCTGTTTTTATTTGGGAAGGCAATGTTTAGCCATGGTTTAATTCGCTGTTTTTCTCGAAGCTTGCCTCGTGATTGTAGTAGGGTAACTCGGGGTTTTTGCGTGAGCTGTCCCGTGTTGTTTGTTCCAGTTTTTTTTAGTTTGTCCAGCTTATTTGAAAGTGAATTTAAAGCAAAAAAATTATTTGAGTTTGTTCCAGGATTTGTATCCTGTTTGATTTTTACTGTAGATTTAATTTTATAAATTAAAAGCAAACTATGTTTTTAAAACAAAGTTTAAACAAGTTTTAAATGTTTGAATGTTTTAAATTTAAAAATTTGCATTTAAACAAGTTTAAGTTAATCTTGTTTAAAAAAAAAGTTTGTTTGATTTATAGTTTAGTATTAACCGGACTTTTATACTTTTTAAAAATGAAGTTTCAAATTGGATGCAAATTAAGGTTTGAACAAAGTGTTTTAAAATTTGTTGTATTAAGAATAATTGTTTGTTCTTAAAAGAATTTTAGTTTTAAAGTTTCGATTGTTTAAAATGTAAACTTTTGTTTTAAAAATAGTTTGTTTCATTTTGATTTGTTAATAAAATAATGTTTCCAAATAAAAGTGTATTTGAAGTAATTTAAATGTGATTAAAGTAAGGTATTTAATAATGATAAATTCAAAGATAATGTTTTTGTGCAAACTGAATACAAGTTCGAATTTAAATATTTAATTTTAAAATGATTGATAAAGGATAATGGAATACTTGGTTTATCTTAATCAAGTTTTAGATTATAAAGATAATTAAAGTAAATTACTTAATTAACTTAAATTGGTTAATGTGAGTAATTAAATTAAGGTAAATTAGTTAGTGTAATTAATTAAGTGTAATTAATTACTTAAATAAAAAAATTAATTAATTAATCAAGTTTAATTAATTAAGAAATAATTAGTTAATAAGTAATTAAGAAGTTAATTACTTAATGATTTAGAAGAATTATTTAAACATAATCTCTCAATGATGTAATTAAAATAATTAATTACTTAGTGTAATTAATTAAGTTATTAGAGTTAATTTTTAGTTAATTAATTAAGTTTAATTAAAAGAAGAATTACTTAATGATAGGATTAAGTATAATTACTTATTGTAATTAGAAATGTGTAATTACTTAGTGAAGTAATTAATGAATAATTACTAAGTGTAATTAATTAAGGAATTACTTGATGGATAGTAATTAAAAAGGTATAATTACTTAAGGGAAGTAATTAAGGGATAATTACTCAGTGTAATTATAAGTAACTAACTAAAGGTGATTAATTATAAGTAATTAATTAAAGGTGATTAATAAAAAGTAATTAATTAAAGGTGATTAACTAAAAGTAATTAATTAAATGTGATTAATTAAAAGTAATTAATCAAGTAGGTTTAATTAAAAGTAATTAATCAAGTGTGTTTAATTAAAAAGTGATTAATCAGGTGTGATTAATTATAAAGGATAATTAAGAAATAATTATCAGGGTAATTAAAGAATAATTAATCAAGGTTGATTAATTTAAAAAGGTAATTAAGAGGTAATTACTTGGAATGATTAAGAAGTAATTAATCAAGATGATTAATTAATATTGTAATTAAGGAATAATTACCTAAAGTAATTAAGAAATAATTAATCAAGGGAGATTAATTAAAGTGGATAATTTAAGTGATGTTTAATTAATTAATTTGTAATTAATTAATGGTAAGTAAGTTGGATTAATAATAATCAAAGTGATTAAGTAAAGAATTAATTTAATTAAGGATTAATTAAATTAATTAAGTTTGGACTAAACTTATGGTTGATTAATGATTGGATGAAAATATCATTTGGATGATATTATATGTCATTGGCTGATATGTTGTGATATGAATGTGATATATCTGAGATGTGATATATATGCTGCTTTGTGATATGTATGGATGCTTTTGATAATAATGGAGTATCTATCTGTGTAATGTGAATCATCCATTTATGTTTAAGTGATATTCTGAATATCTACTATTTAAACCCTTAAGTACAACTTGGACATTAAAATGGCGTTTGGATTCGGTGAGACCGGGATCGGGTTTCCAAATTTGAAATTCCGAAAACCACATCGATCCAAATTAAACGTTAGGTCGTGAATCCATTTGGAGCAAGTGAAGACTCGAGGTGTAAGAACTATACGTCAGTATAACTCTGTGGGTGATTCCGTAATGAGTTTGACAGAATAGTGCTTATAGGTTCGAGATGGGGATTCAGAGTGCGAGGGCTATTGTTGTTAACTCTGAGGGTGATTCCAAAATGAGTATAGCGAGATAGTGCCTTCGGTTTCGTTCGAACTCGGAACGAACTTGTATGGATTGAATGCTTTCAGAACATCGTCAGGCGGACGATGAGCATACTAAGTGATGTGTCCTATAAAGGTAATCGCAGCCTCAAGCCTCATCAACCGGGAATGGCTAAAACAGGGGAGGTGCAGCAAGGCTTTGTGGGCAGCCCCCACTTGAGAGTGAGATTTACCCCTGTCTAGAGGTCCCTTTTTATTTCGACTATGTGGGGCGGTTGATCATGACAGCTGTCGAGGTGGTCTTGTTGGGAACTGTTTAGTAAGGAATGGTTCCGGCTTTGTGTTGCAGGGGAGTGGGCGTACTCCTCGGTACGGTGATCTAGGCCACGTACTGTGACGGACGGTACCCCAGTAGCCCTGCCATTGTATGGAATCCAAAATCCAATAAGTGCCTGTACGGTTTTGATTGTACCCAACTATGTTGGAACGTGAGATGTAAGCATTCCAGCTATTTCTGTATTTTATTTTGAAAACCCTAGACACTATTATAATATCATTGGATTTCCTATCAAATGTTTCGGTTAGCATAAGGTAAAAACTTACCCATGTTTATTTGTGGGGAGTCTTACGTGATACCCTTGTTTTCAAAGGATTTTCTAAAGTTAAGCAACCTTTAACCGTTTACTCACACCAGAACCCTGTCTGACCCGAGTGTTTATTTTTTGTTTTATTAAACTCTTGGGTACTCATATTTGTATGAGTAGTCAAGTGATCCAGGTTTGCTTTGACGAGTTCTGGAGGAGATATGGCGCAGGTGGCTTCAGCGTGTGTGTGTGTATATATATATATATATATATATATATATATATATATATATATATAGTTTTCCGATGTGTTTGAGTTGTTTCTGTTCTGTGATGTATTTGAGTTGTAATATCTAGACAGGTGTTATAACTGTCTAGTTTTGTGTAGTTTGAGCTATATAACTCTGATGTATGAGATACTATGTAATATTTTATTTGATTAATATAATTTATTCATTCCGCTGTAAGATTCTGATGTTGTCTGTTTCTTCTTTTTCTATCTTTTCTCTTTTCTATCCCTTTCTTTCTTCTTAATGATGCGTCTTTCTGTGTTATGAAAGGCGGTTGTTACAGTTTATGTATACTTATGTTACAAAATTTTATATACAACATTACAACATAATAAAATATTTTCATATTTCTTTCTTTTACAATTCCAAAACAACGACAGAAAAAATATCAGACAACTTAGGCATATACAAATTTGTTATATGATAAATCAGATCTGACTATACAAAAGGGACACATAATAAAACAGATAAAGGATTTGAAGTCAACCATAATAAATATATAGTCAATGGATATGTAAATAAAGAGAGATTCAAACTAAATCTACACATTGATCATATAATTAAATGAGATGAACAAAAGGGGATCTAAGGTATATTACAAGATGAATACACAAGATATAAGAGATATAATTCATAAATCTAAATCTATTAAACATGATGAGATAGAAGATATATAATATGAATAAATTTGGACCATTTCAACATGATGAGTATAAAAATAAATGAAATTAGAATTACCAAAAATGAAGCCAATGATTTGCACCTTGAATGATGAATCAATTCTCCTAGATTCAGAAATCAGCCTTCGGATGTTGCAAGGATCAAGAGGAATAAACCACTTTTCATAATTGATTTTATTTGTATTTGATTTTAATAATAATTGAAGCTATGGAAGATCTCATATTTTCAGCCATTAGAGAAGGAGAGAACCAGAAAAGTTACAGCAAGAAGAATGAAAAATGAGAAACTCAGTTGTATGTATAGAATGAATTAGAGAATATTTTTCTTTTGAAAGAAGGAAACCTTTTCCATTCTTTAATTTAAACTTCTCTAATTTATTCTTGATTAACTTTCTCTTTTCACTGCTATTTCTTTACATGAATGGCTGAAAATTACGTGCCATCAAATGATATAAGATTCCATAAATTAATGCATGTAATTATCTTTTATTTAATTACAGTGATATCATATATCAATGCATGCAAGTATAACTTTTATAAATACATTCAAATAATTACAAATAACTCCCAGACATCAAATAAAATAAATATTAATTAATATTTCTCAAATACTAATTAATTTAATTAATTTACGACCTTTTATAAATTAATTAAATCATGTTTTTTTTCGGAGAATTCATCATTATGGTTGTGCGACTCAAAGGTGTAAATTCAATCAGTGATTAATAATAATTCAAATATTAATGTTCACATGTCACTTAGCAGGTGGTGTGACATTTTGGCTGAATTCATCGCTTATACATCTTTTGGTAAAATCCAATTTTACTTATTATAGGCGGTACCTATTAGTGACAATTATTTACACTAACTATTTTCGTCAAAATTATATCACTTTGGATCTATGGAATTTGGTAATGGTCAAAATTACAATATCATCCACGTTCAACTTTATAGTCCAAGCACAAAGCCTTTGGTTTAATAATAATAATTATAATTAACCGAAATGCTCTGACCAAAGATTTTGAATTTGAGTTGACTTCGGTTGACCATGATACTAACCCCATATAACTGAGGAGACGAATCATTTATTGAATAGTGCTTCACTTCCAATACTTCTACTCGACCCAATATAGTCACTCGATGGAACGCCATGCCATGATTTGACTATAATCGAAGCAGAGCTGTCATGTTGAAGATCCACGGTGTTCTCAAGTTGAGAGAACTATGTAAATCAGTCACATCGATATTTTCTGTTCGACCTTGGTTATATTAACCAAAAAAACTATCGAGTGAGTCGTTCCATAGTTATCCAATAACTGTCAGTATGTAACCCCTAGTGCCCCCAACAGTCATAAGTAATACATTACCTAATATTTGGAGAGCGTTACATACTTTAGTCTCAACGGATACATCGATATCCAGTCTCAATGTATCTTGACTAGGAACATGGTATATTTGTTTTGTTGTAATAAATTACTCCTGGTCACAACACTTTGTAACTACTATCACAAAATATGTCGTTTATGGGTTTTCTATTAACCATACTTTTAATCATATTAATTAATTAATATAACCATATTACGTCAAGTATATAATACGAAGAAACACCTTTATTACGAACAAGATTGTTCAACTAGTTAGATATATGTAACAAATTATATAGTTTCTTCTAGGGCATACCCCTAACTCTATCACATATAGTTTAAGTAGTTACCACCCAGGTCCATCTCCTCATCCAATCAACCAGATCAGAAGTTTGTCGAACAATTCAGAATGCATGTGACTTACACCAATGGTGTGATGTCATTGTCATATTTATTCCAAGCACTAGGCGAGCCGCTCAAAGACTTCTTATAGGGATTCAACGTCGTATTCACAAAAATGAGCAATCCCAACAAGAATATCATACTGATGCATTGATAAGGGGAATCGACCCTAAGATAAACTTTGGCGACTGGTAAGTTGAAGAGTCTTCTATGACCTGGGATCATTTCTGTTACTAAGTGAACCAGAACCTAAGCAAGGAGGAGGTAGAGCAGACTAGGACAAAGAACGATGCAATTCCATTAACTATAGGTATTCAAAGCGAGGGCAGCATTAAGGCCTTAGATGAGGACTCGGATTCTAGGAGATGACTTAGAATCCCAAAATTCGACTCATATACTACTTTGAACGATTCAATCAAAAACATCTACTTGGAGACTCATGAGCAGTACTGGAAATCAGCCTCGAGAGAGTCCACCAAAACCTATAAAAAACCTAGGAAATGTTGTATATTTCAAGATATACACGGTCATAACATAGGCGATTGTAGACACCTTCAAGATGTGATCACAAAGCTGACCCGGAAATGAAAGTTTCAACAATATGTGCAAGCCCCGTAGAATGGCGGGTAGGGAACATCCGACCCCTATCAATAAAGAATTTTGATTACCAATTGGACCACCTACGGACAATTTCCAACTGAAAAGGGCTGAGGCGAAGTGGAATAAGGAGCATACGACGTTGATTCACTTATCAATGTGATATATTTTAATTTCAATTATGTAGTGAATTATGACCAAATTGAAATAAACGACTTCCAAATGATGCAGCTGAACAAGTACTTAGATTTGGACGCCAACCAACCTCCACATACCATGATTAGACCTTTGGAGGATCATTAAGACAAGCATTATTCAACCGCTTATCAGCTATCATATCCCCCTAACTTAGGGGAAAGGACTCAAAATGGAAAGTGAATGTGACTAGACCATCCACTTCCTACTTTATACTCAATTCTAATAGAATATATATGCCTTACTAAGAGCCCAACAAGGTCAGAATCCAATACAATGTGGACACGACTGATTGTCCACTCATCAACCTATGCTCTTGACTTGAAGACCAGAGAAACACTTGGAGTAGATGCAATCTGACCATCCACTCCTTTGCTCGTACTTGAAGTTTGCCAGAATACTTATGCCTCCTCTAAAGCTCAGTAAGACCGAGGTCCAACTAAAGCGGACGTGATTTGACCATCGAAATATTAACTCCTGCCCTAGATATAAGAGGTAGTCTGGGAGCTCGACTTAAAGTAGGCATGATTGACCGTCAACTTATCAACCACTGCCCTCGACACAAGGACACGATTACAAAGTGAGGTGGATATGACTTGACCGTTCACCCAACAACTATCTTCCTTTACTTGCTCGGAGGATTCGAAACAAACTGGACGGGACTTGACCGTCCAACCCAAGTATGGACTATGGATGCGGTCCGACAATCCATCGCTTAATCACCGAGTGGACGTGAATCAAGCGTCCACTCGCCAACTTTTGTCCTCGACTAGGCGCAGAATTCCTTCCCATGAATGAACATGGCTCGACTATTCATTTGACAACTCTTAACTTGACCTAATAGGTGGATTATAAATCAAAAATGGACGTGACTAACACCCATCATAAAACTTTGGTCCCTAGAGCGTGGACCGGAGTATAAACACAAAATGATAGACGCGGTTTGATCGTCCGTCGACCAACTCTGTCCCCAGAGCATGGACTAGAGTATAAACATCAAACAGGTGTGACTAACCACCCATCATAAAACTTTGGCCCCCAGAGCGTGGATCGAAATATAAATACAAAAACATGAATTCGGTTCGACCATCCATTGACCAATTCTGTTCCCTAGAGAGCAGATAGGGGTATAAACATCAAAAGGGTATGACTGAACACCCACTAAATAACTCTTGTCCCCTAACACGGATTGGAAAATAAACATAAAAAATTGGATGCAGTTCGACCATCTGCTTTCTAACTCTTGCCCTTGACTTGGGGGCAAAGATATGACTCAAAGTGGTTGCAGTCCGACCGTTTGCTCCCCTGTTCGAGCTCGAAGTTCTCTAGAACACTCATCTTATTCCTAAGGCTTGGCGGAAATAGGATCCAAATGGAAGTGTATGTGGTACAATCGTCCACACATCGACTCCTACCTCGGATGCTGGAGACAGCTTAAAAGCCCAAGCCTAAATTGGACGTGGTTTGACCATCCAATCCAAAGAGGATATGGTACATCCATTGACTACCTTACTCGTGCCTGAAGTATGATGACCTATCCAAGCCTTGCTCGGACATCGGCAAGTGCAAAATCCAAACCAATACATGGATGCGGTTTGACCATCCAGCAAATAACACTGGTCCATCGGTGCGGATTGGAGTATAAACACCAAGTGGGTTGATTAACCGCCAATCAATAAACTTTGATCCCCACAACGCATATATGAGTATAGGTAGAAAAAGGACATGGTTCGACTGTTCTTCCATTAACTCTCCCTTATAAACTGACAGGCTAAGTATAAAACATAGAATGGATGTGAATTAACGATCCTCTAATCATCTCCTTCCCACGATTCAACATGAAGAACTCCAAGTAAGAGTGAACATGATACGACCAACCACTCTTCAACTTCCACCCCTGACTTGGGGGTAGAAGAAATGACTAAGGAAAATGTGGTTCGACCGTTTTCCAAAATAACTCTAAGTCCCTAGAGTATGGACTAGAGTATAAACATAAATTGGGTGCGATTCCACCACTCGCCAATAAACTCTTATCCCTATAGCACACATATGAGTATAAATAAATAGATGAGTGTGGTTTGACTACTCACTCTTCCGTAAACTCCGACCCGAACTCAATAGGAAGAGAGTAAATTCACTACGGATGGAATTCGTCCATCCACGAACTAACTCCGCTAACCCAAGACTGGGGCAGGAGTATAAACTATTGAAAGCTGAATATGATAGCTCGTTATAGCTCCGGCTTGGTGTTCTTTGCAACTCAAGGCAACAAATGAGGGGAGGCCTTAATACAAAACCAATCAAAACGACATCCGAAGTTATGGGTAATCGACTTTATCATCCCATCAGATCGATTGGCAATATCAATCCAAACTTTCGATATCATACCGTTGGATCAAAGGTCGATATCGACCCGCACCAACCACAAATGGATGTGACCCAAACATCCATCGAATAGCTCCGTTCACCTGAGCGTTGATAGGATAAAAAACCACGAATGAGTATGACTTGACCATTCATTCTCTATCACCTTCCTTTGATCTGTTTGGAGGAGTATGAAACTAGATGAGCATGACTCAACCGCTCCTACACTAATTCTAACCCTTGGTTCGATAGGAGAACATAAATTAAAATAGACGTGACTGACCATCCAGATTCAAATGAATGCGACACGACCATTCATTCGCTAGCTCTACTCATGATTCGACTAGAAGAGTAGTACAAAAAGAACGTGACTTGGCCGTCCACACACTAATCATTGCCCTTTGTTCGATAAAGGGAGCAACGGTCACAGATTGGATGTGACTTAAACATCCATTCTTTGGTCCTTGCCTACAGTATGATGACATCTGCATCAAAAGTGGACGTGATTGACCATCCAGTACTCAGCTCATGCCCGAAATCTAATGGGACATTAAAGTCTTCCTTAGGGAAGGAAAAGCCAGAATACAATCCAGAATAGGCGCGACTCATCCTTCCATCAACTAATTCGATCCCACTAATTAACGAGAAAGAGTATAAAGCTATAGTGGACATGACTTTCCTTCTTATGTATGCCTTAAACTTAGGGGCCACGAGCGAGAATCAAGATGAAAGTGAACCGACCATTCATCGATCAACTCTAAGTCTTCGAAGCTTAGGTGGGAGTACAAACACGACTAGGACAAGACTCGACCGTCCATGTAGTACATTTATCAACCCGAGACCAAGGGGGTAGAAGTGTGATCATCCAACGAATGACCGTGATAGCTCAATACCGTGACTCATACCTACTGTTTACAACAACTCAAGGCTACGACCGAAAGGATGCTTTGAGATGGAATCATCAGATTGATACCCAGGCTCATGGGCGATTGATTATCATTACAACCTAAACAATGAGCAATAGGCCGCGAGTACATTGAATGGAAAGCGAGTTACTCAAATACACAAGCGGATTCGAACTCAAAGAAAAAGCTAAATATGTATCTGCATGCAACACAAGACTAAATTCTACTTGGTGTTTGATTCAGTGCTCCTTTAAGCCTAATCTTTAACCATAGTAAATAATCGCTCAAAGCATCTAAAGCCCATCATTATTCAACTCATCAACTCATAATGAGATCCGAAAGTTCTACTAGAGTGACCATCATAACATGCCATTCTAACCGGCTTCAATTCCATTGACTATGCATTGGAGAAATGCTTGAACATAGGGATCGACATCAAATCCAACTATCGTTCACCGTGCCTACATGCACCACCAATGTGTTGAAGTTACAAGACTTGCCTAAGAAAGGGACCGGCACTGATTCCATCGCCTATGCGACTTTGCAAACCTAATTCAAACTTCCCTCATGCTAAGTATAGTTTAGTACGGTGTTATGCAATGTAATTCAGTACATACCTGTATGGCAGTTATGGCGAAATTCATGAGTTCGGCCAGAGTGACCGTCACCACTGACCATCCCAATTGGATTTCACATTGATGGTTACACGAAGCAGTTACGTTCAAATTTAAGTTTCGGCTATCGCTGTATTAGAATCTAACGTTCATATTCAATTTCATTCAGGGCACATGTTACAACCTGTGTATTACAACCTGTGTAAGTACCAATATACTAATTTATTCAAGTCTAAAGTGGTAAGCATCTGATTCAAGGCCATATTGTCAAATAAAAAACTACCTAAGTCCCACTAATACAAGGGATTGGAACTGATCCCACTGCTTGGGCAAATCCACTTAAGCATTTTTCAGCTTACAACATAAGGCCAACATCAAGCAACAACACCACAGTCGGTTCTATACAGATATAGACCCAAGAGATGAAGAAGAGAAGCCTAAAGAATCGAAGACTGCACCCATTAAGCTAACGATCGACATTATGTCAGCCAAGACGAACCATCATAGGTCCTAAAGACCAAATCACAGCTCAGTGAAACGATGATGAAGGAATTAGCTGGCTTTCTTCGAGCGAATCTTGATGTGTTCACTTGGACCCATTCTGACATGTGTGTGACCTCATCGACTATTGCAACCCATGCATTGAATATTGACTTGAGGCATGTCCGGTGAAACAAAAGCGATGCGGTATGGATCCAAAGAGATTTGCTGCACTCAAAGAGGTGGTGGATATACTCAAAAACAATGGGTCTATTTGCGATACCCTATACCCGAAATAGGTATCCAATCCAGTTCCTGTGAGAAAAGCTAATGGAATGTGGCGGACATGCATTGACTACTCAGATCTAAATAAGGTGTGCTTGAAAGATAGCTTTCCATTATTAAGGATCGACCCACTGGTAGACTTAACTGCTGGATATGAACTGCTTTCATTTATGGATGCGTACTCCAGATACAACCAGATCCTGATTCGTGTCTCTAACCAAGAGAACACCAGCTTCTTTACCGATCTAGGGCTATATGGTAAGTTGTGATGCAGTTTGATCGACACAATGCTAAATCTACTTACCAAAGACTAGTCAACCAGATGTTCAAAGATCAAATCAGGCAATCGATGAAAGTATATGTAGATGATATGCTCATGAAGTCACAGCAATCAAACGACCACATCGATGACTTGGCGGAGATGTTCAGTCTTCTCCAAAATTACTGAATGAAACTCAATCCCTTAAAATGCTCTTTCGTAGTTAGGTTAGGGAAATTTCTAGGTTTCATTGTTAACTATCACGGAATCGAGACAAATCCTAAGACAATTCAAGCAATTCAAAACATTCATGTGTCGAAGATAATTAAGCAGATATAGAGCCTCAATAAGAAGGTCATCGCCTAAAGCAGATTCATCTTCAAGGCCACCAACAAGTGTATTCACTTCTTTGATTTGATTAGGAGAGGGAAGAGGAATTTTGAATGGAAGCATGATTGCATATTGCATTTCAAGCTCTGGTAGATCACTTAGAGATACCTCCCATCCTATCCAAGCCACTGGATTTGAAGACTTATACATCTATTTAGCGGTGTCGATACATGCTATATGTGTCGCACTATTACACAAAGAGGATCGGATCTAGAGGCCAGTATATTATGTTAGCCAGCGATTGACTGTTGCTGAGAGAAACTACCTAAAGCTGGAAAAGCTTGCATACTACCTATTATTTACATCATGAAAGCTTCGCCCTTACTTCCTTGCTCACCTCATCAACGTATACACCGACCGGTTGTTACGACGGGTCCTACAGCGACCTGAGACATTTGGAAGGTTGCTCAAATGGAATATCAAACTAAGCCAATTCGATAACACTTATCTCCCTCGGAGTGTTATCCAGGGATATACATTGGCAGACTTCATAGCTGAATTCACTCCACAAGATGATTCTCCAGAGAGTAGTGGGGAATCGACCAATTGATGGAAAATGTACAAGGATGGAGCATCCATCGATCGGTGTTCTGGAACCAGGGTCATGTTAGTAACTCCTTGGGAATGATCAATCTATTACGCCTTGAAACTGAACTTCCCTACAATAAATAACGAAGCTGAGTGTGTAGCCATGATCTGGGATCAAACTTGCTAGAAAACTGGGAGTGAAAGCTTTATAGATCTTTTGTGATTCCTGGTTAGTAGTGTGCTAAGTCAGGGGAGATTATCACTCTAGGGGCAGCAACTTTCTCCTTATCTTGACTAGGTTCAAGAACTCCTGGTATACAATGAGTATTGCACAATTACACATACCCCTAAAGAACAAAATGAGAAAGCCGACTCACTGGTCAAGCTGGCCAATTCCAGGGATGCACAATAAATGGGCTTGGTCCCGGTTGAAGTATTAAATGCTTTGAGCATCCACCAGATGGTGATTGATTGGGTTATGGAGACAGAGCCGAAAAGGGAGTCATGGATGACTCATGTCAAAGGTTATCTATAATGAGGGATCCTTTATGGATGGAGGAGTGAAAAATGACAAATTCTCTTCAAAGCTTCATGTTGCATCATCCAAAAAGGAGCCATGTATAGAAAGGGTTTCTCCGTTCTCCTTCTTCTATGTATCGACTATGATGAAATTAAACGAGTCTTTAGAGAAGTCCATGAAGGAGAATGTGGCGACCACACCGGAGGGCAAACCCTGATAAAGAATATACTTCGCTATGGGTATTACTGGCCAACTGTCAGTCGAGATAGAGTTGATCATGCTAGACAATGCGATAAGTGCTAGATGTTTGCAAAAATTCTAAGAGCTCTGTCAATGGAAATTACTCAAATGGTCAGTTCATAACTATTTGCCACTTAGGGTATTGATATCATCAACTCCTTGCTGATTTCTAAAGGTGGTCTGAAACACGCCATCGTAACAGTTGATTACTTCACCAAATGGGCTTAAGCTGAACCTTTAGCCATGATCACAATAAGAAAAGTAACAAAATTTGTTATCCAAAAAATTATCTATCGTTTTACCTTCCTCGAACAATCGTAACTTATAGTGGGATCCAATTCGATAGTGCTAAATTCAAAGACTTCTGCCACCGGCATCATATTGAGAAAAGATTCGCGGCATTTTCTCACCCTCAAGCTAATGAACAAGTTGAAGTAGTTAACAAAATCATAAATTCCATTTTGAAGAAGAATTTGGAAAAGGCTAGAGGCAAGTGGGTCACATATTCCTATCAGGATTATTGGCATACTGAACTACCCACAAGTTTACGACTGGCCATACTCCATTCGGCCTTGCCTATAGCTCTGAGGCCATCATCCTTGTAGAACTTGAACTCCCTTCTCATAGAATAACTTATTATAACCCCTATTTCATGATGAAAAATATATAAACAAGCAATTGCAATCCAATTGCAATTAAATATAAGGAATTGGCGACGACCCGTGAGCATACGATCATTGCTAGGAGCCAAAGACATAAAATGTACATGAATGTGCAAGTGTGCATCCTAAAAGTTTGATTTCTCGAAATCGACAGAAATTGAATTCTTGCCCGAAGTTATTAGAGAAGAGACTGGATCAAAAAACCACGGCCTACTAGCTCAACGGAACCAAGCACAAATAATAACTGAGAGATTACACTCTAGTTTTATACTAACAAATATCGACCAAGAGTCACAACAAACAGAGAGAGATACGACTCTTCAAAAAAGGAAATTCAATGGAAGGATGCGATTATCCAGAAAATTGAATGGAATTCTTCTTGACAAGTCTAACTTGCTTTGATTCGAATCATATCATGTTTGACACAAGATGTACTTTGGGAGGCAAACGTTATCTGGCCTTTTGTCACGGCTATATTCAGATTAACTGAACAAGTTTGACTAGATGATCATTGAGGAAGGCAGCCTCGAGAGACGATTACTAGGCTCAAATATCAAGCGCAGGCAATGATATAAAGCAATAATCAACCAAAACCAAGAGATAAGCTCTCCAGAATATTCTAAGTATGGATTAGTACTTACTTCAAGCAGCGGATCGATGCCAATCCATCCATTAGACAATTAGTACATATCCTCAATTTTTGTCCCAAACTAGTAAGATCGATATAGAGTGACAAGGAAGGCCCCATGAGGCTATATTTCAAATCTCAAGTCGTTTAGAGCTTGCATGCCCAAGTTATGGGAAATTTACTTCACCTAAGAAAGGGATTGTATCAAAGGGATCAGATTGTATTTAGCCCAACAATGCAAATCAACTGAAAATAATTGATGTCTCAAAACCCAAAAGCCTAATACATTTGAAACTTTGGGAAAAAGAAGAGGGGACCCCAGGGAGTCCACCCTAGGGTCCACCCCAAAAAATGCATAAGAAAGAGGGATAAGCCATCTCCCCTCTGGAGGGATTGGCCTAAATTAGATAACATCGCATGTTGCAATAAAAATTGATCTATAACTCAAGTTCTACTAATTCAATTGGCATGAAACTTGGAGGATAAGCATAATGAAACATGTAGAAGCTCCCATAGGGTTGCACCCATGTATCCATTAATCATAGGAATCGGCCCCAATCCTTATTTCTTCGGATTTGGGCCATGTGATCCCTCATATGGGCCCCTATGGATCTGGAAAGCCTTTTGTCGAATTTTCAGGAAATATTTCGCTATCTTCCTCTATAAATATAGATTTGATTGTTCATTTTCTAGACTTTTATGCGGCTTGTTGCTTTGTACTCTTTTGTAACTAAGGATTCTAATATGATCCCTATTGTACTCAGTTTACAAAGTGATTAATCAAGCCATCTCTTCAAAGTGGACGTAGGCAAACAACACTGAATCACTATTAATTGTTGTATCTCTATTATTTGATTATTTCTTATTTCTTTATTGTTATATTCTCTCTATTTACATTTAATATTCTTCATTTATTACTCTACACAGTCTCTATTGAATTTTTGTGCAAATTTTTGGTGCAAATAGAATTTGTAGCTAATAAAGCCATTCCAAAATCAAATGTTATGCCCTTAAATAGATATCAAATCTCTATCTAGATTTCGATACTTTAAGAGTTTACAATTTTGTATCAGTTATCGAATTCCTAAATGAATTTCAAGCTTCTAAATAGTTGTTGAATTAATGATTAAAGGGAGACATCTTTTTGGATATCGAACATCAAGTTCAATGTTAAGTTTCGAAGGGTAATAATTTCAGAGCCAAGCAGTTATTAAATTTTAGTGTGGGTTTTGGGTTGCTTACAAGCAATCAAATTTTTAATCAAACAGGAAAGCCCAAGTTTATTAAATTACCGCCACCAGGCTTTAATAAATCGATTAAACTCCAAATGACATGCTAACTCTGATGATAAATCCATCCAAAATTATAATAAATATATGATTTAACTTAAAACCCGAAGTTTTGTAAGCAGAACCCAATCAGTAAACCTCGATTTCAATTCAAAATTAAAAACCCCTAACTTAATACTTTCGATTAGTTCAAACAAAAAATAGAATCGAAATTTGAAATAAGCTTGGACGCCGAAGAAAATTAAAAAATTTCGAGTGAAATACAAAATTAAAATTTTTGTCTTGAGATTTGGTTCATGGGTAAAAGGAAGAAGAAAGAGATGAATGGGTACATATAGGAGAAAAGAGGAAGAAAAAGAGCCTTTGATTTTAATTTAAATTTATGGCACAGATTAGAATGAAATGCTAATAAGCAGCAAGTGCTGATACTAAGGTGTTGACTTGAAAAGTCAACATTCCTACTCTAAGGGTGCAAATGTTACCGCAAATGTTACTACAAATAATGTCATCAAACCTTTTAAGGAGATCACAAATTTCAATAGCATGAGGAGTTGTCAAATGCATAAAAGGAAAGAAATGTCAGGTACTCAATCAACATATATTATTATCGTGCCTAGGGATGTCGAATAACAACAGATGCCAAAAAGGAATGATGTAGAGCAAAGTTGGAAGCCAGTCAAAGAAAGGTTTTGCATTATTCAAAGATATTGAAGAATTGGATGTCAAGCCTTTACAATGGCAATCATTAAAGCATATACAAGTGGCATTGAATGTCGAGTACATGGGAAGGATATCGCGTGCCTGCAGTTAGCAATAATGTCGTAAATCAACAATGGAAGAAGATATCGAATATTAACAGTGAAAAGAAGGATGTCAAAATTTAACAGTATGAACAAGGTGCAGCATTTCATATGTTTGAAAGAGGTTGTCGTGTGTTAACCAAATGAAGGAAAATCGGATGACTACTCTAAGGCAAAGTGTCAAATGCTGACAACATCATACAGACGTCGTAAACCACTAGTATTTAACAAGATGTTATGTACCATAAATATAAAAGAATGATGTCGTAAATCTCCTAGGTTTGATAAGATATCATAGGTCATCAATGAAGCAAGGATGCCAAAGACCATCAATATTCACAAATGATCACCCATATGGAAAGGATGTCGTATATCATCAAAGCAAGGGCAAATGTCATAGATTATTAATAAAGCAGTATTTCGCATATCGACAGCATACTAGAGGTTGTCGAGAATAAGCAATAAATAAAGGGATGTTATGTGTTGTCAACATAGTGAATGATGTCGAAAATCAAGGGTAGCATGTGCCATATGGCAGCCGTTAGCCACGTTGCAACCATGCCGCCCAACTCTACCACTATAAATACAAACCCTATGGCAATGTAAAAGGGGTGTATTCTTTTCTCCACTTTTCGTATGTTTTAAAGTTTTAACCCTAAATTAATTTGGGGATTTTTGCCGATTGCAATATTCGAACTTTGTACACATAAGGAATAGAATGTTGTACATTTGCATAGCATATTTCGAATAAATAAGGACTCTTAACTTATGACATGACTTATGTCGTGCATACTACTCTTATCCCTTATTCTCATGACAGGCTTATGAATTCTTCATTGAACATGTATGCTTGTTGCATATTGACACAAGGTTGATCGAGCCTATTTCTAATTAGATCTTATCTTCTTAGCATACTTCAAGGTTAACAAAGAAATTTGTTAACAAATCCTGATGGACAAAATATTTTCCTTAGGTTGATGCGGATCAATAGTTAGAATGCCCAAGTTACTCCAAAATGTTATGATGCTCAAGTGCAAACACTTAGAGTCGACTCTGCTGAGCTGTATAAAAATTACGTGAGTCTAAGGGGAAGACCATTTCTTGAAATGGAGTCGGCCATTGAGATGCATGAATGGAAGGATATTTATGAAGGAATCTTCAATGACTAGGAGTTAGATAACACCATGAGGTAGAAATTGTCCTCTAGATAACTAAAGGGATGAACAACGAACTGGTGGAGTGCCTTTGCAGCATCGACTCCCAAGGATCGATATATTTGGCATCAGTTCATAGTTTGCATCGAGGAAAATTTATCTTGACTTTACAAAAGTCAGTTTTAATAGGATGTCCGTCGGTTTGAAGTATGTAACCGAATCTGATGTGCTATCGAAGTATGGGTTATCTTTCATTGATACTCCACTCGAAAAGAATGAAAAGCTTATCACTAGGTGAAGCAAATTGATTGGTCATATTGATGAGAGCTTCGAGGTATTGATCGAGAAAGCTTCCGAATTGAGACCCTCTACCCAGTGTAGAAGGACTATCCTGAATCAGTTAAGCAGGGGCAGACAATGGAAGCACATGTGTTGAATGTCGTTTCGATTTTGTCGAGTGCTCCCTTGACGAAAGAGAAAGGAAAGGGCATTACTATCTAGGGTATGCTTTCTGTTTATGTTGTTCCATATGTGTTTTAGTTGATATCAGGTTTCACATTCCTTCATATCTAGTGATTTCGTAGATAGATTTGGATTGAGACCTGAGATAGTTGACCGACCTTTTAATTATAATGAACTTTACTGGGGGCTCAACCAACCTATGCATGTTTTGTCTAGACTTAGCCTCGTTGACTCATGGGGTTTGTATGTTTGTTATTGATTTTTTTTGGATTAATTGGGTTCGGTATTATAGTCTGGGAAGGGATTGGCTGAAAATGTATGAAATATTGGTGGATTGTAAGAGGCTATTAGTGAGGACAGGGACTGGCAAGGAGCGAAAGGTGGTGTTCAGCTGCTCATCTTGTGATGAGGTGATGGTTAACTTTCTATATTAGCTTAATATCCCACATGACGTGTTATCATCTGTGCATGTATCTAGGAAGTATCTGAACACATTCAATGAGGTGACCATATTACCATCATATAGGGAATTATTTCCAAATCGATTTGGTTAGAGATGTTGGACCAGTAGTTATGTCTTTGAGGCATATGATGCTCAAAGAATAGAGGAAACTAAAGGTGGGAGCGGATTACCTATTGAGGCGAGGGTTCGTTCATAGGATGCACCTATAATGTTCGCAACTAAGGCGGTTGGCTCCTTGAGGTTGTATGTTAATTACCATGATCTGAGTGAGATGACGAACAAGTATCCACTACCACTTATTGATGGCTTGTTCGATTAGCTTTATGGTGCAAGGGTGTTCTCTCAGTTAGACCTTACAACGAAGTTTCATTAGCCGATAATAGTTAGAGAGAGTGCGTCGATCATAGCATTTTGTATACTACTTTGATTTTTGATTGGCTGGTTATGCCGTTCAGGCTAGTCAATGAATCGACATGCTTTGTTGATCTTGTGAACCGTTTTTCGAGGGATCACTTAAGTCAGTCTGTTCTTGTCCTTGTTGATGATACTTTCGTCTACTCATGGATTAAAGAGGAGCACATGAAACGATTGATGATTGTATTAGAGGTGTTGAGAAAACACTGGTTGATGTTGAGATTTTTGATGTATCACTTCTTGGGAGGGAAGCGAGATGCTTAGGTCACGTTGTTTTGGAGTATGACATTGTTGTTGATCCCATGATGATACGGCAGTGCAGGATTGGAATAGACCTATGAGTGCTATGGATATGAGGAGTTTTCTGGGATTAGTAAGATATTATAGGTGTATGACCAAGGACTTCTCAGAGATAGCGGCACCATTAATCGATTTGATGAGGGAGAATCGGACTTTTATTTGATATGTGAGGTGTGGACACGCATTAGTGAGTCTGACAGAGGGTTTGACGAGTGCACGATGTTACTCATTCCAAGTGGGAATGAGGAATCGATAGTGTACACATTCCTATGGTACTTAACAAAGTGTAGTATTTATGTCGAAAGGTAAACTTGTCGCATATGTTAGTCGACAACTGAAACCGTGCTAGAGGAAGTATCCGATTCAAGATTTGAGTTAGCAGTGATAGTATTCACTTTGGTGATTTGGAGGCATTATCTACTAGGAGAGAGGTTTGGGTTGTTCATTGATCCCACATCGTTGATAGTATTCGCCGGCAGTGTTGGTTAGAGTTCTTGGCCTCATATGGCTTTGACATTTCCTATATGCCCAGTAAGGAAATGCAGGCGTTAATACTTTGAGTTGAAGACATGCTAGTTTGGACGCGATGTTCCTAGAGTGGACACAATTCGAGTTTAACGTTCGTTATGACTTCAGAATTGGTGTAAGCTATGCTAACGACGATGGCTCATTTAACCATCGGACCTACTTTGATTTAACTAATTGGTATTAGTCAAGGGCGTAAAGCTAGACTAGCAGAGATCTTGGCTAGGAACGAGTAGTTTTCATAGAGGTGATTGGTACAGGCCCAACCGAGACTGTTGGTTCTGTAAAGATAAGAGATTGTTTGTTCTCGATAGTAGTGGGGGCAGATATATATAGGCTTCGTCAATGGATTTCCAAGGACAGGAAGAGGATATGATAGCCTTTGGATCAAAGTCGATAGATTGATGAAGAGTGCAAGATTTATATTCGATGAATCCAGTTGAAGGCATCCAAACTGGTCGAGTTGTATGTAAGGTGGATTGTATTATCCCGGTGTGTTAAAGAGCACTGTAAGTGGCTGATACTCGTTGTTCAGTAGTGGGTTTAAGGATAACTTACAAGAGGTGTTGGGAAATATGTAACTGAATCTATTAGATGATACAAGACTGAACCAAAAACTTCAAGACTTCATAGGCCTATTTGTATCATGGGACATGATACAAAACAGGTTAGGAGGATGGCGGTGGAGTAGTAAAGGTTCGGCGGAGTGAAAGAGAAGGCGATAGCATATAGGAGACTGAGAAGAGCATGAGGACTGCTTATCCAGAGCTCTTCACTTAGTAAGATTTCATTCTTCGTCAACTTCCATATTGGATATTATATTTGATGCCTTATACTAGATAGTTTATTATCATGTATGCTAGGGTAGGCATGGATGTTACTTTTAATGTTTGATCTTACATGTGCCTGTTTGATGTTTGATCGTTGGCATTTGATATGATTGCTTATGCTTATATGGTTGTTAGGCATGCATGACAGCTATGATTTAATATAGCATATTTGTTTAAGATGATTGCTATATATATGATTTAGTATGCTTAAATACATGATGATGTTGCTGTTGTGTTTAATCCTCTTTGTTGAGTCCATATTCAATTACATGGAAGAAAGTGTTGGCTATTTGATTGCGTGCTCGCTTTTATTTGTATCTACAAAAATGAGATGCCTTATATATAAGATGTGTGTGTGTGTGTGTTGCTTTAAGATTTTTCCAAAACTAGCCACGCAAAGGAGGTGCTACCACAAATTTTCAAAACATAAAAGGCCTTGAAAGCCTATGGGTTAGGAGACGTTTTCCTTTACCATAAGAATTTCGAGGACAGAACACTTTTAAGAATAGGAGAATCTAACGGCCCATATTTTTAACAATAGGATATTTAAATAATTGACTAAAATACTGAATCCTTAATTCATTGAAGGTCCAAAAATTTGATTTTTCACATACGGTCGAATCAGGACTTGAAACCACTTCCTTTGAGTTTGGAAAGACGTTGCAGATTAAAATGAGAATAAATATCGCTATATTTGGGGATCAAATGATCTGATAGCTAAATGGGCACGAAATGTGAGAAATTATCATCCTAAAGTGCTGTCTCGGATAGTAGCAAATTTATATCATTGGGACCGAAAATATAAGGTGATGTATGCCGATGAGTGACGTTGCGATCGAACGCGCCCTGTGATCATACAAACTTGAAATGTATGATGATTTATTTGAGAATCAAATGAATTATATAATATTAATATAACTATACATTACCTAAATCTAACCCCTCTCATTCATTACTGTTACATTGCTTGTAACAAAAATAATTACCTCCTCCTCCTTCAAACCCTTCAAAAAATTAAATAAATAGTTTCACTCAACGATAAATCTCGAAACCAGGTTCGTTGAACTCGTATGGAGGAGAGTTTTGTACTAGTGGTTACGGTGACTCATGCAATGGTGACTAAGGTGGTGGTTGTGTATGGACATGGATCTAGGGTTATCTTTTGTCCAGGCTTGGAGGGGAGATATGTGAAACGAAGTGTGCCATTGAGTTTCTTTTGGTGATTACTTCTTCCTGTACCATTCGCTAGAGCTTCAGTCATCATTTGTGATTTGCAACATTTGAAAGGTGAGCATGGTCGAGTAGGTCATGATTTAGAGGGAGGGGTCAGTCATCATATAATGGTGTTTTTATGGAGCTTGTGCAAGGAGGAGCATGTTGGCAAAAGTGGTTCATTGATTCATCGAGAAATGAGGGAGAAAAGAGGAGAGAGGGTATGCGTGTATAAGGGCTTGGTTGTGCATGGTGTATCAGTATTTGAGGAAAAAGTATTAGAGGCTATTGAAAGTAATAAGGGGTTAATTAATTAAGTCGATTAAAAGTTTATTTTTTTCTTATCTTATAAAATCCATATCTTATGCATAGGAGGTCCGTTTTGGAATCTGTTTCTTACCTTGTACTCATGATAAAAAGTCCTACGGTTTGGCATTGGTTTGGTCAGCTTTTATCGAGGTGAGTGATATTGTTTGTCACTATACTATGATTGTTAGTACAGTATATAAACTATGTTTTGAGACGATTTCTAGCTTTAAAATGTGATTTTAAAATATTTAAATGCATGCTTTATTTTTATGAAAGAAATTAAAAATGTTTTAAAATGGTTTTAAATCGAATCACTTTTTTCCTATTGACATGCTATTTTTTAAGAAATTGCTAGTTTTAGGCTATTTTAGATATGGATCCCGATTGGTTGATGTGGATGCGTAATACATGTTGTGTGCATATTATATTGGATGTATATATGCTTGTTGGTTACTTGTATGCTTATTTGCTTGTTTTTGTTGAAAACGTTGATTTATCGATGATCTAGGGTTACGGAATATCCCGCGCATTGGGGTTTCATGCATATTGATCAAAAACCCAAACAGATAGGATAAGCTATAGAAGAGTATTAGGATGCATGCTGACCGATCTGAAGATGGGCTTCGAAATTCAAGATAGACGGTGGAAGTTTTCATTAGGTATGTACTTATCCATTTTTGGCTAAGTACATGACCAAAGTGGTTGGTATTGACCACTATAGAGTTGTCAGTGCCCATCACTATTCATGATGGCTGATTTGGCCAATCTTTGACATGGAAGATGAGGAGGCTTTGAGGAGCATGGTGTAGTGGCCTATTCATGTGGCCGACTTTGGGTCTTGATGTTATTGTGCAATGACATGCGTTTCCGATGGTGAAGCGACGACATGACGGTTCGACGTGATGGCTTTGGGACTTTGACGACGACAACGAATCGATGGTGATGGATTTGTATTCCAATGATGATGGCTCAATGGTGATGGGAGTTGTGATGATTTTCTACAAGGGCAGGTTCTAGGAAAGGTGGCTCATGAATATAGTGGTGTTTGATTCGATCATGGCATGAAGGAATGTGGAAATGGTTCGTGAATATAATGGTGTTTGATTCTGTTGTGAAATGAAGGAATAGGGGAATGGTTCATTTAGAATAATGGAAATTAAATGGAGCCAAGAAAGGGCTCGAAGATATGTGCCAAGGGATCATTGATACTCGAAGTGTTTTCCATTACACTCAAAGCAGGGGTATTGTGAGTGCACTTATAGGAAATTTGTTTGGCTATTTCGGATTGGGTGTTTGGATCCATATACCTTGGACTGGTGGATTTGGGTCTATTATTAGCTTCGGGCTATAGAGAGTATAATGAAAACTAGGATTTTTCCATTAATCCCTAATAGGAGTGTGATCATACAAGTTATTATATATCCAAAGCACATTAAGTGACAGTAAGGTCTGTTTAATGGATGTCATGTTTTCCATGATTGTTTATGTAGTTTACCACTTTAGGGATGTCACACGATGAAGGTATTATGGATAGGGATACCTAGGCACCCCGACATTGTACTCGATATATGGAGTACCCCTTTATGATATTTGTAGAGCAGCATATTATTGATGTTATGTGCTAACTCTTTGGTTGTAGTGATAGGTTAGGTATTATTCGTATACCCTCTATTCCGTATACTATATTGACTTTTATAGTATTTTGAGATTGTTTATCGCTCACACCAAGATGTTGTCTGACTCAAGGATTTATGCTTTGCTTCTTAATACCTTGGGTATTCTTAAATAAGTAGACTAGATAGTAGGTGTATACGTCACATGGAGTTTTGTAGATGAATTAGAAGGAGGCGACGCTTTCTCATACTTATATTTAAGCGTATTATTACATTTTTCATCGTATGACAATGTAGAGCCTTGACGGTATTTGACTTACTGTTATTAGAGACAATTTACCAGTTGAGTTTATTTATCACTTTATAAATTCTGTTACTATTTTGTATAACTATATGAGCCAGTGTACTTTGATTTTGTGATTCATATAGTTATTACTGTCTCGCTTGTTTTATATCTGTGATGACTATTATATTTTATTCGACACGCTATGAGATATACGACAGGTTATGTGATTGATTGATATTTTCTTTCTCTTTACTTCTCTTTTATTACTCTTCTTTACCTCATTTCTTTCCATTGAAAATCATCCTATATCGGCCGGATGCTCAGCGGCGCACCATTTGATTATATTAGCATCAAAGGTTGTTGGTTGGTCGTCACAAGATTAGCCGCAACTGGCCCTGATTCTGTGCCTTCCATGTTCAGCTTGGTACTAAACTATTCCAAAGGCTCGACAATAGGCTAAACCCTTATTTTCTCTGATCACTTAATATTTTGATCGAACTCATTATCAGAATGTGACCACCTTTATCTTCTAGACCCCTTTACTAGAATCATCCTCGTGTTTCAGTGTTATGACCAGCGGTTCGCCTCTTCCTCAAGCATGCCATGATCTAGTCCATAATAGCTTTCTATTAGGCAGTGAAATGGTTTTCAAACCCTACTAGAACTCTATCTAGTCACCATTAGTAATTGCATCTACTATTGCTGGACTACTGTATACCTGGTTGTCCTTTTTGGTAGTTATCTGGTAATTGCGTTGGCATTTCTCGCATTCCTGCTAGTAGCACTAGCTTTGGTTTTTAATTTTGGAGGCATGTTGAGAATCAAATTTTTCACTAAAAGGACCAAAAATATTTGCTCAAGAATAAGGAAAACGCCTCCAATATATCTTGTTAACAAACTATGCATACAGAGTATATGACACGGTTATTATATTGGTGGTTTAATTATTTATGGAGAGTAAATCATAGATATATATTATGCAATGGATAAGATGTCATAAAGTAAAGAACACAAAGGTTTATAATGCCTCGATCAGACCATGTCTGCATCCACTATCTATTTTCATTATCTTTTTTATAAAGCAGTTGTACAATTGTTGAAATACAAATCACAATGATCTAAAGCTCAATGAAAGTTAGACATAGCTTCTAAAAATTTCATTGAGCTAGCTTGATCCTATTATTTTTGTCTCAGAATTATCGGTCATTACTGTTGTAGGCTTGGGTATTTATAGGAGTGGAGATAAAGGAAGGCTGTGACCAATAAAATGGGCAATTTCCATTTTTAGCTTGCCTAATTTTGCTCTTTTCTTATATTAAAGGTTCGATCCATATTTTGTTAACACACACACACATACATACATATACGTATACCAATACATATACATAATTTTCTTTTTGAAATTGGGTAAAAAATTATTCGGCTGATACTAAGCCCTATTTGCTCAACCCATGACTACATACAACAAAATATCTCTGAACGAAAGTACAAGTTACTCAAATATTCCAACTTTACATATATTTTTTAGATTGAAAACTAAATACGCTTCTTCTTCTTCTTCCTTCGAGCTCTTCATGGTAGCTGGAACTGATATGGCATACTTGGGGTTCCTTCCTCAATATATGACAGATCCACTTCTCCAAACTTGCCTCGTTCTCATCCCTGCTGAGTGGTAAGCTTCCGACTTATTCTCTTTGACATTGACTGCATGTCTAACTATGCTAATTTGCTCACTTCCTTCTTGTTGTGTGACATGTTCTGGAATATTCTTCTGCCACGTTCCTTCCAAACGCTCCATACAGCTACTATCAAGGTAATCTTTCCTGTTTTGGCTTCCAAGTCTTCGCCTTGTCCTCTGCTTACCAGGTAATTTACTATCTCCTACAATTTTGATTCTAGATTTGTGATTTTAGCCACCGATTTACAGTGTTCCAATATTTCATGAGAGAATTCACACTCAAAAAGTAAGTGTGAATGACTTTCTTGATGAATATTGCATAATACACACGTTTTAAATTGTTAGATCACCTACTTGAATAGCATATCTTTAGTTGGAAGTCGTCACATTATACATACGTACATACATACATACATACATACATACATATATATATATGAATATACAAAACCATAAATGTTGTAGTTAAAATAGTTTGAAATGAATAATATGATATTTCTAAAAATTTAAATAAAATTTGGTTTAATTAGTTAACTAATTTAAGAACTAAGATTAATTACATATGAATTAGTTGATAAGATAAATATAAATATTATATAAGTTAATAAAATTATAACAATTATAAATAAATTAACTTATACAATTATATATGTATAAATATATTGCAAGTTAAACTATAAGAAGAAACAATAGATTTTTGGAATGAATACATACATATGGTACATATACTATGATTTCAAATGTGTCTAATACTTTAATCAAGTGGGTATTTCATAAGAAACATTATTCCTTAAATCGATATCACTCAAAATATATTAAAGATTACGAATCATTAATATATTTACCCTCTAGCATTTATATATTGATAGATTACTTGCACAAGCACTAATTGTTTAGCTAACTCAAGCTAGAGGTGTTGTTGTAGTACTTTTAATATGTTTTCCAAACAAGGTAAGTTACATGCTTTTATTTGTTAAGAAAACTCAAGGTACATGCATTATATTAGGCTGCCAGGAAATGATAGGTAAGAATGAATAATCTCTTTTGTTTTGTTGAGAAATCTCAAGGTTAAGATAAAGATTAGTGTGGAGACCATTGTTTGAAGAAATATACGATATAACTGATAAAGATTTATCTATCGTTTGCGGTATTATGATTCGTTAAGCATACTCAAGGTCAAAATCTAAGGACAAGTGAGAATTAACACTCACTAGAGAAAATGAAAGGTTTCTATATTTCTCTTAGGGTTTTGTGGAATATAAAAGTCTAGTGGAAGTCTTATTATAAAAATGAAATGAACACGGTTAATCATTCTAATATTATAAGAACATATGTTATATGAAGTTCAAACAACGTACTCTAATAAATTCGAGCAACTCATATAACTGATAAAATTGTTTGCTAAAATATATAAATGAACATAAATATGAATGAAAAAGAAATACAAAATATACCTACTGATATATACTTTACCATGTTGTCACTTCAAGACCCACGCAAGAGCCAAATTACACGACTATTAAATACATTCGTACCATTATCACTTAAATGTTTATTAGACTTTGTATTTTCTTCCATAAGTTTTGAAATCTAAAGCAATACAAGAATATGGATGTTTGATTCATATTCGAACACATATAAATGTTATATGATGAATAGTTACAATATATGAAATCTCGATGAAATTGGTTCATTTGAAATAAGCAAGTAAACTATAATGTAAGATCATGCATCCAATATGATTGAATACAATGAGAATCTTTTTATGATGAAAATAATACTAGACTAGAGACTAAAGACTACCTAGTAATTTGATCACCGTAATGTTAGTTTCGATCAATTTACATAAGATTAACTTATTCAATATCCTTAAAATGTTAAGGATGTCCTAATTCACTTTTGTAAAGAATTTGGTGCAGTCTTTTAATAAGAGTTTTCTTTTGAGCGGTTTGACCACTTAGTAAGGAAAGCAAATGCCCGAGAGTGGATATAACATAGGCACAATTGGGATGAAGAGTGAATGATTGCCTCTCTTTCATGAAGATACATCAGAAAAGAGAATTGAATAAAATACTAGTAAATACTTAACATGGAATGAGAAATGTGATTTTTATTCCAGATGTATTTTTATATACAAAATTTTTCTATCAGAGTTATTTCTTTGAGTTCGATTAATCTGAAACTCTCAACTTTAAATTAGTTACATTGATGAAATATAATTAAATAATAAGTGCTTGAATAGAACTTCATATTTCATACACTATTATTGTAATGGTGAGAATAGCGGGAACGTTTCATGTGACACTTGTTGATGGATGCATCAATTTAAAAAAAATTATCTTTGTATATATACAAAGTATTATTTATGAAATAACAGCTATTCCCACTATCGACTAAAAATTGATATATTTTTATTTTAATATCAATAATGTGAATATTATGAATATTCATTGTAAGATAAATCTATCGTAATATTGGTACTTGTTTTCGTAACACATGTGATGTAATAACTATAGAAACTACAAAAGTATCTAAATTATTTTACAACTATTCGAAATTATGGACTAAGCCATATCACTTAAAAATATTTCTTTAATTATACGATTATCATATGGTACTTGTGAATAGTATCTCAAACAACGAATGGTAAAGAACACATTCAATGGATGTGATAAAAGAGTTAATGAACTCTTTGGATTGATACATATAGATTCATGCAGTACAAGGGCTAATGATACCAAAATGGATCCACCTACTCTATTAATTTGACCAATGAACTATCACAGACATTAACATGTGTACTTGATGTACAAGTAGTATGTCTATGAGAAGTTCATAAAATGTTAAATTTAATTAGAAAATGCAACATGCAAAGAAAATAAAACAATTCAATTTGATCGAATAGGTGGGTACAATAGGAAAGACTTCCAAATGTACCTAAAAATGAATAAGATTCATCTCAAAGTCACTCTTCCATATAATATATAATGACGCAAATTGGACTTTGTTTGACAAAGTACGACTAATGATGAGTGAAGTCGAGTTAACTTCTTTCTTTAAGGAAATGTACTTAAGAGTAAATACGTATATTAAATTTAGTTTCATCTAAAGAATAGTTTCTAAAATCATATAATATATGAATTGATAAGAAGCCCAAATCTTAAAAAATTTAAGATATGTAGTCGTCTTATTTATGTTATGAAGATAAGTTTCGTAAACTCAAAACAAAATCGGTTTTATGCAAGTCTAAAGAAAGTTCATAAAATATTTTGAATGCATATTCCATCAAATCGAGAAACATTTTTTTATTTCAAGAAACACCATCTTCATGATAAAGGAGTTTATTTGGAAAATTAATGAAAGTACAACAGACTTGGATACGGTCTATAGACAAACGTAGAAACTAACTACAAAAGATGAGATAAAATTGACCAAGCTTAAAATGGACATAACTCATTATAATATCAAATAAGAATTCTCACACATTAAAGAGGTACTATAGGTTTCTTATTAGTGTTAATAAAAAGAATTACTAGTAATAACAGATGAGGGAATTAGGCAAAAGGAAAAACTTTGATAAAAATTTAGGCTGAAGGACACCAAGTTTCATTTTTGGGCTGAAAGACAAACTTTGGAAGAAAATTATATTGAAGGACAATGTTAGTTATAACTAGTATTATATTTAGTTTTTACACCATACAAAATGCTAGTTATAACTAGCACTATATTCAGTTTTACACTGTACAAAATGCTAGCCATATTTAGCGTTGTCCTTCATCCTAAAAGGGAAACTTATCGTCCTTCAGCCTAATTTTTTTTTCAAAGTTTGTCCTTATTCCTATTTTCAACTAACAAGATCCCCAGTTGTCAATAAGCCATGAAGAATATAGACTATATCATATGGCGCAACCTTTAAATCCAAAATAGATTCCAATTGCATCACCAAAGATTTTGATAGGGTGCTTTGGCACAGGTCCTTGATAGGTTTCAAAATTGACAAAAACCCCAGTGGAAAAAAATAAGTAAATTAGGTCCTTATTTTTCTAAAATCATCAAAAAACATATAAAAACAAAAAAAAAATTCTTTAATATTTATCTTCTTATTCATGTTAAAAAAATAAACAAGAATGTAAAGTGAAAAAAATGACACAGGTTATGTTTCGGGAATACTTGCAGTTATGTATGTAATTTTAGAGAATAATTACAGACATGTTAGCACTTATTATGGATAGCATGCCTTTGCAACTAAAAATTGCAAAAATGTATGCAATTTTAAGGAATAAGTCCAGACATATACGTAAATATCCTTATTGTTAAATCAAGGTGCTGTTATTCAGTGAATAATTGCATACATGTCTACAAATATATGAAATAATTATAGACATGTCTACAATTATATAGATTTTTATTCAACGAATTATTCAGTGAATAATTGCAGACATGTCAGAAATTATATGGAATAATTGCATAAATATCTACAATTATTTAGATGTTTATTGAATTATTCAGTGAATATATATCTGCAATTATATAGAATAATTACATATATGTCTGCAATTTTTTTTGCAGAAACCCAGTTATAATATTTACAATTTTTTGAAACTTTTTTTAAGCACCGGTGCAAAAAAACGCGAAAAATACATGCTGCTACAGTAAAATAATTATAGAGACCCGCTTTACAACTTTTTTTAGGGAGGATGCCATTTGAATTAACTTTGGTTTTAGGGATGCATGAGTAATATTCACATTTTGCTAACTATATCCTAACGGATACTGTCCATCGCCGCAAGTGTATTTTCAAACAGATAAATGCGGTTGGAATTATATAAAGAAATTTTAAAAATTATTGATGTAATTTCGATAGTTAACATTCTTAAGTCCATTCGGATTCTACTTTCATTTGTCACACAATATAATTTTGATCTTAGGCACATTATTGGTTAAACAAAACTTCTAAATAATTATTTATAATAGACTCTTTACAGATAACAACAAAAATGTCTTGAAGTCAGTGGGAGCGGTATCATGATTTGTATGTTTTGGATATGATCCAAAAATAGGTACAATAGTGGCATCAGATAAGCAATAGAGTTGAACAAGTATTTAATTTGATTTTCAGTCAAAATATAGAGGAGACATGTGTCTACAAGAAATAATTTTAAATGTACTAAAATATTCATAAAACTACAAGTAAACAATATACTACCACTGTTTAGTTAATGATGTGCCTGTGTTAAAAATAAGTTTTGGTATTGTTATTTAATTTTTGATACAGGATTTGAAAATGAAATATTTTAAAATAAATATGAAAGGATGTTAGGATTATTCCAAGCAATATACACAGACACTCTATTAAAATGTTTAATATAGAGCATATGAGATGGATTCCTTGTGCAGTAGCAATAAGAATTGTCATATGTGCTATGTTTACTACTATATGGCATTCTGCTGATATATTTGGTAAATTGAGTGAATGTCAACTCCAAATTAAGATTGATAAATGGTGATAAAGAGTATTCGAGTATTGACAAAATATCAGAGAATTGCTTGTTGAATCTGCAAACTCCTTATGAAGGAGTGTTAAGAATCAAACTTCATAAGTGATATCAAATATAGTATGTCAATCCTAAATGCATGTTCGATCTTTGTTAAGGAGTTCTATGTTGGAAATGTTCCAAATGAGGGGTTGTGGCTGATTAAACCAAAAAGCTAAGTACATTATCTTGAATAGCATTGCAATAAAAGCAATGTATATAAATACATAACTTTATGACTGAGATATGGGTGATTTAAAAGTTGAGAATCTCATGACATATTTTTGTAATAATAATGCCATGATAAAGATCGTAAAAGAACCATGCCTCATAATAAAGAAACATACTTTAAAAATTCCACATGGTAAAGGCATTTTATCAACGACGAGAGGTGTTGATCGACAAAGTAGAGTTCATTCATGAAGGCATTCGCTTGATTAGTTCTAGGTAAACCGATCAAACGAATGGAAATGAGAATCCATAATTGGCCCCATGTGCAAATAAGAGATTAAGAGAGTTAGGGATATGCCCTTAAGGCAATTATGTAATTGCTACATATATCTAACTCTGTAATAAATCTTGTTTATAATAAAGGTATTTGTTTTATTTTATATATTTTATTATATTGTGATATAATTAATTAAGTCGTAAATTTAAAATATATAAATAAGAAAATCCTGAAATAAAATATATATGCCTTAGAGTTTGGGATTGTTCGCAGATCTAGTGCGGTTTACAAGGATTCCTAACTCCCCAATGGAGGGAGAGAGTTCGAGCCTTAGCAGCGGAACTTTAGTGGCTTGAAATTTGCAAAGGCATGTAATGATCCATCAAATGAGTTAAAACCTCAGTATCGAAAAGTGCCTCTATGAAAACCTAAAAATAAAAGAGGATGGGAAGGACGCGGGCCAGAATACATCCCTAGCCAAAAAAATTTTATGCAATTATAGTCGCAAATACTTGCAATTATGTGTAATAAAACATAGTATAAAATAAGATTTTGTTTTAAATATTCTTGGTTAAGATTTCTGGAGAATGATTAGAGTACATGATGGTCTCCAAAAATTAGGCAGTGTGTGACTCATAGCTATTGAGGGGTACTAAGGGGTTACGTACTTATAGTTATTAGATAACTATAGAATGATTTAAACGAGAGTTTCTTGTTGGTTAATAACAACTAGTGAAACAAGAAATCTCAATGTGACGATATTCTTTCGACCTGAGAATATTGTGAAACTTCTTCGTTTGTGCTTCAGTTTGGACATATTTAAATCAAGACATGGAGATCATCAAGCGACTATAGTTCGGTTTATGCTAAAGCTAATAAGTGGAGTACTATTCAATAGAGAATGTGCCTCCATGGTTGTTTGAGGTAAGTATCACTGTCAGATATATTCAATCCAAAGTCAAAATCTCTAGTCAGAGTAGAACAATTAACAATAAATATTACTATTACACTAAGGACTTTGTTTATGTACTGATCAAGTTGAATATGGATAATATTGGAATTTTAACCAGTACTAGACTCAATATATTCTAAATTGACATAGTATTGAAGAAGAGAACGCATGTAAATTATTGTCACTATTAGTACCACTTAAGGCGATGTAAAATATATTTTACTAAAAGATTTTTAAGCGATAAATTAAACCAAGCTATGATAACATTTGAACATTAATATTTGAATTATTCACTATTAATTACCGATAAATTCACATCTTTGAGTCGTACAATCATATTTGCAAATGATTTAATGAATTTATAAACTGTTACAAATTAATTACTATTTAATAAATATTAGTTAATATTGTATTTGCTATTTTGGATGTTATTAGTAAGTGGGGTAGCTCCTAGAAACTTTATTGGTTCCATAAGTAATTATTCTGACGTGTATATAAAATTGTATATGCATGTATCGATATATGATATGTATATACATTTAAACATGCTTTAAATATAATTAATACTTAACGAGTTAGGGATTTTTTTTATTGTTCCATTCGGAGATGAAGTATGGTCGACCATAGGGGGTTAAAAATAGTCTATACTAGATCAAGATTTAATAATTATTAACGAGGAAGGTTTTAAAGAGAGGAATGGGGAAGATTTTATCCTCTCCATAAATACAAAGCATTCCACATTAATTTATTTAAATCTTTCTTTCTTCTTGCACCTTTCATTGTTGACATCTCCTTGCTTCCTCCACCATAGTCAAATCAATTCTCACTAAAACAACTGTAACAACTTGAAAATTTTAATGTTTTGGATGGGAATATTTAATTTATTTAAATATTCAAATTTGATTCGAATGTGATAAATAATAAGAAAATCAGTTACTAATAAAACAACTCGCTTTTCAATGACGTATTTTTATTTTATTTTATAGGATTTTTCATAATATTTAATTTGAAAAATATTTAAATTAGCGTTTGATGTATTTTTCGGCAAATAATGGTAAATTTTTGAAATTTTACAGCATATGATAACTATTTATTTGATTATTTTTGAGATTATATCGCATCTTTATATACGATCGTATTTTTGTTTTTGTCATTCGTGGATCATACTCGAACGAAATGCTATGCAGTGACGTACCAGAAACCCAATTATAAACTAAACTAAACACTTAGACTTTTCCATCATTTACTTTTACCTCTTCCTCTTCTCATTTCCCTCCATCTTTTTTTACTGTAAAAAGAAAAACTAACCTCTTCCTTCTAATAATCAAAATTGAGTGCCACAATCCACTAAAAAATATGAATTTTGATCCGTTGGACCCGTATCATCGAGATCTTTAAATTAATACGAGTGTTGATAGGGTGCAGTGTTGTTTGAGGTGGTCGACGTAGTGATAGTTGAAGCTAGGGTTAGCAATAGTCTGGGATTGGAGCGTCGATCGATGAATTGGGGCATGGATTTGAGTTTGTCGTGTGATTTGTAGTGGTTGGTGATGAAAGAGGGTGGTGTTGTTGAATATTGGTGTTTGCGACATGGCCATTGTCATGTAGCTAGCAGTAGGTTGTGGTGAACTAAAGGAGATAGAGGTTGATTAGAAGGAGGCGTTGAACTTGGTGTGCGAAGGGAAATCGTATGACGATGGCTTGGCATTCTCAGGTGGTGCATAGAGGATCCTGACCTAGGTGATTATAACGACCCACAAATCTTCCTATTTAAAAATATAAATTTAATAATGTTGGTGTTTAATATTGGAAGAAATTAAAATTTATGATTTATTGATGTGAAAACAACTAGAATGAAACTTAATAATGTTTATTTAAGGTAATTGCTAACTATTTTAATGCGATTTCAATTAATTGAAATGATTTAAAGTATAAATGGTTATAAATTATAAATAGGGAAATAAATTGAATGTTATGTCAAATGGTGAGATAATATGTAATTAATTGTTATCGGATAAAATTGGTGTTGTATAAGTAGTAGTTATAACATTTGTTTGTAGATAATAAACTTATACTTGTGATTAAATTAAGTAAAATGTAATAATTGTTATTTACCACCTATTTATTTAATCTGTTGAAATTAAATTCAAAATCAATTGGAATTAATCTACTTAAATATTGCAGTTAATATGAATTAAGATGGTAATTGTAGAAGATTGAGGTGATGAAATGGTAAACCAACGTTATGTATATCCATAAGATGATAATCGATTTAATAATAAGATGAAAATCAAAATAAATGAATATATTGGAATTTAAATTAATTAATGAACTTATTGCCATTAATTTGACTTGGAATCTTTCAATAAAAGGGAAAGAGAATTCAATTGAAATTAATAGCATTTAATGAAAGAAATTTACGTTTGTTAGGATCCGTTTTAAAGTGTAATTCTGAAATTAATTATAATTATGTCAATTTGGAATCTTTCAATTTAAAAGAGTTAAAGAAAACAGTAATTGTAATTAATGGATTTAACGAAAGAAAAGTACATTATTGTTAAAATAAGAAGGATGATTTAATGAAAACAAAATGAACGTTTTTGTTTTTAAAGTAAGTGTAATCTTATAGAAAGAAAAAAAAAAGAATTTTGAAGCAATATTTTAAGGTCGTTAAATAGTATTCTTTGGTAGTATAGAAGTGATTTTATTGCTAATAATAAAATTTAGAATAAATAAATATTTTATGTTCATGATTGTGCGCTGAGAAAAACGTCAATTTTCAATTTGAATTTGAAATCATAGTTCACCTTTTATTTTATGTAGCGATGGTCCCCATTACCTTAATTGGTGTGTTCAAATTTTATCTATTGTATGTTAATAAAACTTTTAAATAGGCGTAAATTTGAGGTTATTTGGGGTTAAAGAAATTAATTGAATTAAAATGCGTTTCCATACTGAATTAATGTAGCATTATATTCATTTTGTAGTATGAAAGGTGATGTTCAACATGAATTCATATTCATGTACGTTTCATATTTTTTGATAACTACTATCTCATTCTTTTCTTCTCTGCATTGTTCACTTTCACATTTCAACTATTCATATTAAATAAAAAAACAAAAACTCTCTTTTTATTTCATAAAACTTTCATTTGCTCTCAGTCTACTCATTTTCCATTCTTATTGTTGGCTGTACATTCTCTCACCTGCTTTTGTTTGGCCTAATTCTTATATGCCTCTTCTATTTGCATCTAAGCATATACTTTTACACGATGCAACTTTTATTATTCATTCTTTTTTATAACTTCTTCCTGCACTAATTTGTCCATTAACTTTTCGTTCCCAATGCATTAAATACTCACTGTTCATGCACATTAACCTATTCAAACTTGCTATTCTTCATTTATAAGCTTTCAAATGCTCATATTCTATTTAATGTTAACATATTTTATAAATTAACCCATTAGTGAATATTAACAATTCATATTTAATGCATGTGCGTCATTCATGCTAGTCTGTTCATGTTCATATTTATTAAACACATAACCACATCATTTCTTTGAAAAGCTTACTGTATTTTTGTATTCTTTTATCACATTCTCACTTTCCCACCTGTTGACTTTTCAATTTCCCACTAGAGAACAAAACCAAAGTAGGTACAGAGTGTTTCTTATTCCTCTATCTGAAGCTTTCTGCACACACTTCCTCATTCTTCCTCAAAACTATAAGAACTCCAAAATTTTCAAAGTCCCAAACTCCCAAGCTCCAAACTCCATCTCTCATCTATTCAAACTCCAAACCCCATCCCTCCTCTCTTACTTCATCTCTCTTAAAAAAAACTCAATTTGTTCGATTTGCATTGCTGTGTTTGGATTACAACTAGGATCCATCTATTTGTGTTGTCAAAAACTCTCTAACCTTGAAAGGTGGGCAATCACTCACGATTAACTTTTTTATTGTTAGGTAAATAAACATTAATGGAAGTGTTATGACGAATGTTTGCTTTAGATAGGAATATGTGATATATGTTATTATGTTCCCTTGAATTTGTGTTATAAATTCACATGCACATGTTGTTTTATACGTTACAAGTTGCATGTTATGTTGCTTTGATTAATTGTCACATATGCATGTTAAATATGTCACATATGAAATGTAAAAAAATGTAATGTTAGAAAAATATATTTATATATGCCATGTTGGAATACATCACATATGCTATGTTGAAAAAAATATTTTAGTTAATAAAATCATATATTGCACATGCTATGTTAAAAATATGTCACTTATGCTATGTGGAAATAATGTGTTATGTTTGTGAAAAATGATATGCCACGTTATTTTATTGTAAATCACCTTGCAAGTTTCTTGCATGTACATCATGTTATATATTTATACGTCATGTTAGTGTATGACATGTTAGAATTTGAAATATTCACTTATGTTGTTTACGATATATGACACATGTGATATATTAGTTATGCATGTGTATATATTAAATTGTTAATTATGCACGTATGTTGGTCATTGACATGTTATGTTATTAATGTTATTATTGTTCTCATACTCCAAGTTCCCTGATAGTTAGCAAAATCACTTTGGATTGAAATGATACATAACCAATATAAAACCACTTTGGGCTTAAATAAATTGATTTAGAAATAAAATTGGAATATTGTAAGTTTAAATTTATGTCTGAACTTGAAATTATGAAAATGAAATTTAATTGATTTAATGAAAGTTTTGATTGGATTTTTAGATTTAAACTTGTTGTTTGATTATAACTTAATAGCTTTAAGTGAAAAATTGAAATCTAAAGTTGGATTTAATAATGAATCGATTAGAAACGAATATAACGTCGGTATTTGAACTGAACCGATTTATGGTGTGAAAGATGATGTTTATTTAAACCTAAGCATTTCACTTATTGAGTTATCTGTACATTTCACTTGAGTTGACTTATATAAGAATGTTAGTCCTGACTCGAGTGTTCTTGTTTTACTTTACGCTCGGGTCAGACCAAGTATTTCAGTTTAGTGAAGACACTTGTTTCTGAAGACGAAAATGGGGTCGAGGACCGTATCTACTACAATTATAGCAATTGTTTATTCTTCCTGGGAAAAAAATGTAAATTCTGATTTTGTTGAAAAATAGTTTATGAACTGTTTATGTATTTATTTTTTGTATTATATTTCATCCTTCTGTTGGAGATTCTGTATTTTGTTCTTTTGAATCTTATTTCATTTGAACAATCCCATTAATAATCTATCTTTTGAATAGTTTGAAGTTAGACATGCGTGGTTTTTTTTCACTTAACTGTCCAAAAAGGTTTGTCGCTGCAGTGATGTTCGAATTAGGGAAACAGTCGGATTCGGGTAGGATGCGTCAAGCTTTACGTTTTCGGGTCTGACGAGTCGAGATTTAGATGAAGAGTTCATTAGCACGATCGGTTCATGATTTAATGTAGCGTAGCTCCGTATCTATGCTCGTGCGTGCATAGTATAGTGTGTTTGAATATAAGTGTGCACTGGTTTTGGGGAGAAGATAGTTTAAGTGAGGATAATTTAATTAATCAAGTGATTAGTGAATAAATTATATTATTTAATTTCAAAATCTTATAAAATAAATAACTTTTGTATACAAGGTCCAATCGAGACGCAATCTTTTGCATTGCTCTCATAAGAGCGTTACCTACGCATTGAAATTGGATTCGTCAAATCTGGACCTAATGGAATTTTGAGCTAAAATCGAACATACAATTTTAGATCAAATTGGAATGCTTAAGCGTCTATTGGAATTTTGGTGAGCTACCTTACCTCTGAATGAATACTATATGATATATGGAGATAAAAATATTGTGTTTTTGTGTTTGAATAATTTATTGGTTTGGATTGGTTGAATTTCCGTTTTGAAAAGCGAATGACATATAAAATGAAATACATGAAATTTTGTAGAGAAATTCAGATTTTCCGCCATTGTGATTTTTAATTTCAGTTATATACCTGTTGATTTTAATTCCAATCCAATTATATACTTATGTTATAAATTTTGAAATGTCAAAGTTTGGTAGTTTGGCCATATTGGTAATGATATTGATATATGTTAAAAGTTGAACCTTTTTAGTGATAAAGGTAGTTATAACATTAGTTAAGTGCTCGAGTAGTTATTGGCCTCGTTATAGTATTTTGAAATACTATTATTTGCTGTTTGGGTTTAAAATTGGTTTTGATTCGGAGAATGATTTTAAATCTGCCTTTTGGATTTTCTATGACTTTTTATTTTAAAATAGTTTTTGAACTTCTCTAATTTACTCCAACCTTTTTATTAGTCTTTTCTAATGTAATGGTGTTACACCCATTCTTACCACGAACTATAGTAAAGGAAAATGGGCTACGATTTAAGTCAGAAAAGCTACCCTCTTGTTAAGAAGGTTGAAGAAAAAGAAGAAGCGAATCAATCAAATTCATACTGAACAAGGAAACAACTTGAAGTCACAACACATAACCCGATCCGAGCCCTGAACCAATGAAACCATGGCAAGAGACAAACACTGCATATGTAAGGAAACTGGGGCAGGTTACAATGATTGTACCTAAAGTCAAAGGCAAAAGCGAAATATTGAGCCGAGGCATAGGAAGCAGTACATGATATACTGAGTTAATTGTACCTTTAAAGATCACACTTTGTTAATACCTATAGAAATAGATCTGCACCAGCACATACTGGGAGCAACCTAGGCAGCACCATTTGGGGTCAAAAGCACTCCAAAGGGGCTATATACATGGCCACTCAGAATACGCATCAAGGCATAACTGTACTTACAGGTAAACGGAAAATGTGAAGCTCCTCCTCTCTCTCTCTCTCATCAACAACCCAAGCATTCTTTCAAAGAGGGGTAACCCAAACTGTGCCGTGTTCAAATTACAAATAGATTCAAGCACATTCTGATCTAATATGATATCAACTCAAGCAAGGATGGCAGTGTTATTAGTAAGGCGGTATGCAACATTCCTGGATTTTAGCCAGATTTAAGTTTGATAATTAATGTAATTTTTGGGACTAATTGTGGATTAGATTGCAAATTAATTTGAATTTTTCCAAATAAAATAATATATTTGTTTGTTTATATATATATATATATATATATATATATATATATATATATATTGATTATAAATTGAAATTTGGATTTGAAATTCAAGAATAAATATTTTGAAAATAAAACTGGATTTAAAATTCTATATTTTAAATTTAATAGAAATTTGTTTTCTAATTATAATATACGTATGTAATATATATTTTGAAAGACATATTTTGAAGTTGATATAAATTATTTTCAAAAGTTAAAAATCAAATTCTATAATTAAGAACTTATATATGTGTGTGTGTGTGTGTGTGTTTATCTATCAATATATAATTTGAATTCAAATTATTTTTCTTTAATTTGTATAGATATAAATAATAAGAAAAATGTATGAATAAGAATCTAAACATATATATATATGTGTGTGTGTGTGTGTGTGTGTGATTATTTATAATATATAATTAGATTTTAAAATTATTTTCTTTAAACAGTTAAGCAAATATAAATAATAGAAAATGTGTGAATATAAACATTCATACATTTAAAAGTATAATAAGCTAAGTTTAAAATAGGATTGGTTATAAAGTTTAAACATTTTCTTTTAAAAAAATTAGTTTGTAAATATATTAAAGTTTATAAAATAAAACATAAAAACATAGTTAATATATATAATTAATAAAAACTTAAACCTATGCAAAATATAAGATTAAATAAAATTTAAGTAAGGGGTTTAAAAACATAATATATCAATAAAAGTGAGCAAGGATTTAAACACAATTTAAATAACATACGACATTTGTAAATTTATTAAATCATGTAATAACAAATATAAACCTTTCTCATAATAATCAAACAAGTGTAATAATTTTAACAAGTGTCATTTATTCTATTTTTAAATTTATAAAATCAGGTTATATGTTCACCTCTTCTCCTCCTTCTCATTTTCTTTTAACCTTCATTTTTAAAATCAAAGAAAATCAAAATAAAATCAAAACAAAAAACAACATTTTCAACCTGATTCATTAACAACTCAAAGATACAAGCAAAGTCATCTCAGCAATCAAACAAGAGATCAAAACAAATCAAAATTAATACCTGGATAACAACATTAGGTTCAAGCAAAGCAAAGATATGGATTTAATTCGAACTGAAAGCCATATGGAATCAAAACCTCAATCAAATACAAGATCAACTCATTAATTATCAAGCATCCAGATCATCTCAAAAATGACACAGACCAAAGTTTCAAGTTCAAAGTCCATTTCCAGGTTTCAGGCTCAAAAATTTGTTCTCTGCTTTCAAACCATCCAGGTGAGCAAATTCTTAAACCTATGTATGTATGTGTATATATATATATATATATTGGTTTGCATATGATGATCTGTTAATGTGTGATAGAAATTATGCTTGCATGTATATGGATTCCTGGATATACGAATGTGTTGAGGTGTGCATGTGTGATATGTTTATGTTCATCTCTTTTTATAGTTACAAAGTTTTAAATTAAATCAAAATTCAATATCTCTTTATCTATTCACTGATAGGCCTTAGTTTTCAAACATAATATGTTTGTTTAAACACAGATTAAGGTTTAAAATTATATTTAAGTAAATTAAAATTGTAATTTTCTAGAAACCAAGAAGAACGTTGGAAAACTTAAGATATGTTAAAATAACATCTAAATTCTTTGATTTTCTTATATAACCTGAATCACCATCTAAAATCATTATTTTTAAAAGAGAAATCACAATCTTTAGATTTATATTGAGTGAGCATTTCGGGTTTGATCAGAAAGTAGGTTTTGGGCTTTTTCTGGTGATGGGTGAACTCGGGGTGGTCAGGATTTTGACTGGAGGTGGAGGAGAGCTTTGTGGTCCAGGCAAAAATGTCAGGTGATTTTCTTAGCCACCTTGGCGGCGGCGGTGGGTAGAAATAGGGTTTAAACCAAAAATTGTGTTGAGGCTGGAAATTGGGTCACCGCGGCATCTCTGGTGAATCGAGTTTCACCATATTTGGGGAAAGGCAGCATGGAGGGTTAGCGAAGGTGTGGCTGGAGTTTCAGATGTTCCGGTGGTCGGTGTCGGCAGTACGAGAGGGTTTTTGGTGATGGGTTTTCGTTCCAGGTTACATATAACAACCCGCATATTTAACGGTTATATATTTAAATATAGCATCGTTAGTCTGATTTTGGGATCCGAAATGTTACTTTTTGCAAACGGCCGAATTAGGACTCGAAACCACTTCCATTGATTTCAAAATGGCGTTTGCGATCTTTTTGAGTATAAGCTTTGATATGTTTGGAGTTAGTTGAATTTTGCTACTTTTTCTAGTTGGGTTTTGGGTTTGGGTTCAACCCACTAGCTAACTAAGTACCCTAACTCAGTCCCTCTCCTTCCATTCACTCATTTTCCATTATAAAACTCAAGCTAAAACTGAAAATGGGGAAAGGAAGAGGAATTAGAAATTCCAAGCCCTAGTTTTCTTGTAAACTTGAATTCTTTCTCCAAAAATCAAAGTGAAGCTATTGGTAAGCCCTCTCTTCATCTTCTCCAACTCTTTCTCCTTCAATTTCAGAATGTTTCATAAACCTAACTTAGGAAAATACTTGTTTTGATCCTAGATTGAAGCTAGTAGAGTTGAAGTGGAGAGTGATTGGTCTTCTCCTTGCAATTGAGCTTCTTCTTCTTGTTGTGAGTTAAAAGGTGAGATTTTTATCTCACATCTATGCTTTATATCTATCTTTGATTGTTGGGTATGAATTCCTAACACTTGTTCATGTGCACTTGCTTTTGGTTTGGATTGAATTGGTGAATATTGAAATTTTTAGTGTTTGGGTTCAATTCTTTAAAGATCCTAACTTTGATGTTTGAACATGTTTTTGGTGGCGAATCGAAGAGTCAATGGAGCTGGGGTATCGATTGGCAAAAGCTCCTTAGGTCCATTGCTCGACCGGTTGCGTTTTGGGAGTGTTTGCACTTCGATGAAATAGGGCAGAATAATGCAAGGCATCAGGTTCGGCCGACCGAACCCCCTAGGCCGGTCGACCGAGCTGGAGCCCGAAACATTTCTGGCCTATTTCGGTCAACCGAACGCAGGGTCCGGTCAACCGACCTGCTCCAATTTCCCTGTTTTTCCTAGTTGCCTATTTGTTTGTGATTCCAACTTTTATCGATCTAATTTGATTCCAATTAGTTGTTTATGCATATTCGACCTTGATGATTCCTTTTTGACTTCATCCACGGGTTTTTATAAAATAATCTTTTAAATTGTATTAAAAGCTTGCTTCTCTAATTTATAAATTCTATTTAAAACGCACACACACAATTTCGTACTTCGAGCGGAGTGGAAAGGAGATTAAATGGTTATGTAAAACACGGACCATGAATTCGCGCGTTTATCTTTCCGATTAATCCCCGACCTATTCGATTGATTGTTTTGACCTTTTGGTCTGGTTTACCAATGAGATGAGGTAAACTTTGTACTGCTTTGAGTGTGAAATTAACTAACGGATAGTAAACCGTTTAGTGCGAACGGGTGGTTGTGGGACTCACGTTACCACTTTTCGGATTCCTTTTCGAGAGTTGTGACACATTCTATCAGTTAGTGGTGTCCCGTACTGGGCCTCCGGACCTTCACCACTACGGTTTGTCACCTTTGGGATAGTGTCTTCGGACTGTCTCCTTTAGGTTTGTTGCCTTCTGGTATGTTGCCTTCGGGTATGTTGCCTTCGGGTTTGTGCCTTCGGGTTTGTTGCCCTATTATATCGCTTTCGGAGTTGGTCTTTATGAGCCGCTCGAGTGATATTTGGGTTTGGAGCCTTCGGGCTTATGGATCCTTGTTTATACAGTACTGAGCACGTGCAAATTTTCTGATGTTTCATTGATATGTATATTCCCTAGGTAGTGCCCTTTGGTGTTGGTCTTTTTGAGTCGCACGATACATAGCGATTACCTTGTGGAACTTGTGTTACCTTCATTGGTATTTGTTATTTCCTTTTGGCTTGTTTGGGATATTCATGTCCTTTGTTTATTTGTGTTACCAATGATATGAGGCTTGTCTTATTTTGATTCATCTTTTGTTACATGATTGTTATATCTCTTTTAGAGATATTTGTTATACTGTGTGACCTTGTAGGTTATTGTTGTTCAGTTTATCTAACTGATTTGTTTAGCTAGACTGACCCGTGTATTTTATACTCGGGTCAGATCGAGATGTTTCAGGTTAGGTGCTTTTGGACTTAGCCTATTTTGCTTCCGCATGGACTATTCAGCTTGTTCTTTTTTGTTAAAGCTTTTTGTGTAGTCCTTTTTGTTGTAACTCTGATATATGTATTCTTTTGGATTCGTCTGTATATTGTGGTTTGCTATACCACTTAACGTGTATCAGTTTGTGTACTCTGTTATGTATCAGTACATGTGTATATGATGATCTACTGTTCTATGATGTATATTCCATTTGAGTTGTTATATTCTGTTCTGATAGATCCTCCAACCACCTATGGTTTTGTTTTAAGTATTCATTGGATATGTCGATCCGGTATGTATGATTATTATCGATGTATTCAATAGATGGTTAAAGCAAGGCTACAGATGGTCGCTCCTAACCATCTTTATTCTCCGTGTTAGTTGACGGCATTACCCTGTAGTGTCCTTGGCTAACGTGGGTATAGAGGTGGGGCATCACAACGTGGTATGTTCAGGACAAAATATGATAAACACAAAATAGATGCACATATTACGATACATCAAAGTGTAATAAGTGATACAAATCTTCAAATTATAACATCTCTCTATTCCTTCTACCATCAAAGGTTAGATAGAAATTGGGAATACGTCTAGGAATGCATTTTGTTCCGTAGTATTCCATATTTGGATTGGTGACATCTACCTTGTGAATAATCTTGTTCTTATCTTACTCTCAGCGTATGGCTGGAAGAGGCAAGGGACGACGTTCGGATGCTGGGCAATCCAGTGGCTTACATCCGGATGGCGTTTATATGTCTGCCAATCAGTTTTTTGGAATTGTTTAGGAGCACTCAGCCTCCAATTCCTCCTCGAGTATCTGTACGTCGCAAGTCTGCCTTTGCACGTCTGTGCAATGATTTTTCTCATCTTGGAGGAAAGCCGTTTAAGGGCTCCGAGTCTGTTCTTGAAGTCCAGGCTTTTCGCAAGCGTATCTTCTCTCGCATGGATCTTTCTGACCATGATAGAGTTCTTGTAACTTCTATCTTATTGCAAGAGCGTGCTCTTGATTGGTATGAGCTTCTTGTAGCCGAAATTGATGAGTCTACTCTCTCTTGGACTCAGTTTTGGGGACGATTCGAACTCAAGTTCGTTCCTGAATCTGAAAAAGTTTTATTGACCCGTCGCTTCCTTAAGTTGAAGCAAGGGAAATCTTCTGTTTCTGAGTATGTTGCATCATTCGAGGCCTTATCTAAGTATGGTCTTGAATTTATTAGCACTTCTTATAAGAAGAATTTGAAGTTTGTTTCTGGTCTTAAGAAATATTTTAAGAAGTCTTTGTTGCTCCAGCTTAAGCTCTCTTTTGAGGAGTTGGTAGATTCGGCACTTTATCTCGAGACCGTCGAGAAGGAGTGTGATAGTGGTGATGATGTTGAGGTTTCTAAGAACCCCAACAAGAGGCAATTTCCATTTCAAAAGTCCCGGTCTTTTCCTTCTAAGAAGAAGAAGACTGGTGGTTCTAGCTCTCAGCCTCAGTTTGTTGGAACACCTTTCATTCGGAAGTGTTTCAATTATGGTTCTCCTGATCATATAATTCGAGCTTGTTCCAAGCCTCTCTTTTGTCGTTATTGCAAGAAGGAAGGTCATCATGTTTCCACTTGCCCTACTATTCCGGCTGTTGCCAAGTCTAGCAAGCTTTATGCTGCTAAGGCTTCTGAAGGTCCTTCTCAACCCAAAGGTATATCTCCATCTATTTTGGAAGGTTCTATTTTATTTCATGACCATAGTATTCGAGTTCTTTTCGATATGGGTGCTTCACATTCTTTTGTATCGAAAAAGCTCGTCGATGATTTATCTTTGGATGTTTCTTGTTTTGTTACTTCTTCAAGGATTGTGAATCCTATTGGGGGATCCGCGACCCTTAGTATGCTTTGTGATGATGTTGAGATTGTTTTATGTGGCTTTTCTTTTCGTGCGAATCTACATGTTATTTCTTGTTTGGGATTTGATATGATTTTGGGAATGGACTGGCTAGTGAGATACGTTGCCAGGATTATTTGTTCGGAGAGGATTTTATATCTTCGACATCCGGATTCGCCTACTCAGCTATCACTTGATCTTCGGAATGTAGATAATTCCGAAATGGCTTTATATTCTCTTGACTCGCGGAATGATGATGATATATCTCGTATTCCTATTGCTTGTGACTTTTCTGATGTTTTTGAACCTGTTTCGGGTTTGCCACCCAAGCGGCCAATTGAGTTCCGTATTGATCTCATTCCAGGCGCGCAGCCAGTTGGTCGTCCTCCCACGAGGATGTCCACAAGGGAAAATGAGGAACTCAAGAAGCAGCTTTTAGAGCTTGAGTCCAAGCAGTTGATCCAGTCTAGTTTTTCTCCGTGGGGATCCACGGTCGTTTTCATGAAGAAATCCGATGGAACTCTTAGGCTTTGCATTGACTATCGCAAGCTTAACGAGTTAACCATCAGGAACAGCTGTCCATTGCCCAGGATCGATGATATGTTCGATTTATTGAGTGGTGCTAAGATCTTTTCTTAGCTCGACCTTGCCATGGGTTTTCATCAGTTACGAGTCGCGGAGGATAGCATACCTTTTACCGCTTTCCGCACTCGTTATGGTTCTTTTGAGTGGCTCGTTATGCCGTTCAGTTTGACGAACGCTTCTGCTTTTTTTTCGATCTCATGAATCGAGTATTCCGAGAATATCTCGATAAGTTCGTCCTTGTGTTTATTGATGACATCCTTATTTATTCTAAGTCTGAAGCTGAGCATGCTAATCACTTGAGAATTGTCTAGAGTACCTCCGTCATCATCAGCTTAGAGCCAAATTCTCCAAATGCCACTTTTGGGAGAATAAGGTTAAGTTCTTAGGCCATGTTGTATCTTCCGATGGCATTTCTGTCGATGCCTCAAAGATCGAAGCCATCCAGAATTGGAAGAGGCCTGAGAATGTGCATGAGATTCGTAGTTTCCTTGGATTGGCAGGTTATTACCGTCGGTTCATTAAGGATTTTTCCCGTGTTGTGCTTCCTCTCACCAGCCTTACTCGGAAAGGCATTCGTTTTATTTGGTCCGACGAGTGTGAAGCTTCCTTTCAGACAGTAAAGGAACTTCTCACTAATGCTCATATTCTTGTGGTTCCTGAGGGGAATCATGATCTTGTTGTCTACACCGATGTTTGTGGTAGTGGTCTCGGTGCCATTCTTATGCAGAAGGATCGGGTAGTTGCTTATGCTTCTAGGCAACTGCATCCGAATGAAGTTCGCTATGCCACTCATGATCTTGAGTTAGCCGCCATTGTCTTTGCCTTGAAGATTTGGCGACACTATTTATTGGGCGAGCACTTCATTCTCTATACCGATCATAAATCCTTGAAGTATTTGTTCACTAAGAAGTAACTCAATATGAGACAACAGCGTTGGCTCGAGTTTCTTGCTTCCTATGACTTTGATATCCAGTATACCCCTGGTAAGGTTAATCGTGTTGCTGATGCGCTTAGTCGCAAACATTCGGCTGTTGTTTCTATGATGCTTGCCGAATGGGATATTCTAGAGACTCTATCTTTTTGTGAAATTCATGATCGAGGTTCATTTTCTGATTCTCCTATTCTATTATTTAGTTTGGAAGCTCGACCCATTTTATTGGATCGTATTGCCGATGCTCAGCGGCGTGATCCTGATCTGTTGCATCTTATTCAGCTTTGTGAGTCTGGATCCTGCGATGAGGCATTGCGGGATTTCAGCATTGATTCCCATGGGTGTCTTCGTAAGAAGAACCGTCTTTTTTTGCCTTCTGATTTTGCGCTTAGGCATGACGTTCTTGATGATTGTCACCGTTCTAAGTATACCATTCATCCTGGTAGTAGTAAGATGTATGCCGATATGCATCGTCTTTATTATTGGGAAGGCATGAAGCGCGATGTGGCGAGTTATGTGAGTAATTGCATAACTTGTCAGCGTATTAAGGCCGAACATCAGCGTCCTTCGAGTCTTCTTCAGCCTCTAGAGATTCCATTGTGGAAATGGGATCAGATTTCCATGGATTTCATTGACGGCCTCCCCCGTTCGAGATTGGTCCATTCTAGCATCTGGGTTATTGTTGATCGCCTCACTAAGTCTACTTATTTTATTCCTATTAAGTCTAATAGGACTGCTTCGCATTTGGCTAAGTTGTATGTCAAGGAAATCGTGAGACTTCATGGTGTTCCTAGTTCTATTTTGAGTGACCGTGATCCTTTATTCACGAGTCATTTTTGGAAGAGTCTTCAGCAAGCTTTGGGAACAAAGCTTAATTTTAGCACAGCTTATCATCCGCAGTCTGACAGGCAGACTGAACGGGTGAATCAGATCTTGGAAGATCTTCTCCGTATTTGTATTTTTGATTTCGGTGGTAGTTGGGAGGATCACCTACCTCTTGCAGAGTTCTCCTACAACAATAGTTTTCAGTCTAGTATCGGTATGGCTCCTTTCGAAGCCTTATACGGAAGGCCATGTCGACTACCTTCTTGTTGGTTGGAATCTGGGGAGAAGCTTATTCTTGGCCCAGATTTTGTTCGTGATTCTTCCGAGAAGATTGATCTTATTCGTTTGAGAATGAAAGAGGCACAAAGCCGCCAGAAGTCCTACGCTGACAATCATAGGAAGCCTCTCGAATTCTCGGTTGGTGATCTCGTATTTATTCGTGTTTCTCCTTTGAAAGGGGTGATGCGCTTCAGTGCGACTGGAAAATTGGCTCCTCGTTTTATAGGACCATTTTCTATTACTGAACGTATTGGCCCTGTGGCTTATAGAGTTTCACTTCCTGCTCATTTATCTGGCATTCATGACGTGTTTCACGTCTCTCAACTTCGGAAGTGTCTTCGGGAGTCGGATTCTGTTATCGCTTCTCCTGATTTGCAAGAGCTTGAGGTCTCACCGGACTTATCTGTTGTATAGCAACCTATTCGCGTACTTGACACGGAGTTGCGACACCTTCGAAACAAGGACGTGTCGCTCGTTAAAGTTCAATGGTCCACTAGCCCCAATGACTGTACTTGGGAAACCAGAGAGTTTATCGAGCGATCTTATTCGGGTTTTCTATCTTTGCTTGGCAACGGTGAGAATATCTTTTTATCTCAAGCTTATTTCCTTTTCTTTTGAATGTTGTATGTATGTAGTTGTTACAAATATCGTCTCTAGTAATTGCGGGGACGCAATTTTGTAAGGAGAGGAGATCTGTAACAACCCGCATATTTAACGGTTATATATTTGAATGTTTTATTTAAATATAGCGTTGTTAGTCGGATTTTTGGATCCGAAATGTTACTTTTCGCAAACGGTCGAATTAGGACTCGGAACCACTTCCATTGAGTTCAAAATGGTGTTTGCGATCATTTTGAGTATAAGCTTTGATATGTTTGGAGTAAGTTGAATTTTGTTACTTTTTCTAGTTGGATATTGGGTTTGGATTCAGCCCACCAGCTAACTAAATACCTAACTCGGTCCCTCTCCTTCCATTCACTCATTTTCCATTCTAAAACTCAAGCTAAAACTGAAAATGGGAGAAAGGAAGAGGAATTAGAAATTCCAAGCCCTAGTTTTCTTGTAAACTTGAATTCTTGCTCCAAAAATCAAAGTGAAGCTATTGGTAAGCCCTCTCTTCATCTTCTCCAACTCTTTCTCCTTCAATTTCAGAATGTTTCCTAAACCTAACTTAGGAAAATACTTGTTTTGATCCTAGATTGAAGCTAGTAGAATTGAAGTGGAGAGTGATTGGTCTTCTCCTTGCAATTGAGCTTCTTCTTCTTGTTGTGAGTTAAAAGGTGAGATTTTTATCTCACATCTATGCTTTATATCTATCTTTGATTGCTGGGTATGAATTCCTAACACTTGTTCATGTGCACTTGCTTTTGGTTTGGATTGAATTGGTGAATATCGAAATTTTTAGTGTTTGGGTTCAATTCTTTAAAGATCCTAACTTTGATGTTTGAACATGTTTTTGGTGGCGAATCGAAGAGTCAATGGAGCTGGGGTATCGATTGGCAAAATCTCCTTAGGTCCATTGCTCGACCGGTTGCGTTTTGGGAGTGTTTGCACTTCGATGAAATAGGGCAGAATAATGCACGGCATCAGGTTCGGCCGACTGAACCCCCTGGGCCGGTCGACCGGGCTGGAGCCCGAAACATTTCTGGCCTATTACGGTCAACCGAACGCAGGGTCCGGCAACCGACCTGCTCCAGTTTCCCTGTTTTTCCTAGTTGCCTATTTGTTTGTGATTCCAACTTTTATCGATCTAAGTTGATTCCAATTAGTTGTTTATGCATATTTGACCTTGATGATTCCTTTTTGACTTCATCCAGGGGTTTTTATAAAATAATCTTTTAAATTGTATTAAAAGCTTGCTTCTCTAATTTATAAACTCTATTTAAAACGCACACACACACAATTTCGCACTTCGAGCGGAGTGGAAAGGAGATTAAATGGTTACGTAAAACACGGACCATGAATCTGCGTGTTTATCTTTTCGATTAATCCCCGACCTATTCGATTGATTGTTTTGACATTTTAGTCTTGTTTACAAATGAGATGAGGTAAACTTTGTACTGCTTTGAGTGTGAAATTAACTAACGGATAGTAAACCGTTAATTACGAACGGGTGGTTATGGGACTCACGTTACCACTTTTCGGATTCCTTTTCGAGAGTTGTGACATATTCTACCAGTTAGTGGTGTCCAGTACTGGGCCTCCGGACCTTCACACTACCGTTTGTCGCCTTTGGGATAGTGTCTTCGGACTGTCTCCTTCAGGTTTGTTGCCTTCGGGTATGTTGCCTTCGGGTTTGTACCTTCGGGTTTGTGCATTCGGGTTTGTTGCCCTATTGTATCGCTTTCGGAGTTGGTCTTTATGAGCCGCTCGAGTGATATTTGGGTTTGGAGCCTTCGGGCTTATGGATCCTTGTTTATACAGTACTGAGCACGTGCAAATTTTCTGATGTTTCATTGATATGTATATTCCCTAGGTAGTGCCCTTCGGTGTTGGTCTTTTTGAGCCGCACGATACATAGCGATTACTTTATGGAACTTGTGTTACCTTCATTGGTATTTGTTATTGCCTTTTGGCTTGTTTGGGATATTCATTTCCTTTGTTTATTTGTGTTGCCAATGATATGAGGCTTGTCTTATTTTGATTCATCTTTTGTTAGATGATTGTTGTATCTCTTTTAGAGATATTTGTTATACTGTGTGACCTTGCAGGTTATTGTTGTTCAGTTTATCTAACTGATTTGTTTAGCTAGACTGACCCGTGTATTTTATACTCGGGTCAAACCGAGATGTTTCAGCTTAGGTGCTTTTGAACTTAGCCTATTTTGCTTCCGCATGGACTATTCAGCTTGTTCCTTTTTGTTAAAGCTTTTTGTGTAGTCCTTTTTGCTGTAACTCTGATATATGTATTCTTTTGGATTCGTCTGTATATTGTGGTTTGCTATACCACTTGACGTGTATCAGTTTGTATACTCTGTTATGTATCAGTATATGTGTATATGATGATCTACTGTTCTATGGTGTATATTGCATTTGAGTTGTTATATTCTGTTCTGATAGATCCTCCAACCACCTATGGTTTTGTTTTAAGTATTCATTGGATATGTCGATCTGGTGTGTATGATTATTGTCGATGTATTCAATAGATAGTTAAAGCAAGGCTATAGATGGTCGCTCCTAACCAGCCTTATTCTCCGTGTTAGTTGACGGCATTACCCTGTAGTGTCCTTGGCTAACGTGGGTATAGAGGTGGGGCGTCACATTACACGATTTTTCTCGTTTTCGATTTAGGCCTTGTGATTGGGAATTGTTATTCGGGATCGACGGTTTAGGCGATGATCGATGTGCCGGAGATTGCATCGGAGGTCGGAGACGCCTCGGTCACCGGTGCTTGTGCACGGTGGTTTTGGTGTGTCAGTAATTTGGGAAGAAGAAGAAGTCGACTTGGGGATTGCTCGAGTAGGCGATGGTGTGGCTTAAGTAGGTCCTCAGGTTCGATCGTAGTGGTTACTAGGATAACAGGTTTTAAAAAAATTTAAAGTTTTAAAATAAAGAAAAAACACACAGGATAACTCGAAGAGGGACATGGGGAATTGGGTACTTGACTCGGGTGAAGACCCGCAGTGGTCTTGGGTAGATGTTAAAACAGTTTTTGTTTTAGAACAAGTTTTTCTAAATTTAAATTTAAAAACAAATTTAAATACCATCTCATTAATTCTTTTAAAATAATAAATGCTTTATTTTAATTTTGGGAATAGTTAAGTTTTTAAAGAAATTATTTCAAATTAAATTTAGTTTTAAAATGTTTTTTATAATCTATAAAAAAAAGTTTATTTTAAATAAATTTAATATTGTAATTATATAGTTAATTAGGGAAATGTTTTCAATTATGGATTAACTTAAATGTCTTTAGATAAACCATGTGTTAATGATTTATCAAATAAACTTTAATGTAACTAAGTAATTAATCGAGATAAATGGGTTATTTTAAGTTGAAATTCAATGATAATTACTTAATTAAAGAATAATTAAGTATTAATTAAGGAAGTTAAGTAATTAATGATTAAAGAATAATTACTTCATGAGAATAATTAAGTATAATTACTTAATGTAATTGATAAAAAATTAATACTTAATGTAATTAAGGGATAATTACTTTATGTAATTACAATAAAGGATAATTAATTAATTAAGATTAATTAATGAAAGTAATTAAGGTTAATTAATTGATATTAAAGTTTGATTAATCAAATGATTCAAAGAATAATCAATTAAGGGATAATTAATGTGATTAATTAATTAAGGTAATTAATTTAGGGGTAATTAAATAATTTTAAGGATAATTAATTAATGAAAGTGAGTAAGGGATGATTTATTAATTAAGAGTTAATTAATTTATGTAATAACTAATTAAAGGATAATTAAACGATTAAAGGTTAATTATTTAATTGTTAAAGGTTGATTGATCTATTAATTAAGGTTAATTAATTTATTATTAAAGGATAATTTGTCAAAATGGTTTGTAATTAATTACTGTTAGTTAACCAGGATTAGTAATTTATTCATAAGTAATTAATCTGATTAAATTTATCAGATGATTAATTGATCTTACTTTTAGATGTTTGGATTGTATGGAATGTTTTGAATTGTTTGATATCCCTGATGTGTGATGCTTTGTGATATGAATTATTTTGATTTGAGCTGTGATGAATGTGATTTATTTATCTGTGATGATTATTTATCTGCGAATTGGTGAATGAAGATAAGCATTATAGAATTATACCGCTTATCAATATTGCTATGCTTGGATTGTGATGATTGATGATGTTGCACTATTGTGTAAAACACCTTGACTACACCACACACACACAAATATGGATTTCACTGGAAATCTCTTAAGTCACGGATATTTTGAATGTAATATTATTTTATTCAAAATGATTTTGAAAATTGAATTTTGAATCCAAAATGGTTTGGAAATGGAATTGGGTTGAATATGAAAGCTTTTGGAAAGGAATTTTGAAATTAAAGTTTAGTTGAAGATAATATATCTTGTTTAAGTTTTTAAATTGTTTTGGAAATTATAGTTTGAAAGATTTATACAATATAATATGGATTTAAAACTATTTTAAATAAATTGTTTTGGGAAATTGAATTTAATTCAAATAGAACTTGCCGATGATAGACAGTTCACTGATTTTCTGGAACTATACTTTTAAAGGCTATACCTTGTGTATATTTGATCGGATTTTTCCAAAATGAAAAGTATTTGTTTCCAAATGATAATAGCTTTCATATAATGAAAGAACTTCCAGTTTTGTTGAAAAGATTTCAAGTTGAAAAGAAATTTTTTTGAAAATTATAAATGAATCTTCATGAAAGATTGTTGAACCTTGGTTTCAAATTGAAGTGGATTTTATAAGGGTGAAACTTTTGGTTTAAAAGATTAAAAGTGGAAATTAGTTAAACCATTTGAAAGAAAGGTTTTGGGCTAAAGGTTGTGACTTACCTATGATCCCACTATATCCGTATGGTTTTAAATTAAGCGCTCATTATTCGGTTTAGCCGGAAGAGGACCTTGTGTCATAAAACCCATTTTGAATAATGATACGACGAAATGGATAGCATTTGAAGACCGGTGGTGAAGACCGGGTATTTTCGAGAATGAAATGATTACCGTCGAATGTCTCTGCACTGAGTCGTGCGGGTATAGAGATCTCCATATGTGATGGGAGTCCGATCGGGATTGTGAATACCCGGATTGCAAGAGCTTCTTTGAAGTGCCTTCGGTTCTGTTCAAACCCGGAACAGACTTGTATGGATGTGTGTCTGACATTACACTTTGAGTTGTAAAGCTATTTTTTATCAAATACATTTCTATTTAGTGACGGAGAATTTATTCTCTTAGCTTAACACCCTTCTGTGAGACGTACGAGCTCAGAGGTTATGTAGTTGATGGTTACTAGTGATACATTCCCAATTTGGTAATGTGGCATACAAAGCGTTGCTAATCATTTGTTGATCAAAGTATGGCTTTTGTGTGAAGCGTGGCTTTGTGGGACGAGAATTCGTCGAACCTCACACCCTGGAAATGGTTGGAACAGGAAGAATGCAGCAAGGTTATGAGGGTCGCGCCCTTTAGGATATGTTCATTTCCTTCTGGAAAAGGGTGGTATCATGGTATGGAGCCCAGATATTTAACCTATGTGGTTGCTGCAAATCTATTGCTTTGTGGTTGTTAGTGATGAGCATTCGGATAAAGGTTGGTGACGACCGGGGAATGGCATTACCCGTGACAGTTAGTTACCTGGTTACAGAGGTAACCAGGCCTTGTGTTGGCACAGAGCTGGTTAAGTTCTCGGGGCTTCCCTCTAGAGGCATACCCATGTGGCCCAGGAAGTTCCTTTGCCTGACCATTTGCTGGAAATCCAATCACCAATACGAGCCCTTTACGATAGTAGTTGTATAACCTGACGTTCTTAAATGGTAGCTATAGCAGGCATAATATAATGGTACCTATGTTGGCTAAGATTTATATTATACTTTCGAAATGTTTTCTGCACTACTAATAATAATATCAAAAGGATCTTTTGCGTATCAAGCATGTTTGACTATCATAAGGAGAAATCTCCCTCAAGTGTGCGATTGCATGGTGTGTGTGCCGGGAGGCCTTATGATAGTTTCATTTTCCAAAAAGCATTGCGGATTTTATTTTAAATTATTTTTGTTTTTTTTGTTTAAACAACTGTTTTATTTGCTCACACCAGTCCCATCACTGGCCTGGAGTTTATTCTTCCCTTTCTAAACTCTGGGTGTGCACAATTTTCTTCATGGGCAGTCTAGAGTTGGGTTTTTCAGATAATCAATAGTTGGTGTAGATTTGATAGCATCTGGCCTCTAGATTTGGCAATCGCATTTGTTTCTCTGGGATTGGAGTTTCTTAACTTCAGCATGATGGTGGTTCGAGCTTGTGGTTTGGAGCTTTAGCTATGGAGTTGCAGTATTGTCGGATTTTTTTCTCTCTTGCTTGGCATTGGAGAAGATATCCTTCCGCTCTGATGTTATTTTTTTTTTCTAGTGTTGTTATCTTTCCGCTGTTGTGTATATCTGATGATATTGATATTCAATTGTATCGTTGTTGTATTGAATCTTGTGTATCAATGATAATGATTCATTTCTTTTTCTGCTGTGTTGTTATACTATAAGCTCCGGTGAACCAGATTCGACGTTTGGATCTGCGGCATTCAAATACGGGTGATGTATTCGGTGCCGATTATCGAAGGTCGAGTCAAGGTCTTTAAACGGTACGACCTAGGAACCAAGCAATATTCACCACTGCACCTCTTCGTGTGCATCGACAACATACTAGAGCCTCAAGGCAGTCCCTTATCATTCCTCCTAAGACATTCTCCATTCCAAGAGAGAAGAGGCCGACCCATATAGGCTTAAGCTTCTCATCCAATTATTCAAGCATCTCACTTCAAATTTCCAAGATTCCCGCTAGTTTCAAGGTTTCCCACTAAAAGCCCATCATCAATTCAGGCACAACAATCAGGCGATGTAGATAGATGACAAGTGGCAAAATCTGAGGGTGGAGAATGAAGCAAAGAATCAAGGGTGATCGCAACAATCAACAATGGACTTTTCACACTATAAAAAGAGCACTAGAGGATGGAGAAGAGAATCCTTTCTTCAGCTTTTTCTTCTCTCTAGAAAGGAGAAGTCAAAAATAGGAACATTGTATACTTATGGGCAATTGTATTCATCTATACAAAAATAGCAAATATATAGTGGGTTACCCCATAGACATAGGATTAACAGTAATCTAAATCACGTAAAAATTTATATCCCCTTTACTTTTATTATTATATCCTCTGATTTTGGATTGTTGTTCTTTTATAAAACATTTCAACATATGGTTGGGGCACTACTACGAGGCTGTGTAAGCACTTAGCGACATAGTCACCTCTTAAAGGCGAGTTCAATACAGCTTAAATCTACCGATATATAAATCGTAAAAATGAACGACCTCTAAATTACTTCATGACTTAGTCGAGTGCAGTGCAAAAAACTTAACCAACATATGGAAATGTTTTAGAAGTATTTCGAAAGTATTTAATTTACAACGAAAAATGTAACAACCCGCATATTTATCGATTGTATATTTAAATATTTTATTTAAATATTTCATCGTTAGTCGGATTATGGTCCGAAAAGCTACTTTTTGCAAGCAGTCGAATTGAGACTCGAGACCCCTTCCATTGAGTTCAAAATGCCATTTGCGATCATTTTAAGTATAAACTTTGATATGTTTGGAGATAGTAGAATTTTGCTACTTTTTCACTTAGGGCTTTGGTTTGGGTTTCAGCCCATTAACCTAACATATGAACCCAACTCCACTCCAACTCTTCATTACTTCATTTCTAATTCCTAATACTCAAGCTTTAGCATCAATGGTAGGAGGAATGGGAAATTAAAACTCCAAGCCCTGATCTTTATTGCAAATTCAAGCTTCTACCTCCAAATTCAAGAAGAAGCTTTGGTAAGCCTTCTCTTCATCTTCTCCAATTCTTTCTCCATTCAATTTCAGAAATTTCCTAAACTTAATTTTGGAAATGTTTCTCCTTTAAGCTCAGATTCAAGCTTGTTGGGTTGGAATTGAAGAGTGATTGTTCTTGCCATTGCTCTATAGCTTCTTCTTCATTGATTTTGTAAAAAGGTGAGATTTTTATCTCACATCTATGACTACAATTATCTTTGGTTGTTAGGTATGAATTCCTAACACTTATTCATGTGCAATTGCTTTTGGTTTGGGTTGAATTGGTGAATATTCCAATTTTTAGTGTTTTGGGTCCAAATCTTTAAAATCCTAACTTTGATGTTTTGATCATGTTTTGGTGATGCATCGAGGAGCATATAGGGCCGGGTTGCCTATTGGCATAAACCCTTAGAGCCAATGTTCGTCTGATTGTATTTTGGAAGAGTTTGCTCTTCATTTGGATCAGCTGAAAAACAGCCCAGGCATGGTTTAGTCGACTGAATTCTCTGTTTAGTCGACTGAATCTGGAACCCGAAAGTTTCCAAGCAGAATTTAGTCGACTGAGTTCTCTGTTTAGTCGACTGAACCTGGAAACAGAATGTTTCTAGGCAGAATTCAGTCAACTGAAAATCTCTGTTTAGTCAACTGAATTTGCTGTTTAGTCAACTGAAAATCTCAGTTTAGTCAACTGAAATTTCTATTTCAGCCCACTTTGCCTTTTGGGATTGAATTTCCAATTTGAATCGATTTGTGATAATCCTATTTGTTGTTATCATTTATTATGACTTTGATGACTCCTTTTTAGAGATTTTTCAATATCCATTTCGATGGATTCTTTATCGATTTCTTTGGAATTTATTCACGTCTTCGTATGTGAATTTTGATGATCGATTGTTCTACAATCATCTTTGTGATTTGTCACTTTAAAATATACAAAGGTTTCAATACTAGTAGTAAATATCAAAACTCTTTCATCAAAATGATTTCAATGCTATTTTATTACAAAGCTCGTTTCTTAAAACCGTTTTCCAATCTATTAGTATATACAAACCTTTACCTCACTCGTATGAGAAATCTAATTAAACGACTTAGTAAAACAAGTGGTATGAAACGCTTGCATTTACTTCGTCGGTTAATTCTTAGACTTGTTCGATTGAATCTCTTGTGACAATTTTCTAGTGGAGATCTACAGTTTGTTCGTAAATATTTAAGTTAAGCTAGTGGTTATAGGACATGAAGCTAAGCTCATATATTTACTAGCTTAGTCTAATTTACACTTATCGATCAATGATGATCATTTTGTGATTTAGACTAGCAATGTGCGATGTCTCTTTGTCCACGTCGAGGACGATACTTCATTTCTGTGGAGCTTCGGCTCGTTTGGAGGAGCTTCGGCTCGTTTGGTGGAGCTTTGGCTCGTTTGGAGGAGCTTCGGCTCGTTTGGAGGAACTTCAGCTCGTTTGGAGGAGCTTCGGCTCGTTTTGCGATACACGTGTTGGGAGTTTTCATGCCTCCGTTCTTGTGATAGGCCTCTTTCCCCTTTTTTTGAGATTTCTGGATTTCTATTGACGATTTCTGGAATTTGGGTTTCACCAATTTTTGTTGTTTCATTGATAAGTTTTATCAATGTTTGTGCATTGGTGAATTTGTGTATCATTAACTTTTGTGATTGGCTTTGATATAATTGTCAATATTTATGGTTTAGTTAATGAAATAAAGAGTATGACAATCCTTTTTATCTTTGAGAAGATTCTTGTGATATTGATTAATCTCTTGTTGATTTTCAATTACATACTTATCACAGTATGGCATTTTGGTTATTATACGTTTTTGTCATATCTCTTATTCTATATCTTTTCATGTGATATTTATAGTTAGACTGATCCATTTATTATTTTCTTATGAAATAATACTCGGGTCAGACCAAGATGTTACAGGTGCTTCTACTTGACTTCTCTTCTGGGGTTACTATTCTGACTTTTGGCTAACTACTTAGATTAGTAGTTTATTTTGTTGTATACATTTGCGATAGAGACTCCTTGATGTATACATATTATTTTGTCTAGCACTTGTATCTATTCTTTTGCGATATTGTGGATCTTGTTAGACCACTACTCTGATGAACACTTCTATATGTTATATTCATATCTATTTCCGCCTTTGTGGTATGAACTTCTGTGACTGATTTGTGTTATGTTATTTCTATATTGTTTCCGAAGATATTATAGCCTCTGTGTAGTAGCTTTGAGTTTGTGTCGGTATGTCGGAATTTCCTCTTGAAATGAAATGCATGTTATACTATCTGACATATCGGTGCTCGCACAAAGCAATTACACGGATGGTCGCTCCTCAACAGCCTTATTCTCCGTGCTAGTTGACGGCATTACCCCGTAGTGTCCTTGGCTAGAGTGGGTATAGAGGTGGGGCGTCACAGCTTGGTATCAGAGCCAAACTTCGGAACAATGTAGAATAATTTAACAAGGATCATCGTCCTAAGTCCATCTTAGGAGTCGTGCTTTAGGATTTAATTCGAGTCTTCGTACCGTCTAATCCTATTTTCTTTAATGATTCCTTGTGTTATCAATCAAGTTTGGTTGAAATTCATTTTGTGAATAACTTTTTTCTTCTTCTTTCTTTCTTTCTTTAAGAAGAAGAAATGGTTGGATCTGGCAGTCCTAGCGTTGGTCAATCTAGTAACCTTCTCTGGATGGCGCATTCATGTCTGCCCAACAACTTTTGGATCTTGTAAAGAATCAAAGGTTTATCTGTGCTTTGGGTAAGAACCCCGAAAAGATTTTACCTTTCGAAACTTGAAGTTCCTTTCAATCAGCTTGTGGATATCACTCTTCGATATGAAGAGGTTGGTAAAGGAAGTGTTAGTGTTATTGGGATTTCCAAGAAGAGGCATATTAAGTTCAAGAGCCTTAATCCCAATAAGGGAGTGAAGCAAACTACTTTTGTAGCAAAGACTCCAATCCCTAATCGTGGCGGATGCTATAATTGTAATTCTAAGGAACACTATGCAAATATGTGTCCGAAACCCCATTCCTGTCGCTATTGCAAAAAAACCGGGTCATCTTTTATCTGCATGTCCCAAACTTTTGAACAAGGACATGAGAAAGCTAAATATTGTGCAAGCCCCTAGCAACTCTTCTCTTAGTCAAGGTAGCCATTCTATCCTTGATGACATTTGTTTTATGATTTTCCCTTTCGAGTTCTTTTTGATATGGGTTTCATCTCACTATTTTATATCAGAAGAACAAGTTGATTCCTTTTCTTTAAACATTTTTGGGCTTGTTGACTTCTTTGGGAATTGCGAATCCGGATTGGTGGATCCGCGACACTCAACTTGCTTTTTTATTGATGTCGAAATTATTTTACGTGATTTTTTCTTTCCGAGTCGAAATTACTTATGCTTCGGAATTGACTTTTGTACGGATTGGCTTAATTATTATGAAGCCATATCCTATGTCCCAAGTGGACTATTCACCTTCGACATTTTTAATCTGTTAAGCAGATTTCTATTTTTCTTTGTGATTTTGATTCCAATTTGATGGCATCATTTTGTTCTTTAAGCCCTCATCATGAGGAAAGTGTTATTTCTCTCATTTAAATAGTTTGTGAAACTTTTCGGTATTTTTAAGTTTGTCTTAGGATTATCTCCTAAGTAATCTTTTGAGTGGTGTTAGGGTCTTTTTAGTTCGACCTTGCCACCGATTTTTATTTGCTACGAGTTGCGGAAGATAGCATTCCACTTATCACATTCCAAACTCGTTATGATCCTTATGAATGACCAATTATGTTATTCAGTTTGTCCAGCTTATTTCATCCATTTTATGAATCGAGTATTTTACGAATATCTCGATGAGTCCATTCTTGTATTTATTGATTTTGGATGAAAATAGAAAATTAAAAATTTTGCAAATCTTTTTCATAAGATTTATTTATAAGTACAATTGGATTTTGATCTTAAATGAGCAAAGAATATTCTCAAAAATTTTAAGAGATATTTTCATCATATAGAAGATGATTTTATGATTGTATTGCCCGTTGAGTGCTTTAAGAATTCTGGTCGATGCGCTTAATCAACGTTATTGATAGGAATTTCCTAAACGCTTTAATGAGACAATCAGACACGATATATTGACTTGTAAAATGTAAATTTTTCTAGAAAGATTTTTACATTAAGATAATTGTAATTTTGAAAGTTTTAGCTTTTTCGGAAAGAAGATTATTTAAAAGAACTCTTTTTCGATACTCTTATTCTTGTGATTCCCGAAGGGAACCAAGACTTTATCCTTTGTACCGATTCTTATCGTATTGGTTTGAATGTCGTTCTCTTGCAAAAGAGAACGTGCAATCACTTGTGCTTCTAAATCATTAAAGCCGATCGAGACTAGGTATGCCACTCATGATCCAGTGCTTGCGGCTATTGTTTTCGCTTTTAGAGTTTGGCATCATCATTTTTGGGTGCGAAATTTGTTCTCCACCTCGATCATAAATCTTCATAATATTTATTTTCTCACAACGAACTTAATTTGTATCAACCATATTGGCTTGGGTTCCTTACATCTTATGATCTTGATATCCTTTATACTCTCGGAAAGGAGAATCGTGTTGCCTATGCACTTAGTCGTAAGCAACAAGTGGTTGTTTCTTTGTTGATGACCAAATGAAATGATCTTTTTACCAAGTTCATCGGGGGTTTTGATGTATTTCTTTTTACTGAGATTTATCTCATTTCTTTTATGAACTAGCGTCCGTTGTTCTTTTATGGTGTTCGAATCATTGGACGTACCGTCTTTGTACTGCGTCGATGTTCCGAATTATTTGAGCTTTGGTCCATTTGGCATACCGTCATTGTACTACGCCGTTGTTCCAAATTATTCGAGTTTCTAGTTTCTCGAGCGTACTGTTATTATACTACGTCATTGAACCGGCTCAATTTTCTGTTATTCATGACGTTTTCTCACGTCTTTCTACTATAGAAATGCTTTTAGGTTTCCGGTTTTTATTCTTGAGTCTGGTGTTATAGTAGGGATTGAAGTTTCACCAGATTTGACTTTTGAGCAACATTCTATTCACATCATTTCTTCGGGGGTTGAGTGCCTTCGAAATAAAGGTGTTCTTTTTGTGAAAGTCCGATGGTTCTCAAATCCTAAGGATTTCTCTTGGGAATCTAGAGAATTCATCGAGCGAACACGTTCGGGCTTACTCTTTCATGCTCTTTATGGTGAACTTCTTATTTCAAATTTTCTTTTGTGTTGATATGCTTTTATGGTTGTTACTATTTATTTTCTTCTTAAGTATTGCGAGGACGCAATTTCTTTAAGGAGGGGAGTCTGTAACAACCCGCATATTTATTGATTGTATATTTAAATATTTTATTTAAATATTTCATCGTTAGTCAGATTATGGTATGAAAACCTACTTTTTGCAAACAGTCGTATTGAGACTCGAGACCCCTTCCATTGAGTTCAAAACGCCGTTTGCGATCATTTTAAGTATAAACTTTGATATGTTTGGAGATAGTAGAATTTTGCTACTTTTTCACTTAGGGCTTTGGTTTGGGTTTCAGCCCATTAACCTCACATATGAACCCAACTCCACTCCAACTCTTCATTACTTCATTTCTAATTCCTAATACTCAAGCTTTAGCATCAATAGTGGGAGGAATGGGAAATTAAAACTCCAAGCCCTAATCTTTATTGCAAATTCAAGCTTCCACCTCCAAATTCAAGAAGAAGCTTTGGCAAGCCTTCTCTTCATCTTCTCCAATTCTTTCTCCATTCAATTTCAGAAATTTCCTAAACCTAATTTTGGAAATGTTTCTCCTTTAAGCTTAGATTCAAGCTTGTTGGGTTGGAATTGAAGAGTGATTGTTCTTATCATTGCTCTATAGCTTCTTCTTCATTGATTTTGTAAAAAGGTGAGATTTTTATCTCACATCTATGACTATAATTATCTTTGGTTGTTAGGTATGAATTCCTAACACTTATTCATATGCAATTGCTTTTGGTTTGGGTTGAATTAGTGAATATTCCAATTTTTAGTGTTTTGGGTCCAAATCTTTAAAATCCTAACTTTGATGTTTTGATCATGTTTTGGTGATGCATCGAGGAGCATATAGGGTCGGGTTGCCTATTGGCATAAACCCTTAGAGCCAATGTTCGTCCGGTTGCATTTTGGAAGAGTTTGCTCTTCATTTGAATAGGCTGAAAAACAGCCCAGGCATGGTTTAATCGACTGAATTCTCTGTTTAGTCGACTGAATCTGGAACCCGAAAGTTTCCAGGCAGAATTTAGTCGACTGAATTCTCTGTTTAGTCGACTGAACCTGGAAACAGAATGTTTCCAGGAAGAATTCAGTCAACTGAAAATCTCTGTTTATACAACATAATTTGTTGTTTAGTCAACTGAAAATTTCAGTTTAGTCAACTGAATTTGCTATTTCAGGCCACTTTGCCTTTTGGGATTGAATTTCCAATTTGAATCGATTTGTGATGATCCTATTTGTTGTTATCATTTATTATGACTTTGATGACTCCTTTTTAGGGATTTTTGAATATCCATTTCGATGGATTCTTTATCGATTTCTTTGGAATTTATTCACGTCTTCGTATGTGAATTTTGATGATCGATTGTTCTACAATCATATTTGTGATTTATCACTTTAAAATATACAAAGGTTTCAATACTAGTAGTAAATATCTAAACTCTTTCATCAAAATGATTTCAACACTATTTTATTACAAAGCTCGTTTCTTAAAACCGTTTTCCAATCTATTAGCATATACAAACCTTTACCTCACTCGTATGAGAAATCTAATTAAACGACTTAGTAAAACAAGTGGTATGAAACGCTTGCGTTTACTTCGTCGGTTAATTCTTAGACTTGTTCGATTGAATCTCTTGTGACAATTTTCTAGTGGAGATCTACAATTTTTTCGTAAATATTTAAGTTAGGCTAGTGGTTATGGGACATGAAGCTAAGCTCATATATTTACTAGCTTAGTGTAATTTACACTTATCGATCAATGATGATCATTTTGTGTAGACTAGCAATGTGCGATGTCTCTTTGTCCACGTCGAGGACGATACTTCATTTTTGTAGAGCTTTGGCTCGTTTGGAGGAGCTTCAGCTCGTTTGGAGGAGCTTCGGCTCGTTCGGTGGAGCTTCGGCTCGTTTGGAGGAGCTTCGGCTCGTTTGGAGGAGCTTCGGCTCGTTTTGCGATACATTTGTTGGGAGTTTTCATTCTCCCGTTCTTTTGATAGGCCTCTTTCCCCTTTTTTTGAGATTTCTGGATTTCTATTGACGATTTTTGGAATTTGTGTTTCACCATTTTTTGTGGTTTCATTGATAAGTTTTATCAATATTTGTGCATTGGTGAATTTGTGTGTCATTAACTTTTGTGATTGGCTTTGATATAATTGTCAATATTTATGGTTTAGTAAATGAAATAAAGAGTATAACAATCCTTTTTATCTTTGAGAAGATTCTTGTGATATTGATTAATCTCTTGTTCATTTTCAATTACATACTTATCGCAGTATGGCATTTTGGTTATTATACGTTTTTGTCATATCTCTTATTCTATATCTTTTCATCTGATATTTATAATTAGACTGATCCATTTATTATTTTCTTATTAAATAATATTCGGGTCAGACCGAGATGTTACAGGTGCTTCTACTTGACTCCTCTTCTGGGGTTACTATTCTGACTTTTGGCTAACTACTTAGATTAGTAGTTTATTTTGTTGTATACATTTGAGATAGAGACTCCTTGATGTATACATATTCTTTTGTCTAGCACTTGTATCTATTCTTTTGCGATATTGTGGATCTTGTTAGACCACCACTCTGATGAACACTTCTATGTGTTATATTCATGTCTATTTCTGCCTTTGTGACATGAACTTCTATGACTGATTTGTGTTATGTTATTTCTATATTTGTTTCCGAAGATATTATAGCCTCTGTGTAGTAGCTTTGAGTTTGTGTCGGTATGTCAGAATTTCCTCTTGAAATGAAATGCATGTTATACTATCTGACATATCGGTGCTCGCACAAAGCAATTACACGGATTGTCGCTCCTCAACAGCCTTATGCTCCGTGATAGTTGACGGCATTACCCCATAGTGTCCTTGGCTAGCGTGGGTATAGAGGTGGGGCGTCACAAAAATATAACAATGAATGTCCATTTTAAAGGAAAATAAAAGGGTAATTATCATTATAATAAAGTGATTTTTTTCAAAGAAGATAAGAATATTCTTGAATAAATATTTGTGAAATGTTTTATATAAAATGTTGTAATAAAGAGATAGATTTGTAAATGATGTTTTATAACTAAAAGAGAGAAATTTATAAATGGTATTTATAAACAAAAGAATATATTTTTAAATGATATTTTATAAAAGGAAAATTAATATCATATTAATAAATTGAAATAATAAATCACATTTGTGAATTTATGATATATGGAATGATCGTTTTATGAAAAGTATATGAGATTTATATTTGGAGATTTATAGAAAGGAGTTTTATAAATGAAATTTTTTAAAAGGAGTTTGTAAATATAAAAGAGTTTTATAAATAGTAAAGACTTTATAAATGAGATTTATAAAAGAGGTTTTATAAATATATGTTTAGATTTAAAAAAGTTGTTTTATAAATATAATTGGAGATTTATAAAAAGAGTTTTATAAATATGTTTGGAGATTAGGAGTTTTATAAATATATTTGGAGATTTATAAATGAAGTTTTATAAATATATTTGGAGATTTATAAATGAAGTTTTATAAATATATTTGGAGATTTATAAAAGGATTTTTATAAATATATATAGAGATTTTTAAAAATGGATTTTATAAAAGGAAAGTGTTTTGGTTTATCATTATCATTGTTTTGAATGATATTTTTTCTACCTAAATAAGTATGGTTTTCAAAGTGAAATCTTTCTTAAGATTTATGGATATACCTATACCGATGAGATAAGTATATGAATATTTTTCTAAGTAGTGAAAGAGTATAAATGCATGTTGAATGAGTAATATACAAGTGTATATCTTTTGTAAAAGTATTTAAATACAAGAATATACAAAGTGAGTTTAATTAATGAAAGTATTAATTAAAGTGGCTTAGTGGTTTCTTATGTGCTTAACCATGCTTGGTTTTCTTGTGAAATTAAATCTTTGATTTGGTTGATTGTTTATTTGATACTTAAATAACCGACTATCAAATCTTGGCCAGTTTTTAAATTATCGATTATCGGTTCACAGAGACTAGGAAAAGATATGTTATCTGAAAAACACTTCGTACCGGCATAAGAATTCAAATTGGAGACATCTTGAAAATGATGAAATCGAAGATGGAGTTCTTTAAAGTGCAAGGGCAGCTTGCTACTAATCATGAGGATGTAGTAAAAGTAGTGCCTTTTGTTTTTTCAAACCCAGAACAACTTGTATAGATGAATGCTGACATTGCATTGTTGCCTGAAGGGCAGCGTTAGCACTCAAAGTGGGATTTGCTAGAAAAGGAAAATGTGGCCTCGAGCCTCACACCTGGTAATGACTAAAATAGAAGATATGCTTCGAAGCTATATGGTTCGCTACCATTAGGGTATGGTCATCACCCGATTTAGATCGATATTGACCTGTTTATGTATGCTTTTGAGATGGTATGATTGTTGGTCACCAATCGAGGTGGTGATCAAATTCGGTACTATCAAGAAAGAGTAGGCCGGTTTTGACTTGTAGGGGCTGAAAGGTTTTCGACCTTGGTATATTTTCTTGGAGGTGTATTGTGATAGGCGATACTACAACAGCCTTGTCATTGTGTGGAATCCATTCTCCAATAAGTTTCATATAGACATATTTATGCCCAACATTATTATAATATTTATTTTATACCCTAGACATTATTATAATATCACTGGATTTTCTATTTGAAATGTTTTGGTTATCGTAAGATAAAAACCCGTCTATGTTCATATGTGGTGTGGTCTTACGAGATACCTTTATTTTTGTAAGGTTTTATAACATTAAGTCCATTAGAGTTGTGTTTCGCACACTGGTTTACCAGACTGACCCGAGCATTACTTTCTTATAATGTTTGGATCAGATCGAGCATATTTCCATATTAGTTATGGATGTTTTGGAGCTTCAAGAGACAAGAAGGATGCCTCCAAGGCATTTTCACATATATTTTATTTCCGTTGCATTTATTGTTTTATATTTATCGGCATTTGTGAGGACATGTTGTTATAATTGTCCAGGCTAATGATAGATAGTTAATATGATTGATGTGTATATATTACGGTTTTCTTTCATAAAGATCTATTATGTATTATAAATTACTCATTACAATGTGATATTCTATTCAATCTTTTCTTTTCTTTCACTTCAATAACCTATCTTTCCGGTACTTGGATGCTTGGCACGTGAATACCATGGATGTATTAGTGTTGACTTTTAAGGCTTGAAAAGACGGGTCATTACAGCATGGTATCAAAGATTAGATTGAGTAAACACCTAGGTCTTCGTGGGGTAAACTCATTAGAGAGAGGGTTAGCAATACCCTATAATGAGTATGAGTGTGTATACATGAGAGCACATATTTTTAGTGCTATAAAAATGTTTTATATTGTGTTGATTTATTTGTTGAATGGTTTATGAATTCCGTTCAGTATGTGAGATGCGACGGTATCGATAGGGATTTCCAAACACTTGAACAAGGCAAACGACACAATATTATTTTGAAATTTGGTAAATGAAATTTTTAACTTAGATTTTATATTTGATGTATAAAAGAATATTTTTTGAAAAATTGATATAATTATTTATAATGTGTTTGTTTGTTAGGGAATGTTAATATTCAATTAACATCATTTATGGTTTGATTAGTTTTGCTCAGCCAGTTTATGAGCATTTATTGTTTGACTAAATTAAATACGAACATATTGTGAATTAAGTTTCACAATTTGATTATATGATGTTTTGTGGTGATGTTAGGTTAAAATTTAATTTTAATAAAAGATGTTTATTATAATCTAAACAAAGATATATATATATATATATATATATATATTTGTGAGGTGATTTTATATAAGTATGATTTATAAATATAGTTTATAAATAAAAAGAATTTAAACTGAGAATTTGAGAACCTAAATCTCGATGTTATTCAAAATGTTTTTCAAAGTTTTGGAGAAAATAATAATAGTATTATTGAAAGTAACTTTGAATGGAAATATTTTAAAATGGATTTTAAAGGAGATAGAAAATGCTAAACTCACTTATATCGCTTTAAATAGTTCTAGTGATGACTATAGCATCATCGATGTTCATTTTCGGGTTTCTAAGTGAGGGATTGTTGCATAGTAATTTGCTATAGGTTTGTTTTGGCAAAAATGATTTTTGTTTTAAACTCTGAAAGTATGATTTGGTATACAAAAGGAGATATTTATATTATCATGTCAAATGATTTGAAATAAAATTCGGGTGTTCAATTCTGAAGTTTTCTGTTAAGTAATTATATGGACGCATGTATCATATGCATCGTGGTAGTTTTGTTTGTGCATCTTATTATGATAGGTTATTTGATTGTTTTCATTTGTTAAAATAAAATGGAATTTTTGTTGATTTTGGACAATTAGAAACTTCTAAATTAGTTGAGAAATTAAAGCCAAGTCTTTTTTAGAAAATATAAGAAAATAAGTTTTTCTAAGTTATAAACTTAAGAAGATAGTAAGTTAAAACAAGTTTAAATTTGTTGAACATCCCTGTTATGTAAAACAAATCTGATATTGTATACATATTCTTAGGATGTAGAAGAGTATTATATGAATATGAGCTTAAGCATGGAATGGTTATAATTAAATGATTTAGTACTAAAGGAAATATACTATTAGTAAAAATGAATATGATTCACAATGAGAAATAATTGGTGTAGTTAAGAAACCAATGGAATAAGTACGTAAGTTGTACATAGATAATTTTATTCACATAAATGTTCTTAATCTAGATATGACTACATGATTTTGAGGAGATTTACACCGATTCGAACAAGATATTTCACTTAAGTCTTGATGGAAAACTCTAGATACAGATTTTTGATATGGTATCGAAGTTTTTTATCATAGCATATGGTTATTAAAGGGAACAGAGGTTTCTAATCAAGGAACCTGATCAAAGTCCTTATTAGGGAAGTTGAGTGAATGAACTAATTCGAAAGTAAAAAATTTGTAATCGGGCGAGTGGTCGAATTTGATATTGCATACGGATGACATATGTACATCGTATGGGCTTGAATGTAACTATGTGCTTCTTATATTAGAAAATGCAAGTTATATGGTTTGATGGCATTTGTAAGTTAGATTGAGGTATATGAAAGCAAGGGCTAGCTTGCTGCTTTTGGTTTCATGTGTAGAGTTTGATTGCTCGACAAATTGGTACATGCTTATTGCTTAATGGGTGTGTTTGTTGTGTGTCATACACACTCTATAAGATATATCATAAGTAATATTGTTGTTGATGATTTTATGCCCCATATATGGGAGACCACTTATGGGATTTGTTTTCCTTTGTTAATTTGGGCAAGTTACGATGAGTTATAATTTTTCTAGACACGCAAAGGAGATGCTACCAAAAAAATTTGTAACTTAATAGATTGTATAAGTCTAAGGATGCTTCCTTTGGAAATTTTGGGGACAAAATTCTTTTAAGGGGCGAAGAATGTAACGACCCGAAAATTTTAGCATTTCGAACAATAATATTTAATTTATTAAATATTCAAATTTTATTCGGATGTGATAAATAATAAGAAATCAATCGTTAATAAAATGATTTGATTTTTAATGATGTATTTTTATTTAAATCTATAAGATTTTTCTATAGTTTTTAATGTGAAAAATATTTAAATTATCGTTTGATGTATTTTTCTGCAAACGATGGTATTTTTGAAATTTTTTAGAATGTGATAACTAGTGTGTTTTATTGCTAATTTGAAATTGTATTGCATTTTTGTGTGCAATCGTATTTTTCTTTGTTCATAGATCATATGAGAATGAAATGTTGTGCATTGACATACCGGAAATCTAATTATAACTAAACTAAACACTTGGACTTTTCCAATCCTTTGCTTTTCCTTCTTCCTTTTCTCATTTTCCCTCCATCCTCCTTTCCTGTAAAAAGAAAAATCAACCTCTTCCTTTCAAAATTCAAAATCGAGTACTACGATCCGCTAAAAAATGAATTTGGATCTCTTGGACTCGTGATGTCGATATCTTCAAATAAATTTGAGTGTTGACGGGTATGGTGTTATTTGAGGTGGTCAACATGGTAACAGCCGAAGCTAGGGTTAGCCATAGTCGAGAATTGGAGCATCGATCGAGGAATGGGAGTGTGGATTTGAGTTTGTCATGTGATTTAGAGTGGTTGGTGATGAAATAGGGTGGTGCGGTGGAACATTGGTGGTTCCGACATGGCCATTGTCATGTATCTAGGAGCAGATTGCGGTGAACTTGAAGGAGCCGGAGGTCGATTCGAAGGGGGCGCTGTACTTGAGGAGGGAAGGAAAGTTGTATGGCGGCGGATTAGTGTTCTCAGGTGGAGCATAGTGGATCGCGGCCTGGGTGATGGTTGAATTAGGGCAATGGTCAGAATCGGGTAGGATGGGTCAAGCTTCAAGTTTTCGGGTCCAAGGAGTCGAGATTTGGATGAGGAGTTCATTAGCGCAATTAGTTGGTGATTTTGTGGAGCGTAGCTTCATGCTGGTGCTCCTGCGTGCATGACATAGTGGGTTTGAGTATCAATGTGCATTAATTTGGGGGAGAAGATGGTTTAAGTGGGGGTAATTAAATTAATCAAGTGATTAGTGAATAAATTAGATTATTTAATTTCATAATGTTATAAAATGAATAACTATTGCATACGAGGTCCAATCGAGATGTTGTATTTTGCGTTGCGGTCGTAGGAATATTATCCACGCGCTGGAATTGGATTCGTCAAGTTTGGAGCTAGTGGAATTTAGAGCTATTTTAGATCAAACTGAAATGCTTAAGCGTTCACTGGAATTTTGGTAAGTTATTTCACCTCCGAAATAATACTATGTTATATATGGTAGACAAAATTTATTGTTTTTGTGTTTGAATAATTTATTGGTTTGGTTGAATTTCTACTTGAAAATGTGAATGACATATAAAATGAAATAGGGAATTTTGTAGAGAAATCCAGATTTCTCACCGTTGTAATTCTTAATTCCAGTTATATACCTATTGATTATGATTCCAGTTATATACTTATGCAATAAATTATGGAATGTCAAAGTTTGGTAGTTTAGCCATATTGGATATGACATTGATATATGTTAAAAGTTAAACCTTTTTAGTAATAAAAGTAGTAATAACATTGGTTAAGTGCTATAGTAGCTATTGACCTCGTTATAGTATTTTGAAATACTATTATTTGTGGTTTGGGTTTGAAATTGGTTTTCATTTCGAGAATGATTCTAAACTCGATTTTTAGATTTTCTATGAATTTTTACTTAAAAATAGTTTTTGAACTTCTCTATTTTACTTCAAAAATTTATTAGTCTTTTCTGATATATAAGAAAATGTTTTAAAAGTATTTAGGAAAGCATTTATTTTATAGAAAAAGTTAATATAATAATGATTGTCTATTTTAAAGGAAAATAAAAAGGAAACTTATCTTTATAATAAAGTGATTTTGTTTTTAACATAAGATAGGAATATTTTGGAAAAAATATTTATGAAACGTTTTATATAAAAGTGTTGTAATAAAAGAGGTAGATTTATAAATAGTGTTTTATAAATAAAAGAGATAGATTTATAAATGGTAATTTTGTGACAACCCTGACTCGACCTTCGAAAATCAGCACCGAATACTTCACCAGTATTCAAATGTCGTAGATTCAAACGCCGAATCTGGTTCATCCGAGCTTATAACACATTAAGTATAACAACATAGCGGAAGAAAAAGAATAATATCATTGATATACAACAATATTTGATACAACACATTTGATACAACTGACTATCAATATATCAAAGATAGATACAAGACAGTAACAGAGACAACGGCAGCGGAAAGACAACGTCTTCAATGCTAAACTCCAAAAACTCTATCTCCAATCCAAAGCTAGCTCGAACCTCCATCAAGTTGTACTAAGCAAGGTCAGTCGTCCAAAGACTGAAGAAGATTCCCAAAGACTGAAGCCTACCGAATCTACAGCTACTATTTGATTATCTGAAGAAAACCGACTCTAGACTGCCCGTGTGGAAAATTGTGGGCACCTACAGTTTAGGAAAGGAACAATAAACTTCGGGTCAGTCATGGGACTGGTATGAACGAACAAAAATAGTTTATCTTTAGAAACAAACAAAAGAATTTAAAAGTTGAAATCCGCAATGTTTTTTGGAAAATGAAACTACCATAAGGCCTCCCACCACACACACAATGCAAACGCAGACTTGGAGGAGATTTCTCCTTATGATAGTCAAACATGCTTGATACGCAAAACCTTTTTGATATTATTATTAGTGCATAGTGCAGAAAACATTTCGAACATATAATATTAATCTTAGCCAGCATACCACATTTCGTCGTATGCCTACTATAACTACCATGTTCAATAGCAGGTTACTGCCACATTCCATGGCAGGTTATACAACTAAAACCGTAAAGGGCTCGTATTGTTTTGTTTGGATTTCCAACAAATGGTTAGGCAAAGGAACTTCCCATACAAAATGGAACGCCTCTGGAGGGACGTCCCCGAGAACCTAACCGGAACTCTGCTACATAAGGCCGGGTTACCCCTGCCCGGAAGTAACTACTGACACGAGTATGCCATCCCCCGGTCGGTAACGACCTTTAACCGAGGCCTCGACACCAACAACCACACGGTAAAGTATCTGGGCTCCATAACACGATACCACTTTCAAGATCAACATAAGTAAATATCTGGGCTCCATACCATGACACTACTTTTTAACCAGAAGGAAATGGTCATACCCTCAGGGGGAGCTAACCCCAAATAACCTTGCTGCCACGATTCCTGTTTCGACCACTACCGGGTTGTGAGGCTCGACGAAGTCACGTCCACAAAGCTACGCTTTTCACAAAAGCCATGGTTTGATCAACAAATGATCAGCAGCACTTCGTATGCCACATTACCAAATTGGTAATGTATCACTAGTAACCATCAACTACATAATCTCTAAGCTCGTACGTCTCAGAGAAGGGTGTTAAGCTAAGAGAATAAATCTGCGCCACTAAACAGAAATGTATTTGATATAAACCAGCTTTACATCTCAAAGTGTAATGTCAGATACACATCCATACAAGTCTGTTCCGGGTTCGAACAGAACCGAAGGCACTTTCAAAGAAGCCCTTGCTAATCCAGGTATTCACAATCCTGATTGGACTCCCTATCACATATGAAGATCTCTATACCGGTGCAACTCAGTACAGAGACAATCGACGGGTTATACTTTCATTCTCGAAAATACCTGGTCTTCACCACCGGTCTTCAAATGCTATCCATAACATCGTATCATTACTCGGAATGGGTTATATGACACAAGGTCCTCTCCTGGCTAAACCAAATAATGAGCGCAATATTTAAAAACATATGGATATTGGGATTTTAGTAAAGTCACAACTTATTACAAAAAAACTTTTCAAATGGTTAAACAAATTACCATTTTAAATCTTTTAAACAAAAAGATTCGCTTCACAAAGTTCACCAATCTTCCACAAAGATTCATTTACGGCTTTCAAAACAATTTCCTTTTCAAATTGGATTAGCTTATCCAATCATTATATCAAAGACTCAAACCATAGTTTTCAAAACCATTTCCAAAGATTCATTTATATCTTTCAAAACAATTCCAATTTCAAATCTTTTGTACAAAAGATACACCATTCAAGATTCACTTCAATTTCAAACAAAGTTCAACCATTTTTCTCAAAGATTTATTCATAGATTTCAAAACAATTTCAATTCTATTTCAAACTTGAAATCTTTCAATACGAATTGGAAATCCTTTCTTTATATATAAGCTATTATTATTTGAAAACAAATAGTTTCCACTTCGGAAAAATCCAATTTCATTTGTACAAGTTAAAGCCCTTGGGTTAAATTTTAATTCCAAAACAATACTTTTAAAATGGTTTAAAACCCATATAAACTTGTATAACCTTTTTAAACCAAAACTTCCAAACATAGGATTCTATTTCAATTCATGAATTCAAATCAAAATATTTTAGTTTCCAAAAATTTATCAAGTTATTCAAACTAACTTTTATCTTTAAAAATTCCTTTTCAAAAGTTTTTCAAATTCAACTCAATTTCATTTCCAAAATCATTTGGATTCAAAATTCAACTTTTAAAACTATTTCATTAAATTCAAATACCTGTGACTTAACCGATTTTCTCGTGCAATCCATATTTGTGTGTGTAAGGTGTGGTCCAGGGGTTTTACACAATAGGGCACAACATCAATCGTCACAGATTCAATCACAACAATATCGATAAGCGGTATAATCAATAACGCTTATCTTCCATACACAGATTCAAGGATAAATAATATACATTTGTCACAGATAAAATAAATTACATTCGTAACAACTTGAATTAAAACGATTCATATCATAAAGCATCACACAGTAGAGATATCAAACAATTCACAGCATTCAATAGAATACAGTCATCCATAAGTAAGGTTAATTGATCATCTGATTGAGTGAAATCGGATAAATCACTAATCCAAGTTAATTAATCAATTATAAATTAATTAACTTTAAATTATTAATTAATCAACCTTAGTTAATAACTGAATAAATTTTTAGTCATTAAATAATCAACCTTCAATTATTTAAATTATTCTTTAATTAATTATCCTTAATCAATTGTTTATTTATCCTTAATTATTAATTAATTAATTCTTAATCACCTTTATTAATAAATCATTAATTAATCCTTAATTATAAATTGATTTAATTAACCTTTAATTAATTAATTACTTCTTAAATTAATTACCTTAATTACATTAATTAATTAACCTTAAGTTAATTACATAATTAATTAATCCTTAATTAATTGCCATTTAATTAATAAAATTACAATAAGTGATTATTCTTGATCACTTAATCAACCTTTAAATTAAGTAATTATCTTTAAATTAATTACCTTAAGTAATCTTTAATTTATCACATAAATAGATAAATCACTTTGATAAATTTTTCTTTAATTAATCACGTTAAATAAATTTTTAAGTAATTAAATATTTAATCCCTTTAAAAATTAACCTTCACTTTCCATCCTTAAATACCTTAAGTGATTTCATTTAATTATATTTGAAAATGATCAAAGATTTAATGAGATAACTAACTTAACGCAAAATGATATAAACCAAACAAGTCTAAAATAATTTAACCTTTAATATTTAAATCCATGAAAAACTTGCTTAATATTTTACTCTTGAAAACTTAGTTTATGTTTCTTAAGACTTTATTTTAAAACTTGTTTAAAATTTGGAACTTCATTTATTTTCTTTTGGAAACTTATTTAGTTTAAATATGTTTTGAAACTTGTTAAATTAAAATTTTACTTTGTAAATAAAAAGAACTGATGTATTTTAAAGCCTGAAAACACATTTTTCCCTTTAAACTTGAAATCTGGTAACAGATTTAACAAACCCGAGCCTGCTTAAAAAAATTTCCCGAGCCGATCATAATTTCTCTCTAGCAACAACTCGAGATAGCTTCATCTTCTTCCCCCAATTTTCACAAGCAACCCAGAACAAATGTGCACCGATGATCGGCCTCCCTTTGACCAACTTCGCTACCACCAGCAAATTATCATCCACCACCTCTACCCAATTTACTACACAGATCGAAGGTTCGATCAAGAAACCAAAATCGAGCTACTCGAATGGCCCCTGAACAAAATAGTTCATCAAAAACTTCCTTCGACCCATTGCCTTAGGTCGCCGGAGACCTCGCAACTCCGACCCTAGCTCCGCCACATCACCACGCTCTGATCCCCCTTAATCCAAACCAGTCTGATGCTCCTATGCTAGAGAATTCAACTCGAAAACATTGTCAAAACCATCAGAGCCTCAAACCCTACAATCAAGTCGCCACATTACCACGATCAACAAAAAATTTTACGAGCATTCTTCTGATAATCTATGATGCTCGAACTATCTTCCATCACAATTTCGACGAGGATAAATTCGCCCAGCAACAGTAATTTACAAAAATGCTTTTTCTGATCATCTAACAAATTCACGGCCATCACTTTCTTAAAAATCATAAGATCTCCACCAAAAATCATTATCTTGAAATACGAACACGATTACGTTACCAGATTTTAAAATTGAAACACTCGAATTTTCTGATTCATGATGATTTTACTGTAAATAAATATTTTACACAATATCCACTTAATGTTTTTCCCTGAAATTATTTTTAAAAGTTGCTTAACTTTGTTATGAACAATTTCCTTTCATAACTAAATATGAAGATATGAATATTTCTTCTCTGGTGGATTTTGGATTTGTTGTAACAGAGAAACCATATACACACAAAGGCATGCATATCTCAATCCACACACAGATATATACATGTAGATACATTTAACAACTAAGCAACACTTTCTTAAAAGATTCAAATATTAACCATGACATCAATCAGATAGAAGCAGGTATAAGAGTTTGCTCACCTGATCTCAGAAGGCAGAGACAGTGAAGCCTGGAAATGCTCTGAGAAACTTGGAACTTAGCATTTTGATTGAACTGGATTTGCTTTTAAACTTGCCTGATCTTTGCATGCTTGATTAAATTTAAGATGCTCTGATTAATAACTTGTTTTGATCTTTAATTTGATTACTTCAGATTTGATTAAAGCTTTGAATTGATCTCAGGCTTTTAATATTGAAGCATATTTTGTTTCTTCAAACTGCCATTGATTTGTACCTGCTTTTGATTTTTATTTTCTTGTTTGATTTAGTTTTTTTTCGATTTTTAGATTAAGGAAGAAAATTTTGAGAAGTGAGAAAATAGCCCGATTTCTTATTTTTTGATATTTATATTGAAATTGTAAAAGAAATAAACAAGCCACTTGTCTATTTTTCTGACACATGTTAGGCTGTTAGTTATCATCATTTGTCACAAATATAAATTTTTATGCCTAAACCCCTTTGTTTACAAATTATGTTTAAATCCTTAACTTAAATTAATTTAGAGATTTATGTTCTAACCCCTTCACTTAATAATATTTCATAAAGTTATATATTATGTTTTACTTATATATACTTTTATACATTTACAAACTATAATTTTAAAAGAAAATTTTCTAATCTTTATAACCAATACTATTTTAAACTTAATTTATTGTACTTTTAAATATGTATATATACATGCATATAACATTATTTATATTGATATAGCTTTTTAAAGAAAATGATTTAGAATCAAATTATGCACAAATAATCATTAGTTTCTTTAAAATATAAATTTTAAATCATCATATTCTAAGTACAAAATGAATTCTTTTCTATTATTAAAATATAGAGTTTTACTTTCAAATAACTTTTGAAGATTTCCTATTTTCAAAATACATATATTTATATTTATTATAATTAGAAAACAAGTTTCTATAAATTTCAAAATATAAAGTTTTAAATCCTTTTAGCTTTATATTTACAAAACATTCCTTTTTTATATTAACTTATGTTTTGCATTTATACATTTCCTATTATTTAATCTCATATAACCTTTTTTAAGGTAAATGTTTTTAAAACTTAATTTCTATAATAAATCAAATCTATTTACATATATTTACATTTTGAATTTTCCAAAATCAAAATTTTATTTTCAATTTTAACTTTCAATCTATATATATTCATAAATATATTTATTAAAAAAAATAAAATTAATATATAATCAGATTTATAATTGATATATTATTCAAAATATTTATTTTTGAATTTCCAATTAGAAATTCTTTAAAAAAAATCATATTTATATCCATTTATACTAATAAACAATAAAATATTCATTTAAATTTGGAAATTACCAAATTAATCCACAATTTAATTTCAAAAATTAAATTAATTTCCAATTTAAATTTGATTTAAAAATGGGAACGTTACAGATTCCCCCCATAAGAAAATTTCATCCCCGAAATTTGCTAAGGAGACAACAAAGAAATACAGAAAGATTGAGAGATGAATCACCAGATCAAGCTGAATATCTATTCTGCATTTGGCTTACCAAATCAGAATACCATCAATAGATACAAGAAGAATCTATTTAACACTTCATAAGATACTCGGGTCATCCAGATCTACGAAGTATGCAGGGCGTTGGTTAGTTCGAAAGGATAACTAACCATTCGTAGAATATATCTGGACCCCACAGAAGAGACAGATATATGGATACATAACTCAGGTCAAAATATCCTGAAATATACACCAGCTTGTCCCTCTTCGGACTTCGATCCACATAAGAAATTACAACAGAATTCCAAATTTGGTTTTAATCGAAATCGTTTTATCGATACAAATTCAAATTTCAACTCTATATTTAATTAGCCAATTTATTCCAATAAAATTTCAATTTTGTTAAATTAAAAACGAAAAGCTGATAACGAGAATACGAGATAGCAACTTATCTACCCGATTCGTAGGGCTACCATCACACCGAAGCTTCTCCTTGCAGATGCCACGAAGACATCAAAGAATTTTGAAATTGGATGATTAACAAAGGAGATTAATAGAGAAAGTTATTTCCTTGTTGTTGCAGGGTATTTGTACTGGTACTCCCATGTCCCCTATCTCATCCCCTTCTTGCACTCATACTTACTATCAGTGAATAGCAAGAGAATTTACTGAGGCATACGAATGGATATCTTAGGGATACTCGTTCTCGGGTATACTTCACCCTATCTCTAATGAGTTACCTAATGTATTATACTCCTAAACTAAAGTTTCAGCCTTTATCTCTGATACCAAATGTGATGACCCTGACTCGACCTTCGAAAATCGGCACCGAATACTTCACCAGTATTCAAATGCCGCAGATTTAAACGCCGAATCTGGTTCGCCGGAGCTTATAACACATTAAGTATAACAACACAGGGGAAGAAAAAGAATAATATCATGGATATACAACAGTATTTGATACAACACATTTGATACAACTGACTATCAATATATCATAGATAGATACAAGACAATAACAGAGACAACAGCAGCGGAAAGACAATGTCTTCAATGCCAAACCCCAAAAACTCCATCTCCAATCCAAAGCTAGCTCAAACCCCCATCAAGTTGTACTAAGCAAGGCCAGTCGTCCAAAGAATGAAGAAGATTCCCAAAGACTGAAGCCTACCGAATCTACACCTACTATTTGATTATCTGGAAAAACCAACTCTAGACTGCCCGTGTGGAAAATTGTGGGCACCCAGAGTTTAGGAAAGGAACAATAAACTCCGGGTCAGTCATGTGACTGGTATGAGCAAACAAAAACAGTTTATCTTTAGAAACAAACAAAAGAATTTAAAAGTTGAAATCCGCAATGCTTTTTGGAAAATGAAACTACCATAAGGCCTCCCACCACACACACAATGCAAACGCAGACTTGGAGGAGATTTCTCCTTATGATAGTCAAACATGCTTGATACGCAAAACCCTTTTGATATTATTATCAGTGCATAGTGCAGAAAATATTTCGAAAGTATAATATTAATCTTAGCCAACATACCACATTTCGTCATATGCCTACTATAGCTACCATGTTCAATAGCAGGTTACCGCCACATTCCATGGTAGGTATTACAACTAAAACCGTACAGGCTCGTATTATTTTGTTTGGATTTCCAACAAATGGTCGGGCAAAGGAACTTCCCATACAAAATGGAACGACTCTGGAGGGACGTCCCCGAGAACCTAACCGGATCTCTGCTACACAAGGTCGGGTTACCCAGCCCGGAAGTAACTACTGACACAAGTATGCCATCCCCCGGTCATTACTGACCTTTATCCGAGGCCTTGACACCAACAACAACACAGTAAAGTATCTGAGCTCCATACCATGATACCACTTTCAAAATCAACATAAGTAAATATCTGGGATCCATACCGTGATACTACTTTTTATCCAGAAGGAAATGGTCATACCCTCAGATGGAGCTACCCCCAAATAACTTTGCTGCCACGATTCCTGTTTCGACCACTACCGGGTTGTGAGACTCGAGGAAGTCACGTCCACAAAGCTACGCTTTTCACAAAAGCCATGATTTGATCAACAAATGATCAGCAGCACTTCGTATGCCACATTACCAAATTGGTAATGTATCACTAGTAACCATCAACTACATAATCTCTGAGCTCGTACGTCTCAGAGAAGGGTGTTAAGCTAAGAGAATAAATCTCCGCCACTAAACAGAAATGTATTTGATATAAACCAGCTTTACATCTCAAAGTGTAATGTCAGACACACATCCATACAAGTCTGTTCCGGGTTCGAACAGAACCGAAGGCACTTTCAAAGAAGCCCTTGCTAATCCAGGTATTCACAATCCTGATTGGACTCCCTATCACATATGAAGATCTCTATACCGGTGCAACTCAGTACAGAGACAATCGACGGGTTATACTTTCATTCTCGAAAATACCTGGTCTTCACCACCGGTCTTCAAATGCTATCCATAACATCGTATCATTACTCGGAATGGGTTATATGACACAAGGTCCTCTCCTGGCTAAACCAAATAATGAGCGCAATATTTAAAAACATATGGATACTGGAATTTCAGTTAAGTCACGACTTATTACCCAAAACTTTTCTTTCAAATGGTTAAACAAATTACCATTTTAAATCTTTTAAACAGAAAGCTTCACTTCACGAAGTTCACCAATCTTCCACAAAGATTCATTTACGGCTTTCAAAACAATTTCCTTTTCAAATTGGATTAACTTATGCAATCATTAAATCAAAGACTCAAACCATAGTTTTCAAAACCATTTCCAAAGATTCATTCATATCTTTCAAAACAATTCCCATTTCAAATCTTTTACACAAAAGATACACCATTCAAGATTCACTTCAATTTCAAACAAAGTTCAACCATTTTTCTCAAGGATTTATTCATAGCTTTCAAAACGATTTCGATTCTATATCAAACTTGAAATCTTTCAATACAAATTGGAAATCTTTTCTTTATATATAAGCTATTATTATTTGAAAACAAATAGTTTCCGCTTCGGAAAAATCCGATTTCATTTGTACAAGTTAAAGCCCTTGGGTTAAATTCAAATTCCAAAGCAATACTTTTAAAATGGTTAAAAACCCATATAAACTTGTATAACCTTTTTAAACCAAAGCTTCCAAACATAGGATTCTATTTCAAATCTTGAATTCAAATCAAACTATTTTAGTTCCCAAAACTTTATCAAGTTATTCAAAATAACTTTTATCTTTAAAAATTCCTTTTCAAAAGTTTTTCAAATTAAACTCAATTTCATTCCAAAATCATTTGGATTCAAAATTCAACTTTTAAAATTGTTTCATTAAATTCAAATATCTTTGACTTAATCGATTTCCTCATGGAATCCATATGTGTGTGTAAGGTGTGGTGCAGGGGTTTTACACAATAGTGCACAACATCAATCATCACAGATTCGATCACAACAATATCGATAAGCGGTATAATCTATAACGCTTATCTTCCATACATAGATTCACAGATAAATAATATACATTTGTCACAGATAAAATAAATTACAATCATCACAGCTTGAATTAAAACGATTCATATCACAAAGCATCACACAGTAGAGATATCAAACAATTCACAACATTCAATAGAATATAGTCATCCATAAGTAAGGTTAATTGATCATCCGATTAATTGAAATCAGATAAATCACTAATCCGAGTTAATTAATCAATCATAAATTAATTAACTTTAAATTATTAATTAATAAACCTTAATTAATAATTGAATGAATTTTTAATCATTAAATAATCAACCCTTAATTATTTAAATTATTCTTTAATTAATTATCCTTAATTAATTGTTTATTTATCCTTAATTATTAATTAATTAATTCTTAATCACCTTTATTAATAAATCATTAATTAATCCTTAATTATAAATTGATTTAATTAACCTTTAATTAATTAATTACTTCTTAAATTAATTACCTTAATGACATTAATTAATTAACCTTAAGTTAATTACATAATTAATCCTTAATTAATTACCACTTAATTAATAAAATTACAATAAGAGATTATTCTTAATCACTTAATAAACTTTAATTGTTAAACAATTACCTTTAAATTAAGTAATTATCTTTAAATTAATTACCTTAAGTAATCTTTAATTTATCACATAAATAGATTAATCACTTTGATAAATTTTTCTTTAATTAATCACGTTAAATAAATTTTTAAGTAATTAAATATTTAATCCCTTGAAAAATTAACCTTCACTTTCCATCCTTAAATACCTTAAGTGATTTCATTTAATTATATTTGAAAATGATCAAAGATTTAATAAGATAACTTAATGCAAAATGATATAAACCAACAAGTCTAAAATAATTTAACTTTTAATATTTAAATCCATGAAAAACTTGCTTAATACATTACTCTGGAAAACGTAGTTTATATTTCTTAAGACTATATTAAAACTTGTTTAAAATTTGGAACTTCATTTGTTTTCTTTTGGAAACTTATTTAGTTTAAATATGTTTTGAAACTTGTTAAATTAAAATTTTACTTTGTAACTAAAAAGAACTGTTGTATTTTAAAGCCTGAAAACACATTTTTCCCTTTAAACTTGAAATCTGGTAACAGATTTAACAAACCCGAGCCTGTTAAATTTTTTTTTTCCCGATCCGATCCTAATTTCTCTCGAGAAACAACCTGAGACAGCTTCATCTTCTTCCCTCAATTTTCCCAAGCAACCCAGAACAAATGTGCACAGGTGCACGTGAACCGATGATCGGCCTCCCTCCGACCAATTTTGCTACCACCAGCAAATTATCATCGAACACCTCTACCCAATTTACTACACATATCGAAGGTTCGATCAAGAAACCAAAATCAAGTCACTCGACTAGCCCCTGAACAAAATAGTTCATCAAAAACTTCCTTCGACCCATCGTTTCAGGTCGTCGGAGACCTCGCAACTCCGACCCTAGCTCCGCCACATTACCACACTCTGATCCCCCTTGACCGAAACCAGACCGATGCTCCCATGCCAGAGAATTCAACTCGAAAACATTGTGAAACCCATCAGAGCTTCAAACCTATAATCAAGTCGCCACATCACCACGATCAACAAAAAATTTTGCAAGCATTCTTCTGATAATCTATGATGCTCGAACTATCTTTCCATTGCAATTTCGACGAAGGATAAATTCTCCCATCAACAGTAATTTACAGAAATGCTTTTTCTGATCATCTAACAAATTCACAGCCATCACTTACTTAAAAATCATAAGACCTCCACCAAAAATCATTATCTTGAAATACGAACACGATTACGTTACCAGATTTTAAAATTGAAACACTCAAATTTTCTGATTCGTGATGATTTTACTGTAAATAAATATTTTACACAATATCCACTTAATGTTTTTCCCTGAAATTATTTTTAAAAGTTGCTTAACTTTGTTATAAACAATTTCCTTTCAGAAATCATAGTTTGAAAAGATCTAAATATGAAGATATGAATATTTCTTCTTTGGTGGATTTTGGGTTTGTTGTAACAGAGAAACCATATACACACACAGGCATGCGTATCTAAATCCACACACAGATATATACCTACATGTACATTTAACAACTAAGCAACACTTTCATAAAAGATTCAAATATTAACCATGACATCAATCAGATAGAAGCAGGTCTAAGAGGTTTGCTCACCTGATCTCAGAAGGCAGAGACAGTGAAGCCTTGAAATGCTCTGAGAAACTTAGAACTTAGCATTTTGATTGAACTGGATTTGCTTTTAAACTTGCATAATCTTTGCATGCTTGATTAAGTTTGAGATGCTCTGATTAATAACTTGTTTTGATCTTTAGTCTAATTACTTCAGATTTGATTAAAGCTTTGAATTGATCTCAGGCTTTTAATATTGAAGCAGATTTTGTTTCTTCAAACTGCCATTGATTTATACCTGCTTTTGATTTTTATTTTCTTGTTTGAACTGGTTTTTTTTTCAGTTTTTAGATGAAGGAAGAAAAATTTGAGAAGTGAGAAAATAGCCTGATTTCTTATTTTTTGATATTTATATTGAAATTTTAAAAGAAATAAACAAGCCACTTGTCTATTTAACTAATACATGTTAAGCTATATTGTTAGTTATCAACATTTGTCACAAATATAAATTTTTATGCCTAAACCCCTTTGTTTACAAACTATGTTTAAATCCTTAACTTAAATTAACTTACAGATTTATGTTCTAACCCCTTCACTTATTAATATTTCATAAAGTAATATATTATGTTTTTCTTATTTACAATTTTATACATTTACAAACTATAATTTAAAAAAAATCTAGTCTTTATAACCAATACTATTTTAAACTTAATTTATTATACTTTTACATATGTATATATACATACATATAACATTATTTATATTGATATAGCTTTCTAAAGAAAATGATTTAGAATCAAATTATACACAAATAATCATTAGTTTCTTCAAAATATAAATGTTAAATCATCATATTCTAAATACAAAATGAATTCTTTTCTATTATTAAAATATAGAGTTTTACTTTCATATAACTTTCGAAAATTTCCTATTTTCAAAATACATATATTTATATTTATTATAATTAGAAAACAAGTTTCTATAAATTTCAAAATATAAAGTTTTAAATCCTTTTAGCTTTGTATTTACAAAACATTCCCTTTTATATTAACTTATGTTTTACATTTATACATTTCCTATTATTTAATCTCATATAACCTTTTTTAAGGAAAATGTTTTTAAAACTTAATCTCTATAATAAATCAAATCTATTTATAAATATTTACATTTTGAATTTTCCAAAATCAAATTTTTATCTACAATTTTAACTTTAAATCTATATATATTCACAAATATATTCATTCAAAAAATTTCAAATTAATATATAATCAAATTTATAATTAATATATTATTCAAAATATTTATTTCTGAGTTTCCAATTAGAAATTCTTTTTAAAAAAAATCATATTTATATCCATTTATACTAATAAACAACAAAATATTCATTTAAATTTGGAGATTACCAAATTAATCCACAATTTAATTTCAAAATTAAATTAATTTCCAATTTAAATTTGATTTAAAAACGGGAACATTACAATTTTATAAATAAAAGAATAGATTTTTAAATGATATTTTATAAAATAAAATTATTATCATTTTGATAAATTGGATTAATGAATTACATTTGCAAATTTATGGTGATATATGTTATGAAAAGTATATGACATTTATATTTGGAGATTCATAGAATGGAGTTTTATAAATGATATTTTATAAAAGGAGTTTGTAAATATAAAACAGTTTCATAAATAGTAAAGAGTTTATAAATGAGATTTATAAAATAAGTTTTGTAAATATATTTGGAAATTTATAAAAGGAGTTTTATAATTATATTTGGGGATTTATAAAAAAAGGATTTTATTGAACAAAAGTGTTTTGGGTTTATTGTTATCAATGTTTTGAATGACATTTTTTTTAATCCAAACAAGTATGGTTTTCAAAGTGAAATCTTTCTTAAGATTTATGGATATACCTATACCGATGAGATAAGTATATGAATATTTTTCCAAGCAGTAAAAGAGTATGAATGAATAATATACTTGTGTATATCTTTTGTGAAAGTATTTAAATACAAGAATTTACAAAGTGGGTTTAATTAATGAAAGGATTAATTAAAGAGCCTTAGTGGTTGCTTATATGCTTAACCATGCTTGGTTTTCTTGTGAAATTAAATCTCTAATTTGGTTGATTGTTTATTTGTTAGTTAAACAACCGATTACCAACTCTTGGCCAGTTTTTAAAACTATCGATTGTTGGTTCGAGTGACCGAGACCAGATATGTTATTCGAAAACCACTTCGAATTGCATAAGCGTTTGAATGGAGACCTTTTGAAGATGATGAAATCAAAGACGAATTTCTTTGAAGTGTAAGGGCTTCTTACTACTAATCCTGAGTATGTAGTAGAAGTAGTGTCTTTGGTTTGTTCAAACTAAGAACAACTTGTATGGGTGAATGCTGGCATTGCATTGTTTCTAGATGGGCAGTATTAGTATTCCTAATGGGATTAGCTAGAAAAGATAAAACCTAACCTTGAGCCTCACACTCAGTAATGACTAAAACAGGGGATATACTTTAGGGCTATGTGGTTCGCTACTATTAGGGTAAGGTCATCATCCGATCTAGTTTGATATTGACCTATTTATGTATGCTTGTGAGACGGTACGGTTGTTGGCTGACAACTGGGGTGGCGATCATATCCGGTGCTATCCAGGAATGGGTATGATGGTTCTGACTCATATGGGTTAAAAGGTTTTTGACCTTGGTGCATTTTTCTAGAGGTGTACTGTGACAAGTGGTACCCCGATAGTCTTGTTATTGTATGGAATCTATTCTCCAATAAGTGCCATATGGATTTAGTTGTGCCCAACTATGCTGGAACTGAGATGCAAGCATTCCAGCTATGTTATATATTATTTTAAACCCTAGATGTTATTATAATATCACTAGATTTTCTATTTGAAGTGGTTTGGTTATCATAAGGTAAAAGCCCCATCTATGTTTATGTGCGGCGTGGTCTTACGAGATACATTTATTTTTGAAAGGTTTTATAACTTTAAAATACATTGAAGTTTTGTTTCTTACGCTAGTTTACCAGACTGATCCGGGAGTTATTTTCTTATAATGAGCTGGTCAGACCGAGCATAGTTCTAGATTTAGTTATGGATGCTTTAGAGCTTCAAAAGATGAGATGGATGCCTCCAAGAAGTATTCACGTATATCTTACTTCCACTACATTTTTTATTTTATATCATCAGCATTTGTGATGACAGGTTATTAGAACTGTTCAAGCTAATGATAGATTGTTACTCTTATTGATGTGTGTGAATTACAGTTTTCTTTTGTAAAGATATGTTGTACATTGTATATTACTCATCACGATGTGAGATTTTGTTCTGTCTTTTTTTTCTTTTACCCCAACAATCTGTCTTTCTGGCACTTGGATGCTCGGCAAATATCATGTATGTATTAATGTCGACTTTTGATGGTCCAAAAGGTGGGTCATTACAATAACATCAATAAAATTAAAACGAAGTGGTTCATTCGGTTCTAGCAAGATGGAGTGGTGATTCAAGAAATTTTGGAGGCTATTCACCGATCGAGGTATCACAACGGGATAAATTTATTGATGTAATCTTCATATCTTATTTCGAATATGTCATCATCCCTAATATATGTTTGTATTGCCAAATATGTATTAATATGATTTTATTCAATAATTGAAATATATTCCAAGCTTTTAGTTTATTTAGAAGTACTCATTATTGCAATTACAAATGAACAAAATATATATATAAAATGAAAAATATTTGAATTTAACCACAAAATTTTATGTAATTTTGATTTAAATTCATTTTATTTATAATTAGTTTCAAAAAAATAAAATAAACATATTTATACAAATATTATATACATATATATGTATATATTTAAAATATTTTATATTTAGATTTAATTCCTCCCTCATTTAAATTTATCTATTATTTGGCACACATGTGACAAAACATTGAAGTTGAATATGGATATTGATATGAAATTCATAATGGTTGGAACAATTTAATTATGACATTGTTTTAAAGTGATCTAGTTCATATATGTATGTGATATATCAAATTTTAGTGACACAAAATTCTTTAATTATGGATAACCGTGGAATCATATTTTCCATTTTCATCTAGAGATTGGATCTAGATTTAATTAGGAGATTTCTCAAAAGAGGAAGGTGGAAAGCCCTTTCCTTTTCTCCTTTAAATATCAAAACTACCACACACGTTTAAAGATGTCTAATTTAATTATATATTTTTATTTTGAAATTATGTACATAAACAAATAGATGACTATATACATATGGATGTGTGTGTCTAAACTATATATAGTACTATTAATGTGTGTGTATGTGTATACTAACCATATATATGTGTGTGAGTGTGTGTATATATATATTATAGTACATCTAAACATTTGTATATGCCTACGCAATTATATTCCAGATATAGATATGAATTTATCATAAGTATATGTAATTATAATGTATATGTATATACAACTGATATTAATCTCAATATCATATATATATATACTTATATACATGCTTGTGTATAATTATGTTATGATGTTATGTATGAATATATATGACATATTTAAAATAAATTTAATTAATATGATTAACTAAATAAATGTGAAATATTTAAAATAAAATGTGATTTATTTTTTATAAGAAAATTGGATTTAATGCTAGTTAATATATTTCACCGGCCAATTAAGGTCTGAATTAGGAATAAATTTAAATTGTTGTTTTGCTAGTAGTCAACGGGCCCAAATTTCTTGACCATATACATTGTTGATTGTGACTGTGTCCCAAAGTTCCATTTCTCCTACAAGTAATTATATCAAAATTTTGTATAGATCGTCCACCTGTATGGTTCACAGCATGGCCACCAGCATCATCATGATCATCATCGAACCTCCTTGCTAGATCGGTATTGATCCACGATTGATCAGTACCGGTCAATCTCAAAACTCGAGCATTTGCTCCATTTTGGCTTTCTTCCTTATTTGTGTATCCATCTCTAGCTCTTTCTCTTTCCTATTTGCCCCTTCCAACAAAAATTCCTTTATTTGACCAAACTGAGACCTTCCTCAAACTCTTTGATCTCTCGAACAAGATCCATATCCTTGAGAAGGTTACCTTATCAACGCAAACTGCCTAGTCAGTTCTTTCATAATTCATTGTTGCATCGCTACCTTCTTTCATCAGTAGACACCATCATTCCTTGCAACTTCTCTTTGGTCACTAGATTTGGTTGAGATTGAGTTAATCCATTATTTGCACTGGTAGCTCTAACGTCCCCTCTATTACATCATCCAGTAATTTTCTTTCCAAGATTATTCTTCAGTCTCATCCTATCAGATCCCTTTGATGATTTTATCCAATTCGTAGTAGCAATAATGATCTAATCTGATCTTCAGTTCTAAATGAAAGAAGAAAAAACAGTTAGCTAAAAAATTGGTCTAACATCCCAAAAAGATTGCTTTCATAGAGATAACAATTCCATGTTGTATAATTGTACCTATCAATGTTAAATCAAAAATCAAAATGTAAAATTGAATAAGTAAAGAAAAGTGACAATGATTTTAGAGTGGTTTGACTATGCAACGATCCGAAATTTTTCGATTTCGAAAATTCCAAATAGTTAGGAAAAGAAGAAAAGAGAAAGAAGAAGAAATAGAAATGAAACACAGATTCTCACATTCGCAGAAGATCAAAATATAATATCCAATAAAATAGCAGTTATACAAATGAAAATTGTATTAGTTAATTTACATCAATACATCAGAGTTACAACATTTATACAAACACTGGACAATTAAAATTAACTTGTCCCAGATAAATGACAATATATCATAGCGGAATACACTCCATATGTTCCTGCCATCCAGCTCACCTCCTGAGCTCTAGAACGTCCTTACCTGAAAATCTATAATATTCGGTCTGACCTGAGCATTACATCAAAGTAACAACCGGGTCAGGCTGGAAACCAGCGTGAGTAAACCCACCAGACAAGAAATATTAATGTAATAAACTTATTCAAAACTTGAGGTAACTCGTACCTTATTACGAGTTCTTAACTTGTTATATTCAATAACTACCTCTCAAATCAATCTCTAAGTACCCCTACTTAGTTTCAATGGTCCAGTTCACTTAAATTATTTCATTCCAGCCTATTGATTATACATATCAAATCTATAAAGAATTATAGAAGATTTCAAATCGAAGTGGTTTAGGGTATTTACTAATACCCGACCCCGGTCTCCTCGAACTCAATGTCATTTTTAATTCAAGTTGTTCTTAAGTTTAAACAATTTTAATTCAATCCACAATATTGGATTCATACAGAATTCATCACAGATACACTTTTATCAGAGCTATACCCAAGGCACATTACCTCATAGAATATTATAGATTATCATACAATGAATATCCATCCAGACATTTCATACAATCTATCGTCCATAAGCAAGTTCTATTAATCACATACTCATAATTAATTTCCTAACCTGCCTAACTAATCATTAAATAATTACAACTATTATAATTAATTAATCATTCTTAAATTACTTTACAAATTAATTAATCTTTAATTTCTAATTAATTATTCTTAATTATTAATAAACTAATCCTTAGCAAAAATTAATAATCCTAAATTTTCAATTTAAAAATCCTTGATTACAAATTAATTAATCCCTTATTACTTAATTAATTAACCTCTAATTAATTAATCAAGTTAATTTCTAAATACCAATTAAACAAATCTCTAATTAAATAAATTTATAACCCTTAAATTATTTATCAATTAATCCTTAATTATTAATTAATTTATCTTTTATTAATTACTTCATTAATTAAATTAATCATTAATTATCCATGACCTTAATTAACTTTAAGAAAACACTTTATCTTTATTAATTTATAAATCATTAATAAGATCTTATTAAATAAATCTTGAAATCACTTATCATTAACATATGATATAAAAATATATTACCCCTTTAATTAACTTAACTACATATTCAAATTAAGTTTAAAATAAACTTAATACTCTACTTAATTTACATACGTAACATAAATCATTCAACTTCCTTAAACCAATTATTTAAATAAAACATTTATTATATATAAAGAAAATTGATTAAGAAAAAGGTTTATACTTGATTTATTTTAAATTTTCAAAATCTTGCTTTTATTTAAATTTAAAATTGTTATAAATCCTTCACTTCGGGTTTAACCCTGTTCGTACTCGAGTCCAGACCCGAGACTCCCATTCTCTCTCTTTTCCTTTAACTTATCTTAGTTTAAATTTTAAAAACTGGTATCATGCAAACTCTCATGCAAAAACTCAATGCCCCACTCATGCCACTACACAGCAACCCCGAGACAAATTCGATTCCCTCTCCTTTCCCTTCCTTCTTCCATTCTTAAAAACTCGGTGATTCTTCCAATCTTCTTACTGACATGCATCGAAACATCATCGTGCACGTGCACGCGAGTTCAACGTCGATCTGATCGAATCAACCGGCATCTACAAGTCGCTGACGATCATCACGACCCCATCGATTTCCAAGAAACTCAATCCACATCATATAACAAAATCGAAGAATTTGAATGCTTAAGACTGAAACCCCTATCATCAATCACCTCAATCTTCCATCTTCGTCCACCGGAGGCCACGGCCACGTACCTGGACCTCTACCTAAGTCCCTCGTTCCCTTTCCCGTTGCTCCGACCCAATTCGAAACAACATCGGCGTCGTATTTCCTTTGAGAACAACCACAACTCCAACACAACCTAAACCCTAGATTGACATCGCCCTCTCACCACGATGCTCTAGAAAATACTAGATTATTTTCCCCACCATCCTCGTTCCACGAACCACCTCTGACATGAACCACGGGTCACAAATCGACTTCGATCGACGGCAGTTTACAGTTAACCCAAAACTAATCATCTTGTAATATCTCACTAATTACAAGTCTAAAAATCATAGTTTTGTTTTTTAAAAATCCTAGATTTCGATGTCGAATTCAATTATACAATCAAAATCTTATAATTTTATAATCAAATTCTAACATTAATTTGTCCTTCACTGAAGCATTTTATTTCTGAAATAGTTACAAAATAATTTTACTTGAATCAATTTTTAAAATGATGTTTACTCACCTATAAACATTTTTATTTCAGGGATCAAAGCTTAAAGATCTCTTAAGTGGAAGATTAAAATTTTTGAATCAGGCTTTTCAAACTTGTAATGTTTTCAATAGAGGCATGCTTAGCCCTTTCAGACCTGAACACATATATAAATATAAAAAATCATTTATAACACCATCCATAACAAAATGCATATCATACTTCAAGCATTCATCACATGCAAATTCTAGATATTTCAGACTTTATGAGTTTTATCCATCTGTATCAATAAAACAGAGAGCAGGTTGATACTTTCTAAAGTAATGGTTACTCTCCTGTTTATGCAAAAAGAGGACAGAGCTATAGGCTTTATTTATTATATTTTTCTCTTTTCAGGACTTTGTATTTTGATTTTTATCTGAATGCTTGTTTGCAAATTTGAATCTGAACCGATCCATATTGCTTGAGTTGATTTCGTTTTGCTTACATCTAGCCTTTGCTTTTGTTTTCAGATTGGAGAAGATTGCCTTTTTACTTCAGCTTGAATTTGTTTTCAGATTTGAATTTGAGAAAAAGTTTTCCTTTGCTGGTTATTTTTACTGAATTTTGTTACAGACTTTGCTTTTCATTGTTTTCTTTTGAATATGTAGATGGGAAAGAAAAAAATAAAGAGGAAAGATATATATATATATATATATATTTTTATAGACTTAAATTAAGATTTAATAAAAATAAAAGAAAATTAAAAATAATAGTGACACTTGTCTTAAAATCTAACCCTTGTCATTTTTATTAATTAATCACCTTACACTTGTAATTAGAAAGATTTATATATAAACATTTGTAAATTTTGCATGAATATATTACTTTTTAAATGGTTTAAAAAGCTTTTAAAATTAATTTCCTAAATTAATAAATGCATATCTTAATTTATATAAATGAAATCCCTTAGAAGAAAATAATATAAAACAACCACCTTCTAAATCATATATAACATATTTTTAAATCCAGAATAAAATTAAGATATATATATCTTTTGAATTTCAAATTCAATTTCAATTTCAATTTTAAAATCCAATTCAAAATAAACTCAAATATATATTTAAACAAACACAAATTCAATTTGTAAATAATAATTCTATTTAAAATCTATATAATATATATAAACAACATAATTATTATTGTTTGAAAATAACAATCTTGCCAATTTTAAATAATTTACAAAGAAGATTATCACATTTATTTGTTAAATTGGTATTTTCAATAGTTAAATCAAATTATTATCCAATTATCTGATGCCCAAAAATCCGAGTTATCGCATTCCTTCCCCCTTTGAATCTTTTCGTCCTCGAAAAGGAACGAAACCAGAATTTTATTGAAATAGTTATTACTAGTTAAATTTCTCTTTGAAAATTTCCAACTATAAACTCTTTTATTAAGAATCTTTAAAATACTTTAAAATCTATATAATATAACCAAAATAGTTTTATAAAAAAAATTCTTTTCATAACTCGATGTCTCAACCGGTCCATCCTTGTTCTCATAGAAATTTGGTCATATGTTGATCAAGCGTAAGACTGAAAATCTATAAGTGCTTGGCAGACCCGTTTTCAACACCTAGTGAAAATAATTTATTGAAAATATATAAGATATTTTTGAAAATTGAGGAAACATCTTTGGTGAGAATGCTCCGGAAATCATCACCCTTATCCATGGTCGCAGTTAACCGGATGGTTACGTTGTCATGCCGGCAAAATCCATAGACAACTGTAGGCACTCACGCCCCTCGATTACGCCATGAAACTCATTACAGATCACAGCTACATCTGCGGTTACGTTGCTATCACAGCAAAAACCCATATAACTGTAGGCATCAGCACCCTAGAATTTCGCTGCCAAAAGAATGAAACTTCTCCACTCCACTCGACCATAGATCGCAGTCTACCGATGTTACTTGCCTTCCCGACAAAATCAAACGTAGACCATTGACACTCACCTCCACACGATTTCCACTATGGTCCATAGTAGATCGCAGCGACATCGAGTTACACTGTCGTCACAGCATAACCCAAATGCCTCTATAGGCATCAGTACCCTCGACTTTCGCTACCCAATAATCCTCAGGAACTTCAGTTTGTCCGGACTTCCTCACAGGATCCACTTTAGAGCCTCCCCCTTTTTGAGGCTCAAGGCAATACCAACCTATGGTACTCCTGAGAAGTTCATTTCAAGGGGGCGCCTTTTTCTCCAGAGCCATTTTCAAAACACTTTATACTATACACATATAGTATCTTCCAAATCATACAACTAGTATGAATCTCATATAAATCTCCTTTCTCAAATCGATTATCCCAAAATCGATAATCTTCAACTAGGCTTTTCAAATTTCCAAAATTGATTTTTCTCCAAAAATCAAAAGCCTTTCCAAAATCCATAGGTTCCAAAAACCTTTCCTTCAAAATCATTCTCATAAGATCCTTTAAATATATAGATATATATAACTTTGAAAATCTTTGGATCACTTCATACTTGTATAAATTCCCTTTTTATGCTTCAAATACTTTTCAAAAGCCCTTCTTTTTTGGCTATAGATTCAACAAGGGGAGATTCATCTTATATAACAAATATATATGACCTTTTTTTATTCCAAATAAAATATTCAAATTTGATTACTCTTTTATAAAGTTATTAACCACATTGCTTTTTATAAAGTAAATTTCTACCATAGAAATATCCAGTTTCCACTTTATTTCATCATATATTTCACAAAATATACTTTTATTTCAAAACCATTTTATAGTTCTTATCATAAATTTCTAATATTACTTTCATTCAACTTCATACGATGTACTCATACCATCCATATGCAATATCAATCTGATCGCTCACTCGATCTCACAATTTCTCTTCTAAACTAGTATCGTCCATCCGACTTCCTAGTGCGGACCTTGATCTAGTTTCTTGATCAGAAACCATCATTCTCCTTGCATACTCATACTATGATAGAGAATATCCAGAACTAATCAAAAATCCATTTCCAAGTTCGTTGTCGAAGATCGAGTGAAAAATCCCAAATCGGATGATGTACTATCTCAAAATTCTGTGCTCGAATCTGGATTAAATCACTATGCGAATAGAATAATATACGTACATCCTACGTATTCATCTTCATTGATTATTAGCTAAATCAATTTCTCCTTTCTCAAATGGATATTTAATCCTGAATAGTTTGCACTCTGACCATCTTAAAATTAGAAAATAATTTGAAAAGTTAAAAGTAGATGAAAAATAATTATTAGTTTGTAAAATAGCTGTAAAATAGTTAAGTAATTTTAAAATAGTTGGAAAATAGTCAAATAGTTATAGAATTTTTTTAAATAATTGCAAAATAGTAATTAGTTATATAGTAGTTGAAAAACAGTAATTAGTTTATAAAATAGTTGAAAAATTGTTAAATAGTTCCAAAAATAATTATAAAATAAGTATAAAATAGTTTGGCTTTAAAAAGAAAGATTGTATATAGTAAAAAGGTTAGAAAAAAAGATTTAAGAAAGCTAATATTAAAATAATTTGTTTGAAAATAGTTCAGAGTCAAACTATTCCACTACCCAATCTTTATTCCAATCGACTCAATTTTAAATTTCCACTTCCTCTTAACATTGATTCAATCTCAAATCAATTTAAACAACTTCAATTCCCATTCCAAATTTTAACTTTATTCCACTTCGATTTCAATCTCAATTTATTTCAAATAATTTCAAATTGAACCAATTTCCAATTTCAATTCATTTCAATTCCAGTTTGAATTAATCCTAGTTCAAGTTGAATTAACCTCGATTCTTTCCAAATTCAAATCATATTCCATTTAAATTTGAAACTATTCAACTTTAATCACAATTCCAAATTATTCAAACCAAATTTCAATTTAAAATAATTCAAATTCAATTTCACTTTAAATCATCTTGAATTATATAAATTCGAGTTAACTTTTAAAATGTTGGTTTAACCTCTTAAACCAAATTAACCTTTATTTAAAGTCTTTAAACAATTTAGTTCTGAGTCAAAATTTTGAAATTCCATTTTAAATTATTTTTACTAACTGAATTCAAAGTTCAAATAAGAGTTCAAAACATTTTTATCTTCCAACTTTGAAACCGATTCTCAAACAATTTTAATTTAAAATTCAATTCTTAACATTCAAATCTTAAGTTCAAAGTAATTCCATTTCCTTAATTTCAAATTAAAGTTTAATTTTCCTTTTATCTCAATAATGGATATACCACCATACTCTATTTCTTTATTCATTTAAACAAATCCAATACACAGTTTAAAGATTATTAATAACAATAGGATAATATTATCCAAATTATTTTAAAACATCCATCCATTATCAATTTCCAGATCTCAAACCCATTTTGAGATCACACAAACTCCCAAACAAATCAACCATTTAACTTCCCAAGTTAAATCCCAATTTCATCTTGAAATTTCCAAATCAGGTTGTTTATTCAAACTTATTCAACTTCTTCTGAGTTAAATTCAATTTAATCCCATTAATCCCACTCAAAATTTGAATTTTCTATTTCAAATTTCAAATTTCTATCTCTTAAAAGTTCAAAAAAAAACTTATTTTACTTTGGGTTTTTTTTACTTCACACTTCAGCGAAAATCAAAACTCATCACTTTAGAGTTTATCTCAAATCATCTTTGTTATTATATATCTCCACACATACATACATATTTACTTCTTGGCCCACCAAGCCAAAATTTTAAAATTCAAAGCACCTTTGGTTTTAATTCAAAACAAAATCCTTTAAAATTTTCAAACAACTCTCTATTTTTAAAATAAGATTATATTCAAAAATAGTCTGAATAATATTGCTCATCATTTCTGTTACTTTTTTTAAAACAATTTCAAATGTTACTAGACTTAGGATTCAAAACTTCATAATTAAAAACCTACTTCAATTTATAAGTTATACTCATCTAAAAGTTTTCTTCCCTAAAACTTTTTCATTTTGCTTTATCAATGTTTATTAGAAAACAATCATCCTATTATTGAACACAATAACCATTCTATATTTCGGTTTGAAACCAATTCTAATTCATCTTATCTATATAGTTCATTTATTTAATTCCACATCCAACAACAAATTTCTATATATATTGGGAAAAACTATTTCTTTATATATCAAAAAATAAAGTTATATAAAAATCATTTCTAAAATCATTTAAAATCTTTATATAAGAAAATAACAAGTACGCTCTCATACACACACACACTCAACTCATTCTAGCGTACCAATACCCTATCCTTGTTGAGTATCCCCCTCCAGAGCCAAGGTTCTCACTTAACCTTCGGCTCTAATACCAAATGTAACGACATGAAATCTTCGATTCCGAAAATTCTAGATAGTTAGGAAAAGAAAAAAAGAGAAAGAAGAAGAAACAGAAATGAAAACAGATTCTCACATTCGCAGCGGATCAAAAACTAATATCCAATAAAATAGCAGTTATACCAATGAAAACTGTATTGGTTAATTTACATCAATACATCAGAGTTACAACATTTATACAAACACAGGACAGTTAAAATTAACTTGTCCCGGATAAATGACAATATATCACAGCGGAATACACTCTATACGTTCCTACTATCCAGCTCGCCTCCTGAGCTCCAGAACGTCCTTACCTGAAAATCTGAAATACTCGGTCTGACCCGAGCATTACATCAAAGTAACACCTGGGTCAGGCTGAAAACCAGCGTGAGTAAACCCACCAGACAAGGAATATTAATGCAATAAACTTATTCAAAACCCTTGGTAACTCGTACCTTATTATGCGTTCTTAACTTGTTATATTCAATAACTACCTCTCAAATCAATCAATAAGTACCCCTACTTAGTTTCAAAGGTCCAGTTCACTTAAATTATATCATTCCAGCATATTGATTATACATATCAAATCTATAAAGAATTATAGAAGATTTCAAATCGAAGTGGTTTCGGGTCCGACCCCGGTCTCTTCGAACTCAATGTCATTTTTAATTCAAGTTGTTCTTAAGTTTAAACAATTTTAATTCAATCCAGAATATTGGATTCACACAGCACTCATCACAGATACACTTTTATCACAGTTATACCTAAGGCACATTACCTCGCATAATATTATAGATTATCATACAATGAATATCCATCCAGACATTTCATACAATCTATCATCCATAAGCAAGTTCTATTAATCACATACTCATAATTAATTCCTTCCTAACTAATCATTAATTAATTACAACTATTATAATTAATTAATCATTCTTAAATTACTTTACAAATTAATTAATCTTTAATTTCTGATTAATTATTCTTAATTATTAATTAACTAATCCTTAATCAAAAATTAATAATCCTAAATTTTCAATTTAAAAATCCTTGATTACAAATTAATTAATCCCTTATTACTTAATTAATTAACCTCTAATTAATTAATCAAGTTAATTTCTAACTACCAATTAAATAAATCTCTAATTAAATAAATTTATAACCCTTAAATTATTTATCAATTAATCCTTAATCATTAATTAATTTCTCTTTTATTAATTACTTCATTAATTAAATTAATCATTAATTATCCATGACCTTAATTAACTTTAAGATAACAATTTATATTTACTAATTTATAAATCATTATTAAGATCTTATTAAATAAATCTTGAAATCACTTATCATTAAATGTGATATAAAAATATTTTACCCCTTAATTACTTAACTACATATTCAAATTAAGTTTAAAATAAACTTAATACTCTACTTAATTTATATATGTAACATAAATCATTCAACTTCCTTAAACCAATGATTTAAATAAAACATTTATTATATATAAATAAAATTGATTAAGAAAAAGGTTTATACTAGATTTATTATAAATTTTCAAAATCTTGCTTTTATTTATATTTTAAAATTGTTATAAATCCTTCACTTCGAGTTTAACCCGGTTCATACTCGAGTCCAGACCCGAGACTCCCCTTCTCTCTCCCTTTTCCTTTAACTTATCTTAGTTTAAATATTAAAAACTGGTATCATGCAAACTCTCGCGCAAAAACTCAATGCCCCACTCGTGCCACTACACAGCAACCCCGAGACAAATTCGATTCCCTCTCCTTTCCCTTCCTTCTTCCATTCTTAAAAACTCAATGATTCTTCCCATCTTCTTACTAATATGCACCGGAACATCATCGTGCATGTTTATGCGAGTTCAACATCAATCTGATCGACTCTACCAGCATCTACAAATCGTTGACGATCATCACGACCCATCGAATTCTTAGAAACTCGATCCACATCGCAAAATTAAATCGAAGAATTCGAACGCCTACAGACTGAAACCCCGATCGTCAATCACCTCAATCTTCCATCTTCGTCCACCGGAGGCCACGTACCTAGACCTCTACCTAAGTTCCTCGTTCCCTTTCCCGTTGCTCCAACCCAACTCGAAACAACATCGGCGCCGTAATTTCCTTCGAGAACAACCACGACTCCAACACAATCTAAACCCTATATTGACATCGCCCTCTCACCACGACGCTCTAGAAAATACTAGATTATTTTCCCCACCATCCTCGTTCCACAAACCACCTCTGACTTAAACCACGAGTCACAGATCGACTTCGATCGACGAAAATTTATAGTTAACCCAAAACTAATCATCTTGCAATATCTCACTAATTACAAGTCTAAAAATCATAGTTTTGTTTTTTGAAATCCTAGAGTTTGAAGTCGAATTCAATTATAAAATAAAAATCTGATAATTTTATAATTAAGTTCTGACATTAATTTGTTCTTCGCTGAAGCATTTTAATTTTGAAATATTTACATAATAATTTTACTTGAACCAATTTTTAAAATGATGTCTACTTACCTACAAACATTTTTATATCAGGGATCAAAGCCTAAAGATCTTTTAAGTAGAAGATTAAAAATTTTGAATCAGGTTTTTCAAACTTGTTATGTTTTCAACAAAGGCATGCTTAGCCCTTTCAGACCTGAACACATATATAAATGTAAAAAATCATTTTTAACATCATTTATAACAAAATTCATATCATACTTCAAGCATTCATCACATGAAAATTCTAGATATTTCAGACTTTATGAGTTTTATCCATCTGTATCAATAAAACAGAGAAAAGTTTGATACTTTCTAACGTAGTGGTCACTCACCTGTTTATGCAAATTGATGACAGAGCTATAGGCTTTATTTATTATATTTTTCTCTTTTCAGGACTTCGTATTTTGATTTTTATTTGAATGCTTGTTTGCAAATTTGAATCTGAACCGATCCTTGTTGCTTAAGTTGATTTCGATTTGCTTACATCTAGTCCTTGCTTTTGTTTTCAGATTGGAGAAGATTGCCTTTTTACTTCAGCTTGAATTTGTTTTCAGATTTGAATTTGAGAAAAATTTTACTTTGCTGCTGCTTATTTTTACTGAACTTTTGTTACAGACTTTTTCTTTTCTTTGATTTCTTTGAATATATAGATAGGAAAGAAAAAAAATGAAGAGGAAAGATATTTTTTTTATAGACTTAGAATAAGATTTAATAAAAATAAAAGAAAATGAAAAATAATAGTGACACTTGTCTTAAAATTTAACACTTGTCATTTTTATTAATTAATCACCTTACACTTGTAATTAGAAAGATTTATATATAAACACTTGTAAATTTTGCATGAATATATTACTTTATAAATGGTTTAAAAAGCTTTTAAAATTAATTTCCTAAATTAATAAATGCATATATTAATTTATATAAATGAAATCCCTTAGAAGAAAATAACATAAAACAACCACCTTCTAAATCATATATAACATATTTTTAAGTCCAGAATAAAATTAAGATATATATATCTATCTTTTGAATTTCAAATTTAAATCCAAATTCAAATTCAATTTTCAATTTCAATTTTAAAATCCAATTTAAAATCAACTCAAATATATATTTAAGCAAACACAAATTCAATTTGTAAATAATAATTCTATTTAAAATCTATATAATATATATAAACAACACATTATTATTATTGTTTGAAACTAACAACCTTGCCAATTTTGAATAATTTACAAAGGAGATTATCACATTTATTTGTAAAATCGGTATTTTCAATAGTTAAATCACATTATTATCCAATTATCTGATGTCCAAAAATCCGGGTTATCACAGACTATGCCTATATCCACTTTAAATATTATTAATTGCTTTATTCACTCCAGATCCCCTATATTAGAATTAGAAAAATCAAAGTCCATTTTTAGTGAAAAAACTTCCTATTTACAACTAAAATAGGCTATAGTTGGGTTTCTAAGTCGTCGGATCATAATAGGAATTGTCAAAAGGTTTGGTCCAAAAAGACAGGAGAAAGATTAGACATAACTAGAGTAATCGTGGGTCGATGTCGATCTATATATGGATCAGTATTGATTGATAACCCTCTTTATTTATTTTGTTTCTTCACAGTTTCCTTAGTTCTAGATGCTTTGCTAATTAATTTAATCTTCCTTTGATGCCTCTAAGCTTGTTTCTTTAAGTATTCACTAAGAAGGTTTACTAAATGGATGGAATCTATGGATCACCACTGAGCCGTATACTTGGCAAAATTTCACTATTATCCCTCTTGCTTTGATACCTACACCATTACAAAGAATTGATGGGAAAATATGATAATTTTATAGATCAGTACCGATCTGTGGACTTAGCCACCATTTTCTAATTTTCTATCACTCATCATGCTTGACTGTCTTTGAATCGGGCATCAACTTCATCATAAGTTTGTAGTCTTGTTCCATCGTTTTGAACAAATTTGTTCTTAAATTAATCAGTTTTATTATCATAATTTTTATGTAAGTATTCATGCAAAAATTTGTGGTGCATATTTCAATGCAACACTACATGATCGAAGACTTCACTGTGAGCCCCAAACATCACTAGAGATCATTGCTGTGTCTAATCTTCATTGCTAGCTTGAGATAGGCATAAACTAAGGCTGATGGAACTGGGCCAGTGCATAGCAGGTTAAATTAGTGAAAGTCAATTTTTTACCATTATAGAACTTGTTGGGCCTATGAAATCTAAAATTTAGATCCGATCTAAATAATTTTAAATAGAATCTTTATTTAATTTAATTTTATTTATTAATATAAAGATTTAATTTTATTTATATGTGTAATATATAAGTGTATATGTGTATCAAATACACACATACGTGTAAGTGCATGTGCAACATATAAATGTGTACATAGTTTAGTGTGCCCATTAATAAGTGCTGAGATTTACACTGCAATGAACGCATTAGCCCATATATATATATATATATATATATATATATATATATATATATATATATATATATTTGATGTCGATAATTAAATTAATATTTATTTAATCTAATATATATTTATAAATATACACATAAATAAATATATACACACACCCACAAACATTTTTATGTGAATTTAATTTTGAGTATGCTAATCAATTCAAACAATTGAAATTTTAGTATTTGAAGTAGATTAAGATAAATTCAAATTTGAAATAACAAACATGAATCCAAAATAAAATCTTATTTAAATTCAATATAATTTTTTAAAATATTACTATACATATATGTATACGCATACACTTTTAAATTTCTTTCTGAAAACAGAAAACATATATACGTATATTAAATTTATGAAATCATAAGTTGTAAATATAAATAATATTATATTTATAAACAATTGTTTTCGGTAGAATGCCTTTTCGACGAAATAAATTTTTTTCCTTAATTTTAAATCATTCCAGATTTAAATATATATATATATATATTACTTTTTTAAAATTGCAAAATCCATACAGATTTCAAAATCCTTTTTTATAAATCTGAATAAAATATATAAATGTATAAATATATATAAATATTTATTAATGCATTATAATTTGAAAAGGTTTTAAATATATATATATAATATTTTAATTTTAGGTCTTATAATGAATATATATATAAAACTTATGTGTATGTATACGTAAATATATATATATATATATATATATGGATTTTAAATTAACTTATATATATAAACACTTCTACGAATTATAAAATGTAATTTTAATTTATATTTTAAAGTGAATATTGCTTTCAAAAAAATAATAATTTAGTTATTTGGAAATAAAACATGTATATATGTATAAAAAAATTATGTGTGTGTATATACACATACACATATAACCAAATCTGACAGCAAATAGGTATATAAATTCATGATAAAGCATATTTCTAATCTACACATATTTAGTGACATAAATGATCATGTATATATAAGAATATTAATTAGATATCATCAAAATTGTGGCCTTAATGTAGCACCTTGAATGTTGAATCAAAAAGATCCTCGAATCGAATTCGTTCTCTTCTAGAAACGCAGCTAACTGAAGAGATCATCACACCTTTGTATTGTATTTGATTAAATTCAAATTTAGGATTGAAAATAAAGAAGGAAAGGGCTAGTCCTTGTGAACAAAGCTTGGAGGAAGTGAGGCAAAAAGTGAAGTAACAAATGATGGGGATGATGAGTTTAAATAGGAAAGGAAAGGAGTAAAAACGGGGATCTAGTTCTCCCATTTTACCTCTGCTCCTTACTAATTCAAAATTCACATTGTAAACAAATATCACACCCATCCCCTCCACATCAGGATGTCCATACCTATGGGCTTATATGCACATATAAATTTCCAAACTCAATCAATATTTGTGCATTTTAAATCCAATTCAAATGTTTATTGATATCATGTATCAATACGTACATATAAAACTATTACATGCGTACTATATTAAATACTAACTCAAATAACATAATAAAATTTTATAATTAATATTTCACATATATTAATAAATTTAATTAATTTATAACAATTATAATTTAATTAGATTATTTGGTAGTTCGGATTATTCAACATTACAGTTGTGCGACTCATAGGCGTAAAAACAGTCAACAAATGTCGAATAATTTGAATATCAATGTTCACACGTCTCCTTGGCATGCAATGTGATAGTTTGGCCGAATTTTTTGCTTACACAATTTCGGTAAAATCTAATTCCACTATTTCAAGCGATCCCCGGTAGTCATAATTATTCACTCTGATTCTTCTCATCAAAACTATATCATGTTCGGACTAATGGAATTTGGTTTTGGTCAAAATTCTAACATCGTCCACATTTAACTTGTATAATCCGAACATAAAGTCCTTACTTTAGTAATAATAATTATTGTTAACCGAACCGCTTTCTAAAGACTTTGCTTTCAGTTGACTATAGTTCATCATGATACTAGCGCTATATAACCCATGAGATGAATTCTCTATTGAAAAGTGTTTCATTTCCAATGCTTCAAATAAGACCCAACTATAGTCATTCGACAGTCGTCATGCCACGATTTAACTATAATAAAAGTGAAGTGTTAATATTGAAGTTCAATAGTATTCTCAATTCGAGAGAACTATGTGATATTGTCGCTTAGATATTCTTTGTTTAACTATAGTTATATTAACCAATAGAAAACTATTGAGTGAGTCATTCCATAGTTATTCAACAACCATCATTACATAATCCCCTTATGCCTATAAAAGCTATGAGTAATACACCACCCAACATTTAGGTAGCATTATACACCAGTCTTAATGGATGTATCGATATCCAATTTCGATACACTTTAACAGGAATATTTAAAACGGTATGTTTATTTCCATTGTGGTAAATTTCATATGATTACAACACATAGTAATTACTATCACAAAACATGTCATTGATGGCTTTTCTATTAAATACACTTAAATTTAATAAATAATCAACATAACACATTATAACAAAGTATATAATGTAAACAAAAACATCTTAACGAGGTTTTACTACTAGTTGATAATTTACAATAAATTAAAACATTTCCCTAGGGCATCCCTTTAATATCAATCTTGCACTTGTACTTAGGGCCAATTATCGAATCTCATTCCATCCCTTTGATTAGTTTGATGAGAACCGATCGAGCGAGTCCCTTCATGAATGGATCTTCTATGTTGTTATTTGGATCTACTCTTTGAATCACGACTTCTTTCTTCTCGACAAATTATATAATGAGGTGGAACTTTTGAAGAATATGTCCTAATTTCTTGTGTGCTCTAGTATCCTTTGAGATCTACATTGCTGCATTGTTGTCACAAAACAATGTCATTGGATTCTCTATGTCGGGAATCACCCCTAGCTCACTCATAAATTTTCACATCCAAATCACTTTCTTAGCTGCTTCATTAAGGGTGATGTACCCAACTTCCATTGTGGAATCAACTTTCGTTTTTTTATTTGGAACTTTTCTAAGTATTGATCCCACCATTTAGAGTAAAGGCGTAACTCGATGCTAACTTACTATCTTCAATATCATTTTGAAAGCTTTATAGCCTTTCATAAGGAAGTCTTCATTCCCATGTATAACGAATAAATCCTTGGTATTTCTTAAATAATTAATTACACATTTTACAACAATCTAATATTTTCCTTCAGGATTAGGCCGGTACCAGCATCATAATGTGTAAGCCACATCAAGTGTCGTACATGGCATGGCGTATATTATGGAACCGACTACTAATGCACATGGTATCCTCTTCATATGCTATTTCTTCTCATCAATTTGAGGAGTGTCCTTCTTAGAAACGATGATCCCAAATTGCATTTGAATATTTCCGTGCTTGGAATTCTACATGTTGAACCTTTTCTGAATGGTATTTATATACAGGGATTGGGAAAATCCCAACAACCTCTTATATCTATCTCTATAGATCTTTATACCTAATATATAGGTCATTTCTCCTAAATTCTTCAGAAAGAAGTTCTTGGAAAGCCAAGCTTTCACTGATTGCAACAATGCAATGTCGTTTCCATTCAATAATAAATCATCGACGTATAATACTAAGAACATGATAGCACTTCCATATTCTTTTTGATATACGCACGCTTCCTATGTATTGTGATAAAAACCAAACCATTTGACTACCTTATAAAAACATTTATTTCAACTCCTTGGATCTTGTTTAAGACCACAAAAGGATCTTAACAACCTGCAAGCTTTTCTTCGACTCTCACTGACCTCGAAACCCTCAAGCTATAATAGAAAAACTATCTTTTCTAAATCACCATTTAGAATGGTCATTCACATATATTTTCCATATTCCATACTCATAGAATGTAGCAATAATTAGCATTATCTAAATGGACTTAAACATTGCTATAAGAAAAAATGTTCGCCATATGTTTTTGGTTGTTACTCTTTATTTTCTTCTTAAGAATTGCGAGGACGCAATTTCTTCAAGGAGGGGAGTCTGTAACAACCCGCATATTTATCGGTCGTATATTTAAATATTTTATTTAAATATAACGTCGTTCGTCGGATTATGGTCCGAAAAGTTACTTTCTACAAACGGTCGAATTGGGACTCAAGACCACCTCCATTGGTTCCAAAATGGCGTTTGCGATCTTTTTGAGTATAATCTTTGATATGTTTGGAGTAAGTGAAATTTTGACCTTTTCTATTGGGCTTTGGGCTTGGGTTTCACCCAAACTGTTCTATTAACCTCAACTCAGCCCTTCTCTCCTCTCATTCACTTATTCATTTCTTAAACTTAAGCTAAAAACTGATAATGGTGGAAGGGAAAGGGAAATAGAAATTGCAAACCCTAGTTCTTCTTGCTAGCTCATATTCTTGCTCCAAAATCAAAGAGAAACAATAGGTAAGCTCCATCTCCATCTTCTCCATCTCTTCTCCTCTTCAATTTCAGTAATTTCCTAACCCTAACTTAGGAAATACTTGCTTTGATTCTAGATTGAAGCTTGTAGTGTTGAAGTGGAGTGTAGTTGGTTGATTCCTTGCATTTGTGCTTCTTCATCTTCTTTGTTTTGTGTAAAAAGGTGAGTTTTGAACTCACATCTACTTCTCTTGATTTCAAGGGTGTTGGGTATGAATTCCTAATAATTATGCATGTGCCATTGTTTGGATTTGGAAAGGATTTGCATTTCATTGAAAAAGGCTGGAATTGCAAATTCATCAGGTTCGGCCGACCGAGCTCCCTGGGCCGGTCGACCGACCTGCTGCCCCGAGCCAGAATTGGGTTTCTGCATCTGGCCGGCCGACCGAGCCCTGCAGTCCGGTCGACCGACCTGCTTTGTTTTGCCTGTTTTCCTTATTTTGCATATTTGATTGATTTTTTCGGATTCTATCGATTCAAGTTGCTTTTTAGTGTTTGTTATCGCATCTTTGACTTTGATAACTTACTTTTGACTTCATCCACGGGTTTTTATAAAATGATTTCTCAAATCGCATTTAAAAGCTCGTTTCTCCAATTCATAAATTCCATTTAAACCCACACACACGATTTCACACTTCGAGCGAACTGGAAGGAAGATTAAACGGTTGGGTAAAACACGGACCATGAATCCATGCGTTTATCTTTCCGATTAATCCCCGACCTATTCGATTGATTGTTTTGACCCTTGTGTCTGGTTTACCGATGAGATGAGGTAAATTTGTAACGCTTCAAGTGTGAAATTAACTAATGGATAGTAAACCGTTTAGTGCGAACGGGTGGTTATGGGACTCACGTTACCACTTTTCGGATTCCTCTCTGGGAGTTTGTGACACATGTTGCCTTTGGGATAGTGTCTTCGGACTGTCTCCTCTGGCTTGTTTCCTTTAAATATCTCTTTTGGAGTTGTTCCTTTGCCCCGACTCGAAAGATATATGGGGTTGTCGGTTACCTTTAGTATTGCTTTCGGAGTGGTTTCTTCACAACCGCTCATGAGATATTGGAGTGGTTTCTTCACCACCGCTCATGAGATATTGGAGTGGTTTCTTCACCACCGCTCATGAGATATTGGAGTGGTTTCTTCACCACCGCTCAAGAGATATTGCAGTGGTTTCTACACCACCGCTCAAGAGATATTGCAGTGGTTTCTTCACCACCGCTCAAGAGATATTGCAGTGGTTTCTTCACCACCGCTCGAGAGATATTGGAGTAGTTTCTTCACCACCGCTCGAGAGATATTGGAGTGGTTTCTCCACCACCGCTTGGTGTTTGTTATTTGCCTTTTGGCTTTCCTTGGGATATTCTTATCCTTTGATTATCTATGATGCCGATGATATGAGGCTTGTTTTATTATGTTCATCTTATGCTAGATGATTGTGTTATCTCCCTTAGAGATATTTGTTATACTATATGACCTTGCAGGTTCATTATCGTTCAGTTTATCTAACTGATTTGTTTAGCAAGACTGACCCGTGTATTTTATACTCGGGTCAGACCGAGATGTTTCAGGTTAGGTGCTTTGGACTTAGCCTCTTTTTCTTCCGCATGGACTATTCCGCTGACTCCTTTTTGTCTTAGCTTTTTGTGTAGTCCTTTCTGTTATAACTCTGATATGTATTCTATTGACTCGTCTGTATATTGTGGTTTTCTATACCACTTGACATGTATTATTTTGTATACTCTGTTATGTATTTATATATGTGTATATGATGGTTTACTGTTCTGTGATGTAGATTGCATTTGAGTTGTTATATTCTGTTCTGATAGATCCTATAGCCATTGTAGTCTTGCTTTAAATATTTATTGAATACATCGAACTGTTTGTGAATCTACTTTTCGACGTGTTTAGTGAATAGTTAAGGTAAGATTACACATGGTCGCTCCTATCCAGCCTTATTCTCTGTGTTAGCAGACGGTATTATCTATACAATACTCTTTGCTAACGTGGGTATAGAGGTGGGGCGTCACACATTGGGCCATGTACATTAGTATATACAAGACCTAATAGTTCATCAACTCTTTCATTACTCCCACTAAAGGGTGCTTGGTCATTTTTCCTTTAAGATATGACTCACATGTATCAAATGATTCAGAATCAAATGATTCAGAATCAAATTATCGTAGAAACCCTTTAATTTTCAATTTGTGTAATCGTTTCTCACTCATATAACCTAGCTACAATGCCATGACTAATTATTATTAATGTTAACATTAGAAGAATTATTCAATGCAAATATATAATCGGTATTAATAAATAAATAATCCAAAAGCACCATTGTAGATTTTATTTCCATTCAACATAATGTTCATAACATTAGCAATACAATGAAAAATATATTTAGTCTTAGACAATCTAGTTATTAAATTTATTCCATAAATAAAGATTTTCACATAATAACACTTGTTTAAAATTAAAACCAATCCATTAGGCAAAACTAAGTGGTAGTCTTCGGTTATAGTTGCATTTACTAGAGATTCATCAACAGCTTGAAGTCTCATATCACCCTTTGCCACATGACGCTTGTTCCTAAGTTACTGTAATGAATTACATATATGAGTTTTAGATTTAGTATCTAAATATCCTACTAAATAGATAGGCTTTAATAAGTTGGCTTTAATGCTATTAATTTAGACCGCATAAGCTATTGTGCTCTAATACCATTGATGGAACCGGGCCAACACATAACGTGTTAAATAGGTGAATTTCAACATTTTTTACCATTATATATCTTATTGGGCCTATGAAGTCTAAATTAATTTAGATCCAATTTAAATAATTTTAAATAAAATAGATTTTATTATATTTATTAATTTAAAGATATGATTTTATTTATATATATATATATGTAATATATTGGTATATATGTGTATCAAATACACTCATATATGTAAATGCACAAGCGGCATATAAATATATACATGGTTTAATGTTTACGTTTATAAGTGTTGGTATTTGCACTACAACAGCCACATTATCCCCTATAATTAAATTAATATTAATATAATATAAAATATATTTATAAATATATACATATATAAATATATATACACATCAACCCTAAACATTTGTATGCGAATTTAACTTCGAATAAGTTGACCAATTCAAATTTCAATATTTGAAATAGATCAAAATAAATTCAAATTTGAAAATAGATCTAGATCCAAAACAAAATCTAATTTAAAATTAAAATTAAATTGAAAAATTTAAATGCTATTAGTATATATAAATACATATACACTTTTGAATAAAATTTTAAAAATATAAGACATATATTTAAAATTTATAAAATTCAAACTTGTAAATGTATATAGTGTTACATAAATATATAAACATTATAATTCTATATTTTAAAATTTTCTAGTGAAATTTTTTTCATAAAATAATATAAATATGTACGAGTTTAAATGTTTATATAAATTTTAAAAAATTACAAAATCCAAACAGATTTCAAAATCCTTTTCTTTATAAAATTAGAATAAAAATATATATTTATAAATATTTATTAACGCATTTTATTTTGAAATCTTTTTCAACTATATGTATGTATACATATAATTAATACTTTAATATATATATATATGTATATTGTGTGTGTGCGTATACATACATACATATGTGTGTGTATATTAAATTGACTTATACACACACAATTTCCTCTACAAACTATATTATTCAATTTTAGATAAAAATGTTATAAAACTGATATAACTTTTGAAATTATTTTATTTAATTGACTACGAATAAAACATGTATATATGTATAAAAAAATTACGTGAATATGTATACACACACATAAACAAATCTGACAGTAAATAAATATATAAATTCATGATAAAGCATATTTCTAATCTATACGTATTTAAAGGCATAAATGAACATGTATATATGATAGTATTAATTATATATTACCTATATTGTGGCCTTGATGTAGCACTTTGACTGTTGAATTAGAAACTCCTAAAATAATAAAGTAACAAACTGTACAATTAAAGCAATTAGCGATTGTATAGCGCTGGAAGTGCAAAAAGTTATAATGGGGATATATCAAAAAATAAAGGAGGTGCGAAAAGTGTTAACCATAAAGTACACTTAAGAATAAAGGTATGAAAGAAAGTTAAGAAAAGTGCTAGGCTCTACTAAAGTTGAAGACATAAGCTTCGTCAAGGTTTATGGAAGGGTGTTTCGAAGGCATTGATATGGCTTTCGAAGGAGTCGCAAGCACCAGGCTTCATTACAGATGATAAACAGTGCAAAAGATTTGAAAGGATGAAAAAGAAAGTAGGGCTACTCTTCTGCCTCATTAAAACCCTTCTATGTAGATGGATTCGTGTATATAAGAAAAAGCAGGAGTGGGTTTAAAACCCCCTTTCGAAGGCTATGGATAACAACTCTTCATATACGTACCAAATCTTTCGAAACCAAAGGTTTCGCCTTTATTCAAATTACTCAGAAAGATGCCTTGATCAGAAATACTCTTTCAAAAGCATAATCAAGCGTTTCGAACCGGTCGAGGCCTTTAACATCCAAGGAAGACTGCGCATCAGTTTGCAAGCATGCATGCGGAAGCTATCTACTGCGTCGAAACTATCAACACCTCAAAACCATAGAAAACTACCTATCGATAGAGTCGGAAGCTCGTATCTTTACTTTTTATGACAACAAAGAAACATAAAGAGAAAAGGCGCATCTACCACCCTTTCGACGAAATCGAAAACAATCCAGGAGAAAGCTAAGAAAAGAAACACTTGGACCTTAATGACAGTGAAAGGTGGACAAGAGGACCCTTTCGACTGGGTCGAAAGGTTTGGAATAAGAAAATGGGAAGCGCAAGGATGAATGAGGAAACTCGAAGGGAATGTCTTTCGACGGCATCGAAAGTAGGCGCACTAAAAAAAGAAAGATGGCATTTCTACTATGTCAAAAGGATGGATGCGGAAGATAGAAGAATCTTCGACCGAATCGAAAGAAGGGGCACGAAAGGGGGCCGATCTGCATCTGTAAATAAGACCCTAGGGGTCCGATATTGTGGACCGGATTTTGGAATCCAAAACTCAATCTTCAACTTCTAAGCAAAAATCAAATCTTTGTAACCCTAACTGATTTAGGGAGAAAGCTCTCGAACTTGTAACTCATTTCGAATAATGTTCAAAAGAAGAAGTGCATGGATTCAGTAAAGATTTCGATCATGAGGGACATCATTTTCGATCATTAGCTAGACTAATGATCAATTGCACATGATGCTATCTTATTTTCTTAACTCCTTTTGTCTTATGCAATGCCATGGGATCGACTTGGATAATATGCATACGAAACACATTATCATCATGATCAACAATATATGACAAACAAAGATGATGATGATGTCTCGATTTTAACAAGTTTACTAAACTTGTGTTATCTAAGATGATTTCCCGTCGCATATATTAAATAAGGCCTTGCATATAATGTATTTGATCCACTTCGAAAGAGCCAGATCCCTTAAGACTTGGTCAAAAGGGACGTTTGGAGGAATATCGGATGCATAAATGTAAAACAATGTTATAAGAAATGGGTTCCTTTGAAAGCTATATGCACCCTACAATTCCTTTGATCCTTTCGAAGGTGTTCCTCCTGAAGGAACGAAACTAGTGATGTCGAAAGCAGTTTCTTATCTATAAAGGCAAAGCAAACCTTTCGATATGATCGAAAGGGATGAATGAACCTTTTGACATAGTCGAAAGGGGATGAATATTTGATATAAATGGCTACTTTTGACTCATTCGAAAGAGGGGTTTTTAACGAGATATTCTCTCCTTAATCTTCATCTTGAGGAGGTTGGTTGAATCAATTCAACTCGATCAAAAGGGGAGTTGTGAAGGGAGTAATCTCTTTAATAATTCTCTTTTGCATTGCCTTATTTTCTAACCACATAGCTTTGGGGATGTTGTAAATTTTTCTTGTTAACATTTTTGGTGCTAGAAGGAGGGCTTGAACCTCCGACCTTGTGATTATCTTACAAACTAATTATGGGTTACTTAACTTAGCATAGGAAAAAGAAATCCAAGAGACTTAGCAGAATGAACGAGTAGGTTGTTCACACTACAACCTTAGAAGAAAATATCACCCTAACTTTCAACTTGGAGAGGGTTGTACTAGGGCAACCATCAACATCAGCTCAACAAGATGATAACACCACCAAAATAAGGCACTTAGAACAGCAATTGCTTGAGATGCAGGAACTTCTCAAGATGGCATTGTCCCAAAAATCTTCTAAGATAGCAAGATCAACAAATGGAGATGAGGTGATCTCTCCGAGAAGGAATTCTAAGGCTTATGCAAATGAAGACAAGAGAAAAACTAATTTAACATCTTCAAAAAGGAAAGAGCATTCTCCAACTAAAGTTGATCATCAAGGAAGAGTATTAGATAAATCTCTTGAGCAATCCAGTAGCTCAACATTGAAAAAATACTATCCAAACCGGAAAAAATTATCATGATGTCGAAGCCTATCTAAAAGATGCGGTTGAAAAAGCAATTAATGAAGTGCTGAATGCAAAGGAGAAGAGGACCTTGGACAATAATGTGAATGATAATAAGCGAGTAGCGCCTTTCACGAATGAAATTATGGCAACAGCTATCCCCTCCTATGTAAAGACCCCAACTATGAAGTACCATGGAACTACAGATCCAGACGACCACTTAATGGCTTTCGATAGCTAAATGGATCTATATAATGCATCTAGAACCGTTCGATGTAGGTTGTTTCCAATGACTCTCCAAGGGGCTGCAGATAAATGGTATCGACAGTACCGTGAAATGACAATCTACTCGTGGAACCAATTTCCTTATGAGTTCTCCGCTCAATTTTGCGTAGGCAAAACCCAACCATAAACTATACAGTTCTGTCTAACATTAAACAGAGATAAGGAGAATCTTTGGGAGATTACCTCAAAAGTTTCGATATCAAAGCGTTAAAGGCTAAGGACATGAATGACCGTGATAAGCTCATTGTGGTACATTCTGGATTACTAGAGAATACGCTTTTCTAGAAATAACTCTTTATTATAGGTGCAAGGAACTTCAGGACTTCCATTTTTAGGCTAATAATTTCATTCAAATGGATGAGTTGTGTCACATTAAGAAGAAAGCAATCCCTAAAAAGGAAGGTGGAAGGTTTGGATTGGATCGAGGGCATAAAAGAGCAAGATGGGAAGAGCCTATTGCTGATTCAATCGCTTTGAACAAGCCATTGTCTTACATCTATGTTGTGGCAAAGGAGAGAGTCAATTTCCCAACTTCCTTTAAGGCCAAGAATCATCCTGAATAGAGGAAGAAGGGCGACTACTGTGTGTACCACAAAGCAAATGGTCATAAGTTAGATGAATGCAGAGTCTTGGCAGGAATCATGCAGAAGATGATTCGCAAGGATCATTTAAAAGAATTCATCTAGGACAAACAGAAAGCTCCATGGATGGGGGATGGTCCGCAAAAGCTCCACAGTAATGTTGTTAATATTCTGGAGGAAGAATATCATTTGAGCTTAAGTCTATCATTGAATAGGATCGATGTAATTCATGGAGGGCCACATCCAGAGGGGACCAACAAAGGGGTAAGGAATAGGTATATTAATGAGGCTAGAGAAGGCGTGTTCTCTATGTAAGAGGAACTCCTGCTAAAAAATTCACGGTTCAACATCCTAAACGTATGTATGAAAGGTACATTTCACCTGGAGGCAAGATGAAAAGAGTCGATGCAAATTCTATAGAAGAAGGCCAAATCATCACTGAATTTAATTATCGTGGGGAAGTAGAAAGAATAAAACCCTTGGAAGACCTTGAAGAAGCATGCATAGATCTGGATGATTCCACTAAAGTAGTCAAGGTGGGAAAGGAATTGGATAGAAACTTGAAAAAGGACTTAATCCAGTTCCTAAAAACCAATAAAGATGTATTTGCTTGGTCTCATTCGGATATGGTGGAGATTGACTCATCGGTTATGTGTCATGCATTAAACATCAATCCAGAAGCAACCCCCATTAGATAGAAAAAGAGACAACTAGATAAAGTGTGGTTCGAGGCTTTAAAAGAGAAAGTTAATAGGCCCTTTGAAACTAGATTTATTCAGGAAATTTACACTTAAATGGCTAGAAAACTTAGTATTTGTAAAGAAGTCGAATGGTATGTGAAGGACTTGCGTCGACTATACTGACTTGAACAAGGCGTGTCTGAAAGACTGTTTTCCATTACGGATTGATTAATTGGTTGATGCAACTAGTGGGCATAGATTGTTATCTCTCATGCATGCATACTCAGGATACAATCAGATACCCATGTTCAAGCCAGATGTGGAACACACAAGTTTTATTACTGACTGGGGAACTATTGCTACAAAGCAATGCCATCTGGATTAAAGAATGCAGGGGCTACATCAAAGGTTAGTCAGCAGGATGTTTAAAGATCAGATTGGACGAAATATGGAAGTTTATGTTGATGACATGCTAGCAAAGTCTTATGAGGCTACAAGTCACCTTGAAGATCTAGAGGAAATGTTCGAAATATTACGAAAATATCAGATGAAACTGAATCTCCAGAAATGCTCTTTTGGAGTTCATCCAGGGAAGTTTTTAGGCTATCTTGTAAGTGCTTAAGGGATTGAAGCTAGCCCAGACTGAATTCAGATATTAAGGATATGGATGAGCCCAAAACTAGCAAAGATGTAATGAGTTTGAATGGAAGGATAGCCGCTCTAAGTAAATTCATTTCCAAGGCGACTGATAAGTGTATCCCCTTTTTCGACGTAATCAAAAAAAAGAAAAATTTTGAATGGAGAGAATATTGTAGGAAAGCTTTTCAAGAGTTGAAAAATCATCTGAAAAAACTGCCAATATCCCAAGAATGGTGAAATCTTATACCTATACATGGAAGCCTCAGAACATGCGGTGAGTATGGTATTGATCAAAGAAGTAAAGGGTACTCAACTTCCTGTTTATTATCTAAGCAGGCGGTTAAAGGATGTAGAGGTTTGGTACCCTGTAATAGAAAAATTAGCTTATCGCTTGATAGTCACAGCGCGAAAGCTTAGAGCATACTTTCAAACACATCCCATCAAGGTATTGACCAATTTTCCCCTCAATAAGTTTTCAGTAAGCCAGAAACTTCAGGTAGGATGGTGAAATGGGGAATTAAGCTTAATCAGTATGAAATTGAGTTTCAGCCCTAGGCAGCTATCAAAGGACAAGCATTGGTAGATTTTATTAATGATTGTACCAACTTCATTATGGAAAAATCAAAAAAGGAAAGGGATCAAAATACCCATGTGGCAGTTATTCGTCGACGGTTCATCAAATGAACAAGGGGTCGGTGTGGGATATGTCACCATAAAACTAAACGGACACTGTCTACACTATGCTATGAAGTTAGGATTTCCAGCAACCAATAATACAGCCAAATATAAATCAATGGTGGTAGGGTTGACTTTGGCATTGGAGCCCAAAATCCCACGGATTCAAATCTTTAGTGATTTGCAATTAATGGTGAATTAAGTGAAGTAAGTGTATCAGACTAAAGAAGCCAAGCTATCTTTATATGTAACGAAGATATTGAAGGTGCTAGCTTTATTTGAAGATTTTTCTATACATCAAGTTCTGCGAGGAGAAAATCACGGCCAGATTCATTAGCAAAATTGGCAAGTTCAAGGGGATCCTCGAAAACTCGGAATGTGCTAGTGAGATATCAAGCAAATCCGAGTATAGAAGAGGGGACATCCAAACAAGGAAAGGAACTACTACTCTTAACTAGATCCTACCGAATGAGAGGGTTAACCAGCCAAGGGCAGATGACTATTATGATAACACTAGGATGTCACCTATTTTCAAATATCTTTCAAAGGAGAAATTTCCATCTGACAAAGGGAAAGCTAGGAAATTCATACGACAAGCTCCAACTTTCACGATAGTGGATGGAATCCTTCACAAGAAAGGATGTGCACTACCTTATTTAAGATGTGTAAGCTTGGAGGATGGAATGAAATTGCTAGTAGAAGCGCATGAAGGATTCTGTGGAGAGCACTCCAACGAGACAAAATTACCAAAAAAGATAACGAGTCAGGGTTTTTATTGGCCTCATATGGTAAGCCAAGCCAATGAATATGTAAGGCGATGCGATAAATGCCAAAAATACTTGAAGATTCTCCAGTTGCCACCAAGTCATTTAACCCCAATCTCAAGTCCATGGCCCTTAGATATATGGGGACTTGACTTAATCGACACATTGCCAATTTCTAAAAGGGGAGCAAAATATGTTGTAATCGCCATAGACTACAAAGTGGGTTTAAGCAGAACCGCTCCCTAGGATCACCTCTGGAAAAGTACTTAGAATTTTCATTAAAAATATTATAACCAGATTTGGAATTCCCCATAAGACTATCTCAGACAACGAAACGCGGTTTAAAAGTGGAGAATTCTCTTGATTTTGTCATAAGAATGGGATTATTAAGAGCTTTTGCTCCGTGGCACAACCGAAGCAAAATGGGGCCATTAAGGCAACAAATAAGACTATAAAGACTATTTTGAAAAAGCAACTGAACGAAACCAAAGGGAATTGGGTAGAAGAGTTTCCACTTGTGCTATGGGCTACAAAACATCTACCAAAACAGCGACGGGACATACTCCATATTCATTAACATATGGGTGTGAGGCGATATTACCAATTGAGATTGAAATACCATCACATCGAAGGATCATATATGTATTCGATTTAAACCAGTAACTAAAGAGAGAATCATTGGATTTAATACATGAGTTGACAAACGAAGCAGCAATTCGAACAGTAGGATATCAAAGAAGAATTTTGAAATATTACAACACAAAAGTAAGAACAAGATCATTTCAAGAAAGAGACTTAGTACTCCGAAAAGTAATGTCAAACATGAGAAATACCATGGATGGACCGCTGGGACCAAAGTAGGAAGGTCCCCTAGTCATATGCAAAGTGATTCCCCCAGGAGCTTATAAGCTATGCCGACTAGACAACAATATGGTTCCTAGAACATGAAACGCAGAACATTTAAAGACAGTATTTTCTTGCAATGAATGAATAAAGCATCTCTTTCTTCAAAAGAATAATCTACATGGATGAGAGTGAAATACTCCTTTCACTTGGACGCTACCTTTAACGGTCAAAGCCTCTATCCGCGTCGAATTAGCCAAGGTAGAGCACCTCCTAGAGGGAGAAGTGTAAGCCTTGATCCGTGCCATGCTATGGCCAGGTTAAAGCATCGACAAGCCCTTAACCGCACCACGCTATGGCCAGGTCGAGGCACCTCTTGGAGGGAGGACGGAGTAAGCCCTTGGTTCTCCTATGCTATGACCTGGCCAAGGCACCGAACAAGCCCTTGGCCGCGCCATGCTATGGCCAAGTCAAGGCGCCTCCTGAAGGGAGGATGGAGTAATCCCTTGATCTTACCATGCTATGGCTTGGCCAAGGCACCGAACAAGCCCTTGCTCGCACCATGCTATGGCCAGGTTAAGGCGCCTCTTGGAGGGAGGTTGGGAAAGTCCTTGGTTCCAACTTGAGAATAAGCTAACTAAGCGCTACAGTCAACAATGGACTAAGATGTTCAATCCCAAGAAGAGGCATATCTACAATGGAGTAATACGTCCAAGCCTAAGAAGAGACATATCTATAATGGACTAGGACGTCCAAGCCAAAGAAGCGGCATATCTACAATGGACTAAGACATCCAAGCCCACGAAGCGGCATATCTACAACAGACTAAAACATCCAAGCCCAAGAAGCAGCATATCAAACAACGACTAAGACGTCCGAGCCCGAGAAGCGGCATATTAAATGATGGACTAAGACATCCAAACTCAAGAAGCAGCTAATCAAACCGTAACTACATATAAGGCCTAAAGAATTTACACATGTCAAAGAAGACAAAATCGAAGGAATGGAACAGAACTCCGCTAATTAATACCCGAATCTGGGTTTCGAAACTATTATCGGACTTGACTTATTAATTCCCTAATCTAGGCTTTAGATTTCTATTATGAAGATAATTATTATGGATTTTTATTATCCAACATTGTGCCCAAATCTGGGCTTGATATTTCTATTATAAAGATAATTATTATGGATTTCTGATTATCCAACATTGTGCCCTAATCTGGGCTTAAGATTTCTATCATGAAGATAATTATTATGGATTTTTGATTATCCACCACTAATACTCGAATCTGGGTTTGAAGGTTCTCTTAAAAAGATTATTTTTGAATTTCAATGGTTAAAACCCAAATTTAGGTTCTGAACATCTTACTATTAACTCCTGAACTTCACTTATTGATGCCCTATATGGTTTTGAGATTTCTTAGCTTTCTAATACCTTAATTTAGATTTTAGGTCTTTTATCATCAATTTTGGATTCTATCTATCAATTCCCGAATCTGGGTTTTAAAGCAGTGGTATTGAAATTACAATGGACATCTAAGACTTCAACAAAAACTTCAAGTTTGTCTTCTAAATACCCAAATCAGGGTTATTAGTTTGCAACTCTAAACGACGTTCATCAACATCTGAATTCTGGCCCCTAGTTCATTTTCATTTCCAAGAGGAGTTTCTAAATACATATTACGTATTCCTGCAAATAAAAGATTTATGGATCACAATGACTAATTTCCAGATGATAGCTTATGACCTCCTATTTCCAAACATTGGTTGTCTCCAGCAGAAAGTTTTTGGACTTCAAGTATTATATGCATGGATAACTATTAATTGCATGGGAGTTCAACTATGAACTTTATTTTTAACTATAAAAGTTGAATGGTGGTACTCATAATATTGCCAGGAAAAATTCCTTAGTCCTCAATCTTTTACAAATGGGGATTTCATATCCTTTATTAGCTCATGGTTATGACCAAATAATCATTTGAGTTTAGAAGCATTGCTATATTGACTTTATTTCCAAATTATGAAGCATATATCTAAGTAAATAATGAGTTAACAATAGAAAATGTTACTTGCTTTGAATTTTGTAGGAAAACGAGGTTATTAAGAACGAAGAAGTTGAGAAATTTTTGTCATAAAGAACAAAAGCTTCTTTCATACTTAGGGGGGGGCAAAATGTTAACCATAAAATCCACTTAAGAATAAAGATATGAAAGAAGGTTAAGAAAAGTGCTAGGCTCTATTAAAGTTGAAGACATAGGTTTCATCAAGGTTCAAGGAAGAGTGTTTCGAAGGCATTGAGATGGCTTTCGAAGGAGTCGCAAGCACTAGGCGTCATTACAGATGATAAACGGTGCAAAAGCTTTAAAAGGATGAAAAAAAGTAGGGCTACCCTTTCGCTTCATTAAAACCCTTCAATGTAAATAAATTCACATTTATAAAAAAAGCAGAAGTGGCTTTGAAACACCCCCTTTAGAAGGAAATGGATAGCAGCCCTTTATATACGCGCCAAACCTTTCGAAACCAAAGGTTTCACCTTCATTCAAATTACTTAGAAAGATGCCTTGATCAAAACAACTCTTTCGAAGCATAATCAAGCATTTCGAGTCGGTCGAAGCTTTAACATCTAAGGAAGGTTCTGCATCAAGTCGCAAGCATGCGTTTGAAATCTAGCTACCGCATTGAAACTATCAACACTTCAACACCTTCGAAACCTAAGAAAACCAACTATCGACAGATTCGAAAGCTCGTATTTTTACTTCTTATGATAAAAAAGCAACACAAAGAGAAAAGGTGCGTCTATCACCCTTTCGACAAAGTCGAAAGCAATCCAGGAGAAAGTAGAGAAAAGAAACACTTGGAACTTAATGATGGTGAAAGGTGGACAAGGGGACCCTTTCGACTAGATTGAAAGGTCTGGAATAAGAAAATGGGAAGCGCAAGGATGAATGAGGAAACTAGAAGGGAATGCCTTTCGACAACACTGAAAGCAGGTGCACCGAAAAAAGAAAGACGACCTTTCAACTATGTCGAAAGGATGGATATGGAAGATAGGAGGACCCTTCGACTGAGTCGAAATAAGGGGTGCAAAAGGGGGCTAACCTGCATCTATAAAAAAGACCCTAGGGTTCCGATTATGTGGACCGAATATTGGAATTGAAAACTCATTCTTCTACTTTGTAAAAATAAAATCTTTGTAACCCTAAATTAATTTGGGGAAAAAGCTCTCAAACTTGTAACTCATTACAGATTAATTTTCAAAAGAAGAAGTGCATGGATTCAATAAATATTTTGATCATGAGGGAGATCATTTCGATCATTAGCTAGACTAATGATCAACTGCACATGATGTTATCTTATTTTCTTAACTCCTTTTTGTCTTATGTAATTCCATGGGATCGACTTGGATAATATGCATATGAAACACATTATCATCATGATCAACAATATATTATGACAAATAAAGATGATGATGATGTCTCGATCTTAACAAGTTTATAGAACTTGTGTCATCTAAGATGATTTCCCATTGCATATATTAAATAAGGCTTTGCATATTATACGTTTGATCCACTTCGAAAGAGCCAGATCGCTTTCGACTTGGTTGAAAGGGATGTTTCGAGGAAGACCGGATGCATAAATGTAAAGCAATGTCATATGAAATGAGTTCCTTCGAAAGCTATATGCACCCTACAATGCCTATGATCCTTTCCATGGAGTTCCTCCTAAAGGAGCGAAACCAATGATGTCGAAAGTGGTTTCCTCTCTTTAAAGGAAAAACAGACCTTTCGATATGACGGAAAGGGATGAGTGAATCTTTCAATATAGTCGAAAGGGGATGAATATTTGATATAAATAGCTACTTTCGACTCATTCGAAAGAGGGGTTTTGAATGAGATATTCTCTCCTTAATCTTCATCTTGAGGAGGTTGGTTGAATCAATTCAACTCGATCGAAAGGGGGTTTCAAAGGGAGTAATCTCTTTAATAATTCTCTTTTGCATCGCAAATAAACTTATTTGCTAACCACTTAGCTTTGGGGATGGTGACAAATTTTCTTGTTAACAAAAAGCTTCACTCTATATATAACTAAATATTTAAATTTTATTTATTCTCATTCCCACATCTTTGTATATGAAAAAGAAATATTGCTTAATCCAATATAACAAAACTAAAGCATATCTTGATTTATGCAGACTAGATTTGGTGAGTACAATAGATTTCTAATTTATATTAAGTACTTATGCCTTAAAATTAAGTCTACTTAACTTTGCTGATTTGGTTAAAAGAGAACTAGTAAAATCAACCTTTGTATATTAATTTTGCTAAAGTGGGTGCTAAATGACATTGATTTAGCGGGTGCAGCGAAAAATAGCGGAGCTTAAAGCAGATCTACTTTTTATAGTGCGAAAGTGAAATAGCGTAGCAGTCAAAGAGTGTTATGCGCTATAGCGAGGATTTTTCGGAGCTTTAGCCGGCCTTTACCTACACAGGTAACAAATGAGAGGGTGGTGAGTTTAAATAAGAAAAGAAAGGAATGAAAAGGGGATCTAGTCATCTAGATCTCCCTTTTTACCTTTTCTCCTTACTGATTCAAAACTCGTATTTCAAAGAAATATCATGCCTCCTCCCCTCCACATCATGGTATGCCATGCCTATGGGCCCGTATACTTTTCCTAACCCAATCAAAATTTGCACATTTTTGATCTTATTCATTTGTTTATCGATATCATATATTTGTATGTACATATATAACTTTCATATACTACCTATGTTAAATATTGATTCAAATAATCAAAAAAATTATAATTAATATTTCATAAATATAAATTAATTTATAAAAATTATAACTTAATTAAATCGTGTAGTAATTCGGATTATTCAACATTGCGGTCATGCAACTCATAAGTGTAAAATCGATCGGCGGTTAATATCGAACAATTCAAATATTAACTTTCACACATTACCTTAGCTAGTGGTGTGAAAATTTGGATTAATTTATTGGTTACTTAATTTTGGTAAAAACCAATTTCACTATTTTAAGCAGTTCTCAATAGTAACGATTATTTACACCAATCCTCTTCATCAAAACTACATCACAGTAGGACTTATGGAATTTAGTTGTGGTCAAATCCAATATTGTCCACATTCAACTTGAATAATCAAAAAACAAAGTCATCGGTTCAGTGATAACAGTTATTATTAACCAAACTTCTCGGACCAGAGACTTTAACTTTGAGCTGACTACTATTGACCGTGATACTAACCACATATAACCGAGGAGATGAATTCTCTATTAAGTAGTGTTTGACTTTTAGTGCTTCAACTCAGACCCAACTATAGTTGTTCGATAGATTTCATTCCATGATTTAACTATAATCAAAGTGGAGTGTCTACATTGAAACTCAATGGTATTCTTAAGTTGGCATCTCCATTTGACATTAGTTATATAACCAAAAGAAAACTGTCGAATGAGTTAATCTATAATTATTCAATAACTATCAACACGCAAGCCCATAGTGTCTTTGCAGCCATGAGTAATACACTGCTCAACATTTGAAGAGTATTATGTACTCCAGTCTCAACGGATGTATCGATATTCATTCTCGATAAATCTTAACTTGGAATATTTAAAATGATATATTTATTTTCATTTTGATAAATTTTTCATGATTATAACACATTGTACTTACTATAACTAAACATATCATTGATGGATTTTCTATTAAATATACTTAAATTGAATAAATAACTAATATAACACATTGTAACAAGTATATAATAGAAAGAAAAACACCTTTCATTAGAGTTGATAATTTACAATAAATTAAAGAACTGTGCCAAAGGCACAAAGGCATACCCTTAACTCTATCAATGACATCCATCAAAGGAACAGACTATAGCATGGTATGAGATCGGATTGACTAGGGTTCCTCTCGTGAAACCCTAGGTAGAGATTGACAGCGTCGAATCTAGGACAATAGGGTGTAGGAAACTAGTCTAGTCATGCTGAGATGGATGGTGGCAATCGTGGTGGAGATATATGTCAAAACTGGAGTAATCAGTGATCAATGGCACATTGAATTTGATTTGAGGAGACGAGGTGTCTACACCCCCTTTGACAATATTTATTTGTAAGAATGCCCTTAAAACTTGTAACTTACATATATTTCATATTTCCGTTTTACAAACAACATACATTGTTGAATTTGAAATTAAATCTAAGCACATTGACATTATCTAACAGTGAATTATACACTTATTTCTAATGCTGCAAATTAAACATTAAGATATCAGTGTTATTAAATCTTTACATATAAAATTTTGTAAACAAAATTAATATTTTAAGACATTATTCATTTGATTTGAATTAAATTAAGACAAGTTATAATCGTTTAAATTTGTAACATTAATTTGTACAATATTAAATTTGAGTACCTGCTATTTGAATATATATTATGATTATTTTATTAATTATTAGGTAACTACTAATTTTGTGAATGAAATTTGCCACTCTTACCTCATTGTCTGACGCAGTTAGTCCATTATATCATTCACAACATTTCAATATTAACCATATCCATGACCATATCACATAACTACAACGTATACTAAACAATCATGAAGATTACAAGATCTACATAGCATCCCTTTATCGACCATTGAAGCAATTACAAAGGTCGATTACACCTCCCTACTGATGCGCTTTACAATTTATTTGGCATGCCCTAACTTATTTTATTTTTGGTCTACCATTTGCTCAATATGAAGGATAGAATATGTGCCATACATTGACCCTACTACAGCCAAACTACCGAAACTAAGATTCACGTGCGGTGCTGTAGGGTATTCGATAGACGTCTTTATCTCCCTCGGTGATTGGTCTATGCAGCATCTGTGCAAAGGCTCTGCCACATATCAACATTTATGTGTCATTAATTTACTTGTATCGTTTCATACCGAGATCATATCAACATTTTTTTATCAAATTAGTCATATCGACACGCGAATTTTCAATCATCATTATATACTGGTATCATTGCGTATTTACTCACATGCATTATTCAATGTCTTAATGTTGGCACTCGAACAAGGCAAGGCACATTTAATCATTTATATTGACTTATATGGGTCATGGTAGGGCTGTCAATGAGTATCCGAAACATCCAAAATTTGTTGGTATCTGTATTTGAAGTACGAAAAATTATACGATATTTGAAAAATGGATAAGGATATGGCCATATCCGCATTCGATAATTTTCCGTCTAGTTTTTATCAAGATTATAGTTATTTTTGTGTATTTTAGTACAAAAATGATTGTTATTTGCTATTTTATTGAGATAAAAAATTAATATATGTATAGAAATCAGTATTTGTTGCTTAAAATTACTTTTTAATCATATTTTTTATTTTTTATATGTTTAGTATTGAAATGTGTATATAATGAATCAAAACCTTCTATTTATTTGTTGAGAATTATTAGTTTTGAACAAGCTGAAGAATATTTGATATCTCTCTACATCCCCAAATACAAATATCTGATATCCGAATAGATTTATTAGTTTTGTATATAATGTTAATGATTTCGTATACGGATATGGAACTATTCGAATTTGTATCCAAACGTTTATAGGCCTAGGTCCAGGTTCAATTTGAGCTAGGTATAGACATTTGGTAATACATCTTTAACAATCTGTCGACCGATCCTACTACAGTCGACCAGTCACAGTCATCGATCGACTGCTTGCCTAAAACAACAACGCTTCAGCCAACAAGTCAACTGAACCCCAATTTAGTCGATCGTTTTCTGAATTCAGTCGCCGATTCCTTATACAGTCGGCTATTATGAACACAAAAATGAACTTTTTTCGGCTAGGTTTACTTTTGTAGGATTTTAGTCGACCTATAATTATTGATTAGTTGATCTTTTATGTGTTATTTATGAATTTTCACCGTTTTGTTGAGTATTTCGCTTAACATCTTATTGTTCTTCACTTAAACATTCTTTATGTCTTTATTACATAAGTAGAAAGCAACCCAATGTTTACACACCAAATTTATCATATTAACCTCTCTTTAGGTCGTCATTGTTTCATTATATTCATATTTCTATTATAGTTAATAAAGTACATCCTCTTCTATTTTCATTCCTTATCCTTATAATGCTTATATTACCAACTATGGGATCAAACATCATATCACGATATATTTCCAGATTTATATACCAATAACAATCATGTACATGAGGTCATTTAATCCATTCTCTAATAGTCTGCATATATTCATTTATCTCTTCCTCATTTCTTAACCCAAGGTTATAATTCATCATTAATGACCATTTACTTATTTCCATTACAACCCAATGTCTATATCCAATATTTATCATATACTAACATCTAAATTATAAATCGTCTATGAACCTATGTTAGGCTATATAGAATGAATTAAAATCATATATGAGATTACATACCAAAGTAAATAAATTCTCACTTACCAATTTTCGAGAAAACCCAAAGTTGATTTGAAATGTCTCCACTTTCTTTGTCCAAACCTTTCCTTAACCTCCAAACTACGGTAATCGCTGTGAGATTGTTATCTATATATAGCTTCTTAGTTCTGATCTACTTAAATCTCAAATTTATTGCATTTTGTGAAGATTTGATTAAGGAATATTAGATAAAAAAGTTTTTACTTAAGGTTATGTCATGTGAGAAGAGAAAGAAGATGAAAAGGGTAATTGTCTGTACTTTCCCAATTGGATGTGCTTCTTATCTTATTTCATTTCCATAATAATGGGCCTTAGGCCCTACTTAACTCAATTTCAAACCTAATTGCAATTTTTGCACAAGTTTCATCATTTAATTCATTCATTCATGAAAATTCTATTTTTATCTTTTTAGTAAAGTTACATTTTACTGCTCATTAAATATATTTTTAATTATCCAAATCTTATGGAGTGTTGCATTCAATTTCCGTTGTTGTTTTTTTAAAATCAAGGTTTATAACTAACTACTAATAACTGTTTAAAGATGATGACATCTTCATATGTCAAATCACCTATATACGTATTATATTTCTCCTTGCATTAGAACAACGAGAATTTATGTAAAATAAACTATTATGTTATAGTCCTATGGAACTTGATCTAGTTGCTCTATTACCGTCGGAAAAAAAAGCGAATCTCATTTTGTCGTCTGCGATAAAACTAGAGATGACTCTACAACGCCATTTTTGACGTTCATTTTCGAATCTCGAAAATGATGTTAGATTTAACCACCTACATAACTTCATATCTTTTGAAAATCAAACCTACTATAATTGGACTAAGTAAAAAATTGATGTTTTAATGGTGTCAAAGTTATTCGCCAACATTTCGAGGGAGGATTTTTTGACCATTTAGTAAAATGGCTAAGATAGGGGTGCATCAAAAAATGCAGGAAAAATAAACTCTTATAAAAGACTAATCAAGTGCAAGATGTGAAATAAGTAAAGAATAAGCACAACACTAATAGTTCGTTAAGTGGAAGAAACTAAGAACCAAAAATGAAGCAGATTACGATGTTCAAAGATACACTATTTTTAGCAAAGATGTTTGGTGGGTTAATTGAGTCAAAATATTACACGTAATAATTTAATTTCGCAAACATTAATACATTAGATGTGACTCGCATTGTATTAGAGTGATTGCACAGATTGGATTATGATTAGTCTCACATTGCAAGATATTCTAAAGAAGACGAGCATATATATATATATATATATATATATATATATATAGGTTTGCTAATATGTAACAACATGGGATTCCTTATATTACAATAAATGTTGTCATGAAAATATATGTACTCTAGGGGGATGTAGAAACATCCAATCATGACGCTGGATTCAAAAAGTTTCGTTCAGTGGTCTTGCTCTTCTACCCTAAATGAAGTGCGTGCATAGCGAAAGATGCGAGGGGATACCGTAAATTTCAACATACCAATTGCACACACAATTTTCTACTAATTTTTAGGACATTGGTAGTATAGTATTGAAAAGGAGAAACTTATAAATACTCGATATAGAATATTTAAAGGTTATTTTTAGAAATGTGGCAACTATCAAACATGTTGTACTCTCTCCAGAGCATGAGGATGATGTGGACATCGAGTTCCAGACCATTGCATTCAGTTTCACTCTCGTCAGCATTTAGGGAGAGGAACCAATACTTGATGAATGAGATGATCCTTTGTGCTCCCAACCCTCCCAACTAAATGACTATAATAATAAAGTGAGCATGATGTTGATGTTGATAGTCCTTCGGTTTAGCATTCTGTCACTCCTTAATTCACTGCTCGTTCCGTCAGAAGATCCACGTAGCGTATGTTTTATGATAGTGTTCGCTAGATGACGAAATATCTCAAAAGGAGAATGTGCTTTAAGTCATCAATACTTTTGGAGGTATTGTTTTTTCTCGACAAGGAAATCACAAGTAGGAACTAATAATCCTACATCATGAAAAATAGAGAGGTGGAGTGGTGTGTATATATAAATGAGTTTGGTCACATGTAACAACAAGAAGTTCATTTTGTCAGAACATGTTGATCAAACTCTATGTTGCTCCCTGGAAGGTTGCGCGAATTGGTCTAACCAATATAGCAGTGGTTCAAATTAAAAATTGAAGCTCTCAAGTCGAAATGACGAAATTCAACATGGCATGTCAGAATAGCATTTGAAGTTGGATCAGTATAACCTTATAGAAATTACTAAATTATCTCATAATAGCAATTTTCAAAGAGGATTGGAAATGGTAAACATGGATGGTACAATACATAAGTGGGTCAAAAATGAACTGAAGGTATTGCAAGAGTGACATTAATTCACTTATTCGTATTAGCCGTTATGTATTATTGTTGTGATTGTTTGTTTGTTTTCCTCAATTTGTTATGAATTTGTTTTTGAATTTAAATCTGAATTTGTATTAAATATTAATTAGAATATTAATTATTAAATATTGTTTATTAATTACTAATTAATTGTTTGGGTATTTAGTTTTAAGGATAAATTTTAGAAGAAAATAGATCCAAGAATAATGAACTTTAATAATTAGATTAAGGACAAAGATCTCATTACATTATGTAAACCTTAAGTTCATTTTAATTATGCATATCACTAAATTAATAAAAAAAAATAAAGAATGACACTCAAAATTGCAAGATGAATAATTTTAAAAACATTTCAATCGATTAATGTTAGCATGAAAATATAGAAGTAAATAGCTTGGACAGCTGAATGAATATAGCTTTATAACTTAAAAGATAGCGTTATATTATATCACTTAAAATATAGGACTAAGTAGTTTGGAAACTATCCCCATTTAGCATTTAAAAGGGATTGGTTGTAAATAATAAATCCATATACATTTAGCTTTCCATGCTTTTTTTATACTCTTTTTTCTCACATTCATAACATTTTCATAATTAATTTTTATTATTTTTTCCACATTAATAAAACGTTTTTGTAATTAACCTTTATTATTTATGAAATATCGACGTGTGTCCTTAAATTAAAATATTTAGACTTTATCCAATTAAATTTGAAAGTTGTCCTAAATTGGTTGTCTTTTGAAATAAATAAGAAAACAATTTCGTAAATGGAACAAAACAGTTTTATTTTTTGAAATAATTATTTAATATGGATTATTAGTTATTACAAAATAAAATTACATTATTTAATAAAATGTACAATAATTTTTGCTATCTTTATCTAACTCTTATTAAAAACAGCATACCCTCTAACTTTAACCAATCTTTAGATGTGTTCTTTTGGCATAAGAAAGGGGCACGAGAAAAAGGCATGAAATGAGAATTGTTTACGAAAGAAGAATACATTCTTGTGTTGCGAAATGGACATTTGAAAGGGAAATTAATTGTTTTGTTATTATTTATTATGTTTAAGACTGTTCATCATTTGTTTTAGAAATAGAGACCAATGTATTAGTAAGCATAGTTTTGAAGACCAAACCGTGGATGTGACCGAAACAAATCATGATCAAAGGATTGGATAGTTGAACCAATTGGACCATTAAATCCATGATAAAAAAATTCATCAATATATGCATGATTAAAACCTAATACAATAATACATGTATCGTTTATCAAAATATGATTAAAAAAATAGAAACTGTTGGAAGTTTTTTCATAAAATTATCTTAATTGATTGCCACTAAGAAGGGGGGTCGGGGGTTATGACCCAACTAACAACAGTCGACCTAGCCAACAGATCTACTGAATTGTATTATATGGCTTTAAATCAAAACAGTACCATAAACACAAACCAATCACAATTAAACATAATGAACTTTTTTTGATAACAAAGCACTCATCATTAATCACATTTAAACACAATGAAATTATCATTAATTATCATTAATTATTGTTGACATCTGACGCGTCGAAAGATTGATTTCATCGGCTCACCCAAATGCTCCAAACACGTGAGTCTCATGGTTGCTACGTTCGACACGTGTGACACCAATACTAACATGTCATTTTTTGACTGTGAACACACCCTTTATCTCTAATCATGACATTCCACTAACGCATCATATATGGATACGAGAATATAATTTTCATAAGTAAATAAAACTGTTTGTCAAACTCATAAAATAATTACGCAATATCCTCTTGCACTATATCATAACAAAACAGAGAGATTATAGATATGTAGTAGAGTAGCATGACATTTTAATATGTTTATAAAGAAATACACTTTGTCAGTATGTTTATGTTCGATGTTTAATAGTAGAAATTTGGTTCTACCCCTATTTTCAAAATTTGTTACATGAAAAACCCTTTACAAAAACATATTTTAAATTCCAATCCTATTTTTAATTTGGGTTTAAAAAAAATTCATATTTTTGAAAATTAATTTTGAAGGGATGTTTATATAGTCAAAAACAAAAATTTCAAAAATGAAAAAAATCTATAAATATTTGCAAAGCTTCCTACAAATGTTTGTAGGCTTCGGAAACTTCAAATATTTACAGATTTCCTAGTAATATTTGCAAAAATTTCTTAAAATATCCTAAAATTTGAAACTAGAGGTTTCTTTTAAAACCTGTTTTTGAGGAGGTTTGATGTGTATTTTAAAACTTACCAATCTTTAACGACCCTATTTTTTTCGACTCCCGAAAGTCAACATTGATACATCCACGGTATCCAATGACGCACATTCGAATGCCGAAAAACCGAACTGTTAGGGTTTAAGAAGAAGAAGATAGAAGAAAACCAAAAACAATAACAGAATCTCACATTTCGCAGCGGAACAATATACAATAGATAAATGAATATCTTTAAAGCAAAACACTATATCAGTTTATACATACATTATTAGAGTGTACATTAACACAACAGCGAAAATTAAATATTACATATACTAGTGATACGCCTCGCCATCTAGCTTGAACTCCAGATCTCCACAACAACTCTTTTCTTACTTCGCTCCAGGATAACCGTTAACCTGACTCTAGGCTGCTCATGTGGAAAATTATGGGAACCTAGAGTTTAGAAAGGGAACAATAAACTCTGAGTCAATTATGGGACTGGTGTGAGATCCTAAAAACAGTTATTTTCATAAAGAAAGGAAAAGAAAACCGCTATGCTTTTGGAAAATGAAACTACCATAAGGCCTCCCGCCACACACACAATGCATACGTAGAATTGGAGGAGATTTCTTCTTATGATAGTCAAATATGCCTGATACGCAAAATCTCTTTTTAATATTATCATTAATGCATAGTGTAGAAAACATTTCGAAAGTATAATATTAATCTTAGCAGCATACGACCATTATTGTATGCCTACTATAGCTACCATGTTCAATAGTAGGTTACCGCCACATTCCATGGTAGGTTATACAACTAAAACCGTACAGGGCGCGTATTGTTTCTTTGGATTTTCCACAAATGGTCAGGTTAAGGAACTTCTTATGCCACATGGGTACGCCTCTGGGGGGACGCCCCAAGAACCTAACTGGATCTCTGCCAACACAAGGCCGAGTTACCCCCACGCTGTAATACAGCTATAACATGAGTAACTACCACAAGTATGTCATCCTCGGTCGTTACCGACCTTTATTCAAGGATCCTCGGCCACAAAGCAACAACCACAAAGCAATAAATTTGCAGTAACTACAAAAGTTAAGTCTGGGCTCCATACCATGATACCACCCGTTTCCAGAAGGAAATGGACATACACAAATTGTCTTGCTACACCCAAATTGTCTTGCTACAACATTCCTATTTCGACCATTTCCGGGTTATCGACGAAGTCTCGTCCACAAAGCTACGATTTTCACAAAGTCATGCTTCAATCAACAAATGATCGGCAGCACTTCGTATGCCACATTACCAAATTGGAAATGTATTACTAATAACTACCAACTACATAACCTCTGAGCTCGTACATCTCAGAGAAGGGTGTTAAGCTAAGAGAATGAATTCTCCGCCACCAACAGAAATGTATTTGATAGAAATTAGCTTTACATCTCAAAGTGTAACGTCAGACACACATCCATACAGGTCCGTTCCGGGATTGAACGGAACCGAAGGCACTTCAAAGAAGCCCTTGCAATTCGGATATTCACTAATAACGTCCGGAATCCACATCACAAAGGGTGATCAAATCCCTATACCGGAGCAACTCGTTGCAGAGACATTCGATAGGTAATCTTTTCATTTTCGAAAATACCCGGTCTTCAACACCATCTTCAAATGTAATCTCATTTCGTCGTATCATTATTCGGAATGGGTTTTATGACACAAAGTCCACTCCCAGCTAATCTGAATAACGAGTGCTTATTTTTTTTAAATAAGTGTTATATTCAGGTTTCAAACAAATCACAACAATTTCCGTTTTGATCTTTTAAACAAAAGATCCATCACAATCACAAAGGTTCGATGTGGTTTTCGAATATCCATTTGGAATCCGACCCTCGGTCGCATCGAAATTCAAATGACATTTAAAGGCTAATATTGATAGTCGGTTATTTAACTATCAATCAATATTCACAAAAGTTACTATCAAACAATATTCACGACAATCACCCATATTTGAATAATTTTTCCAAATTATTTATTTTCAAAATATCTTTACAAGATATAATTTTAACATTTCAATCATTTGAAAACAAATTTCAAATCAATTTTTACATTTCAATCCTTTGAAAACAAATTTCAAATCATTTTCCTTACACGGAATATATTTCAAATATTTATTCATTTCCACTGAAAATATGCCGAGTTTAAATACTTTAAAATAATTTAAATCACTTATCCAAAATATTCTGGGAGACATTTAAAATAAAACTACCTTTACTTAAATATTAGTTATGAAAATATTATACTAATTATTACAAATATAAGACTTCAAGTCCAAACTAATTTTAAAATAAAATTAGTAGATAGAGTATAAATGTTTAAATAACTATTTTCTAAATCAAATATCAATTTAATCTTTAAAATAATCCCTTCTATACTTAATTAAATAAATCTTTACTTTAAAGATTTAAAATAATTCCCAAAAATAATTTCTACAACAATATTCTTTTAAAACCAAATCTATAACTTTTAATTTTATTTCAAAAACTATTTTAAAAATATACTAGGCTTTCCAGAGAAAATACACCTTCCATTCTAAAATGGTTCATTCAAATCAATTAATAAATCTTTCTGGATTTATTTTAAATTTACATTCCAAATCCGTAAATTTCTTTCCATGCTTTTTAAAATTAAACAATATCTAATTTTAAAACAAATTTCCCTTTCTTTTATAAATTTCCCATTGTGAATTTAAATTTCCAGATATTCGTAGATATACGATTTTCAAATCGATTCCTAAATATTCACTTTCAACACCAAATCAATTCTCAAATTTATTTCCAAGTTTATTTTTAAACACCAAATCAATTTTAGATTGATTTCCCAAATACTTATTATTTTTTACCAAATCAATATCATTTTGATTTTCTAATTTATTTTCAAAACACCAAATTAAATTTCAAATTGATTCTCAAATTTACTTCAAACACCAAATTTATTATCTTTTGAAACAAATTCCTTCTTTTAAATTTATTTAATTTTCTAAAATTAATTTACTATAAATTTACTACTTAAATTTCAAAAATCCAATTTTTATTTATTTCTAGTATCCTATGATCCCAAAAATATATTTGGCTAAATTTTAGCCTTCTACGATTTCAATCACAATATAATCACACACAGATTATAAATAAATCAACACACAATATTGAAACAAATTCAATTATTTGAGGAATCCAGTTGGATCCCTCCAATCTGTTTTCCCTGCATCCACAGAGGTTAGCACAACAAAAAAATACTCATTCCACTTCGAGGTGGAATATCGCGGTATATGGGATTTTATATAATATCATCCGCTATTATACGACGCATAGGGTCTCATCCACTATATAATGTGGGAAATCAATCACTCCAAATACATATATAATACCAATTCCACTTCGAGGTGGAATATCGCGGTATATGGGTTTAAAATAATATTCTGCGCTATTATGCGGCGCGTAGGGTCTAATCCAATATAACTGATAATAAATTATCATCCAAGCACAAAATCAACAATTTAAATTTAACTATTTAAAATTAAATCAGAAGAATCTAATTGAGTAAGAAGATCTCACCTTTGTTTTGCGATCCATTTCCATTCCAGCTTGATTCTTCACGATTTTTGACCTTGTATATACATTATTCAGTTTTATTAATATTCGAGAAAATTGAATACTTAATTTCCTTTTTAATAGATTTAATTAACTAACGATTTAATTTTTTTTTTTTACCAATGATTTAATCTTAATCAAAGAATTAACATTTCAAACTAATTTCCTTTTAAATAAATATTTTTTTTTTTTTGGAAATTTCCCAAATAAATAATAGTTTCAAACCCAACTGTGGCAATCTCATATGTGGTGTTAGGTTTTCTTTGCAAAATCATAACATATATAGACCTTAGTACTAGCTCAGCTTATCAGTCTTCAAATTGAGTGTTCCTCTTAACTTTTTTGATGTCAATCAATTCTAACATTAAGGAAAGGTGTGGATTTAACTGCACGCATTAAACGTGCAATCTGAAAATATATAATCTAGTATAGAATTAACTGACTATCCATTTCTTTCCTCTTCGTTATAAATTCTTGAGAATTAAAAGTTTACCATAACTCCTCCATGAATAGAATTAACTGATAGTCCATTTCTTTCCTCTTCTTTATAAACTCCAGAGAATTAAAAGCTTACGATAACTCCTTCATAAATAGAATTCGGTTAAAGAGGGAAAGTGCACTTCGGGTGTCGCAGAATTGATCAACAATTAACCAAGCTTTAAATTTGTACAGCAAAACGCATCCGATTAACAAAATTCAATTACACAATTCAATTATGCAGTTATTATGTATAGTCCCACCAAAAAATAGACTGTAACAAATAAAAAACAACCTACAATCGAATAAATGCACAAAAAACAGCCGATTTAAATTCGGAAGAGCAGTGACATAGATGGAAATTAGAAAGGGTGCACATTTATGATGCATCACATGCAAGTATTAAATATCCTGCCCAATTTAGCCCCACACCCTTCTCTATATAACATTGTAAACCTGATGGCAATTTGCAGTCGACACAGACATATCATAGAATTCCCTGTTTCTCCCCTTTCAAAAGAAAATTCTAAGCAGAATGAGCATTGATCAAAGGATAAAAGGCTGGAATGAGCTGGGTGTTGTGGACACGATATATGAAGACGATCAAGAGCATGAAGAAGACAATGAGTTGTCTTGCGCTACTTCTACGACAAGCAGTCCTATTTCTCGCCAGTCTTCTTTTTCTGGGGCTACTCAGTTTCTACCTTTGTATGCTATGGTTGAAGAATGGTACGTTATAAGTCTATAGTTTTGATTTTGGTATGAAAAATTGCAGATTTTGATGGTTAATTACTTAATTGTAGGTCATTGGTACATGGATGCCAGACTGACGTTGTTATTCGAATTTTTGATCAAGTCTACCATCTCCACAAGGTCATATTCACATAATTTAATCATCTATATTTGTAGATTTTCACAATCGTTTTAGAAAAAATTGGTTTTATAAGAAGGTTATTGCAGTTCAATGGAATTTTTTGTGCAGTCTCTCATTTGTTGTTCAGTTTATGTTGATAAATAACTTTTTAATTACAATTAACCGCTCAAAAACCCTGACATTGGTTGGATCATGGCATATTAAATTCAATTCTATTTCAGTTTCACAACATGGAAGTCCAAGATTATTTCAATTTTTAAGTGATTGCCAAAATTTAATTTCCATTGCAATAACAGAGCCCTGTAAACTTCAGCAATATCTCATTTACTACACGTCAGATGTATATTTCAATTTTTATTTTATATTTAAAATTATTTGTACCGTCAAGAACAAAACAGATAAGTATGATATGGAATAACCAATAACTCAATTCAAGCAAATTTATTCCTCAATATTTAATGCCTATACTGTTAAATCTACAGATCTAACTGATGACTTTAATGCACCTTAGAATACTAACAAACCGACCTACATCCAACCCAGCAATCAACATTCAACATACGCAAACAATGCAGCTAAAATTACCATGCATTTTACGACACAGATTGCAGTCTGCTAGGCATGCCAACGTATAATTCAGAGATGGATCGTGTTATATCCGCGTCAGAATTCGAAATTATTTTCGGATATCGGACATGCACATCCGTGGATATGATTGATAAATCAAGAAATATGTATATTTAATTTCACATAATAATTTTGAACATTTAATATGCATTATATGCATAGAATATAAACTTTTTACTTTATAAAACAATAAATACATATTCTTTACTGTGTTAAAATATACATATTATAAATTAAAATCTTGACAAAAACCGGATGGATAATTTTGGATGAAGATGAATATTTTTTATTGACAGTTTACTCTCCTGTCTATATTTATGTAGGAACCCTTAGTATCCAGGAGTCGCTACCTTCACCGACGTCTATCTGTGTCATCAGAAATTACAATCACACCCCCAACAAAAATAACTACAGACGCATTCAACGAAGTCATCCACTTCTGCTACAACTCCTTCATAAACCTAACCCCATTAAACCTAACAGCAGTAAGAATCACAGCAGAGTGGATGGAAATGGATATCAACAACGATAGTAACGCAAATCTAATGTGGCTTACAGAAGTTTACTTCAGGCAAGAAGTCGCTGGAGATGCAATAAACGCAAAGCAAGTGATGAGTTCAAGCATTCAAATGCTGCCGCATGTCACAGCTGCTTTAATCGTTGCTAAATGTGTAGATATTCTGGACAGCGAGGTAATCGATGATCGTTGGATGGATGAGCTGGCTGGTTTGAACAGTCAGGATTTTCAGGTTGTGGTGGAGTCCATGCGTACTTGGTTCGTGCATGATCACGATTTGCTATATCAGATTGTCGATCGCTATTTTCAGGTCAGCTACCTTAAGAAACATATTGTATTTCATCTATGTATAGTAAAGCACAAGATGGCTCCTCTACTTTGGTAATTATAGTAGGAAAACGTCGGGTTTTATTCAAATTTTAATGACTTTTTGACAATGATGCATGCAAATTTATAATAAGCATGGAGTTGAATACCATACAACACCATTAACATGCACCAAGTGTGGTGGTCTACATTGAAATGGTATCCTTAATCTGGTATTTCATCAGAAAAGGTGATCTAAATTCGTAAAGCACATACATTGTAGGATGTCTCTGTAAGTTTTTGCCCTTATGATTGTTATGTTGGTGTTTTTCTTTTGCAAAACAGAATAATAGTGGAAGCATGACAGAAGAGTTGAAGAACAGCATATGCCAGAGAATAAACTGCAACAAGCTCTCCCAGAACAAACTTCTTCACCTAGTTCAAAACCCACATCTACCTCTTAGATTCATAGTCCAAGCCACGCTAGTCGACCAACTCCAGACTAGGCGCAACTACCTCAACCGCTCATTAAACAAAAACATGACAAATGATAATTATGACAAGCCTACTACTCTTGGTGCCATTCTGAACCGTGACTCTGCATTGAGGGAGACAATGAGTTTAAGATCTGCTATGGAAGTTACCACTTGCCAGATCGAAAGTCTTGAAAAAGACCTTGAAGGGATGAAGAGGAAGCTGAGGCGGGCTCGGGAGAAGAAGGCTGAATCGGAGAAGGAGAGAGCATCGAGTTTCCGGGTAATGAATTCAGAGTCATGTAAAAGAGGCGATGATAGCAGAAAAGAAGACACCATGCTTATTAAGTTGATGAATGGTGTGAAAAGTGTATTCAGGTGTAAAAATAAAAGAGAAGACGAAGAAACAAGGGTTAAAGGGCATCGAAGGAGAAGTTCTTTTGCTTGATTGGTGGCCGATTATCTTTTATATTCATAGTGTTCTTGTACACATAATCAGTGTCAATTTGTTGGGAATCTTGTGAGAATATTTACAAGCAATTTTGCATGGTGGATTTAATGAGTCTGACCTATCTAGCCACTCAACTAATTTATGATTATCACAACGTAAATTTTCATCTATATTCTACAGGGGTATCAATATATTTGTATACTTTCAAACAAGTTTCTTAATTCAAAAAAATTGCATTGTTTTTCAGTTGATCGACTATCAATGTAGAATGTACAGAAAAAAAAAACCTCGATGCTTCTTCCATCTCAATCCAATAGTGGAGAACGTCTTCTTAAACCTCCACTTGTCAGTGACAAAGCCATCCGTTTAAAGTATATAGGTATAACCACTTACAGCAACACCAATATTGCATCACTTCTTTCATTATATATTGATAACAAGGTTCAAAATTTCGGTTTTCGGTTCCGTTTCGGTCATTCAAATTATTGGAAGTTTCGGTTCCGTTTCGGAAATTTCGAATATTCCGCTTTATTTCCGGTTCCGGATTTTGTTATCTTTTATCTATGAAAATACTTTAATAAATACTACAATCTTGCATTTTGCATTTTATATCTGGTTTTGGATATGCCAAAGCCCTGCAGCCTAATCTACACCTCTTTATCCTTTAAATATGCCTAAGCCCCACTAAATCTTAGTCCAAACCCGTCAAGCCTAATCAAAAAATTTAATAAACACGAAATTAATATCCAGCCCCTGTAGATCATCGTTCCTTTCTTCTTTTCAGTAAGTCCAAACTCAAACCGTCTAAACCCTAAACTGCTTCTGAATATATGAAAGTCGAATTGATGAAAATCGAAACATTAGAAGCGATAATCGATCAAAACATAAGTGCGGTCCTGTGCCCTAGGTTCGTTCTCAGGTACTTTTATACTTTTGTTCAGTTTACTTTTTTGAATTTGAATCTTTTATAAAAGCTTATATTTTTGTCTTCAAATTTTTATTGTTTATTTTCGATTTTGTTCTTTGTGCAATGATTTTATTCACTGTCTTGACCGAAACCGGGTTATTGAGCAAATTCCGACCCGGTCAACGACGGAACCGGGACGGTATCGTCGGAATTCTGTCATGCCGGGCGGATTCTCGAACCTTGATTGACAAAGATGAATTGATATAAAGCATAGTTATAGAATGGCTTCGGTGCATTCTGCAATTGGCTGTAGAAGTGAAATAGCAAGCATATTTAATTTGAAGGAAACAAAAAACAATTTATTAACAAATACATGATGGTAACTGAAACCATAGTAGATTATAAATTATCATGAAACGATTTAATTGACTTGTGTACCAATAACTATCAAGTGTTTTTTTACAATTTACGGACTAAGAGTTCATAACTTAGAATGAGGCATCAAAAAATCAGCTATGATTATTTAAAGATTCAGTTGGAGTGTCTTAGTCAGAAGACATCAATTTTCATGTCAATATCCACCCTGATGTTGTCAGGGTGGATCAAAAGGGAAAAAAAGAGAGATAACAAAATAGAAAGAGCTGCTCTATTTTACAAATATAATAAAAGTTAGAAAATAAAAGATAGCGTGTATTAGGTTTGTAAATGGATATTTTGGATACGAATAGTTTCATATCTGCATCCGCATCCAAAATCATTTTTGGATATCCGCATCTGTGAATACAGACGAATATTAGATAATTATCATATCCGCTAACAATCGATAAACTGAAAAATATAAGTAGAAAATTTTGATTAAGCTTAATATTTTTTAATCTCATTGATTATAAAAATGTGTGGAATAAACAAATATGATAATAATAAATAGTTCTAAACAATCAACATGCATTAGATTCATATAAACAGACTATCAACTTAAGAAAAACCAAACACATGTTTATCGTTGTATTGAAATACTCAATATATTAACTATAATCTTGAGAAAAAATGGATGGATAATTTTCGAGTGCTGATACGTTCATATACCCATCCATATCCATTTTTCTAATCGGATATTTATCCGCTATTCAGATATGGATGCAGAAGGAGTTCGAATATTTCAATTATCCACTGAAAGGCCTAGCGTATTATTACATATCATGTCTGCAACTTTAAAAGGGTGAGACTGTTGACCCTCATCGAGTCAGGACACTAGAGGTTAAATGCCTTTATATATAAAAGGGGTTATGATTAATAGTTTAATATTCTCCATGTATGTAAGAAAAATCTATGTATCAATGAGTAATAATTTTCTTTTTATATTTACGTATGAGTATAACGCATGGAAAAATTAAGTATAACATATGGGAAAAACTTAAAATTGACAATTACGTGTAATTTCTTGTATTGCAAAATAAAATTTTGAAAATAATAATGAGAAAGGACAAAATAGGGACCTAGAATGCACATGGGGAAAAAAATTAAAGGACAAACTATTTTAAATAATTAGACATAAGGACACGCGCATTTTTTTATATCTCAAGGATAAGTCCAAAGCCCATTTGCGGGTTAAAACAATCCCCTGCCTTTTTGATTCATTTTATTCATCTTCGTTCTTCGATTTCAAATTATTTCCCATTCGCTTTTAAAATTTCAATTCACAACAAAAATGGTGCCCTAAACCAGAAAGAAATCGTTATCTCCAACTCAACCGCAAACTTCAATGCATGAAGAACAACCACCAGAAATTGAACAACAATCATCAATTCATGACATCGATGACCTAGCTTCAGTGGAAATTCAGCAGTAAGAAATAAAATCATAGCTCCATTAGATATTCAACAACAATCCGCAATTCCAAACAAGGAAAAGCTAGCTCAATCTGAGTCGAAACTAGAGACGATGAAAGCAAAAGCTAGTAAGTTAAAATTACAAAAACGACCAATTGAAGAAGAAGCATGGTAAAATCAAGAAAAAAGAACAAAGAGAAGAAATGAACAAAATAGAACAGATGAAAACTAATCAAAAATAACAGAAAGCTACCGAAAAAGGTAACTGATATTATAAAATCAAGTATAATAAAGATAATATAGTTGTATTATAATAGTGTTGAACTTATTTGACAGAACAATGAAGAAAACATGCAGCGAAAAACAGCTGCTGAGAAAGCAATTAAAGAACAGCTGCAAAAAAAATGAAGATCGAAGAGGAAGAAAATGAAAAAACCATTTAGAAGGAAATTCAAACCGAAACTCAAAATACAATTCAACATGTAAATGATACTACAAAATTATGAAACTAATACTAACAATATCATGTTATAAATGTATTCTAATAATATCAAAAATGTTAAACAGGAAAAGGCTCAAAAAGAAAAAGAAAAAGAAATTGCAAATGAAAAATCCGAAGGCGAACAAAACTATTCGGTAAAATTACAAACACAATCACAATCACTTTATGACATGTTATATATTGCAAAAATGATACCTACAGTTTGTTTGGTACAAGACAAGGCTTTGTAGATTTAAAAATAGTTTTCATCGTCATTTATTACAAAACTGATACTAATATATTGGAAGAGTGATACCAACTATCTGTTTGATTTAAGTTGTTACTTTGTAATTGAAGAAATTATTTTTACTGGCATATATAATAAAACAGATACCAATATACTGCAAAACTGATACCCGCCGTCTTTTTGTATGGAGCTAATGCCTTGTAATTTAGAAATTATTTTTCCATCTTATTTGTAGAAAAAATGATAACAATACCTTATAAAAATGATGCTCACTTTATATTTGTTTGAAGTTGATACTTTTAGTTTTACAAATTGTTTTCACTATAATTTGTTGTAAAACTGATACAAATATAAACCAAAAATTATTTCGGCCATAATTTTAACAAACTGATACCTATATCTAACAAAAATAACACTCGCCGTTTGTTTTGAGTAGAACTGATAACTAATAATTTTATAAACCATTTTCCAAATCATTGGGAGCAAAATCGACACTGATATCTTGAAAAAAAATGATAAAATAATCATTTTGTTTGAAGTTTTACTTTGTGCCTTGATAAGTTGTTTTGTTTTATTTTTTATGAAAAACCGATATTGTTATAAACCAAGATTAATACCTATAGTTTGTATGTTGAAGGTAATAGTTTGAGATTTTAAAAATTATATCAAATATCATATTTATGAAAACCAATATCTATATCTAACAAAAATGATACTCATGAATATTTTGACTAGAGTTGATGGCTTCATAATTATATAAATAATTTTCAAAATATTTTTTAGCAAAAATGATACCAATACATTATGAAAATGATACCAAAAGTATATTTGTTTGAAATTATACTTTCTATTTTTATGAATTGTTGTCACTACATTATATTTAAAAACTGATTCCATTACAAATAAAAAATGATGCCTAAATTATGTATGTTTGAGTTAAATGATTTGGAGTTTTCAGAATCAGTTCAAATGTCATTTTCATGAAAGTTGACACCAATATTCAACAAAAATGATACCCGCTAGCTGTTTTGAATAGAGTTGATGTCTTTCTAACTTTATAGAATATTTTCCACGTAATTTGTAGCAAAAATGATACCAATAGCTTGCAAAAATAATACCACCGACTTATTTGTTTGAAGCTTGTACTTTTTACTTCTATACATTATTTTCACTGCATTTTATTTAAAAGCTGATACCATTATAAATTAAAAATGATACTGAAATTATATATGCTTCAAGTTAATGATTTGAAGTTTTTAAATTATTTGCACTGTCATGTTTATGAAAATTGATATCACTATTAAACAAAAATGATACCCAGTAGATGTTTTTAATAGAACTTATGTCTTTCTAATTTATAAATAATTTTCCATGCAATTTATATAAAAAAATGCTGCCCGTAGCTTCTAAAAATGATACCACTAACTTATTTGTTTGAAGCTTGTACTTTTATAAATTGTTTTCACTGCATTTTATTTTAAAATAGACACTATTATAAATCAAATATGATACCTATGTTAGCTGCTATGTACATGATTGAAGATGACCAAAAGTAATAAAACAATGTAAATGCAGAGGAAATAGTAAGAAGATCACATAGTCGATTTTATACCAGTTCAGACCTCCCGTCCTACATCCAGTCATCAAGCTCCTCTTTAAAAAATTCTTTAAAAATTACCCTCACTTCACCCAGAGCAACAGGTTTACAAACTCCGCTTGAACAACTGAACAGGACTTCATCGACAATTATAAGTCGTGTAACATTCATTATTTTTTGACACAGTGTATCTTGATATACAGAATGTCACTTTGATGTACAATGACTCCTATAACCAAACCAAATGATATAGAGTAGAGGTGTAGAGGATAAGGAGTTTATTCGACTAGAATATAGGATGTACAGTTGAAGCACACTAGTCGAAATCTCTGAATCACATGAATTTCTTAAAATTTGGAGTATTGCTTAGGAGTGGAAATTAAAGCATAGAGTTGTATTTCAAATGTATTGTGATTTAGGATAGCTAGGGGATTATATAGTTGTTGTGGGGATGCCAATGTAGGGGTGCAACCTTCCAAATTCACCATTGACAAAGAGAAACAACTGTAGGAGCAAAGAGATGCAACTGTAGACGAAAAGATGCAAAGACACCACTTTAGGAAATTGTGCATTTTAGTCGACTAAAGAAAGTATTCAGTCGATTGAAAGTGGCCAATTTTGATTCTGAACTTGGGGATTGATTCAGTATGTTGTTTTTGATAAGTCTGTCAACTTAGGCTAGTTCAATCGATTGAGCAAGGGTTTCAGTCGACTAAATAAGTATAATTTCCAAAAGCTTACTTAGTCCACCGGTAAAAGCATGTGCTCATCTCTTAGTCTACCCGGGTTCGAGTCACCATATATATGGTTCTTTCAAAAATGGTACCAAGTAGTTCATTGATTGGAATTCATGCTTTATTATTTTATAAATTATTTTCACTATTATGTAAAATAAAACTGACACCTGCATGTATGAAAAATTGATATCTAATTTCTATTTGATAAAAATCGATGCTTCATAATTTTAATTATTTATTTAATTGTCGTGTATGATCAAAATAATACCAAATAATGCAAAACTGATAACTAATAGCAATATGTTTGAGTTGATGCTTGCTTACTTTCTAAATTATTTTCACAGTAATGTACATCAAAAGTGATATCAAAGTAAAAACAAAAATGATACCTAGTTTCTCGATCATAAAATACGACGATTGTTAATTTTAGAAAAATATTTTGAGTACCATGTACAACAAAATGGATACCAAATCAATGTAAAAACTGATACCCACAAGCTGTTTGATTTGAGTTTATGCTTTATTATTTTTATACTTTTCAATATACACAGCCACTATTAAAATTATTGATGCTATTTATTATTTAATATTGCTTCACCAATAATAAAAACTTATGATTCCTATTTTTAACATAGATAATTGACTGGTATATATCTAAATACGGGCTAGTAGAGCATAAATATGCATTCACGATCACAATGGTGGTAAATAGAACTTTAATATACAACTAGATAATAATTCTTCATAGATTAAATTGTAACTTATTTTTGTACTCAATAGAAAGGGGTTGTTTATAATCTAAAAGGTGTATAAAAAAATTTGGTCTTGCCTATGCTTGAAGCAATTGTGCAGGACAAATATGCAGAAGATGATTATTTCCCTTTGCATTGTGAAAACCATTGGATGTTAGGAACTTTGACATACCCAACAATGCAATGGTGTCATGTAGATTCTAGACGTCTTAGAAGATCAAATGACAAAATAACTCTAGTCAAAAAGAAGCTATGAAATTGGTATGATTTTTTTTTAAAAGAAAATTGAACATAATCAAACTTTGTATCATTTTGTATTTAATGGAGAAAATAAATTGAAGAAATGCTGCAAGAACTTTGGAAAAAAGAATAATATACAAGATATGGAGGTGCCAGATGAAATACATCAAATCAAGTGTGTACAGTAAGGGGAGGACACATAAGTTTATTTTTGTTAAAAATGATACCTGCTAAAAAAATTGATACTAGAACTGAAACTTGTAGTGATACCTACTGGGAAATTAAAACTTTTGTCTTTTTGCATTATAATCTTTATACAAACTACTATACATCTTTATATGCCTTTTACATTGAATTGAATTTGATTCATACAGAAGATATTATCTTTCATTTCAATAAATATTTGATTCAGATCTAAATAGATACCTACATAAACAAAACTGATACCTGCATACACAAAACCGATACATGAATACAGAAAACTAATATTTTTTTTTTTTTTTTTTTTTTTTTTTTTTGAACTGGTACTTTATATACAACAAATCATTGGGACAACATATCACATGTCAAATAAACGTTCGAAAGCAAGTTTCGAACTTGTGACATCCTGCACCAAAGCTGAATCAATTAACCACTTGGACAAAGGTGCTTGTCAGAAAAAAAAAAAAAAAAAAAAATATAATACAAGTTATCTCTAAAATATTAAATGTATATATAATATTTAATTTTGATTATATATACATTTAATATTAGTTAGAAAACTAATATTAAATGTATATATAATCAAAATTAAAACATAACAACTACCAAAAATCTTTAAATGATACCTATAGGCACTAAAACTAATGCTAAGTAGGTAGTAAAACTATTAAATACTTTAATTCCAAGCATATTATCCGTCTGCACCATTATCTCTAAAATACAATGTTTTATATTAGTTACAAATCTTATACTACAAGTGATGCAAACTATATTGTCAGTATCAGTTTGCATCACTTGTAGCATAAGGTTTGTAACTAATATAAACATTGTATTTTAGAGATAATGGTGCATACGGATAGTATGCTTGGAATTAAAGTATTTAATAGTTTTACTACCTACTTAGCATTAGTTTTACGGTTGAATATACGTACTCATATTCATCATTTCACTGAACAGAAGCAAAAAACCAATCAAATTAGAAGATGAACAAATATCGTAAACAAAGGTAAAAATTATGCATGCGATATTAATGGACAATGAGCACTGTTGGAATTTGGCCAAGTACATGTCAAGCCTGAAAGAATAAAAAAACAAAAGAAGCGAATTTGTTTGCAAATCCTGCTGCTATGTTCAGTTACCTTAATATACATTTGAGATATTATGTCAAAAGTAATAGAAATTAGATTATTATTTTTTTAATGTTGATACAAACACTTCTTGGTATTATGTCAATTTGTTGCAAAGACTATGTGCTTATTTCTGATTTGCAAAAATTAGCTTTGTTTAAATTCTCTCACACTTGATGTCCTGTTAAGATTATAAATATATTTCTATTTACAAATGAAACTGATACCAATAGTGTGCATGAGCTGATACTATTTTTTCACCTACATGTACGATTGGAATTCACGCTTGATTATCTTATAAATTATTATTTTTAAATGTTATTTACAACAAAACCGATACCTATATTCATGCAAAATGATACCCAATAGTCGTTCCGTATAGCATGATCCTGTATATATTAAATTACTTCACTGTAATATATAATAAAAGTAACATAAAAAATAGTGCAGAACTCATACTTAGTACTTGTGTGATTGAAACTCGAGTTTGATAATTTCATAAATTATTTTAAATATAATATACAGTAAAACTGATATATATATATAATGATACTCGGTAATTGTTTGATATAATATGATGCTTTATAAATTTAGTTATCTAGTTTACTGTCATGCATGAAAAAAAGATACCAAAATAATGCAAACTACAACCTAGTAGCTGTTTAATTGAAATCCATTTTATAAACTATTTTCACTATAATTTAAAGAAAAACTGATACCTACGTATATGCAAAATTGATACCCAGTTGTTGTTTGAAATAATTTGACAACAACATTATGCCAAACTGCACTTTTACACTTTTACATCATATATTGAGTTGCCAACCGTTCACCACAACATATTGTACATTATATATTGACATTTAAGCTCATAATTCTTCTCATAGATTAGCGCTTCATAACTTAGCAAAATATTAATTCCAGTCACTTTAATATTATAAAAATATATCATAGTTGTTTGTACCAGAAACAGAATAAAAACATACAAAAACCAATACTATAATTTGTAATACCTGAAAATGATACTAATATCATACAAAAACTGATACCAGATTATTTACACACCAAAAACTTACACTAACAGGACCAAAAAGTAATACCAAACAACAAATAAAAATAAAAAAACTGAATCACATATAAACATTATAACACATCACTTCCCATGCAACATATATATTCCAAAACACACAACAGTCAGCTAAAAATGATACCATATAAAAAAGTTCAACTATAAAGATCAAGTCAATGTCAAATTTAGTATATGACAAACCAACACACTTATATAACAATGTTCAATTACATAAAATTACCAAAAAGACATAAAACCAAGTATATCTTCTTAGGCGCTTGATAATCAAATTATATTTTCTTAGAAACATGACAATTACGCTTATTGTGATTATATTGCTTGCATACACCACATCTATTTTTTATTTTGAAAATATGCAAATTCCCCTTTCCGTTTTATAGAAGGTCTACTAGCACCTCGTTTCTCCTTTGGTGGCTTAATAACATCTTCAACGCTTGCATCAACAATTGGCTTATCAAAATTAGGAATGTGAGTAATAGAATTAGCATAAGAAGAACGATAAGCATCATTGGCGAAATAGTACTCAACAATATCATAAACAAATAGCTTTGACTTGTTCATACACTTAATAGCGTGAGCACAAGAAAATCCTATGATTTTCCATTGATTGGAACCATAACTCCAATCTTTAAGACCAAAGATGAGAGTTTGGCGATTTCACTTCAAAACATATGAATTATTCTTCAATCAATTCACTTAAATAAGACTCGATATAAGGACAAAGAGAAGTATTCCACAACCCTCTCTTCTTTTAGCCATTTGTTCCATAACTTTAATTTGAATTCTATCTAAGCATACTACAATAAGCCAGGCTGGTTCATCCAAAATCCAACTATTGAAACTTTCGGCGACATTTGAACTACATTCACCATATTGTTTACCCGAAAAAGAAAAATCAGTCCACTTATCAAAAGGCCAATCCTTTAAAAATTCACAGCAGCAATACCGCCAATTTCATAAAATTTAGAATGTGCTTCTTCAAGTTTATACAAATTAGAAGCTTAGGAACACATCTTGAACAAATCAATAATAGACATATTCAAATTCTTTGCCTTAACTGTTGAAAGTAGATTTTGTTTCATATGAAGATAGCAGGAACTATGAAAGGCTAAAGGAAAAACTTCATGAACACCTAATTTAAACCTTGATGGCGATCCGACATAAAAACCAAAGCACGATCTTCTTGAAGCATTAGTTTTAAAGGACTGAAAAACCATTTCCAATTATCCACATTTACTTGAGAAACTATACTCATAGCTAAAGAAAAAAAACCTACACATAATTGTAACGACGCGCCTTTCACTACACAGAAAGACGCATCATTATGAAGAAAGAAAGGGATAGAAAAGAGAAAAGATAGTAAAAAAAAAACTAAACAACATCAGAATCTCATAACGAAACGAATAAATTATATTATATCACATAAGATATTACATAGTATCATATACATCATAGTCATACAGCTTATACATCACAAACTAGACAATTATAAACACTTATCTAGTTATTACAACTCAAGTACATTACAGAGATACCACACAATACTGGCATAGCGGAACCACTATATATATACATCCGGAAGCCTCCTGCTCCAAATTTCCTCCAGAATTTGTCAAAGCTAACCTGAATCCCTTGGCTACTCGTAAAAATTTGAGTACCCAAGAGTTTAATAAAAAAGAAAATAAACTCCGGATCAGACAAGGGTCTGGTGTGAGTAAACGGGTTAAAGTTGTTTAACTTTGAAAAACACCTTTGAAACAAAAGGTATCTCGTAAGACTTCCCGCATATAAACACGGAAAAGTTTTACCTTACGATAACCAAAACATTTGATAGGAAATCCATTTATATTATAATAGGGTCTAGGGTTTTCAAGTAAAATATAGAAATAGCTGGAATGCTTACATCTCACTTTCCAACATAGTTGGGCACAATCAAAACGTACGGCACTTATTAGAGAATGGATTCCATACAATGGCAGGGCTACTGGGGTACCGCCCATCACAGTACATGGCCTAGATCACCGTACCGAGGATCTACCCTAAATCATCTGCAACACAAGGTCGGACCATCCCTTACTGGATAGTCCCGAATAAGACAACCCCACAGTTGGTGCGCAATTCCAATTGCCCACTAAGCCGAATATAAAGGGACCTCTAAACAGGGGAAATCTTGTCCTACTTGAGCGCGGCTCACTTAGTCGTGCTGCACCTCCCCTATTTTAGCCATTCCCGGTTGATGAGGCTTGAGGCTGCTATTACCTTTATAGAACACATCTATCTTAGAATGCTCATCGACCTTCCGACGATGTTCTGAAAGCATTCAATCCATACAAGTCTGTTCCAGGTTCGAACGGAACCGAAGGCACTATTTCGCTGCACTCATTTTGGAATCACCTTCAGAGTTAACTACAATAGCCCTTACACTCTGAATCTTCATCTCAATCGAAAGCACTATCTCCGTTAACTCATTTTGGAATCACCCTCAGAGTTAACGACCATAGCCTTTCCTTTGAATCTTCACTTGATCTTCACTTGAGATTTCATGACCTAACGTTTAATTTGGATCGATGTGGTTTTCGGAATTCCAAATTTGAAAATCCGACCCCGGTCTCACCGAAATCCAAAACGTCGTCTCAATGTCCAAGTTGTTCAAGTTTAACAATTTAATTCAATTTAATATATTGAATTCACAAAGCATCGTTCACAAATAAATATTACACATTTATCATAACTATAATCATTATCACATCACAGAACATCACACATTATAAAACTATAAGTATCAATCAATCCAAACATTCCACTCAAACAATCATCCATAAACAGGAATTAGTAATCCCTATTATAATTAATTTAATTAACTGAAATTAAATTAATTACTTGAGAATTAATCACCTATCTTGCTTTATCAATTATTAATTAATTTCAAACCATTTAATTAGTTAATCATTCTTTAATTACCTTATAAACTAATTAATTAATCTTTAATTACAGATTAGTTATCCTTTAATTATTCTCTTAATTAATCATCCTTGATTAATTAATCTTTCATTACATTAAGTAATTAGCCTTTAAATTAATTATACAAATTAATCATTCTTTAACCATTCACATTAAATATCTTTTAATTACTCTTATTAATTAATTAACTATAATTAATTACATTGATCATTAATTAATTATATTAAGTAATTATACTATAATCACTTCATTGATTAATTATCCTTTAATTAATCACCTTCATTAATTTATTAACCTTTTAATTATTCTTATTAATTAATGATCCTCTAATTACTTTCATTAATTAATTATTTTTTAATTAATTCCATTTAACAAGAAATCTTTAACTTAATTACGTTCATTAATTACCCTTAATTAATTACTTCAGTAATTAACTATTCTTTAATTACTTAAATTAACTCCTTGATTAATTACCTTAATTAATCCTTTAATTAATTACATTGAGTAATTAAAACTTAATTACTTCCGCTAAGTAATTATCCTTTAATTACTTTCCATCAAGTAATTTCCCTTTAATTTATTACATCCAGTAATTAACGATTAATTGCTTACACTATGTAATTACACTTTATTAATTACATTAAGTAATTATACTTAACTAATCATCAAGTGATTATCTTTAATTAAAATAACTTAAATTAACCATATTAATTTAATTAATTACATTGAGTAATTAATTCCTTTAAATTACTTCATTAAGTAATTACCCTAAATAATCCTTTTAATATTAAGTAATTAATCACTAATTTCATCCATTACTTAATTATTCCTTAATTAATTAACCTTTGATCACTTAGATTAATCAATCTTAAATTAAGTAACCAACTACCCTTAATTAAGTACTCAAACTAATTTATCTTAATTTAATTACCTAAATGAATCATCTTAGTTAATTTAGTAATTATACTTTTATTACTTTGTTAATAAAACTGGATTAAATTAAGATAACCCATATACTACATTAAACTCTTAACTACCATTTAAATTAAATTAAAAACTTGAATTTGGTTTATACAAAATCATCATCCTTTGATTTATTAAAGTTAAATACCTTTCACTTTAATCATATTTAAATTTCAACAATTACTTTTTATTTGAAAACATTTATGGACTAATTACATGATTTATCTAAAGCAATATTTATATAAACCAAACTATTTTTAAAACAAAATTTAAACTTTGAAAATCCATACTTTAAAAACTTAGATTTGTTTAAACATCATTCTCTAAACTCAACGTTTCATACAACTTTAAAAAGTGGTTAAAAACTTAGTTTAAAATTTAACTTTGCTTTTAATTTTGAAATTCATTTAATAGTTTAAAAATCTGGACAGGTTTAAAACCTGGAAACAAATCGTTCCTAAGTCAAATTCAACAAAACCCGAGACAAACTCAATTTTCTCGAGCACACCCGCGCACAACCACACGGACTCACCCGCTTCGAGTCGAACACGAGAAAAACTCTGAAAAACCTCGAGCCAGTCTCTTTTTCCCAAACCCATAAAATTCCAGACTCAAGAAAATACACAAATTGATCACTATGCACGTGCACGCTGGTTCTGATCGTCGATGACCATCACCGCAACCTTCTACAAGTCGACTCCGACCTTGCCGAGCCCCTCGATCAACCTGATCGACGAATTCACCATTGCTATAAAAACGAGCCTCACAGCACTAATTAGCAATCAACCCTGAATGACAAAAATGCCTGCCGACGGCGAACACCACCACTAAAAGACCTGCCGCCTTGACCACAATCGCGTCTCGAACCCCTGATCCCATTCTCCAACTCACGGTTCGACTCGAAGCATCAATGAAGTCTAGTTCGCCTCGTTTACGACCCAGTTCAAAAAAAGGTTCACAACCCTAAATCACCCCAGCCGGCTCACCACGTTCATCAGAAAAATATTCGCATATTTTTCCATCAATCCCTATCCTTCACTGCTCATCCAGCCTAAAATTCGATCCTCCCCTTGCTACCGATCGACAACAGTCGACTGATTACCCTAAAACGATCAACTCCCTAATTCTCATCAAATATTAATTAAAAATCACAAAATTTATATTAAAATTCATGATTCACTTACACGAATCAAGTTCCAAAATCCAAAGATGAATTCGTATACATTGATTTTTCAACATAATTTAGACTTTTACTGTAATCCTAAATTTCCAGACTATTTAGTAAATATAATTACTTAAAATTATTTTTAAAAACAAGATCACATTGTTATTATCATTTTCTTTTTAGTAATCAAAGTCTACTAATGATTATTTGGGAAGATAGGAATTTTGTAGTTGATCTTGCCAGAATTTTGACAGAGACCTATATACTAACATATGCAGGCATTCTTTTATTACTTAGCAGCATTCAAAACCAGATTCGAGTTGAACATTCATGCATACACATTAACATCATCACATGGATATATTAACACCAAAAGATTTTACTTTTAAGTGTTAACTCACCAGAACTAAAAGAAGCAGAGAATACTGTTTTATTTTGTTTCCTACAACTATTGAATCTTGATTTGTTCTAGCATTTTGAATTGATTTGTTTGTTAAAGAACTGGCACTTGAATCCTTTAAGTTGAGTTGCTTGTTGAATTTTGAAACCCTTGTTTGTTGAATTTGTTGTTTGATCCAGAGAAATTTGCACTTGTATTGATTTTTGTTTTGGTTTTGTTAATATTTTTAAGAAGAAAGAAAGGAAGAATTGAAGGAAATTTGAACTTAAGAAAAATTAAACAGGCTTTTCCTCTTTTAAACATTGTTATATACTAAATTTTCTTTAAAATAAGGTGTTGCTTAATTTAGATTGTCAAATGCTTACAAATGTCTTTGCATGTTTTTAGGGCCTTACACATGTTTTGATTTCAATATTATATAAATTACTTATTTTTACAAATGTTTTAAATTATTATTTAATTAATTTATTATATTTATATCAACATGTTTATTTTTCAATTTATGTTATATATATATATATATATTCAAAAATACATTTTCCGAAGCTAAATTTAAAAGAAAGAAAATTAAAAAGAAATGGACATTAAATTAAATCTTATTTTAAAGTTTAAACTAAAAATATTGTACTTAAATATACATATATATATAAACTAAATTTATTTCAAGAACAAATTTTTAAAAGAAAACATATTAAACTTTTATTGTAATATACAATTTTAAGCTATCATGTTTTTAAATAAAATAAATATTTACTTTAAGTGTTTTGAAAATATAAGATTAATTTTTAAATAGGTTTTTGAATAGTTTTATTAAATTCGATCAAAATCTTTCAATCCTAATATATTCATATATATATATATATATATATATATATATATATATATTATAAATTTGAAAACATTTTTTTTATAAATTGAAACCAAGCTTCCAATTCACAATGTATATACGTATATACATTATAAATAGAATACTTTTTTATTAGCTTAGAAAGATTAATTTTTTATCAATTAAATATTATTAACTTTGAAAAGAATTAAATTTTCCAAATTAAATTATTATTATTAGTTTTGAAAAGATAAATTCCGTTAAATTAGATTATTAAATCAATATTGCAAAATTAAAATAATTATTAATGGAAATTATTAAATAAATATTATCCAAAATTCTGGGCCATCACAATAATAGTTTAAACAAATATTAAAACAAAATTCAGCCAATTGTTAATTTGAAAACTGATACCTAAAAACTGCTACCGATAATTAAAAAATGATACTTAAAAACTGCTGCCAATAATCAAAACTTGATACCTAAGAATATATAACTAAATTTTGATACTTACATTAAAATATTTTAAAATAAAACATTTCTTGGTTATCTTTTTTTGCAATAGCACCTATCAAAACTTCTAGTCGTCCCCTTAAATGAGTAGCATCTAAAAATACCATAGGTCGACGATGTTTGAAACCAAGTAAACAAGCACCAAAGCTAATAAATACTCCCTGAATCGATTAGTACAGGCATTAATATCTATATCGACACATCTACCTAGATTATGCTTCTTCAATGCTTCTAAATACCAACTCAAAATCATTGTAGAACATAGCACCATTACCAGGCAATTCCATCAAATCTAGTTGTTTTCTACAATAAGAAAAAGAGTAAGACAACTCAAAATATTATTCTCTTCTAAATGTTGGAATTATACTAGCCCGTAGTGGATGTTATGGGTGAATTTCAAAAATTTTACCCTATTGGATCCTTTATTGGGTCTATGAAGTCTAACTGAATTGGAATATTTTTAAATTTCATTTAAATAAAATCATTTATTTTAATTAAATTCAAATATAGATATAAAATTAACTTTATTTGATTTAATTTACACATAAATGTATTATATGTGTGTGTGTGTGTCAGTGCATGTGTAATATAATAACCCGTAAAGGTATAATATGCCCATGTGTAGATGTTGGGATTTACATCGCAACAGACATATTAGCTCATTTTGTATGTCATGTATGTTGTCCAAATATGTGAATATATCTGTGTTACAATACACACACACACACATTTATATATATTTATACGTATATATACTTGTGCTGTTAAAGCGCTCGGCAGATTCAATGCGGCGGAGGTGGAAAAAGTCATAGCGGGGATACAGTGAGGATATAGCGGATGACTTTAAAATAGCATATGAAACTCATACTTAACGTTTTGACAAATAGATAGATGGTAATTAAATGAAAAAATAATATTCAATTAAACTATAATTAATACATAAATAATTTTAAATAAAAACATGTATGAGTATACTGTAAATAAACATAAAATTGTTATATAACATAATTGAATTTAGTAGAATATTAAAGTATTTTCATTTCTGGTTTTCATTTCTGAAAACATATTAAAAATCGATTAAATAAGTTAATTTCATAACTTTTATAATGTATAAATATCATTTTTTTAGTTCAATTCTTTTAAAGAAGATATAGCGAAAATAGCAGAATGTAGCGGAAATAACGGGATATAGCGGAAATAGCGGGGCTTAAAGCGAAAAGGCTATATTTGGGGCTATATGGAAAAATCGTAGCGGTAGAAATCCACTATGAGAGATATCAGGATTATAGTAGGGTAATAGCGGGGCATTAACTACACAAATACACACACATATGTATAAATATATTATATATAATGCATGAACATAAAACATTTATATATAGATAAATATATATAGAAAGAGAGAAAAATTAATAAAAATTATTAAAAATTCAAAATTAATTTATGTTGGAAACTGGGGTGGCTATAACATAATGTTGGATCTTAAGGCTATTCAGACACTAGAAGTGGTGAAATGTGAATTAACTACTTACTTATGAATATAAAACTGTATTTACTCAAATTGCAAACAGAAAGAAGTAATCAAAGAATAAGTAAGTAAAATGCAGTAATGTAAATAACACCCGGATTTTTATACTGGTTCGGATTAACCAATCCTACATCCATTCCTGCACTCTATCGTGCAGAATTCCACTATAATCGCTTGCTTTCCACGGGTGGCAAGAACACCTTTACAATCTTGGTTTCACGGGCTACAAGACACGCCCTCTTGATTTCACAGGCTACAAGAACATCTTTCCTTATCACCAACAACAAACAATGGCAAGTGGTTGTATCTTCAATACAGATTCTTGCAGATTCAGTACAATGATCTTGTAGACCTCCAATGGCAATATATCTTTGAATTCTTTGAGGAATAGGATGAAATCAGGTAGAGAATGATGTGAATTCAAGTACAACTCTTTGATATTGCATGGTTTGCAAATCAGTGAAGAATTGGAGTGAAATAGCATCGATTTGCAAGGAGATTTGAAGAGTATGCAATGGATTTCTTTTGCAAATGTTTAGAGAAGAATGAGTAGGAGAAAATAAGAATTCTTGATGTGAAAATTCGTTTTCAGAGGCCTTTATATAGTGGTTGAAGAGACGTGTCTTTTGGTGAAGAGATGGAGGGAAATGTCTCTTCATTTAAAATTTGAAATTCTGAAAAACTGCTGGTATGTCGACATCCCCCACCTAGTATGTCGACAAGGGTGTGTTGCAAAATGAACAGCAACATAATAAGTGTTGCGAATTTTACAGCATTTCAAATTACCTTATATTTGTGGATTTTTGTGATTCGATTGAGGTCAATGGTTGATGATCTTCAAGTATAATTGCCATGAGATCTTTAACAAGATATTCTAAGGTTCAACCAACTCCTCATCACTTCAAAAACCTTTATCCTTCAGCATTCTTCTCTAATTTGGTTTTGTTCTTCAATTGCTCCGATTAACCTTCTTCTATAATTCATTTGCTTCCACTGTATTCTTGTTTATCTCTGTAAATATTTTCAAAATATACCTGATATGACTGCATAACTCGAAGATACGTTAGTAGTAATATTTGTGTGGTTGTTGTCATCAAAATCAATACCTAGAGTATTAACAATATCCCCCTTTTTAATGATGACAACCATATAAATATTTGAGAGATATAATATAATATTTTTATATTTGACTCCCCCTAACTCTATGCATTCCCCCTATCATTTTGCCTAGTATATTTATGCCTTTTCTCCCCCTTTTTCATCAACAAAAAGGGCGAAAAAGAGTCACTTAAATCACTGCTAGACAATATGTAGAGTTTGTATATAGAGATAAATGCTTATAAATAAAACACATGATTAAATTCATGTGTGACTTGCAGAGTTCTCCAAATTTCATATGCAGAGTTACAAATAGACGCTAGATTAAATTCATTTCTATCTAAGGAGAAAAATAAAATGTTCATGGCCTTAGAGTTATTAAGTGCTTGTGTCTTTTGGTCTAGTGTCCATTTTGAATATTCAGTTTGAGGCTCTATATACTCTATTTGGGTAATGTTCCAAATATCCAAACCATTAGACTGCAAATAATATTTCATCCTACAAGCCCAATAAGCATAACTACTGCCGTCAAATAGAGGGGGTCCAGTGGTAGACTGTCATTCTACAAAAGTGTTAAAAAATGTGTTACTAGTGTCATTAGCCATTTATACTTTTCAAAAACCAAGTTATGGATTTTTGAAAACCAATGCTCTGATACCAAATGTTAGAAACTGGGGTGGCTACAACACAATGTTGGATCTTAAGGCTATTCAGACACTAAAAGTAGTGAAATGTGTATTAACTACTTACTTATGAATATATAACTGTATTTACTCAAATTGCAAACAGAAAAAAAGTAATCAGAGAATAAGTAAGTAATAAAGTAAAATGCAGTAATGTAAATAACACTTGGATTTTTATACTGGTTCAGAGTAACCAATCCCGCATCCATTCATGCACTCTATTGTGCAGAATTCCACTATAATCGCTTGTTTTCCACGTGTGGCAAGAACACCTTTACAATCTTGGTTTCACGGGCTACAAGACACACCCTCTTGATTTTACAGGCTACAAGAACACCTTCTCCTTATCACCAACAACAAACTATGGCAAGTGGTTGTGTCTTCAATACAGATTCTTGCATATTCGGTACAATGATCCTATAAACCTCCAATGGCAATATATCTTTGAATTCTTTGAGGAATGGGATGAAATCAGAGAGAGAATGATGTGAATTCAAGTACAACTCTTTGATATTGTGTGGTTTGCAAATCAGTGAAGAAATGGAGTGAAACAGTATCGATTTGCAAGGAGATTTGAATATGCAATGGATTTCTTTTGCAAATATTTAGAGAAGGAGTAAGATAAAATAAGAATTCTTGATGTTAAAATTCGTTTTCAAAGGCCTTTATATAGTGGTTGAAAAGACGTGTCATTTGGTGAAGAGATGGAGGGAGATGTCTCTTCATTTAAAATTTGAAATTCTGAAAAACTACTAGTATGTCAACATCCCCCTACCTAGTATATCGACATGGGCGTGTTGCAAAATGAACAGCAACACTAATAAGTGTTGTAAATTTTCAGCATTTCAAATTACCTTATATTTGTGGATTTTTGTGAATCGATTGAGGTCAATGGTTGATGATCTTCAAGTATAATAGCCATGAGATCTTTAACAAGATATTCTAAGGTTCAACCAACTCCTCATCACTTCAAACACCTTTATCCTTCAGCATTCTTCTCTAATTGGGTTTTGTTCTTCAATTGCTCTGGTTGACCTTCTTTTATAATTCATTTGCTTCCATTGTTTTCTTGTTTATCTCTGTGAATGTCTCTATAATATATCTGATATGGCTGCATAACTCGAAGATACGTTATAGTAATATTTATGTAGTTGTTGTCATCAAAATCAATACCTAGGGTATTAACAACTTAGTTTTGCAAACATAATAATTTATGTATTTTAATTTGTATATATTATGGATAAAATAATATTTTCATCCATAAATAATTGACATAAAATAATATGTTGATGAAAATTCATATTTTACAATTTTCAAAAATCTAAGATTATAAATAGAGCTTAGGAAAAATCCGAAGATTTTTCAAAGTTGAATTATTATTTTTAAAAACAAATATATTGATTTTGGCAATAATTATCTAATATAAAATAATATATAAGTAAAAATTTAAAATTTAAAATTTTAGAAATTTTATGATCATGAATGAAAGGTTACAAAAACAATTTAAAAAATTTTTGAATTAAAATATTATTTTTAATAGATTATAAATAATTTTTTCGAAATAATATTTATTATTAAAAATAATAAAATTTATTTAAAATTTCCTAAATTTTTTCTACATGTTTCTAAAATGATATAATATTTTTAAAAATATAAAATTGAATTTTTAATTTAATAATTATTTTATATATAATAAAAAATTCAAAAATTCAATAAATATTAATTTAAAAATACGAATATATGTATGATAATTAATTTTCGAATTTGTAAATTCATATTATATATAAATAAGTGTACTAAAATTTTTAAATATAAATATATCTTATATATGCATATATGCTATTATGAGAGAATATACACCAATATATATACATATATATATATATGTATGACTTTATTAATAATTTATGTATATAACAATTATTAATGACAAAAATTGATTTTGTATAGTAAACGACATCTGTCTATACATAAATCAGAATGTATAATAAACAAACTATGCATATGACCAAACTGATTTGTGACAATCACATCTACTTACAAAATCTCACATAACTAAACATATAATAGCAATATATTTAAACAGATATGAAATTTCTTATGTAGGATCTTAGAATATAATTTAATTACTGTAATATGAATCAAAATTGCTAATTTAATGATGCATTTGAATCCACGTTAAAGCAATGACTTTCCTTCCTTTTACTGTTCTTGATCCGTCAGATTGCAAGTCTAGAATCATTCACCTCTAACCATCGAATAGTATTATTTTAATTTGAAATATATTTAAGAATTTTTGAGTGGATTGAGAGCTATGTTTTAACTAGCAATGTAGAAGGTAATGACGACCAAAATGGTTAGTAATTGTTTTTAGAGATACATATACATATACATGCATGCATGCATACATACATACATACATTCATACATATATATAGAGGGTTGTATTAGAGAGAAACGAGGAATTTTTTTTACCCATTCTCAATTTATCTCAACCCATTATCTCCAAGTCAATTTCCTATATTTTAGCCACCCCTAGACCTTTCCAAAACTGAAATTTTGCAGCCTAAATGATGGGCCTTAAACACATCTAAGCCCAAGCCAAAATACTATGCAATGAAATCTAATTTAATCGCTTATCGATATTGTATATTGATGGGTATATTTATAACTGTTATAAATATATATAACATTATTTATTTCTCAAATCATATTCAGATTTCATGATTAATATTTCACAAATATTAATTATTTTAATTAATTTATAACAATTATAAACTAATTAAATCGTTCAGTCTTAACGAAATTCATCATTTCGAATGTGTAACTCTTGGGTGTAAATTTGGTCAGCACTTAACATCGAACTATTCTAATGTTAACGTTCACACATCACTTAGTATGTGGTGTGATATTATGGCTAAATTTATCGCTTACTCATTCGGTAAAATCCAAGAATTACCCAGTTGTGACATTTGTTTACACCAATTCTCTTCGTCAAAACTATATCACTTTGGAATTATGGAATTATGGAATTTGGTAATGGTCAAAATTCCAACCTCATCCACATTCAACTTTATAGTCTAAATACAAAGTCCTTGGTCCAATAATAACAATTATTATTAAACAAAATGCTCTAGCAGAGACTTTGATTTTGAGTTGACTTGAGTTGATTGTGATACTAACTGCATATAACTGAGGAGATGAATCCTCTCTTGAATAGTGCTTCAGTTCCAATACTTCCACTCGACCCAACTGTAGTCACTCAATGGACGTCATGCCATGATTTGGCTATAATCAAAGCGGAGCTTTCATATTGAGGGTCATTCTCAAGTCGAGATAACTGTGTAAATAAGTTACATCGATATTTTCTGTTTGACCTTATTTATATTAACCAGTAGAAAACTATCGAGTGAGTCGTTCCATAGTTATCCAATAACTATTAGTACATAACCCTTAGGTGCCCCTATCAGTCATGAGTAATACGCTTCCTAACATTTGGAGAGCGTTACGTACTCCAGTCTTAACGGATACATCGATAACTAGTCTTGATGCATCTTGGCTAGGAACATTTAAAATGGTATATTTTTTTCGTCATGATAAATTACTCACGGTTACAACACTTTGTAACTACTATCACAAAATATACTATTTATGGATTTTTCTATTAAATATACTTTTAATTAAGTTAATTAATATAATCACATTATAGAAAGTATATAATAGGAAGAAAATACCTTTTATTTTTAACACAATTGGTCAACGAGTTAGATATATGTAACAAATTATATAATTGCCCCTAGGGCATACCTCTAACCCTATCAATCTCCCACTTGCACTTGGGGTCAATCATGGAATCTAACTCCAACTTCTCCGATCAGTTTGCTCAAAACCAATTTGGTCGGTCCCTTAGTGAATGGGTATGTTATTATGTTTTAATTATCTACTTTGTCGATTAACTCTCTCTAACACTGATAAATTGCCTTTGTCATGTGCAACGATTCGAAGTATGTCTTTCGACTTCTAGTGAGCTTTAAGTTCTATCATGACCAATATCATGACATTGTTATCTTATTACAATATTATGGGATTCTCAACATTTGGAATCACCTTTGGCTCAATTATAAATTTGTGCATTTATACACACACACTGGTTTATTGTAGCGCATTCGAGTTAATGTTCTCAATATTTCGCTGAATTAACCACAATCACTTTTATTTTGAAACATTTTCAAATTAAATATTTAACTTGAATTTTACCATTGACATGTTATAATCAATATCGCTTATAAAAGTTTGTGTCCAAACGTTCCATCATAACAAGTTCGTTATTTCTATAAACTATTCTCTAGTATTCCATAAATACGCGAGAACACCTTAAACAACCATTTAGTGATATCAATTCGGATTTTATATCTTCTCCATGTATCAAATACGTAAACAAAACACAATATCATATACAACATAACATGTATGATAATTCCTATTGCTAATGCATAAGGAATCCAACTTACATGTTCTCCTTTTAATACGGTGCTCTTGTATATCATTTTGGGACAATCCCTATATCTTTTATACTCAATGTAAAAGACATCATTTACAATCCAAAATTGAGTACTAAAACAACTAAAGTTGATTTTAATACAAGCATATTGTTAAAATCAACAACATGTTGTTTACTTATAGTTTAGAAATAAGAATGTACCTTTTAATGTTCTTTCTTATGAACACACGCTTCCTCTGCACTTTGATTAGAAATCAAACTATTTGATATTTCTATCAAAATACTTATTCAATCTTGATGCTTATAAAATAATACATTTGTATCATTTCTTGGATCATATCCAAAGGCTCATAAACCCAATATCGCTCCTACTGACTTCGAGGCATTTTTGATTAATATGTGTAAACGGCTTACTCTAAATCATTACTTAGAATTTTTTGTTTCAATGCATAAGTACCAAACACTAAGTCTTATCGAGTGATAATTTTGTGAGTAAATCTGAATTAGCTTGAGCATGTTGAATACCGAATCTGTTATGCTAATTTCAAAAATTGAAATTTGTAATATTATTCTTATCAACATTGCTTATTTAATTTCAACCACATTAATCTTTCCAATAAGACACAATCTATGCCGATGGGTCACATCTCTTTGGTGACGACCACCAAAATCATATTTTGATCGCGTATCTGGAATTCTTTCTAATCTTTGCATCATACCATATAGAGTCAATAATCTTAATGGTTTAATTAAACAACCGATGCCAATGTATATTTTCGACATCAATAAGAAAATCATAGTTTCTCTTCGATTTACGAGAATACTTATTAGACATTCTAATGCTATGTGTTCATTTAAGCTTGTTAATTTCACTTCGTCTCATTTAATCAGTTCTATTTATGGATCGAATCCAATTCCATTTAACTACTAAAAATTTCTTGTAGAAATCCCTTCACAATGAAGTTGATATATCTTAAAACAATAATTGTTTCTTAGTGTAAATAGAATAAGGATTAATAAACACTTTATGAACCTTTTTATTTATAAAACTGATTTTAGTTTACAAAAATTATGTTCAAAACGTAAATATGTCATTTGATGATAGACCTTTCCAAAAAACCTTTTGGAGATTCATACAAGATCCCTCATGAACAATTATTGCATGCAATCTTTTGACTCGCACAACCTGCCAACTCCTTGGCCTAGAATATGTTAGGATTTCTTACATACCCTAATCTTGTATGATTTTGTAAACTAATGTTTAGATGATAATATCAACCCTGTGTACTAATCTTAATTACATGACCTTATAGAAAGAAACTAACTCAACTTCACTCACAATCAATCATAAGTTGTCCAACAATGTCTGATGACTCCTTATCGATGCATCATTATGTATCATATAGAGGAGCGATTTTGAGATTGAATCTATTTTCATTTTTAGGTACATTTGGAACTCTTTCTAATATACTTATTTATTCGATCAAATCAAATCATTTTATTCTATTACATATTATTTTATTGACCTTTCTTTTATATTCTACGATTTTATCATAAACTTACTACATGTGTATCTAATACACATGTTCATGTTGGTAATAAATCATCGATGAGTATAGCGAAGTATGTGAAACACTTATGGTAAAAATAGACTTATGATTGCATACGTCAATATATATTAATTCAAAGAGTTCATCAACTCTTATGATGCTTCCATTAAATGGTTGTATAGCCATTAATTGTTTGAGATATAATTAACCTGTATCATATGATTCATAATCATATAGTAAATTACTTCTCAAAAATACGGCTTAGTATATAATTCTAAAACAACTGTAAATAATATTAGATACATATGTATTTTTGTTGCATCACTTTTCCTATGAAAACAAATTCCATAATATAGTTCTATTTCATAATGAATATTCATAATACTCATATTGAAATATAATTCTATCTATTTTTCAATCAATACCAAAAATAAATTTTACTTCACAAATAATGTTTGGTACATTTTACGAAAACAATTTTCGTAATTTGATACAATCATTGGGTGATATATGGCATGCTCCTACTATTTCTGCCATTACTATAATAGCGCACTAAATTTAGAGGTCCACCATTCACTTAATATTGTTTACTTATTTCATATGCTGCAGCTATAGTTTACAGAGGAGAGTTCTTTGATCAAATATCATGAATTCAAAGAAATAAATGTTATAGAAAATAATTTTCTATATGAAAATACTTTTGGAATAATAATCATATTTCATAATCCAATATTAAGTATCAGTTATTATTACATTCTTGTTTTCAATGTTTATATAGGAAGCAGAAGTGACAATTCATTCTCTTAATTCCAACTTTAGCTTAAATTACATATATTCTTATACATTAATTTTTCTTTTAAATGGTCAAACTATTCAAAAGAAAACCTTACTACAATATCATAAAAAACCTTTTTCAAAAGTGCATTTGATTATTCTTAACATTTAAGACATCAAATATGTTGCATTTTATGTAAATCGATCAAGATGACATTTCAACGATCGAGTTCTTAGATGTGTCTCGTAGTTTACGGTCTTGTGTTACATTAGCACAATACGATCCTTTTGAAATCATTTAAGTTGAATACATGATCTTAAAATATTGTTTATTAGCTTACTTCGAATGAACTAACTTCATCAAAGTATTGTACCCCACAAACTACGACTATTCACCATATAACATTTATGTGTGAAAGTATATGGATCAATTATTCATAGTCTTAAATTGTATTTAGAGTTCAAAAACTCATAAAATGCAATACACGATCTAAACCAAATAAACATATAAGTGACCAACTTACAATTGTATTAAGTAGTTGAAATTGGGCACCTGCATGGATATAGAAACTTTATATAACATGAAATTAGAATTATTAGTAAGTATATATATTTCTATTTGTCAACTTTCAATTCAGTTTGTTTATATATGTTAATTGACAAACGTTTTATCGATCATATTAAATGCGCAAATTTATCATTGTAGATAATTATAACATTATGTAGCATACGTTCTTACAATATTAGAAAGGTTAAATGTTACCATTTCATTTTTCTAATAAGCTCCCAGTAGTCTTTTACATTTCTCCAAACCCTAAGATGAAACATAGAAGTCTTAAAACTTCACTAGTGGGTGTTAGAACTTGTTTGTATTGGTATTATAGCCTTGAGTTTTCTCAACAAATCATAGCCCCACAAAGGATGGATAACTCCTTATCGGTTGTATCATATACAACTCCCATTCCATTTTTCCTTGTTCTAATCTCATTTCGACCTTGAGTTTGCTCAACAAATCGAAAGAGATTATTCACTCATACCTACTATATCGTGATGGCCTAAATATAGTATTTGTACCTTGAGTTTGCTCAACAAATACATATAGTTATCTTACCTCACATGTTGAGTATATTAATAATACTACGCGTAACATCCCTAGCTTGAGTTTGCTCAACAACTAAGGAGTATGTAAATAATTATTAATATATATATATATATATGGTATATGACAATATTATATTGAAGATTCATAATCTTTAATATCTATTGAGTGATATCAACTTATAGAATAATAAATTTCTTATGAAATACCCCAGTGATTCAAGTATCAAACACATCAGAAATCGTGGTATATGTACATTTACATATGTATTTATTTCTCAAGTCAATTTGGGTTTATTTTATGTTCCACATTTAGTTCATACACATATCTTATAAGTTTTATTGTTATATAAATTTAATATTTCATATTACTTATATGATAGTCTTACGTATAATATATCATTAATTAAATCTTATTTAATTAATTTTAATCGGTTAACTCTTTAATGAATTTTAAATTAGTATATATATGTGTGTATTTTATTTAATTAATTAACCTTTAATTAATTTATTCGGTTAAATAATTTTTATTAAAATTTATTAATTTCAAAATTTATCTTGTATACATACACTTATACTTATGTTATCTTAAACATTTTAAAATAACATAACATATATCAACATACGTAATACATGCATATATGCATTAATTAATTAAAATATTTAATTAATTTATTTTATTAGTCGTATTAATAAATTTAAAACTTGAAATTATTATATAAATATTTACAAACACTTTGAAAATATCGTTATCCATTCAAACATTTTAAAAACTTGTGTATTATTATAACTTTTATATTTTTTATTTAAATTTAACTATTAAATTTAAAATCTTTAACACTAATTTTCAAAACGATTTTGAAATTTAGCCCAAGGCCCAAATTAAGTTGGGCTTTTCCTATTAGGAGCAACCTTTAGTCTCACTTCACCTTTCGGGCCAGGCCGGTAACTAGGTAGTATAGGATACTTGATTACCCAATTCAAATCCTAGACATTACCAATCTAGACACCGTACTAAATGAGCAAGCATAATTAGTTAGCCCTAACATGACTAATTTAGACCATATCGGCTATTGGGCTTCGATGCCGTTGTTGGAATTGTACTAGCCCACAAAGGAAGTGATGGGTGAATTTCAAAATTTTTATCCTATTGGATCTTTTATTGCGCCTATGTAGTCTAACTGAATTAGAACACTTCTAAATTTCATTTAAATAAATTCATTTATTTTATTTAAATTAAAATATATTTGTGATGACCCGGAATTTGAAAGCAATATCAATTTAATAATCTGTAATAAAAATTAAATTGATTTGATAATATTTGTAATAAGATTTGAATTAATTTAATAATTCAATAAAATACATAGTTAATTGATAGATTTTATTTTAAATATAATAAATTGTTTATTTATAATATATATAGAATATTGTATATATTGTGAATAAGTATTGTTTTAATCTGGTTAATAAATAAATCATGTTTTCTATAAAATATGTATCTTTAGTAAGAATTGGAAATTTTGATTTTATTTAAAAGTTAGACTTTTAAAATAAATATGGTTTTAAATACATAGGAAAATTATTAAAATATGATTTAAAATATGTGTAACTCAAGTTTAAAATTTAAATAAATAACAATGAGATTATTTTGAGTTTCTTTTAAATATAATGTGATTAAATAAATAATTTATTAATAAGAAGATAATTTCTTTCTATAAGTTATTTATGGTTATTTTTAAATATATAATAAAACATTTGTTTCAACAAATAAATTTTTAATAAAAAAAATTGTTTTCCAAGATTCAAATTTGTAGTTGTATTTGTAAATAAACTAGATTTCAAAATTTATTTTGAAACATGAATTCAAAGTTTTAAATCTAAAGTATAATTGTTTCTAATTAATCTTGACTTTGAAATATTTGTATAAGTTAATTTTATAAATATAGTTTGATTTATTTTATTTTAAAATCTATATACATGTAGACAAATGCATGTTAACTCATTAACTAAACTATTTTATATTAAACATCTAACTTTAAATATAAGTTAACTAAATATTTAGCTTATTAACAATTAATACAAGTGTAAATGAATACATGTTAACTAATGAACTAAACAAAGATTCAGTTTTATCTTATATTAACATGATAACTAAATAACTAATTAGCATTTAACTATAACTAAATTACATAATTATAACAAATTAAAATTTAAGACAAATGTAAACATTTTACTAATTAAAAGAACAAGTGTTAATACATGAACATGACAAAGTGACAAGTGTTTAAATTGTAAGACAAGTGTAAAAATTTAATTTAGTTTTGTTTTTATTATTCAAATAATTTCAGCTTATGAAGATCTTCTTTTCACATTTTTTTCCTTTTCTTTTTCAAGATCTAAAGCCATGAAAATCTGAAACACACTTCCTCTAAAAAAGCCAAAATCATGAAATCTGTAGCATTCAAATCAATATCCACCTGCACATCTTCAAAATTGAAAGCCTGCACATTTTCTAACATGCAAGTCAAATTATTTTAAAACTTGCATCAAAAACAGTCTGCACATTTTCAAAATTTGAATCAAACCTGCAAAAGTTCTGAAGCAAGTCAGTTTCAAAGCAAATTTGTTTTAAATTTGCATTACTCCAAATCTGGAATTCAAAAGCAGCATGCATACAGTTTAAATAAGGAGCAATTCAAGTTTGAAAAAAAGAAGAAGGGGGAACTGCGTATTTCCAGTTTTAAAAGCTTTTAATCTGGGCTCTGTCTTCTTCCTTATTTTGGTGAGTAACTTCACTTTTAATGAGTTTAAATATTTAGATCTATTGCATGATAATTTCTCTGTTAAATATGTGTTTTTATATTTTTATTAATTTATTTAGTAGATCTTCTATGAATATATGAATAGATATATTTTGTGTGCATGTTGTAGTCTCTGTACTACTGTTCTTAGTTCCAGGGTTAGATATTGTTCAGAACCCATTATCATGTGATGTATTCAATATTAGTATTTATGATTCAAACAAATTATGTTTTTTGTATTAAAAATTAAGGTTTAAAAATTTATTCTGGTTAAAATGACTTTGAATTTCTCTGAAATTTAAGAAAAGCAGGGCAAATTTAATCTAAGTCAAAATTCAAAAATTTTAAATCATTGTTTCAGGATTACAAAATGATTACCTAATTAAAAACTAGATTTTTAATACTAAAATCAAGAATTTTAGCAGTAAGATTTAGGTGTAGTTCTTGTATGAATAGAAAAGGGAAAATTTAGGATTTCTAGTGATCTGTTGATTTTGGAGGTCGGGTTTTCTGCTTGGAGATGGAAGGATGATCAATGAGTAGGAAAAAAATGGTGAAAGTGTAGGCGAATCACTATGGAAGAGGTGGTGATGGATTATCTCCTGTAGCCCTAGTTTTTAACTAGGCATTTTGTGTGGGTCAGTACGGCCTGTTGGGAGGATCGAGTCGATTGAGTTTCTGGGGAATGATAGTAGGTTGTGAGATGAACTCGTGGCCGGAGGTGGAGGTCCTCAGGGGGTCAGAACACCGTAGTTGATGTGTTGACAGGTTTTGGGAGGTGGGGGTTCTTGCTGTTCCAGGTTTTAAGTTCAGAACTCGAATTCAAATTTCGAGTTTGAAGTGATGATCAGATGATCTTGTTTGGATGGGGAGAAGGTTTCCGATTTGGGACGGCCACCAGAGATGGTCGGAGGTGATCGAAGTCACCGTGCATATGCACGGTGCACTTTGTTTCTGGTGAAGAATGAATTGTTGGAGTTGTGAAGTTGTTACTCGGGAGTGACTCGAAGCATGTGGGGAAGTTACTCGAAGCTGTGGACTTGTTGACTCGAAGGGGATTTTAGTTGGCTCGGGTTTAATTTACTAAAACAGGTTTTAACTGAAACCTGTACAAATTTGTTCTGTAAATTTTTAAAAAAACTGAAATTTAAATGTAAGCAAGATTTAAATAAGTTTAAGCCTAGATTATTTAACTGGAATTTTCAAGTTTAAATTGAAATCTTAAAATTTAGATAAGATGAAGTTTAAAATTTGATTTGGTTAATTACTTTAAAAATGTTTAAGTAGTTAAAATCTGTAAAATAAGTTTTTTTTAAAATATAAGTAGAGGTTTAAAAATCTGGAGATTTACCTGAATTCAAATTTAAATATGTATTTTCGTTTGGAATGTAGGAAAGTTTTAGAATTTCAAATGATTTAAACCATTTTGAATGTAAAAAAAAAGTAATTTAGTTTGATTTGAATTTAAATATGAATTTAGTTTTAAAATTTTCTAAACTTCTTTATTAATTGAGAAATTCTTAAACTTGTGAAATGAAAGGTTTAAAAATGTGTTTTAAAACTTTGTTAAAGATAATTTGAACCCAATTTTAAATCTAAAATTTAAAAATGAAATTTGAAAGTAAAATTTAAAATAATTGTTTTAGTATTTTGTAAATGGTAACTTGATTAGTAACAAAGTTGATTTTTAAGTAAATCAGAATTTAAAGATTTGTATTCATTAAATCTATAAGGAATTTAAGGGATAATTAAATTATTTTATTAATTAATCATTTGGATTAATTAAATAAGTAGTTAAAGGTTTAAACTAATTAATTAATGGTTAAGGTTAATTAATTAGGAATAATTAATTTTGTAATTAAGGATTATTAATTAGATTTTAATTAATAATTAAGAATTAATTAATCAAGTAATTATGACTAATTAAGTTACAGATAACACTTAATTAACTTAATAATTAAAGATTAATTAATTGGGTATTGAAGATTAATTTTAAATAAATTAATAATGATTAATGAAAGTTAATTATTTAAGAGAAGTAATTAAAGTTTGAGTAATAGTTAATAAAGGTCATTAACTAAGGATTATTTAACAATTAATTAATATGATTAATTTTAAATAATTAATTTGATTAATTAATTAGATGATAATCAATTGTGAAGTTTATTTAAGTTAATTACTTAATAGAAGAATTAATGTAATTAATGGAGTTATTGATAATGTTTAAATTAATTAATTAAGTTTAATTAATTTTAAACATTGGATTTGGTAATAATTACTTGATGTAATTAATGAACTAAAATGACTTAGTGAAGTAATTAAAGATATTTACTGGATGTAATTGATAAATGAGGTTTGGATTTTGAAAATAATTTAGATTGAATTATTTTGTATAATTAATCAAAGTCTTAAATAAAGATTAGTTGAATGGAGTAATTAAAGTAGTTAATTACAGATTGAGATTAAGCAAAGGTGATTAATAAATTATGGATTAAGTGAGATTAATTACTAGAAGTAATTAATTTAATGGAGTGATTAATTTAATGAAATATAATTAAGAATCAATAATAAATATAATTAATGGTGTAATTAAGATTGATTAATTAATATTAATTAATCAATAATAAGTAATTAAAGATAATTAATTAATTGTAATTAATTAAGGTTAAATGTAATTAATTATAGTTAATTAATTAATGAAGTAATTAAGGGTTAATTACTGTATTTGGTTTAGGGTAATTAATTTTGTGGAATTAATTAAAGTATAATTAATCAGGATTGATTACTTAAGATGATAAATTTGAGGTTAATTAATTAATTAATTTGTAATTAATTAATGATGATAAGCAAGATGTATATGGTGTGAATAATTAATTTAATTCATTTTAAATTAATTGAAGATGATGTAATTAATTTAATTCATTTTAAATTAATTATAGATAATATGATTATAGATCATTGTTTATGATGATTGTTATTGGTTGTTTTGAATGGTTTTGAATCTCAGCTATGAGATTAATAATGTTTGAGTGATATGGATGTATTGGTTGCATTGTGATGGTGATATGGGTTATCTTTGATAGTGATAAATGTGGATTATCTGTGGTTATGATAATGATAATTATCTGTTGTGAATCTATGAGTTATCTATCTATGTGTATATAGATAATTAGATTGAACTGTTTTAAACTTTAAAACAACTTGGACCTAAAAGACACGCTTTGGATTTCGATGAGACCGGGATCGGGTTTCCATATTTGAAATCCGAAAACCACATCGATTCCAATTAAACGTTAGGTCGTTAATCCAAGTGGAGTGAGTGAAGACTCGAGGTGTAAGGTCTATACGTCAGTATAACTCTGTGGGTGATTCCGTAATGAGTTTGACGGAATAGTACTTATAGATTCGAGATGGAGATTCAGAGTGCAAGGGTTATCGTCGTTAACTCTGAGGGTGATTCCAAAACGAGTGTAACGAGATAATGCCTTCGGTTTCGTTCGAACCCGGAACGAACTTGTATGGATTGAATGCTTTCAGATCATCGTCAGGTGGGCGATGAGCATTCTAAGAAAATGTGTCCTCTAAAGGTAATCGTAGCCTCAAGCCTCATCAACCGGGAATGGCTAAAACAGGGAAGGTGCAGCAAGGCTTCGTGGGTGGCTCCCACTGGAGAGCAAGATTGATCCCTGTCTAGAGGTCCCTTTTTATTCGGCTCAGTGGGCAGTTGGAATCGTGCGCCAACTGCGGGGTTGTCTTGTTCGGAACTATTCAGTAAGGAATGGGTCCAGCCTTGTATTGCAGGGGAGTGGGAGTACTCCTCGGTACGTTGATCTAGGCCACGTACTGTGACGGGCGGTACCCCGGTATCCCTGCCATTGTATGGAATCCAAAATCCAATAAGTGCCAGCGGTTTTGATTGTATTACCCACTTTTGTGGCTAGTAGCTAGAATTTAATCATGTAACAATTTCGGCTATTTCATATTTATTTGAAAACCCTAGACCTATTATAATATCACTGGATTTCCTATCAAATGTTTTGGTTAGCGTAAGGTAAAAACTTTCCATGTTTATGTGTGGGAAGTCTTACGTGATACCTTTCTTTTCAAAAGGTTTTTGAAAGTTAAGCAACTTTAACCTGTTACTCACACCAGACCCATGTCTGACCCGGAGTTTATTTTTGTTTTCCATAAACTCTTGGGTACTCAAATTTTTACGAGTAGCCAAGGGATTCAGGTTAGCTTTGATGAATATTGGAGGAGCAATGAAGCAGGAGGCTTCTGCGTTAGATATTAGTATTCCGCTGTGTGTTCTGCGATTGACTCTGAGATTGTATTATGTTGTAAATACTAGACAGGTGTTTATAACTGTCTAGTATGTGTTGTATTATCTGTGTACTCTGATAGTGGTTGTAAACTATGTAAATATTTTATGTTATTAATATAAATTATTCGTTCCGCTGTTTAGATTCTGATGCGTTGTTTTCTTCTTCTTCTTCTCTTTCTTTCTATTCTCTATCCCTTTCTTTCTTACTAGCGATACAACTTCCTGGAGATAGGAAGTTGGGACGTTACAATATTAAGATATGAAATTAATTTTATTTGATTTAGTTTATACATAAATGTATCATATACATATATGTGTGAGTGCTTGTGCAACATAATAATCCGTGAAAGGTATAATAGGCCCATAGGTAGATGTTTGGATTTACATCGCAATAGACATATTAGCTCATTTTGTATGTCATGTATTTTAAATATGTGCATATATATGTGTTACAATATATACACACACACCACACACACATAGGCACGCACACACATATACATAAACACACACATATGTATGTATAAATATATTATATATAATATATAAACATCAAAGACTTATATATTGATAAATATATATAGAAAGTGAGAGAACAATTATTAAAAATTATATATAATTCAAAATTAACTTAGTTTTGCAAACATAATAATTTTAGTATTTTAATTCGTATATATTATGAATAAAATAATGTTTTCATCCACAAATAATTAACATAAAATAATCTATCGATGAAAATTCAAATTTTACAATTTTTAAAAATCTAGAATCATAAAACAGAGCTTAGGAAAAATCTAGAGATTTTTCAAAGTTGAATTGCTATTTTTAAAACAAATACATTGATTTCGACAATATTTATTTAATATATTACATTATTAAAAATTCAAAATTCAAAATTTCAGAAATTATAGGATCATGAATGAAAGGTTACAAAAAATTCTGAAGAATTTTTCAATTAAATATTATTTTTAATAAATCATAAACAGTTTTTGAAAATAATATTAATTATTAAAAATAATAAAATTTATTGTAAAATTCCTAAATTTTTTCTATATGCTTTTAAAAAATATATAATACTTTTAAAAAATATATAACTTAATTTTTAATGTAATAATTATTTTATATATAACAAACAATTCAAAAATTCAATAAATATTAATTTAAAAATATGAATATATGTATGATAATTAATTTTTGAATTTTTAAATTATTATTACATATCAATAAGTGTACTAAATTTTTTAAATCACATATATATCTTAATTATGCATATATGCTATTATGAGAGTGAAATATACACCAATATATATATATATATATATGAATTTATTAATGTCAAGTTCTAGTGGTCCAGTGGTTTCGACATAGTGGATGTTGCTACATTGTGTTGTAGTGGCACCGGATCGATTCCCAGCGGCCACAATAATGAGACATAAGTGGTCTTGGCACTATAAAACCAGTCTAACCAAAGGCCAGGAGAAACATAGTTTCCTTGGCCCCAAAGTTTAAAGTGATTTTAACAAACCAATTGCTCTCATGGCGACCTGTTCCTAGCGAATGCTCTGATTCGCGTCTTCCATTTTCCCTGCGTGAGATACCTTCATGTCCTCTTCTCCTACTCGTCGCTCTTCCCCGCGTCTCCCCTCTCCCTCTTCAACTAGATCTGGCCGTTGTTATAGATCCACAACTTCTTATGACAACGCACATCCTAACCTACTCTCGTCCGAGGATTTCCCTCCCCTAGGTGCTAACAACCAGTCCCCCTGTAACCCTTTTGCTCAGCCTTGCTCGAATAAAGTTTCTGCAGATGCCACCTGTGACCTTTCTGGAGCGACTTCGCCTCCGTCTTCAGGTATGATGCGACATCTTCCTTTGAATGGATCCATTTTGTGCTCCCCTGAAAAACCCAATTGTGAGTTGGGCAACCTAGCGTCGGGTTCTTTGGATAATGAGAGTGTTTTAAGTGGTCAGTCAGGTAGTAATGTTGGCTTGGTGGAGACTGTTGTTCCTAAACCGTGCACAACCAATGTTTGTATTAATGCAGCAGTGGGCTTTTGCCCTGTTTCGAGTGCTGCCTGTATGGAAGGGCCATTGTCTGAAGCTACTCATGTACCGCAAACTGTTGTGGAACGTGGGCCTCCTTCGGCTGTGCATGCTTGCCATAAACCTTGGGATTCATTATTTAAATCATTGCCGCGAAGCGCAGGTGAGTACACCCCAATTGAATTTGAAATTGTGGAAAAGAACGGAGTGAAGTTTCCTCGACCAAATGTTATCCAAGCTGGAGTTGATTTTTGGTCGGAACACTTGGTTGGTTTCTTTCTTGAACCAAATCACCGTCTTCGTGATCCGTCCTCGATTTTGCGGAAATCTTGGAAACTTTGTGGTAATTTGAAAGTCAAACTGGTTGACTCTTTTTATTATCTCAAGTTTTCCTCCCCCCAGGACCGTAGACTTGTTCTTAGTGCCGAGCCTTCTTTTTTTGAAGGTAGACCCTTTATCGTCACTCCTTGGTCTCCTACGGTGGCGCGTGCTCGCGAGCAGGTACTTTCCATTCTCGTTTGGGTGTACTTTTCTCAGATACCATCTGCGCTTCAGTCTTTGCTTGGGTTGAATTGGTTAGCTTGCAATGTTGGAAAATTGAAGTGTTTTGACGCTAATACGGTTGCCCGTGAAAAATTGATGTATGAGAAGGCATTGATTGAGATAACCCCCTTCCAGCCTCTCCCCGCTTCCATTCCTGTTCAGCTTGTTGTTGGGTATGTTGAGGAGGTTCGTGTTCGCTATGGTTGGGTTCCTAAAATTTGTTCCTCCTGTCACTCCTTCGGTCACGTGGAGAACTCCTGCCATAGTACCAAAACTTCCGTGGTTTCTCCTAAGATTCCTCTGCCTCGGCCCCCGCTTCGAAAATGGATACCTAAGGTTCCTTCTCCTGCTCCTCAGTCTTCTCCCCTGCCACCACCTGTTCTGGGTCCGTCTCTTTCTGGTGATAGCCCAATAATTCCTTCAGCTGCTGTGAATTCTAGTGGTGTCCAAGCCTTACCTATTCATGCCCCTGATTCTGCAAGGATTGTTTGGGCTGAGACTGAGGGATGTTGGGTTGATCTCATCTCTGTCGTGCGATTTAGACCCGTGGATGACACGTATTTCAGATTTGTTTCCGATGATCAGGAGGATCTTCGTTGCCTTTATTACAAACCGTCTGATGATTCTTTAGTTCTTGATTTGGATGGTAAGAATGCGAGTAGGAATTCTGCATTGCTTGCTGATCAGTCTTGGGATCGTTCCTTCATATATTCTTCTGATGTTATGGGCTATGACCCGAGTCTTGCTATTCATTTCAGTCCCTATGCTGGACTATGTGGGAATGTCCCTAAGGTTACTCCAGATGATGGTGATTCTTCCTCTTCGGAGGAGTCCTAGTTCCCGGTGTATTACTTAGCTACTGTGGCATGTCTGCCACATACCTGTGCTGTATTTTTACCGCTTTACTTATAGTAGTGTAGGTGCTTTTACTTATCTCCTGTATTTCAACATTATTTCTATGCTCTTGTGTAGCAATAAAATGGTCGGGGTCCATCTAACTCCGTCGGCCTTGCCAAAAAATGAATTTATTAATAAATATAGATAAAACAATTATTAATGACAAAAATTGACTTTATACCGTAAACAACATTTGTCTATACATAAATAAATCAAATAGTATAATTAACAAATTATGCACATAACCAAACTCATTTGTGATAACCACATCTACTTACAAAATCTCACCTAACTAAACATATAGTAGCAATATATTTAAACAGATATGAAATTGCTCAATATAGGATCATAGAATATAATTTAATTACTGTAACATGAATTAAAATTATCAATTTAATGATGCATTTAAATCCACGTTGAAGCAATGATTTCCCTTCCTTTTACTATTCCTGATTCATAGGATTGCAAGCCCGGAATCACCGACCTCGAACTATCGAATAGTATTATTCTAATTTAAAATATATTTGAGAATTTTGGAGTGCACTGAGAGCTATGTTTTAACCAGCAATGTAGAAGGTAATGGCGACAAAAAAGGTTACTAATTGTTTTTAGAGATACACACACACAAATATATATACATATATATATATGGTTGTATTAGAGAGAAACGAGGAATTTTTTTTTTACCCATTCTCACTTTATCTCAACCCATTATCTCCAAGCCAATTCCCTATGTTTTAGCCATCCCTAGACCTTCCCAAAACCGAAATTTTGCAGCCCTAATGATGGGCCTTAAACCCATATAAGCCCAAGCCAAAATACTATGCAATTAAATCTAATTTAATCACTTATCTATATCGATATTGTATATCGATAGATATATTTATAACTGTTATAAATATATAAAACATTAATTGTTTCTCAAATAATATGCAAATTTTATAATTAATATTTCATGAATATTAATTAATTTATAACAACTATAAACTAATTAAGTCGTTCGGTCTTAAGAGAATTCATCATTTCAGCTATGTAACTCTTGGTTGTAATTTTGGTCAGCGATTAACATTGAACTACTCTAATATTAACGTTCGCACGTCACTTAGTAGGTGGTGTAACATTATGGCCAAATTTATCGCTTACTCATTTTCGGTAAAATCCAATTTTAGTTTAATAAGCATTACCCGGTTGTAATATTTGTTTACACTAATTCTCTTCGCCAAAACTATATCACTTTGGACTTATCGAATTTGGTAATGGTCAAAATTCCAACCTCGTCCACATTCAATTTTATAGTCTAAATATAAAGTCCTTGGTTTAATAATAATTATTATTATTAAACAAAATGCTCTGTCTAGAGACTTTCAGTTGACTTGAGTTGATTGTAATACTAACCACATATAACTAAGGAGACGAATCCTCTCTTGAATAGTGTGAGAAATGCAAATTACGGATCTTAAGGCTGGAATAACAATAGAGTGAGGGTGAATAGTGTTTTATGGATTTTCTAAATCTTTTTGAAACTTATGTAATTTAATCACCAACAAATGCAATTCATAGACACAGATATAATCACAGAATCAAACACGGATGCAAATACTAAATAAAAGCAGTAAAGGAAAGAACACACCAGGATTTTATATCGGTTCGGAGTTACCCAACATCCAGTCTCGTATAATCGTATGGATTTCTTATCCAAATAATCTCCTAAATTATACTCTCGATTTCAAGGTCACGAGGTACACCCTCCTGTATTCGAGTTTAGGGAAATTCTCTTGATTTAACCAGGCTACAAGATCACCTAATTGATTTCAGGGGCCACGATCACATCCAATTGATTTCGAGGCTCAACCGCACCTTTTATTTAATAGTTTGATTTACAAAAGATCCTATAACTCTGGATAACACTGAGATCTTATGGAGAGAGTGGCAGAGAATCAAACAAGATATAATCAAGTTTGATTCACTTGGTATTTCGGCAGAATATAGTTTAGGATTCTTTAGAAAAAATGTGGAAGATAAAAAGGAGAGAAAATAAATGAAGTATGATGATAAATTCATTTAGAACTACTGGTATTTATAGGAGATCAACAGTCATATCTATTCGTGAAAGGATACGATGAATAGACACTTCTTTTGAAAATTTGAATTTTTAATTTAACGGGCACCATGTCGACATGGGTGGTTGAGGGATGTCGACATGCTCAAGGCAAAAATTGATGTTTTGATTTTCTTATTAAAATTGGTTTCTATAATTTGTCAAAACAATTTCTAAACTTTTTAGATATATTTGAATATAGTTTAAACGTATAAAAGTAATTTTTAATATACATAATCTTTATCTATAAAGTGATTTAAAATCTGAGTATATAAATATTTAAAACAAGATATGGTTTAAAAACAAGGATAATTTTGAAATCAAAATATAAAAAATGATAAAGATAGTTTAGAGGCTAAAATATTTAAAACGAAGAGAGATGTCTTTTTGAAAAGAAAGTTTTGAAAACATTTTTTTAAAAAACAAGAGATATATTTTTGAAAATCATTTTTATAAAATCAGTGGATATTAAAATAGGACCACTATATGTTCCACAAGATATTGTCGTAGGTTTCATCCCACTAGGGTTCCATCCATTTAACAGGCTCAAAGTGGATTCCATTCCACGAATAAATTTCAAATAAAGATATAAGTGCTTTCAAGAAGTTTTAACATAATTCTAGACCAATACTTATCTTTGACTATTGAAATTTTGAACTCTTGATTACTTGATTTCTTGGTACTCATGAGTCTTCAATCTTAATATCTTCAGTCTTGAATCTTTATACTATACAGTCTTCATTCTTGTTACATGCATATACATATATATCTAAACTATAATGTTAGTATTTACTTTTATAACAATTCCTAAGGTTTTCCTCATCAAAACCATCACCTGAAGGACTAACAAATAGTGCTTCACTTCTAATACTTCTACTCGGCCTAACTATAGTCACTCGATGGACGTCATGCCATGATTTGGCTATAATCAAAGCGGAGCTTTCGTACTGAAGATCCACATTATTCTCAAGTCGAGAGAATTGTGTAAATTAGTCATCGATATCTTCTGTTTGACCTTAGATATATTAACCAATAGAAAACTATCGAGTGAGTCGTTCCATAGTTATCCAATAACTCTTAGTACGTAAACCCTAGGTGCCTCCAGTAGTCATAAGTAATACACTGCTCAACATTTGGATAGCGTTACGTACACCAATCTCAATGGATACATCGATATCCAGTCTCGATGCATCTTGACTAGGAACATTTAGAATGGTATATTTGTTTCATTGTGATAAATTACTCACAGTTACAACACTTTATAAGTACTATCACAAAATATACCATTTATAGATTTTTCAATTAAATACACTTTTAATTAAGTTAATTAATATAGCACATTATATCAAGTATATAATAGGATGAAAATATCTTTTATTTCGAACAAGATTGATCAATGAGTTAGATATATGTAACAAATTGAATAATTGCTCCTAGGGCATACCCCTAACTCTATCACTAAAAACATCTATTATATCTTTAGGTTTTTTACTAAAACAATCACGAATCTCATCAATAATCAATGATTTAAAAATGCACTAGAAAGACATGGTTACTCGAATTTCTAAGGCAAGCCCCACAAGATTGATCACTAACCAAACTTCTAATGAAAAATCTATTAAGTTGTCCGAAATCACAAGAAGCATGCACTTTAAAAGGACATCCATTTGTAGATGAAGAGCAAATAGCAGTAATTCTTCTAGAAAAATTCTACAAAAAGACTAACTCGTTTGTCTTTTGAATTTGGTATGCCATCAAAAGTTTCCTAAAATCACGAGCTTCTCCAAAAAGAAAACAATAAAAAAATAAGAGATGTATAATTTTGAACCTCTCTTAAACATATCCTTAAAATGTTTTTCACTATAGACTATGACATTTGAACACAAAGATCCACTAGAAGATGAATAGCAAAGAAAATTAGATAAAATTGAAGTAGAACCACCACCAACATTTTCCAATTGAGAACCCTTGACCTTAATAGTAAATGGAAAGAATGCACCCATTTTATACAATTGAAAACAAATTGTGCTCTAAAGATCAGAATTGGTATCAAAGACAATAACATTATTCTCAAACACATAAGAAATCTCAATGGATAAAGAAGTTAATTGAGACCAATATCGAAAAATATCATTCTTCAAATCATAAAAACAACAATCAATGGACAACCGAGTACTGAAAGTATTATCATTAAATACAAACAAACAAGATTATTATCACCACTGCAAAAAGAAAAAGAAAAAGATCGGTGAAAAATCATAAAGAAAATAAAATAGTTTTTATAAAACCGATATCAACTGACAGTAAAACGATACCTAAAAACTGAATCTCAAAGTAATAATAAAATTGATACAAAAACATACTTCATATAATGTTTGATACTAACAAACGCTAATTTAGCTCATCCATTATTTGTTACATATCATCATCTCTACTATCAACAACTTCATTTTTTTATATGCTCAAACAAACAAAACATTAAAAATACTTCCACACAACAATATTGCAAATAATGATACCTAAAAACTGATCTTCACTGAAATAAAAATAGTAATACATTACCAATCAAATCAATATGAATGCAAAAAAATAGCAGTTAAAAAGTGTTTGCTTCAAAATGTCAATTTTTTTTTTTTTTTTTTTTTTGAAATGGTACTTTATATACAACAAATCATTGAGACAACATATCTCATGTCAATAAACGTTCGAAAGCAAGTTTCGAACTTGTGACCTCTCGCACCAAAGCCGAAACACTTAACCACTTGGACAATGGTGCTTGTCAATGTCAATTTATTATCTAACACCTGATACTCAAATTGATAATAAAAATAATACTCCATCGAATGATTGTTATTAACACAGCATAGTAATTCAACACATTGAATTTTAATAAATATAATTATTCATATTCCATAACAACTTCATATTTATATATACATAATCAAAACATTAATACACTTTAAAACTTCATAACTGTGAAAAATAATACAAATAAAAACCAAAAATGATATGTAAAAACTGATCCACAGTGAGCTAAGCATAGAAATACATTTTCATCCAAATCAATATAAATTCAATATATAGATCAGTGAACAAAAAGAAAATAGCATTCGATTTAAAGAAAATAAAAAAATTGTTGCATATAAAAGAAAAGAAAAGAGAACAAACCTGCTACTATAGCTCAAATTTGCCATAGAATATGAAAGAAGAAAATACAAAAACAAGACTGATTTCAATTATTAAAAAAACAAAAAATTATTAGAAACGACCAAATTAAAACTCTGGAAGAAAAGGCAGATGAAAGAAATAGAATCATACCTAAATCTGTGAATTTCCAATGTCGAATTGAAAAAAACGAGAATCAAAACCACGATAATATGAGTGGATCATGCACCATAATAAAGAAGAATGAAGAAGAAAATTTAAATTTGAATGCGAAAAAGAAAAGGTAAAGAAAAATTAAAGAGGAAAAACAACAAGATCGAAGAATAAGAGAAAGCGCGCACGACAGTTAGGTTTCTTTAAAATATTTAATGTTTTTATGTTGCGAATAAAATATTAGTAGGCTGTTCTAACTACCCAAAAAACCTTTAATTTTTTCATTGACAATATTTTCCTGGAATACATATTATATCAAGTAAAGATTGTTGTCATTTGTACCTTAAGAATATGAACTCAGGGGTCTTTTATATAAAAACTAGATGCACTTTGGCTTTGAGTCCCTATATTTAAGCTTATTCCACTAAACATTCATACTAATTTGATAATTAAAAATCAAGTCGAAAAAATTAAATCCATGGATATAATCAGCTTCTCGGTAATCTTACTCCATATGAATGTAAATTGTAAGCATAAAAATAACGATATATTCTCATTTGAAACACTGTTAGAATTACATTTTCGCTATTAAGTCAGAAATATTCTAACATTTTCGCTGTTAAATCAGAAATTTCATATGCTTCCCAAGAACCATATGTTAGATGGCCCAACAAAAATTTGCAAAAGTAGTTATAAAGAAACACAATTTGCAAAAATTTTATTTTACATCCGATTAAACATTTATGGTTTTTTCAAATTTGAAACTTCCAGTTAAAATTTCATTTTCCTATGTCATGTAATTTGTACGGTGATATTTATAGCATGATATGTTAAAAATAAAATCTCTTTTGGCAAATTGCGAATGTGAGAGCATTAGAGGCCTATTTTAAAAGTTTTTAAGAACCTACTAGCGGTACCATAAAAAGGTGTGTTTTTTTCCATTTTAAAACAAAAATCTTGTTAAGCAATGCATTTGTTTCTGTCATTAACACATATGAATGTATCACACAGTTTGTGTCCTAAGAACAACCACATCTGATTAGAGTATAAAAGAGCAAGTCCTATGTAATACAATATGCACCACCACCTAATGGGAGAAGCAGCTAGAAAATTTGCTGACTAGTTCAAAGATGTAGCTAGAATTTGAATATTCAAATTCTAAACTGCTTACATGTGTATTTAAAGTCGTTGGGACTTGTTTGAACTTAAAAACCTCACATATGTTCTTAGAAAGAAATTTCTTCATGAGCATTTTACCATATTCACTATCTATCGCTTTATCTTTTCAAAATTCACACATCTTCAACAATCTAATGATTTTTACCCATATGGACCACTTCTACCATGAAATTTGTTGAATTTTGAAAGACTGTATGGGGAATTGAAGAGGTCAAGAATAGCTTGGTAGGGGTGAAAACGACGTGCGAATCGGAGTTCGGATGCTCAAGTTATCGCAATTTAAAGCTGGATGATGCACAGGTTGAAAGTTGTGTCAGACATCTGGCAGCAATCTCTAGATGTTTGACTGCAGGTTTACTGTAACCTGTAAGTTCTGTCAAATGTCTGAGAGAACCTATAAACATCTGGTAGGAATCCTCAGACATCTGACAATAGGTTTAATGTAACCTACGGTTCTGTCATACATCTGAGAGAACCTATCAGACATCTAGCAACAGGAATTCTGTAGTCTGAAAGTTACGACAGACATCTAGGGTTTTGTCAGACATCTGATGCAATGCAGCTTGTTTTTTTGAGCCAGAATTTTTGCATTTTCTTGTAGAGCTTCAAGGGGAAAATCGGATATTTGCCGAGGCTTGAGGGTTCACTATATAAGTTCTTCTCAAAATTCAAAGATGTTACAATCAAAGAGATTAATGATTTTATCCTCTATTAAAATAGGGTTTATCTAAACCAGTTTTCTTCAATTCTCTTCTCCACAAATATATTCATTTTGAATATTGATCATTGTAATCAATCTTTTGTACTCTTCTCATTGGTATTAATAATGACTCTCTTAAAGTGGATGTACACTAACAAGACGTCAGTGGAACCACTATAAATCGATGTGTGATTTATTTTTATCATTATTGCATTGTTTATCTATTGCTTGTTTGGTATTTATGATTGTTTTTGGATTGGATTGAGATATTGATAGGTTGTTTGTGCGCTTCTTATCACGATCTCATTTTCTGTTATGCTTTGTGATTTTGATTTGAGTGGTCTTAAGTTAGAATTACCATAACATTTGTTATCATAGCATTAGTGCTAGTAGGTGGTTGTGGAAATGCCAAAATTGGATAGTATCTTGAGTAGTCCCTCAATGATTAGTTCATGTGGTGTAGTGCCGCATGTACGTGGATTGTACGTGGCTTCGGATCACAATTGGTTATTGACAAGTGAAATGGCAATAATGATTTCAAGAAGTGGTAATGGAAGATGAAAGTGGCATTTAGGCGGAATCGTATGCATTGGGTAGTGGTTGATACATATTTGTCTCCGGCGGATATCTTGGATATTGAAAGAGAGGAAATGGAAGAGTGTGCATTCACTACACTTCAACTTGCTATGTGAGAGGATGAGATTTCTAAAATTAGTAGTGAGACTACCGCTAAGGGTATATGAGACATGTTGGAGGAGTTATATATGAAAAAGTCCCCAACTAATCATTTGATCCTATTACGAATGTTCTTTGCCTATAAAATAAATAAGGGTACTTTGCTTAAGGCGCACTTGAATATCTTTATTGATTTGATAATGAAGATGAAGGTAGTAGCTTTGAAGATTGAGGAAGAGTAAAGGCAATGATATTGTTGTGTTTTTTGCCAGACCATTATATGGAATTCTCAAATAGTTTGATCTATAGTCAAGAACTTTGACTCTTGATGATGCCGAAATGGGTCTTCTTAGTAAGGAGTTGCACGATCAAATAAAGGAGTTAGATGATGGAAGTGGTGGTAATGGTTTATTTATGGAGAAAGATAGAAAGGTGAAAAAGGAGAATCAGGGTGTTCTATATCAAGGAAGCCCAGTTGGAGAGGAAAGTCAAGGGAAAGATATGAAAAGTGCTTTATTTGTAAGAAACTTGGTCATTGAAGAATGAGTGTCCAATAAGGAGAAAGCAAAGAAGAAAGTAGCATCTTCATCCATAGCGGTGGAGAGTGGAGTTGGTGAGGGAAACTTAGATATTTTGACAGCGGTTGCATCAGATGTTTCAGGTAGTGAATGGATGCTCGATTCTGGGAAATCTTATCATATGATATCGAATAAGATTTATTTTTGTGGAAATTAGCCACAAGGGCCTCTTTAGCAAGTGTAATTAGTTTCTAAGACACACAACTGAAATAATTACTTTTAAGGACAAAATGCAAAATATTTAGTTTCTAAGACCTAAAAACTATGAAATTATGTCCTTGAAAGTAATTGGATTGCCGACTTCGTCCTCAAAAGTAATTATTCTGCTGACTTTGGCCTTAAAGTTAATTTCTGTGAATGTGCGTCCTAAAAACTAATTGGACTACAAAGTTTGTCGTTCTAGTGAAATGCCCCTTTATTTTTCTTCTTATGTCGAAAAAGAGGAAAATTCAATTTTTATAGGTATTGGTGCTATTTGTAAGTCAAAGGCCATTGGTTTCGTTTAAATTCGGATGTTTGACAGAGTGGATAGTACTCTCACTAATGTACGCTATATTTCGGGACTTTGAAAGTCTCTTATCTCTTTAGGGCAGTTGAATTCTTTAGGTTGTAAGATCATTATTGAGAATAATAGTTTATGGGTTTCTAAGGGTGCGCTTGTGATGTTGAAAGACGCTAGGACTCATGGTGTTTATTTGCTTCGGAGTAACTATTGAAGGTGAAACTTGTGTAAGTGTAAAGAGTTCTCCTGGCATCAATGCGACTAGATGTGGTATTAAGGTTAGGTCATGTCTCGGAGAGGAGTTTGAATATTCTTCGAAAGAGGGAGATAATCGATGGAGAGAGTTTCAAAAAGCTTGACTTTTGCAAGAAATGTCTCATGGAAAAGCAAACAAATGTTTCATTAGGTGTTGGAAAACATGATTTGACAAGGGTTCTTGAGTATGTTCACACGGATGTTTGGAGACTGGCGGTGGTAGCTTCTTTGGGAGGAGCTTGCTATTATATTTCTTTCATTGGTGATGTTTCTCAAAAGGTATGGGTGTATGTAATGAAGGCCAAATCGGAGGCACTTGTAAAGTTCAAAGCACGAAAGGCCCTCGTTGAGAATGAGAGTGGTAAGTCTTTGATGGTTCTAAGGTCCGACCGTGGCGGAGAGTATGTTTCCGGAGAATTCTTTGAGTTTTGCTAAAATCATGGTATTCAAAGGCATTTTACTATACCGAGAGATCAGCAGTTTATGTGCACGATATGGAAAATGATAAGCTTGAGTATAGAAGTTTCAAAGGGATTTCGTTTGGATATATGGAAGGTGTAAAAGACTATCGGATATCGAATTAGGAAACGAAGAAGGTTGTGAATTCTCGTCATGTTACTTTTGATGAGTCGGCTTTGTTCAAGGAGAATAAGAGCTCATCGGATGTTTCAGATTTGGTTCAAGGTGGATCAAAGGAGAAGGAAGTTATTCCGACCCTTCATCCAAGGAGTAGAGTAGTTGAAGATGCTTGTGAGGAGGTAGCGGTTGATGTTACATCACATAGTCCACAGAGTTGCTCTAGTAGTGTTGGTGATGTACGCCATGCTAGAGAGGATTTGGTTCAAGGTGGAGCCGAAAGAAGTTTGGATAATGACATTACTACTCAAGGGGTCGACGTGCTATAGGGCAACCCGATAGATATGGTGATTGGAACTATCTTAGGTTTTATGATACTTTGGACTATGCTCTTCATATATTCCAGGATGAACCGATGGACCTTGATGACGTCATGGATTGGAGTGATAGCTCGAGGTGGATTTGTATCATGGCGGAAAAGATGCAATCGTTGTTGAAGAATCAAACTTAGGATTTGGTTCCACTTGATAAAGGAAACCATGTTTTTCGGTATAAATGGATATACAAGGTGAAGGATGATGGGAGATACAAAGCTAGATTAGTGGCTAAGTGGTTTGCATGAAGGAAGGGAAAGGAGTATGATGAGATTTTCACACCGGTTGTGCGCCATACTTCAATCCAAAAATTACTTGCTATAGTTATTATTCATGACTTGGAGTTACAACAACTTGATGTGAAAACCGCCTTTTTGCATGGTGACCTGGATGAAGACATTTACATGGAGCAATCGGAAGGTTTTGCTATAGAAGTTAAGTCAAATTTATTTTGCAGACTAAAAAAGTCACTATACGGTTTAAAGCAAGCACCAATGGTACAAGAGATTTGATCATTTTATGCTTGAAAATGGTTTAATAAAAGCATCAAGGATGCTTGTGTATATTTCAAGCGGTTGGAAAATGATTATCGGTTGTATTTACTTTTGTATGTGAATGACATGCTCATTGCTTCAAATGATAAGAATGAAATCAATAAGTTAAAATTGAGTTTAAAATCGGAGTTCGAAATAAAGTATCTTGAAGAAGCAAAAAAGAATATTGGGCATGGAAATAGAAAAGGATCAAAAGCGTTTTGAGTTAAAATTCACTCAAAATGAGTATACAGAGAAAGTGCTTTGCCTGTTTATCATTGAGAATGCAAAGGCGTCAAATATACATCTACCTTAGCATGTGAAGCTTTCGAGTAAGAGATTATCTACCTTGGAGAAAGACAAGGTTTATATGGCAAAAATGTCATATGCTAGTGCAGTTGGAAGTTTAATGTATGTTATGGTGTGTATAAGGTCCGATATTTCAAATGTCGTTGGGATGGTTAGTCGGTATATGGCCAATCCAGGGAAATCACATTGGGAAGTTTGGAAGCTTAATTTGAGATACCTTAAAGATACATCATCTAATAGTCTAGTTTTTTAGCGGTAGTGAAGGGATGAATTGCAAGTTGGTTGGTCATTATGATTCAGACTACGTTGGTGATAGGGATAGGAGAAAGTCAACTTCCGGATATGTCTTCATACTTGGTGGTACGGCCATAAGTTGGAGGTCAAGAATGCAAACTGTAGTTTCTTTACCCACTACAGAGGTGGAGTTGATAGATGCGATGAAGGCGGCAAAGGAGGCACTTTACTTGAGGTGATTATTTTACGAATTGGGATTTGAACACAATAGTATCGATGTTCAATGTGAAAGCCAGAGTGCTCTTCATTTGGTGGAGAATTTGGCATTTAGCTCATGGACTAAGCATATTGAAGTGAGAGGGTCATTTTTAGTAGTCAAGTATGAAGATAAGCAAGTATATCTTTAGAAAGTGCACATAAAGGATAATGTAACAGATATGTTCACCATGACATTGCCGGTTGGAAAGTTCGAGCACTGCTTGAACTTGACTTACTTGTTGAAGTACTAGTGTCCATGGTGTGGCATGGAGGAGCTTGATTATGGAAGATGAAGAGTATCGATAAGAGATTGGGGTTCTATCTTCTTGGTGGGTACTAGTTTACAATCCTTAATACTTTTGTCTTTTGGTTAGACGGCTTTGGATTTAGGTGCTTTCAACACTTCATTAGTGGACGGTGGCTTTGTCGGATCTCGTTGATGGAATGTAATGGACGGTGGTCTTACTGGAGCTTACTATGAAAGTATTCGAGCTAATTGTTTGGTAGAAGGTAGAGTTGGTGATAGTTTGGCACTATCATTTCTCGGTGATAGAGATGGATATAGTATAGAGGTGGAGTGTTGAATTTTGGCAACACTATATGGAGAATTGAAGAGGTCGAGAAGAGCTTGGTAACGATGAAAACGGTCTGCAAATCGAAGCTCGAATGCTCAAGTTATCGTGATTTGAAGCTGGGTGATGCACAGGTTGAAAGTTATGTCAAACGTTTGGCAGAAATCCCTAGACGTCTGACAACAGGTTTACTATAACCTACAAGTTCTGTCAGACATTGGATAGAACCTATCAAACGTTTGGCAGTAAGAATTCTATAGCTTGAAAGTTCTGGCAGATGTTTGAGGGGTTTTGTCATATGTCTGGCGCGCTGCAGTTTTGTTTTTTAAGCCCAAAATTTGTTATTTGCTTGTAGGTATTCAAGAGGTAAATCGGATATTTGCCAAGGCAAGATGGTTTACTATATAAGTTCTTCTCAGAATTCAAAGATGTGATAATCAAAGAGGTTAAGGGTTTCATACTCCATTAAAATAGAGTTTATCTAAATCTAGTTTTCTTCAATTCTCTTCTCCACAAATATATTCTATTTTAATATTGATCATTGTAATCAATCTCTTACACTCTTCTTACTGGTATTAATAAAGACTCTCTCTTGAAGTGGATGTACACTAACAAGACGTTAGTTGAACTACTATAAATCGGTGTGTGATTTATTTTTATCATTATTGTTTTGTTTCTCTATTGCTTGTTTGGTGATTGTGATTGGTTTTGGATTGGATTGAGATTTTCATTAAGATATTGACTAGTAGTTTTTGTACTTCTTATCACGATCTCGTTTTCCACCATGCTTAGGGGTTTTGATTTGAACCGTCTGAGTTAGAATTCCCATAGCAACATCGTTACGTGGGCCACTGTAAACGTGATCGAGAAGAGAAAAAAACGAGCTAACATGCCACTATTTTCAGTGCATTCTGTCATTTGTTTAAATAGGTTTGTATATGACCAATTTTCCAATAGAGATAGCAACATTGCTGGTAGAGGTGAGAGAAGAAAAAGGTGTCGTTTTTATTATTATAATCGGTTATAATATTTTATATCAACTTGAATATAAAGTTATTATACAAAGACATGTTATTTATAATATTGATTTATTTTTGTTAGGTTGGTTTGTAAATTCTGTTCGAATACAAATAATCGCTAAGTTCCCCCACAAAATTTTAAAATAATGAAAAAATCTCTCAATTTGCTGAGTTGCCTCCCGTCGAAAAAAAAAATCCAAAAATACCCTCACACATAGTAGCACGACACAATGCCTTCAGAGTACCATGCACTAGCACGGTGCATTGAAGACACCACGTATTGCCACTACGTGATGCATTTGGAGCCCCACGTGATAGCACTGTGTGGTGGATAGAAAATTTGAAAAAAAAAGAGTAAAACATAAATTTAAACAAAAAAAAATTGAAGGGTTGCTTTTGTTCTGAATTTTTTTGTAAAAATATGGGACAACTCGGCAAATTCTAGAGTTCAAATAGGATATTCCTAATTGATTTTATCTACTTATTTCATGTGTATGGTAAAAGTTCAACTTCCAAAAAGTTAAGTTCGGAAAAGAAAACCACAATCAAATTAAATGAAAATATTAAAATTCACTAAAAATTAAATACAAAAAAGTTTGTGATATACTTTTTAAAATTCAAACTAGTTTGGAAAGAAAATTTAGTTTCAAAAATTAGTCATAATATAATGTATGCTTGCTCAAAATTCTAAACGTCGAACAAGTACTTGAACAACAACACAACATACTACTCGTAGGCTACAATAATTAAGGACGCAAACACATGCTTGCTACATTACTAGAATACGGAAGTCGAGTTCAAACCTTCTTCTACACCATTGGAGGTGCTCTAACTATAAATTCTTATGTCTTCTACCATTGTGACAGCAGTTTGTAACTTATATTGTTGGCATTGTATCTTAAACAAACTTAAGCTGGGTACAAATACAATTCCATGACTTTATAGTATCTCTAATAAAGTTTAAAGGAAAATAGTGTTAAGGACAAAAAATTTCCGCATTTTAGCTTCAAGGACCGACCTTCGGTATTTTAGCGTGAATGACAACTTTTGAAATTTAATTCGGAGGCAAGACAAGAAATTAACGACCAGGACAAACACACAAATGAGTCTGGAGCGGCACCAAGCTTAAGCGGCATTGTCGACAAGCGCGGTTGGCGATGAGGGCGTTTTGTCCAGCGGTGGATGGCAATAGCTAGGGTTTTAAAGTAGCTCGATTTGAAGTCATCCCATGATGAAAAATTGATGGCTTTGGTGGTAGAGATGTCGTGGTGAAGTGGTGTTTTATAAGAAATAACAATTCAAGGAAGAAGAAGAGCAAGTTGAGGAAGAAGAAGAAGAGCAAGCCATGGAAGAATTAGGAGAGAAGAAGTGGTATCGACTATTACGTATCAGTGTCGAAAATATTTGTTATTTTTGAGTTTGTGATTTTTGTTGTATAACAAAATTATTTACTGTAATAAATTCACATTTTGAAGCGAATATTTTTTGATTTTATTTTGTTTTTATACATTCATATTGGTTTAATTGATAATGTACTACTATGTCGAGTTTAGTGAGGATCGGTTTTTAGGTATCATTTTTGTTTTTCATAGGTTGCAATAATCAGGGAAGCAAACACATGTTTGCTACACTATTAAAATAGGGAAGTCGAGTTCAAAGCTTGCTTCTATACCATTGGAGGTGCTCTAAGTTTCTAAATTCTTATGTCTCCTGCCACTGTGACAGTAGTTTGTAATTTATATTGTTGGCATCGTATACATAAACAAACTTGAGCTGGATGCGAACACAATTCCATGACTTTGTAATATCTCTAATAAAGTTTACAGGAAAATAGTGTTAAGAACAAAATTTCTCAGCATTTTAGCCTCAAGGACTGACCTTCAGTATTTTAGCATGAAGGACAACTTTTTAATTTTAATTCGGTGGTGGGATAAGAAATTAGCAACCAAGACAAACACGCAAATGAGTCTGGAACGGCGTCAAGCTTAAGCGTCATTGTAGACGAGGATGGTTGGTGGCAAGAGGGTGGTTTGTTTGATGGTGGATGGCAATAGCTAGGGTTTTGAAGTGGCTCGATTTAAAGTCGTCTGTTGATGAAAAATTGATGGATCTGGTGGTAGGGATGTCGTGGTAAAGTGGTGTTTTAGAAGGAACAACAGTTCGAGGAAGAAGAAGAGCAAGTTGGGAAAGAAGAAGAGCAAGCCGTGGAAGAATTAGGGGAAAGAAATGGTATCAGCTATTAGGTATTAGTTTTCCAGTTTTTATGTATCAGTTTCAAAAATATTTGTTGTTTTTGAGTTTGTGATTTTTGTTGTATAACAAAATTATTATATTGTAATAAATTCACATTGTGAATCAAACATTTTTTAATTGTTATTTTGTTTTTTCTGCATTCATACTGGTTTTATTAATAATGTACTGCTGTGTCGAGTTTAGTAAGGAACAATTTTTAGCTATCATTTTTGTTTTTCATAGGTTGCAATAATCAGGGAAGCAAACACATGTTTGCTCCACTATTAGAATATGGAATTCGAGTTCAAAGCTTGCTTCTATATCATTGGTGGTGCTCTAAGTTTCTAAATTCTTATGTCTCCTGCCATTGTGACAGTAGTTTGTAACTTATATTGTTGGCATCGTATACATAAACAAACTTGATCTGGGTGCAAATACAATCCATAACTTTGTAATATCTCTAGTAAAGTTTATAGGAAAATAGTGTTAAGGACTAAATTTTTCAGCATTTTAGCCTCAAGGACCGACCTTTGGTATTTTAGCGTGAACGACAACCTTTGAATTTTAATTCGTAGGAAGGACAAGAAATTAACAAGTAGGACAAACACTCAAATGAGTTTGGAGCGGCGTCAAGATTAAGTGACATTGTCGATAAGGGCAGTTGACGACGAGGGTGGTTGGTTCGACGGTGGATCGCAATAGCTAGGGTTTTGAAGTAGCTTGATTTGAAGTCATCTGATGATGAAAAATTGATGGCTCTGGTGATGGGCCGCCGTGGTGAAGTGTTGTTTTAGAAGAAACAACAATTCAAGAAAGAAGAAGACCAAGTTGAGGAAGAAGAAGAGCAAGTCATGGAAGAATTAGGGGAGAAGAAGTAGTATCGGCTATTAGGTATCAATTTTTCAGTTTTTAGGTTTCAGTTTCTAAATTATTTTTTGTTTTTTAGTTTGTGATTTTGTTGTATAGAAAAATTATTATACTGTAGTAAATTCACATTTTGAAGTGAACATTTTTTAGTTGTTATTTTGTCTTTTTTGCATTCATATTTGTTTGATTGATAATGTATTGTTGTGTCGAGATTAGTGAGGATTGGTTTTTAAGTATCATTTTTGCTTTTCATAGGCTGCAATAATCAAGGAAGCGTTCGGTGCTCTTTTTTCATGCATGTCAACCCATGGCCTCCCTCCCATCACTGTACTTCATCCCTTACCTTTTCCTCCTGCCATACCTCTCTCCATTCCTCCAACTGTTCCCTCCCACCTAACTATCACTACGGACAACCCATGTTGCTCAGCCTCCTCCTCCTCTGCCTCCTGAGCCCTTTCCTCCTCTGCCTGCTTCTCCATCTCCTTTCATTCCTCCTTCTTCCCTCCCTTCTAACTCCTCCTTTGAAATGGTCCTTTCTTTTCTCGACCAAACCTCGTAATGCAGGTCATTATGCTCATATTCATTTGGATGTCAACTACACAAGCTATTCCATTGATCCTTCCATAGCAGTTGTTGATGAGGGGGTCAGAGCATGGTCTGATTATCGAGTGGGTTTCTTTCTTGATGGCACTGTTAATTATATGGCTGTTAGAGCATATATTGACAAGATGTGGAAATTAAAAGGTTCATATGAAATGCTTTCAAATAAACAAAACTATTATTTCAAGTTTTCATGCCTAGAGGACAAACAGTATGTACTGCCGTGCAGTTAATGCGCTCGGTAGATTCAAAGCGGTGGAGTTGCAAAAAGTCGTAGCGGGGGTACAGCAAGAATATAGTGGGATATAGCGGATGGCTCTAAAATAGCATATAAAACTCGTACTTAATATTTTTACAAATATATAAATGGTAATTAAATGAAAAATTATCCTTCAATTAAATTATAAATAATACATAAATATTTTTAAATAAAAACATGTACGAATATACTTTAAATAAACGAAAAACTGTTATATAACATAATTGAATTTGGTAGAATATTAGAGTATTTTCATTTCTGAAAATATATTAAAAATTAAATAAAATAAATTAGTTTTATAATTTTATAATGTATAAATGCAATTTTTCAATTCATTTTATTAAAAAAGATATAGCGGGAATAGCGGAATATAACGGAAATAACGGGGATTAAAGCGGAAAGGCTATATTCTGGGGCTATATGGAAAAATCGTAGCGGTAGAAATCCGCTATGAGATATAGCGGGGTTGTAGCGGGGTAATAGCGGGACATTAACTACCCAGGCACTGCATAAAGATCCTTCTTTTATTAGAGGACATATGTTTATTATTTCTTCATGAAATCCTTCCTTTGGCTCTGCTCAATCCACTTTTAAAAGTGTTCCAATCTTGGTGCATTTGTGTAAGATTCCTTTTATGACTTGGACTCTTCTTGGCATCAACTGGTTGGCTTGTCACTAAGGGAGGTTGGCTTGTACGGAAGATAGAATAAATGTGAAATATATTCTAGTTAGAAGGAAAAGGAAGAATATTAAGAAAATTTGGCAGAAATTAAAGACACCAATTAACCATGACAAAATTGTTGATGTTTATTTCTAGAATGCCAAAGATAATTGAAGATCAGCAGATCAATGCTATGGGTGTGACTGCAATTGGAAGTATTAGTGATGACAGACTGATTCTTAATGTGCAAAACACTGCCATAAATAAGGAAGTGGGGTCTGGTCATAGTGTTACCAGTGATGAAGTATTTCCCGAAGATCCTGATGGATTTCCTCCAAGTCAGCCTAGTGCAATAGTATCTCAAAATCAAAGTGACAATGTATATGTTGAGTCTACAGTTAATCTAATTGATCAACCTGTCGGGCTTGATGCAGTTATTTCTGAGTATCCTCATCAATTGTCCCTGATTTAGATTCCCAGAAAATTACCCTTACCTTTAGGAATTGAGACCTCTTTATTTCCTCATTCAAAAAATCTTTCCATCAATGCAAAGGGCTTGGCTAGCATAGCTACAGATACAACCAAAGCGCCATGCATTGAATCTGAAGTTTTTCAATACCTCTAATCCTTTTGAACCACATTTAATGCTACAGGAAAATGGCATTACCTCTAGTAATGACAAAGAGTCCACACTTCAATCTCAAATTAATCCCTCCCTTCTTTCTTCCATGTGCATTGATATGCACATTGACATGCACACTACAGTCTTGCCTTCTTCTTCAAAGTCAACTCTTCACACTGATCAACCCAACCCTATTTCTTCTATCAATAATCAAACCACATATAATCCTCTTACGATCATTCCTCCCCATGCCATCTACTTTGATGTTGCACTACCTCCAAAATTCTTCCCAAGCATTCCCAAACCTCCTCCATTTCCAATTGTAACATCTGAATCTCCATCTCAAAAGAAAAGAGGTAGACGAAAGAAACCTACCTCTCAGGCAGTTTCTGATGATCTCGATAATGGAACAGAATTTTCTTTTGAACAAATTACCTTTGGCTCTTCATCTACTGTTCTCATGGTGTAAAGACTAGGGCTTCTTCATCATTATTACAATGACACACAAAATATATAATATTGGGTTTTGGAATATTAGAGGAGCCAATTCCATAAACAAACAACTTGAAGCAAAGAACTTAATCCACACAAACAATCTCCAAATGATAATTCTAGCTGAAACAATGCTCAACCATGAAACTACCCAAAAAGCCACTGCTGTTATCAATAGTAGTTGGAACTCTCTCCATAATCTGGCTCAAGCACCTTTCGGTAAACATCTCATTATTTGGAATCCTCTGATTTTCTCTGTTGTTTCCATTTCTATTCAAAGACAATTCTTTCACTCAAGAATTAATCATCTCTCTTCAAACTAATCTTTCCTTCTTTCCTCTATTTATTATTGTTCTCAGACAATCTATGCTTAACCTCCTTCCTTCTCTTCGTCCAGCTAATGCCCCTTTGATTTGTGTTAAGGATTGGAACGGCATGTAATCATTTCATGACAAGAGTGGTGGTGTCCCCTTACTCTAAAACAAACTAACCCTCTGAATGACTTCCTATTTTCCTCCAACCTTTCAATTATTCCCTCCGATGGCTGCTTCTACACTTGGAATAACCACAATACAAATGGAGTCAGAACATACTGTAGACTTGATAACGCCTTCTCTAACATCAACTTTCTTTCACTTTGGCCATACTTGCTTTATCACTCCCTTCCCTCCACTCTATCTGACCATTCACCTATATTATCCTTGACTAGGGTCAGGAGGCTATGAGTAGACATCTCACATTTTCATTTTTTAGTATTTGGGCTGATCACTCTAAATTTTATGCTATAGTTTTTGACAGTTGGAAATGTAAATCGTTAGGCAATCCTATGTTTATTTTGCAGTTTAAATTAAGGAAGGCTTAAATCTTCGGCATACAACACCTACGGCATAGATTCAAAATTATCTGAAGGCTTCAGGAATCAACTTTAGTTTGTTCAGACTTCTCTTCGTTCCAACCCTGCTGACACTACTCTGTCTTCTGAAGAGCAAAGGCTAAAGGAGGGGCTTGCTAAAGCCTTAATTGAAGAAAATAAGATGCAAGGCCAGAAATCCAAAATTCAGTGGAAGATGTGTGGTGACAGGAATTCTGCCTGCTTTCACAATTCTCTGAAAATAATATATGCTACTTCTAAATATCATAGCATTTTGGATAAGAATGGTAACACTTGCTCCTCCTCTGATTCCATTCAAATTGCGTTCCTGGATTATTACAAAACTCTACTGTCCAATTTGCAACATGATAACTCTCAATTGTCTCATTTCTCAAAGGTTGCTCTTCTTGCTATTTCTACAACTCACTATCAGGCATTGATTCAAGTAGTAACTGCTGATGAAATAAAACAGATTATGTTTAGCATGAACACTACTAGCTCTCCGGGTCCTGATGGGTTTAATGCCCATTTCTACAAATCATGTTGGAATATAATAGGGGATGATGTTATTAAAGTTGTCAATAATTTCTTCAAACATAACCACATGTTGTCTGGGATTACTGCAGCTAAACTTGCCCTTATTCCAAAAATTCATCATCCTGATGCTATCTCTCAATTTAGGCTAATTGCTTGTTGTAATGTGATTTACAATTGTATAGCGAAAATTCTAGCATCAAGGTTAAAACTTGCTCTTGCCTCAACCATTTCAGCAAACCAAAATGCTTTTCTGCCTGGCAGGGATATAATTGATAATATTTTTCTATGTACTGAGTTATTAAGAGGCTATACCAGGAAACATATCTCTTCTAGATGTGTAACGAAACTTGACATACAAAAAGCTTATGACACAATAGAATGGAAATCAATCATATACATCCTCCACTGCATGAATTTCCCTCATACCTTTTTAGCTTGGGTGTACACATGCATTTCCTCTATGACCGATTCTATCAGTCTTAATGGAGCTGTTTTTGGCTATTTTAGGGGTTCTAGAGGCTTGAGACAAGGGGACCCCATTTCTCCTTATTTATTTATATGTGTCATGGAATTTTTATCATCTCTTTTTATCTCAGCTCGGAATAATAAGTTGTTGGATTATCATCCTTTATGTAGAAACCCTCAAATATCTTCTCTTATGTTTGTGGATGATATATTGCTATTCACCAAGCCAAATATTAAATCCATCTCTTATGCATTGGGTATTCTCCAGGTTTTCTCATCTTTGACTGGGCTCAACATTAACACTTCTAAATCCAAACTTTTAATAGCTGGTGTGTCTGATGTAGTTAAAGCTTATATGACTGATATGTCTACTCTTTCCTCATTTGATCATGATGAGTTTTATCTTGGAGCTCCTTTTATATTTTCTTCTATTTAAAAATCTCATTGCCTTCCTTTATTTGAAAGAATAACTATTAAGCTATCTTCCTGGCCTATTTCAAAATTATCTTTAGCTGGCAGACTTATGATTATCAAGTCCATAGCAACGGCCATGTGTCTTATTATGCTCGAATTTTCATTCTTCCTACAAAATTAATTTCCATGATCAATTCTGCCTTGAACCACTTTCTGTGGCATGGTAACCCCTACTCCAAAAACTAATTCCTATTTCTTTCAAATCAATATGCTCTCCTAAAACTATGGGTGGTCTTGGTGTTATGGATATTAAACAATGGAATTTTGCCACTTTCTAATCTCATTTTGAAAAATTATTTAGGCTCGACCAGAATTTATGGGGAGTATGGTGCAGGAATTACCTTCTTAAGAAGCAACACTTTTGGATAGTGCAGATACCTAATGACTGCGGTTGTACTTGGAGGAAAATGTTGGGGTTAAGGTCTTGGTTTCTTCCATCTTTTCAATTCACTATGAAGAACAGTCCTACTCTTTCTTTCTGGAATGATCCCTGGTCTTCTAAAGGTCCAATTCTTGCAAATATTATTCCATACAACCTGAGAAGCATCACTGGTATTCCTGCTGAAGCTAAGTTAAAACCATATTTATGTGATGATAAGATTAATTTACCATTCTCCAGTTCCTATTATGTCAGGGTGTTTGGAAAATGTTTGAAAATAGACAGTACTGCAATTCTGAATCATCTTGTCTTTGGGTAATGGTCCTCATTCAATTAATAGAGTCTGCAAGTTGATTACTTCTTCCACTGTTACCTATCTTTTCCCCTGGCACTCGAGAATTTGGTCTGCGAAATATGTTCCTAGACATGACTTGCTTATTTGGAGAGTTATCGGGGGGTCTTCATACTCATGATAGACTGTTTGCTTTGGGTTTTATTCAACATTCTAACTGTGTTTTGTGTGGCCACGCAGTTGAAACCAAGGTTCAAAATTTCGGTTTTCGGTTCCGTTTCGGTCATTCAAATTATTGGAAGTTTCGGTTCCGTTTCGGAAATTTCGAATATTCCGCTTTATTTCCGGTTCCGGATTTTGTTATCTTTTATCTATGAAAATACTTTAATAAATACTACAATCTTGCATTTTGCATTTTATATCTGGTTTTGGATATGCCAAAGCCCTGCAGCCTAATCTACACCTCTTTATCCTTTAAATATGCCTAAGCCCCACTAAATCTTAGTCCAAACCCGTCAAGCCTAATCAAAAAATTTAATAAACACGAAATTAATATCCAGCCCCTGTAGATCATCGTTCCTTTCTTCTTTTCAGTAAGTCCAAACTCAAACCGTCTAAACCCTAAACTGCTTCTGAATATATGAAAGTCGAATTGATGAAAATCGAAACATTAGAAGCGATAATCGATCAAAACATAAGTGCGGTCCTGTGCCCTAGGTTCGTTCTCAGGTACTTTTATACTTTTGTTCAGTTTACTTTTTTGAATTTGAATCTTTTATAAAAGCTTATATTTTTGTCTTCAAATTTTTATTGTTTATTTTCGATTTTGTTCTTTGTGCAATGATTTTATTCACTGTCTTGACCGAAACCGGGTTATTGAGCAAATTCCGACCCGGTCAACGACGGAACCGGGACGGTATCGTCGGAATTCTGTCATGCCGGGCGGATTCTCGAACCTTGGTTGAAACTACTGACCATTTGTTCTCCACATGTCAGTTCTTTTTTTCCGTATGGAGGAGCATTTTTAATCGATGTCACCTGCATAACCCTTCAACTGATTCTAGGTTTGAATGGTTTACTATCTTTAAGGCCATTAGATGGAAATCATCAAGATCTCTGATGCTGCTTAAAGTTTTAAAAGGATATGTTCAATTGATTTGGGCTCAAAGAAACTCTAGAGTGTTCTCAGGAATATGATCCTCTAAACACGGTATCTTTCTTGCCTTAGTCAGGGCTTTGTAGCTTTGGCGTTCTCTCTGTGCCCTGTTCACCTTGATTGTTGCTGTGCTTGTCCTGTGCACCTACCCATGCTTGGTGTTTTTTGGTGCTCCTTGGTGTTTTAATTGTTCTGATTCGAGTCCTCTCTCGGATTCCATTTTTCTTTGGTATCCATATTTGCCTATGTGATTTCTTGGAGTCTTGTTCTATGCTGCTTCGAGTTTATGGCCCTCTGCTACGGGCAGTTTTTCATTTGTGTTTTTTGGTCTTATTTCTCTCTAGTTTATCATGTATCTCCTTATTTATAATTGTAATACTTTTTACATGTTATAAATAAAAAAGGTAGGGATCCTTCTAACCCCGCTGGCTTTGCCAAAATAATCAAGGAAGCGAACAAATGTTTGCTACACTATTAGAATATGGTAGTCGAGTTCAAAGCTTGCTTCTATACCATTCGAGGTGCTCTAAGTTTCTAAATTCTTATGTCACCTGCCATCATTACAGTAGTTTGTAACTTATATTGTTGGCATCGTATACATAAACAAACTTGAGCTGGGTGCAAATACAATTCCATGATTTTGTAATATCTCTAATAAAGTTTACAGAAAAATAGTGTCAAGGATAAAATTTCTCAGCATTTTAGCCTCAAGGACCGACCTTTAGTATTTTAGTGTGAATGAAAACTTTTGAATTTTAATTCGAAGGTAGGACAAAAAATTAGCGATCAGCACAAACATGCAAATAAGTTTGGAGCGGCGTCAAGCTTAAACGGCGTTGTCGACGTGGACGGTTGGCGGCGATTGTGGTTGGCTTGACGATGGATGGCAATAATTAGGGTATTGAAGTAGTCGATTTGAAGTCATCCTATGATGAAAAATTGATGGCTCTGGTGGTAGGGACGCCGTGGTGAATTGGTGTTTTAGGAGAAACAACAATATGAGGAAGACGAAGAGCAAGTTAAGGTAGAAGAAGAGTACGCCATGGAAGAATTAGGGGAGAAAAGTGGTAATAGCTATTAGGTATCAGTTTTTCAGTTTTTAGGTTTCAGTTTTTAGGTATCAGTTTTGAAAATATTTGTTATTTTTGAATTTATGATTTTTTTTTTTTTTTTGTATAACCAAATTATTATATCGTAACCAATTTACATTATGAAGCAAGCATTTTTTAATTGTTATTTTGTTTTTTTGCATTCATATTGGTTTGATGATAATGTATTGTTGTGTCCAGCTTAGTGAGGATCAGTGTTTAGGTATAATTTTTGTTTTTTTAGTATCATTTTTTTAAATAATGGAATGTGGAAGTTTTTTTACTATTTTGTTTGTTTGGTTATATAAAAAATTGAAGTTGTTACAAAGTAAATATGATGATCATTGAGTTGAATTAGTATTTCAATAACAAATATTTAATGAATTTTGTTTGAGTATCAGTTTTACTATTAATTTGATAATCAGTTTTTAGGTATCACTTTTAGTGGCAGTATGTATCATTTTTATAAAAACTGTTTTATTTTTTACCTAGAGATGAACCACTGTTGTGCTCACTATTGTGCATACTACCTTAGTTGAATGGAATCCATGCTTATGTTGAAGTGGAGCCACTCGATCTTGCTTGCATCGTAGAATGGAGATGTTTGAGTCAAAGCATCGTTATATTGGATGACGATGCAATTTTATGAGCTTGATAGATGTTGATTATGATGGTCTATTTGTGCTTTAAATAAGATGATGAACTGATTTTCAACAAGAATGATTGGTATGATTGAAATGCTCACTCAAGAATGAACTGTAAACTTTCATAATGGTGATCGAATTTGATAAATTTGAGAATCTAAAAGATTATGAATGGTATATTTGAGTATTAGCTGTTAGGTATCGGTTTTAGTTATCGATGGCAGTTTTTAGATATCATTTTTTAGGTATCAGTTTTTAGTTACCGGTAGTACTTTTAAGTATCGGTTTTTAAATTAAGAGTTATCGGTAGAATGTGATAGCGGCATGTGGTATTAGGGGAGGCAGCGAGGTTAGTGGTGTAGATGATGGCGGTGAGTGATGATGCGACGAGTGATGGTTGATAGTTTTGATAGTTTTTCTTTATGACTAATTTTAGACGAACGTTTTTCCTTATCACTAATTTTGAAAGAATATTTGTTCTTGTGCCTACAATATTGAAGTTGTGCCGTTGAGGCTAAAAAAATTATAAATTTTTGTACTTTATACAAAAAATCTCTAAAGTTTACCTATAAAACGTGTGTTACATAGCTCACTAGTACATGTTTTGTGGCTCAACTATGGCTCAACTTTATAGTAGCATGTTAGCTAATGCTTATTATAGAGCTGACGATTAAGAAAAGGGACATACGTAATTTAGCAAGCAAGCGCACCGTATACAAACAACCACAGCACTACTTCCTATCCCCGTTTACTTCAAGATGCAAAAACAAACTTTAAAATAGAGATGGATTGCTGTGGACTTTGGTAGATCGTTGTGTCCATGCAAATGAAAAGGTAAAAAATGTATTCATACCGCAATTCATCTCTAGCAGTTCAATAGCATGGTTGACAATCCTTACAAGTAAACCTACTTACAAAGTTGCTTATTTTAATTATATTGTTTGGAACACCTTATAACATGCTTCCAAAAGCAGCTGAAAATTACAAATTTAAAAAACAACTGTTTGTTGCTTATCACTTTTGAAAGAATTCCATAACTATTTTTGACCAAGCAAATGGCTAAAATAACCTTTTGTTTTCAAACAATTTGCAAATAAAATACCATTATTTCTAATTCACCATGGTTCGCTTATCTAATTTATTATACATTTATTATTTATAAGTCAATGGTAGTCAAACATCCAATTTAACTTATTTCAATTTAAAAGTCCACAAACGGTTTTACTTAGAAGTTGTTATTCGAAACTACTTGCAAGTTACCATTTAAACCAGGGAGATTCAAAGCAAGTTATTGTCAAACAGCCTCTTAGGTGTATCTCAATGTATGTGAGGAATGTCTATTGGTGTGATTTTCTAACCTGAAGAAAAACCTTGTGATTTAAGAAAATCACTGCAAACCGCATGGGTTAGTTTTTATTTGAACTGCTGCAGATATTCAAGTCTTCACCCGATTCATTAGACTATGTCATCGCTATGTCGCAAGACATCATAATCGTCTGGTTTCTTCTTTCCAGAAAGCATTTTCATTAATTTGGACTGTATTCTAAGGCAAAAAGAATGGATGTTTCCTTGAAACTACGGTGAAGGAACTCTAATAAACATAACTATGACAAATAGTAAGTAGTAGACTAGAAACATGATATAAAATAATTGAGAACTTTCATTTATATACATCAAATTTGTTAGTGGGACCATATTTTAACATTAATAATGTAATACACAAAGATTTTAGTTTATCCACTTATATGGATTAATCAAAAAATTCATTAGTTTAGCTCACAAAGAAAGCTAAAAACAAATCAACCAATCATTGAATTTGAGGTAAAATTGGCCAACTGCAACAACACCTCCGTCAAACAATGCGTTCCCCTACAACCTAACAAATCTCCATCGCCATCCCGACTTCTTCAATATGCTCGCGAGCGGCCTACGCCAACACTGTGGACCAAACCAAGAAGACACAAACAATATCGATCAAGAAAGAGCTTTGATAACCTCTGAAGTGATTCGGAGCATGGACCGGTGGCGCTATTTAGACATGCGTGCTTGTAGTTGCATAGCTCATGTCCTGTTTGTGTCGAGATGCCTATAGGTTATAACATGTAGAATCATGCATAATATGAAATTATATCCACCATTTTCTTTTATGAAGTTTATTTTCATCAGCATAGTTGTGAATGTGAAATTACAAATCAAATAATTCAAACAACTGCTTACTCAAAAAATTCTTACAAATGAGCTTTCCATTTCTAACTCGATCACAATTCAAACAATCACAATTCAAATCAAGACGCCTATAGGTATATAACATGCTTTTGCTTCTGCTCCTTCTCTAATTTATCTTGTTCCAAATACTTTCGTTCCTCACAAGGATGTTTTCATGACCCATAAATACAAAGAAACCATGGAACAATTGACACAATTTTGAGATTCATGTTGTTAGAACACAGTTTGACGCACGCAATTTAATGGATTATACACATGTGCAGTTTGTACCATTGTAGAGGAGCATATTGCCTGAAAAAGCATCAGGTCTATTTGATTTATACTTTTTAAGTAGGGTTTACGCATTATCTTGCTTTAGGCATTATTATTTTTATTTTATTTATGTACTGAAAATTAACTCATACTGAAATTTTTGTTATTTTGCTTTTATATTCGACTTGCATAACCACAAGCTTCGTTCCATATTAATTACCAATAATTAATCAGTATTTTATTAATTATTAACTAATAACTTATCAATTTTGAATTATTAATAAATCATGTTGATAATCAAATTTAAACTACTGATTATTAATTTTAATTATACATTATACATTATAAGTTATAAATTGATACTTATAAATTGTTATAATTATTGATATGAAAATACTAATTATTAAATTCTAATCCTTCATTATAAATTATAATTAATTATCATTTATTAACTATCAATAATTAATTATAACCTATAATTTATTAATTACAATTTATTATAATTACAATTTATTAAATTATGATTCATTAGTTATTAATTTAATTAATTATTTAACTAACAGTACCTAATTAAATTAATAAAATAAACAATAAAATCTTATATCCAAAACTCAACTCTACCTTTCAAATTGTTCAAGAATGCAAACTTCCATGAACCACCGTCCGTTAGACCACCGTCGCTGAACCTGAACTTTTGCAAGGTGCGAAGACAAAACTCATTGTATAGGAAAAAGCGTAAACATATCGTAGTAGTAAGCAAAACATATCCAGTTTGATTTATCTTTAAAAAAAATGTATTTTTAATTAACTTGAATTGGTATAACGGGAAACTATATAGTTAAGAAATAATTAGATAATTTTCTTCATAAGTAAATCTTAAGGAGTATGTTAGAAAAATATTAAATTTAGGATAAATTTTCTGTATAGGCCAAATTTCAAAACAAATAACAATATCAGACCAATTCCAAAATTTATTATACAAATAGCCCAGTTTTGACCATGTTCAACGCCACGTGTGTTGGCGGCATCTCAAATGCTACCAGTACACGTGTAATATGGAAAACAACACTGGCGGCATTTGAGATGCCGCCAGTTAGCAGCATTTGAGATGCCGCATACTTGCGGCATCTCAAATGCCGTCGTCGTCCTTACTCTCTGTAAATTTGCAGCTCATTCGTTTATACACTCACTCTCCCTTCTCTCAATCTATCTTCATAAAAAACCTGAACCCACCTCCCAATTCAGCAAAAATCAAATTTTCAAATAGAAACTACTTCAATCTAGCTAGAAATTGAACTATGCATTTCTCATCGTATCAAACACATCCTATAGGTATGAAATCTATCGATTTTGTCTCTAATTGTCATTTTTTTTTTCAATTTAGGGTTTAGGACTAAATTTGTTCTATCATTGCAAATCTATGGTTGTATACTATCATGAAGTTGAGTAGTCACTTAGAACACATGTTTAATTGTTTCTTGAGTTGATATAATGATATATTATGGTATGACTATGATTATGTAATGTTACTGCGGTAGAATACAACGAAATGGAGCTCGGACCGATCGATCCTACTGTGCTTTACCTCCAACCTCAACACCGCACAAACAACATCGATATGATGGATGTACAAGCTCATATAATTTGTTATTACTTTTGCAAAGTGTTGGTAATTATCATAATTGCTTTCATTTGTTATTATTTATCGACAGGAGGTTGAGCCGGACGGCTTCATTGACCATTCATCCACTTTAAAGCTCGTCACGTCAGCGCATCCAGGCGTGTTGGAACTGTTAGACAGAGCTGGATTTGGTGTTGTTCATAAGTTGGGATGTACATAGTTCGACTGGAATCTTTTGACGGCTTTGATCGATAGATGGCGACCGAAGACGTCTACATTTCATCTCAGAGTAGGTGAGATGACAACCACTTTGAAAGACGTGGCTTTATTGTTCGGATTGCCGATTAACGGGATCCCATCCTAAAACTGGATTTCCCAAGAAATTTTATGAAATTGTGCGAACCCTTGCTCGACTTGTCACTTTCAGAAGACGTGAGGTGGGAAAATGAGTCAATAGTGGCCATATGGTTTAGAGAGCAGTTGGCTGGTGATATTCCCTGTCGTGTTCTCCTTTGCAGATTGCCCAGCGCACTCACGCTATTATGTTGCACATCATCACGCAACGACTTTTTTGCGATCGATCAAAGACAAGAGTGGCCCTCCAGTGGCTTTCATTGTTAGAAAACTTCGATTCATGCTGGCAATACTCATGGGGTAGTGCCGTGCTAGCTTTCACCTGTACGGAGCTTACGATAGTTGCTTTGGTCCATCAACGGTCCGTCGGAGGGTGTATGACTCTACTTCAGGTACGGACATAGTCATTCGTTGTTGCATATTTGAGTTTGTCGTAAAACCGTAAGTAAAAAAAGTTTCACACTTGCAGCTTTGGTCATGGACCTACCTTATGGTTGGTCGTATTTCTATGAATACGCAAATAATCAACAATTCAAAGCCATATGGAGGGTGATAAAACAGTGGTGTTACTGTTGCTGTATCGACACAGTAAATTTGAATACTTCCTATAACTTGTTGCTATTGCAGGTGGATTGGCCCGAAGAATACAAAAGTGGTCCACGGACGCAATCTAGCCTTCTACGGGTACGAGTTTGATGTTTTATATTTCAATGCAGTGACATGGAACCCGTAATTCGAGGCAGACCTTCAGGCTCTTCTGGCTCTTTGTACAGTGGACAGGCCGTTATGGCGGGCAAGATTTATGATTTTTTATTTTGGAGATTTAGCAAACCATCTGCCAGACAGAGTCATGAGACAGTTTGGTCTTCAACAGCACTCACTGTATCCTACTTCATATTATGCTCTTTCATATGACGACGAAGAGTTTCAGTCGACGATTGGGTTATGGAACAACCGCTTCATAGCTGAGGAAGATGGGCACGAAGTTACTCTGATCGATGAGGAGTATTTTAGCTGGTATTGAAATATCACTCGTCGTTATGTGCTAAGAAAACGAGCGGAAGAACCCGAGCAAGAGGTGACACCATGTATAGTACTTATGAAACTCGTAATGGTTTATGTTATATGCAGACGGGTGGTATGTATCATGTGTTGGACATAGTCGACGAGCTTGCGGAGGATGTTCCTGAAAAGAGCAAGGCGAAATGCTTTTCTATCAAACAAATTCTAATTTTTTGTTTGACGAAGAACAAGATGTTAAAGCCCATACCACCTTCGCCTCCTCCTCCTTCCCATGCCGTGCCACCGCTTATCGAGGATAATGCCCATTCCACATCGTATGAGGACATAGCTGCAGTTACACCGGCCCCCTTATCGAAGAGAAAGTATGTAAGGAAGAAAATTAAGGGCGAAAGTTTTGGAGCGATATCTTCCCAGCATACACAACCCATCGGGTCATCGCAACCCCTAAGGGAAGGGACGCAAGAGGAGTGCGGTGAAAAGCTGTCACCGAAAGAAGAGGAATTCATGCTTAAGCCGAGAAGATCGAAGAAGAAAACTCCTCGGCGATTAAAGATTTTGAGATGAAATTTTAGACTAATCGTAGTGGACCGTGGTTTTTATTTGTTGGCTGTAGTATTGGCTGACTGTAGTGTTGATTGATCGTTTGTGTGGGATGTTGACTGTAGTGTTGACTGATCATGGTTTCTATTTGTTCGTTTGGGATATTTGGTTGTTAACTAATGTAGACTATTGTTTGTCGCTGTGATTGTAGAAGTAACTCTAGTATTTCGATGTTGGTGTGAATGTTATTGATTGTAGACTTGTATTTGTTGATGGTGAATGTAGTCATGAGCTCAGAAATTTGTAGTGGTCAATGTTCAGAAATTTGTTTACATTGGTGTCGAAATATTGACGTCGTATTGTCTCGATTTGCAGTTTTTCTGAGTAAGTAACAGAGCGGCATTTCAAATACCACCTACGTGCGGCATTTGAAATGCCGCATGGGGCGTGTTTGAAATGTCGCTACATGCGGCATTTCAGATGTCGCGCTCTGGTTTTCCCACACGACACTTGAGATGCCGCAGTGTAGTTTGCAACTGTTGTAGATTTGGCAAGCATGTAGACCGACTTTTCGTAACAACAGAGTTCAACTAAGTACAACATACTTTGAATATATAAATATTATTTCGAATAATGCTTCAATAAGTTAACGCAATTGTTTCAGATAATGATCCATCATACAACAAATTTTTAATATCATTATGTTACATTTCAATTATCCTTTAACGATCTACGTGGTCACAATATCGAATACTTGTACCCGTGAACCAACAATTCGTTTGGGTATTCAAAGTTCAACTTTTTCAAACGACTAACCTCCGCTTGCATCTCTAAAGTGTATTCCACCCTTCTAAAACACGGTGGTGGATCGAGCCACTTAAAAAAATTGTAGTAATCAACCTGATGTGGCTGAATCTTGTAATCGTTGTATCCAACGCTTCGGTAGAAACGACGTTCAACATTCCTATCGTTTCTGCAAACGACTACTTCGCATTCCTCTCCATAGTCACAAACTGCACATGGAGCATGGAAGCTTGAGCTTGCACGATTTTGCCTACCAAAGACACCTAAAATACGTGCATGGAGCGATTGTTGGATTGGTCTATCAGCCGCGGCTTCTCCACGTGATGTTCCATTATCCACAACCGGGGGTTCTTCTTCGAATTGTGTCTCCGATACAAAATCAACTTCAACGTCGGCGCCACTTGAAATCCCCTTTGCTCTATTTTGTTCGAATTTGTCTTACATCTTCATCGTTGTTTCATCATCAATTTTCCAATTGTCCATTATACACCTATGAATACAATCAAGTAACACATCGAGAAAACAATTGTTGAAATTAAACGATAGTAGTATACTTACCTTTGAGCCGCCTTAATGAATTGAAATGCAATTTGCGGTAAATAGAAAATTAATAGCAATATGAAACCTGGAGCTTTTGATGAAATAGATTTGGTAAAGTTAGGGTATGAATGGGGTAGTTGCAAAACTTAGCAAATATATAGGCAACAGAGCGACTTTTTAAATGCCGCCAACGTGCTGCATCTCAAATACCGCTCAAAGCGGCATTACAAATGCCGCCCAAAGCGGCATTTTAAATGTCGCTTTGTTAATTACCCACCAATGTATTCAAATTTCTAAATAAGACCACAGGAAACTTTGAATACACTTTGCATTAGAATGTTAATGACAAAATAAGTGTCGAATAAACTTTGCATACAACATTAGATTACACAAACAATTGTTCTCGAACAAACTAGAATGCATTCGAATTAGAATTACAAACAAAATAAAACGAAAATATTAAGTTGTCGTATTACAACGATTTTTTTATGACCAAGAACACCACATTTGCTGCACCTATTTCCTTTAGGAGTCTGCATCTCGTCCATTGTACTTTCAATTCTAGTTGAACGTGGACGTCTTGGTTGTCTTTTAGCTACCGGAGGTAGAACCAATTAACTGTCACTTGAACTCCAACAGCGTTTATCTCGGACCGGGTGAAACTCGGGGGTGTAAGCGGTCAGGTATTTTACTATGGAATAACATGTTGAGGTGAAGTCATGATGGGTTCTATTTGCTCCATTGAAAACTGTTGAGCAAGCGGTCATAACATGCGTACACGGTAGGTGCTTTAAAAGAGGGACGTTGCACGTACAAGAGCAACTGTTACCGTTGATTAGTACTTTGAACTCGTCACTGAAATAGTGCACAACTTGCCACTCAGATTGACTAAATCGAATTATTCTTGTACGCCTAGCTTCGTTAGCTCTTTCGGCAATCTTGGCTTCCCACTTCGGAGTAAGACGGGAAGTCGGTTTCGTTGTCGGTTCTCTTCGTTGATAAAAATAATCAAACGACCTGAAAAAGATGCGTGCAACTAAAGCTTTGATAGGTAAAGACCTGGCTCCTTTAAGAACACCGTTGAAACTTTCTGCGCAGTTAGTGGTCATGACATCAAATCGACCGCCGTAATCTTTACACAATGCCCAATTCTCATCGTGCGCTCCCGAACTCCTTTCTATCCAATTGTGAGCCATGATGCTTATAGTTTTGATTTCTTCGCGTATTTTGATGTACTCAGCTTCTTCCACAGCACAAGCTGCAGTATAAAAAAAGTCTCGTTAATCGTTCTCTAAACCCCGCAGGTGAAAATTAACTTTAAGATGTCTAGCACAAAATATGTGTTTATGTGGCAAACACCATTTCGATTCCAGAGTTGATGATACTCCTTCATTCGATCTAAAATGAAGGCAATTCATCGATTGTTAACACTACGAACGAACCGCCGCATGCAGACAAAAAACCACCCCCAACTATTTTCGGATTCGAACTCTACAATTGCGTACGATGAACGGTATAGACAATCATCCGCATCAACAACAGTGGCCATAAATAGTGTCCCTTTGTATTTCTCGTACAAATGTGTCCGGTCAATACGGACGACAATGAACAAATCCTTCAATACAAGGTCCAAAGGCCCAAAAAGCTCAATCGAAGACTCCATAATCATCAGCCATAACGTGTCCAACACTTCTCGAGTTCGATCAGGTTATCTGCAAAATATTGCCTTAGACTGCTATATGACTTCGCCCAATCGCCATAGATTCTTTCCACGGCCTTACTCAAAGCCCTCCAAGCTTTCATATAACTAATTTCCACGAACAACTGTTCTTCCATCAAAACTTGTATCGTCCCGGCTGTATATTTTGATCGGCTTTCACAAAAGGTAATATTTTTGTCACTACAAAATTGGTCGTCGCCTGCTTGTGAGTGGAGTTCACCGTTGGGTTAACACAATTGTGTTCGTTAGGATATTTACTTACAATCCACCAGTTCTGCTATGATTTTTTTGAGACAATAACATGAATTCTCCATGGATAGTTTGCATCTATATTACAAACGATGGTGTATTTGATTTTACTTAATTTTATTACTTTAAAAGAAACGGCATGCAAAATCGACCATTCGTTCAACTGTTATAACAACTTGGCTTTAATCTTGAAAATCATACCAACTTTGAATCCATTCTGAACGCTTACTGTTGAAAACAGCTCATTGTTAAACTCAAGATTTGCATTGTCATATCATCCAAAGATACTTCCATTTCCACTTCATCGCTGTCTTCGGAAATATTATGTTCAACCGGAAAATCATAGTTCAAAAGACCATTGTTCACTTGCATACCACATATCCACGACATGTCGTTCTCCGACATGTTCACTAAATCCATACTATTTACAGGGAGGTTCATCATTGACATCTTCACCTTCATCCCCTTCCATCTCAATATCAACATCTTCATTGTTTGTGTTTACGTTTACATTCTCCAAATCAGCATTAGATTGCGTAGCAATATCGTGCGCGGGGAATCTGCAATTCAAACATACATATTATTTTAAAACCAGTACTGTAATTACTACCCACCAAATTTTGATTCTTCATGATACATACCTCTGACTGAAATCATATTACTCGAACGGAGTTAGATACATAAATTGAGACATATGGCAATTTGTTGGTCCGGCAGGACAAGACGGAGTTGGTCGACAAGGAATATAATTGCATATACAGCGAAAAAACTGTTAAGTAACGCACAATTATCAAATTAATACAACCTAAATTTCATAAATAAATATTTCACCTTCCAAGCAAATGCGTAAAGCTGCCTTGATTTGGATAGGGGTACATATACTGAACGTCCTGTGGATAAGTCATACACGAAGGATATCCATATAGACCTTGTTGTTCACCGTACATCGCTGTCATAGTCGGATTAATGAAACTCGAAAACGTGTTTCCACGATTGATACTTACTGTCTCAACCGTTCTTCGGTGCTCCTCAATAATACCGTTAACTTCTTGTTCTCGTATTAGTTCTTATACTTGCAATCGTCTAATTTTCCCAACAAACAGCTCAATTGATTTCGATGTCGCTGAAAACATTAACTCCACATCGTCGTCGTCGGCTATTTTAATGGCTTTCGCTCTTGAATCCGTCGTCCAGTTACACACTAACTCTATGTCAATTCTTCGAATTTTATCTTGGTCGTTTCATAATCGATTCTTTCATTTACACCAAATTACAACCTTTCAAAACTTTAGCTGGTTTACACGAGTCACCGACATATTTTTCACAATTAAGTTCGTCAACAACCAATTCGTCATCGAAATAACAGATCGTTGGTATACACTTGGAAGTCATTCTACAATTTATTTAGTCAACTCGTTGCCTATTATCATTTGTTACCAAACAGCAAATGAGAAACAAAATTAATTGAATTATGGTTCAAAAAAAACATACCTTCTATAGCTAATTCTTTATTCAAGAGAAAAAATTAGATGTTGCACCTCGTCTATAGCTAAATCCAATCAAGATTAAACTAGAACTCGCAAATATTTTCGCAGTTTGGAGTATAGGAATTTTGTAGATATAAGAAAACTTTGGAACAAGGCAAATATAAAAAGGTGGCTGCCTAATAAAGCAGCAGATAATGACGGCATTTGAGATAGCGCATACTGGCGACATTTCGAATGCCGCCAGTATATTTTTACAATTTATACGGGTACTGGCGGCATTTGATGTGGCATCCAACGTGGCCAGAAGTGGCCTACTATTGTAATTAGTTTAGAATTTGGCCTAAAGTTGTAATTTGTTTGCAAATTTGGCCCGAATCAAAAATTTATCCTTACATTGATTACATGTGAAAATAAGAATCAATTCAAAATAGTTCTTTTATGATGTTAAAATAGAGACTGTAAATTCTTCAAGCAGAACAAAAGTTCAACACGATAATGTGATTGCTAAGTTGATGAATCATATGCTCAATATTAATAACAATAAACAAAGATAAGACTCTTTTGACTGATTGGTAACTAGTAGTTTGAGGTCTTTTAGATGGAGTTATTTGTACATGTAAGTATCGATTTATTGAGGTATCTACATTGTTGGATGATGATCATTAGCATGGAATCCTGAGCAGATAATAACAAGCAATCTTGCCTGGATTGTTAGGATTTAATGGATCTATTCAATGCTTTGGTTTTAAGACCCATAAATATCTGAAAATTTGACTAATAAAACAATACTAAACATGATACATCCTTCATCCAGTTTATAACTATTTCTGAAAGGTCAATATCTACATTCTTTAGAACAGACCTATATTTTGATCACTGTCAAACTGACATATTGTCATTAAAATTTTGCTCATAATAAAATTTGACATCTTAATGTATTTAGAAATATACAAGAAAAATGAAATTTTATCATGTTTGCATACCTCAAGCCATGAGCATCCTCCATTTCAGTCATATAAATTAAAACTGCCGTTAAATTCAAGCAAGCGAAACCAGTAAGTGCACCATGTTTGCTGTAAGGGCTCCTCCATTAAAATTCACCCAAAATTTTAGCTCATCAACATAGGAAGATACGATTATTGTTTTTCAGCACTTCGCTTTGTTGATTAATTACATCCAAATCCGATGCAAACAACAATAAGCTAACCATAGGATACACAGTTCTGGCCATCTCCTCTTGTCAGCCTTTTCTGCCTCTTTATAAAGCCATCCATTAAAGTAATATAAGTCGAACTGTATATAGCTACACCTATCTGCATAGCTTCTTCCATCACTCTCTTTGCTTCTTTGAATTTCCCTTCTGCACACAACTGATCAATATGTTTTGAGTAAGTTGCAGAACTACTTGCACTTTCATTTTCTTCCGCATCTGGATTATCATCACTTTTCTCTTTTTCCTTGTTAAGTATTGTGAGTTTATCATGCATGGTGCCAGATTCGACCATCTTTGATAACATTTTCTCTGCCTCTTCTAATCTGCCTGCTTCAGAAAGTGCGCAAATGATGGCGTTGTGGGTAAAAGCATCAGGCTCTAAACCCTTAATTTTCATATCACCACAAAGCTCCAAGGCAGCATCAATTTTCCCTTCTCTACAGTGAGCATGAATTAAAGTGTTATAAGAAATAACATCTACTTTATTTCCTTTAGCCAACCAAGAATGAAAGAACTTCACCGCCTTTTCCACATTACCATGACTACACAATCCATGCATCAATATATTACACGTGACAACATTAGGCTTGAATGAATTCTTAACCATTTCATTATGAAAATGAAACGCTGTCTCCAGATCCCCTTGCCTACAGTAGGCATGAATGAGCGTGTTGTACGTTGTTGCATCTGGCACCAAACCCCTTTTCAAGAGCTCGTTAAGCTTAGCCATTGCCTCTTCGCTTCTTCCACACTTGCATAAACCATTAATTACAGTATTATAAGTTGAAACAGTCGGCACTATCTTCTTCTTGTTCATCTTGTTCCATAGCTCCAACGCCTCATAAGGCTTCTCATCCTTGAAGTAAGCAGCAATTACAGTACTATAACTAACTTCATCGGGCACAAATCCCCTTTTAGGAGGACTATGAAGAATGTCAACAGCATTATCAAACCTTTTAAAATCACATAAACAATGAAGAACAGTGTTAAGTGTAAAGGTATCCATTTTAAGATGTCTTCCAACCATCTCATCCATAAGCGCAAAAGCTTTCTCAAAATTCTTGGTTTTACAAAACCCGCTAATTAAGGTATTGTAAGTAACAACATCAGGGCATAATCCATCCTCCTTTTCCATTTTCCACAACCATTCTAATGCATCATTTACCTTTCCTTCCTTGCACAAACCGCTAACAATAGTATTGTAAGTAACCAAAGTCGGCTTCAAACTACCCTTCAACCTCATACCATCAAACACCTTAAATGCATCGCTAAGGCCTCTCCACCTCAAGCACCCATTAATTAAAGTATTGTACGTGACTACATCCGGACCAATCTTCATGCCCTCCATCTCGTCCTTCATCCTAAATGCCTCATCCAACTTCCCAACTTCACATAACCCTGAAACAAGCACATTGTAAGTAAACAAATCAGGTGAGCACTTTGAAGCAACCATCAACTCAACTGCCCTAGTCGCCTCCTTCAGCCTCCCGAGTCTACAATAAGCAGACACCAACGTGTTATATGTCGTCCTATTTGCCTCAAGCCCTTTTGCTTTCATCTCGCCCAACACGTCCTTTGCCTCTTTTAACATCCCCCTCCCACAATACCCATTCAGAAGTGTATTGTATGTAATCTCATCCGCTTTGCAGTTGTACACCTCCTTCATCTTCTTCACCATCTCCACTGCCACATCCAGATTTCCCCTCTTGCACAGCCCATGGATCAACACATTGAAGGTGCTGGTGCTCGGCTGCACTCCAAGAGAAACCATATCTTTGAAAGTATCAATAGCAACACTGATTGGGCTGGTCCTGCTATTGACGAGGGCCTTCAATAGGGCGTTGCAGGATAAGAGGGAGGGTTTGAGGCATCTGCGGCGCATGGAATGGAAAAGCTGGAGGGAGAGTTGAGGATGGTTGAGGCGGGCGTAGGAAGAGAGGGAGATGTCGAGAAGGGATTTGGGGACGGAGGGGCGGAGAAGGTGGGAGTGGAAGAGGTGGGAGGAGTCGAGGGAGATGAAGGAGAGGATGAGCGATTTGGAAGAGGAGAAGAGGGCGAAGGAGAGGAGGGAGCGGAGAAGGAGGAGAAGAGGAGGGATGAGGGAGGGGATGGGGAGATGGGAGGAGGAGAGGGAGAAGAGGGAGAGGAGGGGTGCGGGGTTGGAGGGGAAGGAAGAGGAGGAGGTGGTGGCGGAGATGACGGAGGCGAGGATGGATGGGGTTAATTTGGGGATGACCGGAGATAGTGTTGCGGGATCAAATGTGGTCGTTGGTGGTGGGAGGAGGAGTTTGGTGATTGTGGTGACTAATTCGTCGTCTGAAGATGACGGTGACTGGAGGTGGAGGAGACGGCGGGTGATGAAGGCGGAGAAACGGCGGCAGGGGACATGTTTCATGTCAGACTAGTGTTTTATCTTTAAAACCGAGGTTGAGTCGAGATACTCCTCTAATTAATTAGTGTATATGCTTTGATTTAAGGCTGGGGATATTCAAAACATGGAAATAAGAGACCTGTCCCGGTTTTTAAACTTAATGCGAGTTTTTTCCGAATTCAGCATTAAAAATTTCGGTTTGTTGTTTTTAGTTCAGGGTTTTCCTCCATACAAAAATGCACCGCATGTGTGTATTTTTTTTAAAACGACTAATTTAGAAAACGAAGTTAACATACAAAATAGAAAACAACTTTTTTTAATTTTTCATGTTTTGAAAAACAACACAAGCACGTGAAACAACACAATATTCCGTCGTCACTCTATCCCTTTTGTCCTTTTTTCCATCTTTTTTTAATCCCTTCATCGTCCTTTCATTCTTCTTATATTTGACATATATATTGAAAAACGAAAACATAAAATTTGTTTTTAAATCAAACACCACCTTAGTTTTTATAATTTGTACCGTCCATCCAGATAAATAGATGCTCCAAAGTTAACTTGCAATATTAGAAATGCGATATCTTTCAGCAGATTTATCCATTTCAATTTTATTTTCACCATTAAATCATAAATTTTATTATCTTTCTATAAGGATCAATATATGATATGTTTTGACAATTTCTTTTTTTTTTTGGCCGGGGGCATATAATTGACTGAATTTGCTCAAGCAAACATTTTTCGAGGTAAATTTAGTTGTTGAAATAGGCAGAGGACCAAGCAAGAGAAATAGGCAGAGTGTGATTCGGGTGATGTTGCGTGAGGGAGCTAAGACAGAACATGGATGTTGGGAAAATGTCGATGTTTACCGCCGATATGAAAGAGTTGTTATCAAAGCTTCTTTGAATTGCAGTTGAAGTACAGAGCTGTGTAGTATGGAATTGTATGATTATTCTGCGTATAATATGGAGGAGCGGCATGAAGGGGCATGACACATGAAAAATACAGTGGGAGTACTTGTAAGAAGGCATGTTGCAACATGGAGGTATAAACGACACGGGAAGAAGCTATGTTGCAAGATCCTTCTTAGTGGATAACTGCAACATGTTGAAACTAACCGGGCATGCTTAATAATCAGCACTGCATATACAAAGTGAGGTAGAAATAGGGAAAAAGCAAGGCAGCGATTAACTAAGTTGAAAATGGCCGGATCCTGAAGCATGAGGCCTGCAACTGGAATGAAGTATAAAAAGACGGACAGAACACAAATCATAATGCAACTGAAACCAGAATCTGAACTGTGACATTTTATAATGATGATGTTGCTGCAACAAAACATTCGACAAATATTTGCCTAGGAGCAAATATTTGCCTAGGAGTAAATATTTGCCAATGTAAATTTTAAAAAAAAAAATATCAAAACATATCATATATCGATCTTAATAAAAACATAATAAAATTTGTAATTTAATGATAAATATGGAATTGAAATTCGATAAATCTACCAAAAAAATATCATGTGTTTAATATTGCAATTTAACTCGTTTATGATAGTGAATAATCGCTTGGACATACAAACAGGGATGTAATTTGTATTTTAAAATATGGAGGAATGTGTTGATTTATTTAAAGAGAGGGATAGGCCAAAAATTCCCACTCAAAACACCAAAAAATTGTTGAGTTGTCTCTTTTTTTTTAAAAACAAAAATTTAAGGAACAAAAAAACCCTTTGATTACTTTTGTCTAAATTATGGTTTTTTTATTCACTATGTAGAGCAACTACATGGTGTAGCCTTCAGGGCAGCATGCAGGACAACTGCATGGTGCCCTCGAGGCATTACGCGGTGGAAATGTATTTTTGATTTTTTTTCAAAAGGACGGCTCGGCAAAATGATGAGTTTTTTTTTGTTTTTTTCTAAATTTGAGAGATAACTCAGCACATCTCTGGATTCAAATAGAATTTGCCTTGATTTGATTTTTATAATGTATTTTGCACTTAATGCAGAGATTCAATTTTGTACAATGTATGTTAGCTTGAATTTTCAATAAATATTAGCAGCACTAGTGTTGTAAAATATAATAGCTATGGATTCAATGTTAAAAACACAATTTTGTTGCTTAACGTTTGATAAATTTGTTAAGGTGAGTAATTATAAATCCAGATTGTTATTATTATTTATAGGTATAATTTATGTTATATGATTATATATCATTTTATTTGAATGAGAAAATAATTTTATTATATTTATCCTATAAATAGTTATATGTATTGAAACTACCATATTTTGAGGAATTAATAAAGGAAATATAATGTAATTATTTGAATTTATTTAAGTAATGAAAATTCATGATTATGTACGCAAATTAAACACTGGACTTTTCTTGTAAAAATTGGTTAAAGTTTAAAAATATAGGAATTTGAAGATAAAAAAGAAGTTTGTAACGCAACGTAGGATAATTTATCAAGACAAACGAATTATAAAAATTAATTATTATTAACGTTTGTGTGAATAATCTATCTTATATAATTTATGAAAATCTTTGTATTTGAACTAAGAAAATATCTTTTACCATTTCTATCAGCATGTATATGTACACATATTGTAATTGTCATAACTTTAGATTTATTAGACGAATTAATGATATTAGATGATTGAATCCATTTAAATAGTTTAAATATAGGAATACGTAGTTATCTTAAATATATTGAATCAAATGTAAAATATAATCAGAAAATTGAGGAGTGTTTATAGATAATTATAGTAATTTCAAAATACAGGTATTTGAAGTTAAAAACAAATTATTATACAGAAAGTATGATAAACTTATTGATATAAATGAATTACATCATGTATGTGATTTATATATCTTTAGAGTCAATTGAAAATTCAGCTTACCATTTTTGTTGGATTGAATATGGCGTGCACTTTGAATTTATTATATTTTTTGGGTTTATTAGATAAACTAGATGATATTAGTAAATTAAATTTATAATCAAAGGTTTATATTTAAGATCGCATAATTTATTTAATAATATATGGACATAGCGTAAAATATTTGGAGAGAATTGAGGTGTTTTCGTGAATAATTTCAAAAGTATTCAAATATTGACATTTGAAGTTAAAAGTAGAATTACATGATGTTGTGTATGATAAAATTATTGAGATAAATAAATTATAAATTGCATTTATTATTATTGTTTATGTATGTAACGTATGTTTTTGTGGTTTATGCATCCTTATATTTGAGTATTGAAACTTAACATTACCATTTTTGTGAATATGAATATTGTATGCATATCAATGTTACCATATTTCTAGGATTTTTTAGACGAACTAAAAGTATTATGTAATTGTATCATGAATAATTGAATATATTGACTTAAATAAAAATATTAAGAGAGTTGAGGATATTTCATAAATTATTGTGGAAACAACTTTAAGATGTAGGTGCTTGCAATAAAACATTGAATTTTGCAATGCATGCATAACCAATTTATTAAGATAACTTAACGATAAATTAAATTTGTTATTATTATTTATGTATATTATTCACATTATGTGATTTATACATTTTTATATTTTACTGAAAAATGATTTTACCATTTTTATTAGTAAAAATATAATGTGTATATATACATATATATATATATATATTTAAATTATCATATAATATGTATCAAATGAATTAACAATATTAGTTAACTGGATTCATTCAAATAGTTTAAATTTAATATTACATAATTATTTTGAATATACAAATTTAAATATAAAACATCAAGAGAGAATGGGAAGATTTTTGTAAATAATTATAGAGAAATTAAAATATAGGAATTTGAAGTTAAAAGCTGAATTTTGCAATGCAATGCATGATATATTCAATGGGGTTAATGGATTATAAATCAAAATTGTTATTATTTTTATGTATATAGTTTACCTTATGTAATTTATATTTATATTTTCAAATGAAAAAAAATAATTTTCCCACTTTCGTTGATATACTATCCTATTGTACATATTGAAATTGTCTTTTTTAGGATTTAATGGATGGATTAATATAAATTGGTTAACTTGATTTATTTAAATAATTTTGGATTATGTTATTCGCTTAAATACACACACGTTTTGATCGGAAACATTAAGCTAGACTTAAAAGTTAATCCTTTTTAAATAATTGCAGAAAATTTGAAATGTATGTATTAGAATTTAAATTAGTGTGAGAGAATTAGTGAAGTAAGTGTAAAGTGATAAACCCTATGAATTTGAAATAAATATTTAGAGAGACCTAAGTACAAGGGATAAAACTCTTAGAATAAATAAGAGAGAAACTTTTCTCTTTTACTTTTGTTTGGTCAGTGTGAAATTCATGTTTTGCACATGGTAATATCGTAAAATATGGTATTTATACTTTAAGTCTTGATACAAATAGAATCCACATATGCAATGTATGATAAATTCAATAAAATAAACGAATAATGATATTTTTAGAGTGAGCAGTACATTATTCAAACAGAGCACTCACTTTGATATTTTTCGAACTCATGGCCTCTAGAAACTCAGTTTGGAGCACCTTACCACTTGTCACTTGAGATAGTAGTCTTTTACTAAATGAACAATAGATTAAAATTGTTATTATAGTTTATGTGTGCAATTTTTGTTATTTTATTTTGTATCTTTATACTTGAGTGAAAATACAATTTTACCGTATTTGCTCATATGAAGATGTACATATCGAAAATGTTCATACTTTTAGGTTCTATTGACGAATTGATGAAGATTAGTTAATGGAATATGGATAGTATGAATTTAAGATTACATAACTAATTTAAATATATGGACATAAACGTAAAATTTATGAGAAAATAAAGCATGATATTGTGAAAATATATACAGTAATGCGATGCTATTTCAAAATTTTTGCAATGCGGTGTAAAAAATGAATTAAAATTGAATTATAGCTTAAATTTCTATTATTGTTAATAGATACATTATCTATTTATATAATTTTAAATTTGAATAAAAAGGTAACTTGACCGTTCTAATATGGTGTATATATATATTGCAATTATCATATTTTTGGGATTTATTAGACAAACTGTCCGTTTATGGTTAATTAAATTTATTAAATTTACGATTATTTAATGATTTAAATATACTGACTTAAATATGAAATATTAGGAAAGAATTAAGGTATACGAAAGTATAATTGTAAAAAGTATAACAACCAAAGTGTTTTGAATATAGATTTAGACTACTATGTTTTCACATAGTAACCAAAGTGTCTCAAAGTAAGTGGGAGCGATATTGAGTTTATGGGTTTTCGGATATAATCTGAGAACGAATACAAAAGTATCATTCTACAAAGCATCAAAATTGAACAGGTATTTTGATAGATGTATCAAATAGTTTGATTATCAATCAAAATGCAGAGGAAGCATGTTCTCATAAAAAATAAAGTTAAAAGGAACGTAGATATTTCTAAATCATAAGTAAACAGTGCACTACTGGCCGTTATTAACGATGTGCTTATGTTAAAGTTAGTCTTAGTTGTTTTAAATACTCAATGTTGGATTTGTAAATACTATTTTTTATAGTAAGTTTAAAAGATATTGGGAATGTCCCAAAACAATATCTAAGGACGCCTTATTAAAATGTTTGATAGGGAACATGTAAGATGGATTCCTTATGTATTGGCAATAGGAATTAACATACATGTTATGTTGTCTACGATATCATTTTATGTATTTGATACATGAAGCAAATATCAAATTCAAATTGATATGACTAAGAGTATTCTCATGTATTTACGAAATACTATGTTTACATAAATAACAAACTCCTCATAAAGGAGCGTTCGGACTCAAATTTTCATAAGTGATATTGAGTATAATATGTCAATAATAAATTCAAGATAAGAATCTTTAAGTTGGAAATGTTCCAAATGAAAGACTATGACCGATTCAATAAAAAAGGCTAAGTATATCATCTTGAATAGCGCCACAATAAAACAATGTATGAAAATATAAGTGCACACGTTTATAAACGAGTTAGGGTGATTCCAAATTTTGAGAATCTCGTAACATGATATAGTTAATAATAGAACTTAGAGCCGCTCGAAGTCGAGAGACATACTTCGAATTGTTCCACATGATAAAGGTAGTTTATTAGCATCGGAAAGAGTTGATTGATAGAGTGCATAATTGAAACATAACAGCATACTCGTTCGCTGATGGATTAACCCAACTGGTATTGAGAAAACTGACTAGAGAAGTTGGAATAAGATTCCATAATTGGCACCGGGTATAAGTGGAAAATTGATAGAGTTAAGGGTATGTCATAGGGGCAATTATGTAATTTGTTACATATATCTAACTCGATAACCAATCTTGTTCGAAATAAAAGATATGTTCTTTCTCTTATATACTTAATATAATATGTTCGATTAAATAATTAATTTAGTTAAAAATATATTTAATATTTAGCAAAGCTAGCCGGCTTTATAGTGGGTCGTGCCATTGTATGTAAATAAAAAATAGGTATTATGCACATCCACATAACAACTAATATGGTTTTAAAGTGGCCATACCACTATCATACAAAACACTAGACGTCCTCCTTAAAGGAGGTATCACTGTCATCGTCAACCGGACAAGGCCCTATAACATGGATAAATCCTAAGAAATGAGCCGCAATATCTGGATCAAAAACTGCAGATTCACTGGAGTAAATAAATTTTCTATCCCAAATGTCATCCTCCAAAATAAGTCTATTGTCGTCCCATCGTCTCCATCATAGGAAAGAACAAGACCATCACCAACAGCACGATAAAATAACTTCCTCGTCTCTTCCACCTACAAACATATAATAGCAATCATACTGTAGCGATCCGTAAATTTTAATGGTTTTAAAAATATATTTTAACGGAATTTTTGTGAAATTTTAAATGATTGAATTTGAAAATGAAATTTGATATTTGAAATATGTCTTATTAAACATAGAAAATGGTAAATTTCATAAAAAAAATACGGAAGTTTATTTTCTGGTGTAATTTTATTTCAATTTAAATTAGTTAATATTTGATGATAATAAAATGTTTTCCAAACCTGAATATTTTCTATAGAAAATTTGTAAATCATCTTTTGAGTGAAACGTCATATTTCGTTTTTCCAAATTTTGACTGCTATTGCTCCGTCTATCTTATTTTCGGCAAATTAGCAGTATTTTCGGTACCGATTATCGACTTTTGATAAGATGATCATAGCACGAATATATGTATGCCGTTTTGATCGTCTCGTCGTGCTGATCTCCGCAGTATATTCGTTTCTGTGTTTTGACGTCCGATACGCAGCGGAATCTGCGAAACGGTCATACGTATCGGTATCGCTTTAAACTTTCTGAATTCATTTTTCGGTTTGTTTATCATTTAATTCAACCATGTAAATTCTAATGGTCATTACTATTTAGTTTTCTTGAATTCAAAGACCTTTTCTATTCCCACGTTTCCTAATTATTTTGCTATTTCATTTACCGGTTCACTTTCTTTCATCCCTTCTCTCTGCTTGAAAAGAAAAAAAATCAAAAAATAACAAAAACTTTATATTTTATCCGAAGCCAAACCTGGCCATGACCTCTTCCCTCTAACAAAACCCTTGCTCCAAGCCTCTAAACCCGAAATCGTGCTCCGACCACCGTTGCTCAGTTTCCTCTCCACCTTACTTCGGCCTGACCGCCTCCAACCCCTTCTCTCCAGCCACTTCCCTTGCACGTAACCCCTCTTCCCCCTAGAACCACCCGAGCATGTCCGGGATCCCCTCCTCTTCCCATCTCGTGCATCCTCACCCTATGCGTGCCTGCATCCACTTCGACCACCAATTGCCGAGCCAAAGCCGTAACCTGTCCCCTCCTCTTTGCGCTCTTCTTTCATATTTTTCATATAAAGGTATGTTATATTATTTTATATAAAGTCTATTATATACACACACACACACACACATTGGTATATAACTTTTGATCTGAGATTTTATATATGTTTGTTTTATTCTCTAAGTCATATTATGTTATATAATTCTAATATATATAGTATACTTATTGTATAGTTGAAATAGTTTGATAATTACATACAATGTTTTATATATACTAGTATGTATACTATATTCTGTTAGTTTTACATTTTACTGTATTTTTATAACATGTTAGTTGTTGCATTTATATTGATATACATGAGTACTATTTGGCTATAGTTTATAATAGTTTACAGTATATGTATTTATTGATGTTATATAATTGTTTATATCTACAAGAATATATTACTATTATATGTATTTTTTTTTTCATATATATATAGTATACATAGGATATAACAGTTAAGTGATGATTTGTTTTAAAATGTACATATTTAATATGTATGTATAATCAACAGTTTTCAGATTTGTAGTATAATTGTTTTTATGTATATGATAACGTGAGTTTATATATACAGATTTCAAATTAAATTTGCATAATGTTATATTTATGCATTTCAAAGTTTATATTGACTAAACTATAATATACTTGCGTTTAATATAAAATATATTTGCTTGTATAAAACTTTAACCTATCTGTTATATTTTAGCTGCATTTATATAATAGTTAAATATATGTATATATATCCTGTGTATCAAAAAAAGTATATATACATCTTTTTTACATGTTTTATTTAAAAGTGTATATTTTTATAAGTTGTATTGATATATATTCTATTTTTTTATGTTAGTAGTTTTGGGTTTTTAGTTTTATGAACAAGCTATATATATATATATATATATATATATATATATATGATATATATGAAGTTACATTATGTTTTGCTTTTCAATCCAAGCAATAATATGTTAGTTTGTATGTATGTGTTGTGTTTGTATAATAGTTTGCATATAAATATATCTGGTAGTTCACGGATATGAGAATCTGACTTTTTACTGTATATATATATATATTTAAATATTAATTTTATAATAAATGTGGACCTTAAAGTATAATGTGTTAGTCTATATAAGTTTAAAATGTTGATTTTGAGAATAATAATAATAATAATAGTTTATATATATATATATATATATATATATTCCACTTTATATCAAAATTGATTCTGATTAGTTCTCATCGTTTTCCCAATTGTCAGCTTTGTCCGTTGTGCATGTTTGCCTCATTCAAATAGTATCCAATTAGCGTTGCTTTGGAACTCGTAGCTTATTTCCTTGTCAAATCTGCTATAGCCTCGAAAGGTGAGTAATCACTCACGATTAACGTTCTTATATCTATTAAATTTGATTTCAATTGAAACGACAATTGAAATATGTTGTTGTTAGTTATTTACATTTTTATATATGTATATGTTCACCTATGACATCTGACATCATTATCTGTTATTTATATTGATGATATATGCATGTTATATTATTATCATTCTGTTACCACTCTGCAAGTTCCCTGTTAGTATAGAATTCCCTATGGGTTGAAATGATACATACCCGCACGATCTATAGAATAGGAGAAAATCGTTATGGGTTGAAATGATAAACCTAAGCGATTTTCATTGAATTGAATTTGGGATTGCGGGTTGAAATGATATATACCCGTATATATTTAAATTGCGGATTGAAACGATAAATATCCATACACTTGACCATAGGATAGTAAATTATATACAGACACTATTGGTAGTATATATATTTTGAAATGATTTCCAAGGTTTTTAAATTGAATTTATTTAAGAATTATACTCAAATAAGTTTGGTTTGAAATTTATTAAATTTGGTATTTTAAAGATATGATTTTATAGCTTAATTTTGATTAAAAGTGATTTAAATGAATATTTCAAATTTACATAAATTGAAATGGTATATTTAGTTTTATTTAAATTTGAAGTTTGAAGTTTTATTTAAATGTTATTTGAATGATTTAGTAAATATTTCAAAATAAATAATAGTAAAGTGAATTTGATATATATATATATATATACATGGAATTATCAAATCTAGTTTTGAAATGTTTGAATTTTTAAAGCTTTGAAAATGTTGAAATTGAAAATGTTTATTTTGTGGTTAAAAATCTGTATTTGAAATCGATATAATTTGAAATGGTTTATTGGGAAACTGAAATAAATTAAGATTGATGATTTGAGATTATATTAAATTTGAATTTTTGGAATTCGAGTTGATTTAGAATCGATTTGTGAAATTTAAGGAAACTATAAAGTATTTTTAAATTATATTTAAACTATTTATACATTTTACTTTATAAATTATTTTAATATAAATTATTTTAATATAAATCATTTTTAATATAAACTATTTTATATGCTAACTATTTTAATATAAACTATTTTAACTTATAACTCCTTTATATAAATTAATTTATAAACTATTTTATTATATATATGCTATTTTAATATCTAAACTGTTTAAGTGGTAGAAGTTATGTTTTCAAAGTTATGAATTCAAGTATTATGATTTGAAAGTGTTATAATTTCAAGTGTTTGGTTTCGAAAGCGTTATAACTTTGAAAGTGCTATGATTTTGGAAATGGATATATTTGAATGATTTGGAATTGAAATGGAAATGATATCATATTGATATGCTTTTGAAATGGCAATGATATTTTGGTTTTCGAAGTACAAACTATTTTGAAATGCCCGCGGTGTTATAATAACATTTGGTTGTTAAAGAGACCGGGATTGAAAGTTTTCATACTCTCTGCCAACTTCGAAAACCACTTTAACAACTCTGTACGCAGTGGAGATTCCATAATGAAGTAGGATGGTGGCGATGATCCTGTATGAGTTATATACGTGGACCCGACGCCCATGAGTTGGCATAAGGTGGCTAAAACAGGAGCGATTATCGGGCCAAGTGAGGTAGCTCCTCCAATCGGACACATTCCTTCGATACTGTATTCTGACTTTGTGATTGATTTGGTGGCCATACTTGATTTATTTTTATTTGGGAGTGTGTTCCAAGGTGGACGGTAGTGGCCGCTATGCATTACCACCAGCCCGGATGCGTAATGTATATCTACCTGGCATTGCCTAGTTGTGCCATGTCACCTACCCTAGTGCACCTTATACAAGTTTGTTTTGTAATATACCTATGGAGTGCCCTTTGATGACGTCAAGTACAAGGGAGATTACGGTACTGTATAGACTATGAGAATATATAAAATGTGTTAAGAAGGATATGGGTAACGCCTTAATGCTATTTTAATAGTTTACTTTAATTTAGACATTATTATAATAGAGTATATTACTACATAGTAGATAATTTAACGGATCCTTGGAGGATGGTTAACCCAAACATTCTTTTAGTTACTTGTATTTCAGTGGTTATTTTCACTTGAGTTAGATTTATTGATATAAGAATTTTAATCCTGACTCGAGTGTTTCGTGTTTTGCTTTACGCTCGGCTCAGAATGAGTGTAGTATTCGAGACTCACCTTTGGAGTTGGAGCTTCGTTTGGAGATCCATCTATCGATTCTGATTTCAGTTATTCAGTTGATTCCACTGATGTATACATAATTTGTATTTGACTATTGTATTGAGACATCGATGTATTTGAGACCTTTGTCGTATCTTATTTAACTCTGTTATATATATATAGTAGCTTCATGAGCTACTATTCTTTTGTTTTCGCTACATTGTTGTTATATCACTTTGTGTCTACGATTTTGTGATTATTTTATTTACTGTATATGCTGAGTTTTGTCAAATTTAAATTAAAAATATGATATTTTGAGTAATTCAAGTGCGGCATGTGTGGATGCGAATGGTTGAAAATTTTAGGATGTTACATGTGGTATCAGAGCTCTGGTTTTAGGCAAAACTTAGCATATAGAGTAGATTTAATTACAAAATCACTTTCGTTCAAGCTTAAATCTCTTCCTTCTTATTTGAATTCCCTTTGAATTTAGGAGCGTTCCCCTTGGTTTCAAAATCCATTTTGGTCTCCCCCTATTCGTATTTTCTTGATTATGAAGCATCCTATAGCTCCACTGTATGAATTGTAAAAGAGGTGAAACTCCTTTACAGCAGGCATTGATTTACTGAAGATTTCTGTATCCTCGGTTTAGATGCTGCTATCTCTTGCGATGCTCGAATTTTATCTCTTGAGATCGAATGTCGATTTGCCTCTGGATTCTGCATTCATCTTATTCTTGAATTCACGGTTGACCCGGTTAAGGTTTTCCAGATTAATATCAGTATATCCATCTTCCTATTTTGAAATTTAGTTATTTTATCTCCCACTCAAGCCTATCTTCTTAGCTAGAGTTTGTCTTGATTAGGGTCCCTTGAATTTGAATCCCTATCCTCGCTTTGAAATTCATTTTGTATCATCGAGTGAGAGAGTGTATTTGTAATTAATATTAAATTGTTTACATATTGTGTTGTTGAGTTATTGATGTTGATTTAGGTTTTCGATCGATTCGTCTGATCAACGCTATCGATGGGAATTCCAAAACACTTGAACAGAGCAAACTAACGCAACTTTATTTTCAAAATTCAATAATTTTGTATGATTATATTATATATATAAGTAAAATTTTCTAGAATTAAATAGCTAAATGAATTGGTTACCAGAAATAATAATATTTGATTTTCATTTATTGTTTTGTAAATCATTGACTATTGCATAATATAAATAAATGAACTATAAACATGGTATATAAATTGATTTAAAATTTAAAAGAATTTAAATTAAGAATTTGAGAATTTAATTTCCGATGATTTCAAACTTTGGTTTTATGTTTTAAAGTGTGTATTATTTAAAGTATTTCAAATAGAATTTGTTCCCAAAAAAATTAAATGTTTTAAATCAGTGCTCTTCTCTTTTGTCGCTGGAAAATAATTTCGGTGACGGCGGCCGCATTATCGACATTCATTTTCAAGTTTCAAAGAGGAGAGGCCATTCTATAGCTCTACTACGTTTTGTTTTGGAAAATAAATTGATTTGAATTTCTAAAGTATGACTTGATATATAATGTAAATACATATTTATAGATTTGATTTGATATATAGAATATATATATATATATATATATTATCTCTAAATTATTTGAAGTGAAATCGAAAATTTAATTCTTAAATTTTATGTTAAAGGTGATTTCAATTATAAAATGAGGAAAAAAAATTGAATGAATATTTAAACTTGAACAATTGAATTAGAAATCTTTTACTTGTATAATACTCAATGATATTCCAATACAACTTACCTTAATTTTTCAGAAGTTATCTCTGTAATTGAATAATATACAATATAAAATGATTTTGTACATAAAATTTGAGTGGTTATAATAATGTTATAGACTTACATTTTAATCATAAAGTGTTAATAGAGATAAATATAATAATAAGTTGATTGAATAATAAATGAGATAAATTAAATACTGTTTTGAAAGAAACCTTTTTGTATCAAATATTTATAAATTGAAATTTAATCAACTTAATGAAATACCTTGAATTTAAAATCAATTATTGAATATTAATTAATTAAAATTTATATCGTTTAAATTAATTGTTTCTTTTGAGTTTCAATCTGTTTTCTTACTGGTTGTTTCTATTCTCCTATCTCGTTCCTTTTCGGAGACGAAAAGTTTTGAGTGGGGGAGAGTGTAACGACCCGTAAATTTTAGTGGTTTTAATAATATATTTTTAACTGGAATTTTTGTGAAATTTTAAATAATTGAATTTGAAAAAGAAATTTGATATTTGAAATACGTCTTATTAAACATAGCAAATGGTAAATTTTCATAAAAAATATGGAAGTTTATTTTCTGGTGTAATTTTATTTCAATTTAAATCAGTTAATATTTGATGATAATAAAATATTTTCCAAACCTCGATATTTTCTGTACAAAATTTGTAAATCATCTTCTGAGTGAGATGTCATATTTCGTTTTTCCAAATTTAGACTACTATTGCTACGTCTATCTTATTTCCGACAAGTTAGCAGTATTTTCGGTATCGATTATCAACTTTTGATAAGATGATCATATCACGGATATCTGTGTGCCGTTTTGATCATCTCGTCGTGCTGATCGCTGCAGTATATTCGTTTCTGTGTTTTGACTTCCGATACGCAGCGGAATCTGTCATACGTATCGGTATCGCTTTGAACTTTCTGAATTCATTTTTCGGTTCGTTTATCATTTAATTCCACCATGTAAATTCCAATGGTCATTATCATTTAATTTCCTTGAATTCAAAGACCTTTGCTATTCTTACGTTTCCCAATTATTTTGTCATTTCATTTACCGGTTCACTTTCTTTCGTCCCTTCTATTTGGTTAAAAGGGAAAAAAATAAAAAATAAACTTTATATTTTATCTGAAGCCAAACCGGGCCGTGACCATCTTCCCTTCAAAAAAACCCTTGCTCCAAGCCTCCAAACCCAAAACCGTGCTCCAGCCACCTTTGCTCAGTTTCCTCTCCACCTTTCTTCGGCCTGACCGCCTCCGACCCCTTCTCTCAAGCCTCTTCCCTTGCGTGCAACCCCTCTTCCTCCTAGAACCACCCGAGCATGTCCAGGATCCCCTCCTCTTTCCCACTCGTGCATCCTCATCCCATGCGCGCTTGCATCCACTTCGGCCACCAATTGCCGAGCCAAAGCCGTAGCCTGTCCCCTCCTCTTTGCGCTCTCCTTTCATATTTTTCATATAAAGGTATGTTATATAATTTTATATAAAGTCTACTGTGTGTGTGTATATATGGTATATAACTTTTGATCTGAGAGTTTATATATGTTCGTTTTATTCTCTAAGTCATATTATGTTATATAATTCTAATATATATATATATATATAGTATACTTATTTTATAGTTGAAGTAGTTTGATAATTACATACAGTGTTTTGTATATACTAGTATGTATACTATATTCTGTTAGTTTTATATTTTACTGTATTTTTATAACATGTTAGTTATTGCAGTTATATTTATATACATGAGTACTGTTTGGCTATAGTTTATAATAGTTTACAGTATATCTATTTATTGCTGTTATATAATTGTTTATATCTACAAGTATATATTGCTATTATATGTATATATATTTTTCGTATATATAGTATACATAGGATATAACAGTTAAGTGATGATTTGTTTGAAAATGTACATATTTAATACGTATATATGATCAACAGTTTTCAGTTTTGTAGTATAATTGTTTTTATGTATATGATAACGTGAGTTATATATACAGATTTCAAGTTAAATTTGGATAGATTTATATTTATGCATTTTAAAGTTTATATTGACTAAACTATAATATACTTGCGTTTAACATAAAATATATGTGCTTCTATAAAATTTTATCCTGTTAGTTATATTTTAGCCACAGTTATATAATAGTTAAATATATGTATATATATCCTGTGTATAAAAAAAGTATATATACATCTTGTTCACATGTTTTATTTAAATGTATATATATGTTTATAAGTTGTATTGATATATATACTGTTTTTTTATGTTTGTAGTTTCGGGTTTGTAGTTTTATGAACAAGCTATATATATATATAGGTATATATGTGTGTATATATATATGTGTATATATGTATTACATATATAGGAAGTTATATTATATTTTGCTTTTCAATCCAAGCTATAATATGTCAGTTTGTATGTATGTGTTGCGTTCGTTTAATTGTTTACATATAAATATATATGGTAGTTCATATATATGAGAATCTAACTATTTACAGTTTATATATATTTAAATATTAGTTTTATAATAAATGTGGATCTTAAAGTATAATGTGTTAGTTTATATAAGTTTAAAATGTTGATTTTGAGAAGACTGATAATAATAACGGTTTATATATATATTTTCCACTTTTTTATCAAAACTAATTCTGATTAGTTCTCATCATTTTCCCAATTGTCAGCTTTGTCCTCGTGCCTGTTTACTTCATTCAAATCATATCCAACTAACGTTGCTTTGGAATTCGTAGCTTATTTTCTTGTCAAATTGTCTAGCCTCGAAAGGTGAGTAATCACTCACGATTAACGTTCTTATATCTATTAAATTTGATTTCAATTGAAACGACAATTGAAATATGCTGTTGTTAGTTATTTACATTTTTATATATGTATCTGTTCACCTGTGACATCTGACACCATTATCTGTTATTTATATTGAGTATATATGCATGTTATATTATTATCATTCTGTTATCACTTTGCAAGTTCCCTGTTAGTATAGAATTCCCTATGGGTTGAAATGATACATACCCGAACGATCTGTAGAATAGAAGAAAATCGTTATGGGTTGTAATGATAAACCCAAGTGATTCTCATTGAATTGAATTTGGGATTGCATATTGAAATGATATATACCCGTATATATTTAAATTGCGGATTGGAATGATAAATATCCGTATCACTTGATCATAGGATAGAAAATTATATAAAGATACCGTTGGTCAATTTATATATTTTGAAATGATTTCCAAGGTTTTAAAATTGAATTTATTTAAGAATTATACTCAAATAAGTTTGGTCTAGGATTTATTAAATTTGGGATTTTAAAGATATGATTTTATAACTTGATTTTGATTAAAAGTGATTTAAATGAATATTTCAAATTTATATAAATTGAAATGGTATATTTAGTTTTATTTAAATTTGAAGTTTGAAGTTTTATTTAAATGTTATTTGAATGATTTTGTAATACTTCAAAATAAATAATGGTAAAGTGAATTTGATATATATATGGAACTATCAAATCTAGTTTTGAAATGTTTGAATATTTAAAGCTTTGAAAATATTGAAATTGAAATGGTTTATTTTGTGCTTAAAAATCTATATTTGAAATTGATATAATTTGAAATGGTTTAATGGAAAACTGAAATAAATTGAGATTGATGATTTGATATTGGATTAAATTTAAATTTTTGGAATTCGAGTTGATTTAGAATCGATTTGTGAAATTTGAGGAAACTATTTTATTATATAAAGTATTTTTAAATTATATTTAAACTATTTATATATTTTACTTTATAAATTATTTTCATATAAACTATTTAAATATAGACCATTTTTAATATAAACCATTTTATATACTAACTATTTTAATATAAACTATTTTAATTTATAACTCTTTTATATAACTTAATTTATAAACTACCTTATTATATATACTATTTTAATATCTAAACTGTTTAAGTGGTGGAAGTCATGTTTTCAAAGTTATGAATTTCAAAGTATTATGATTTGAATGTGTTATAATTTCAAGTGTTTGGTTTCAGAAACGTTATAACTTTGAAAATGCTATGATTTTGGAAATGGATATATTTGAAACGGAAATGATATCGTATTTGGAATTGAAATGGAAATGATATCATATTGATATGGTTTTAAAATGGCAATGATATTTTGGTTTTCTAAGTATAAACCATTTTGAAATGACCACGGTATTATAATAATGTTTGGTTGTTAAAGAGACCGGGATCGGAAGTTTTCATACTCTCTGCCAACTCTGAAAACCATTTTAACAACAGTGTACGTGGTGGAGATTCCAGAATGAAGTAGGATGGTGGTGACGATCCTATATGTGGTATATACGTGGACCCGACTCCCGTGATTTGGCATAAGATGGCTAAAACAAGAGCGATTCTCGGGCCAAGTGAGGTAGCTCCTCCGATCGGACACATTCCTTCGATACTATATCTGACTTTGTGATTGATTTGGTGGCCACACTTGATTTTTTTGATTTGGGAGTGTGATCTGAGGTGGACGGTAGTGGCTGCTATGCGTTACCATCTGTCCAGATGCGTAATTGGTATATCTACCCTGGCACTTCCTAGTTGTGCCATGTCACCTACCCTAGCATTCCTTATACGAGTTTGTTTTGTACCATTCGTATGGAGTGCCCTCTGACGACGCCTAGTAGGGGGAGATTACGGTACTGTATAGACTATGGGAATATATAAAATGTGTTAAAGGGGATATGGGTAACGCCGTAACGCCATTTTAATAGTTTACTTTACTTTGGACATTATTATAATAGCGTATATTACTACATAGTAGATAGTTTAATGGATCCTTAGAGAATGGTTATCCCAAACGTCCTTTGAGTTACTTGTATTTCAGTAGTTATTTTCACTGAGTTAGATTTAATGATATAAAATGTTAATCCAGACTCGAGTGTTTTGTGTTTTACTTTACGCTCGAGTCAGACTGAGTGTACTAGTACTCAAGACTCACCTTTGGAGTTGGAGCTTCGCTTGGAGATCCATCTATCGATTCTGCTTTAGTTATTCAGTTGATTCCAGTGATGTATACAGATTTTGTATTTGCCTATTGTATTGAGACATTTATGTATTCGAGACCACTCTTGTATCTTATTTAACTTTGTTATATACATATAGTAGCTTCATGAACTACTATTCTTTTGTTTCCGCTGCATTATTGTTATATTATACTGTGTCTATGATTCTGTGATTATTTTATTTACTGTATATGCTGAGTTTTTCCAAATTTAAATTAACAATCTGATATTTTGAGCAATTCAAGTCCGGCATGGATTTTACATGTGGTATCAGAGCTCTGGTTTCAGGCAAAACTTAGCATATGGAGTAGATTTAATTACAGAATTACTTCATTCAAGCTTAAATCACTTCCTTCTTGATTCGAATTTGCTTCTAATTTTGGGACATTCCCCTCGGTTTCAAAATCCATTCTGGTCTCTCCCTATTCGTATTTTCTTGATTCTGGAGCATCCCATAGCTCCATTGTATGAATTGTAAAAGGAGTGAAACTCCTTAAAACAGGCATTGATTTACTGAAGATTTCTGTGTCCTCGGTTTAGATGCTGCTATCTCTTGAGATGCTTGAATTCTATCTCTTGAGATCGAATGTCGATTTGCCTCTGGATTCTGCATTGATCTTATTCTTGAATTCACGGTTGACCTGGCTAAGGTTGTCCATGATTAATATCAATATATCCATCTTCCTATTTTTAAATTTGATTATTTTATCTCCTGCTCAAGCCTGCCTTCTTAGCTAGAATTTGCCTTGATTAGGGTCCCTTGAATTTGAATCCTTATCCTCGCTTTGAAATTCATTTTGTATCATCGAGTGAGTGAGTGTATTTGTAATTAATATTAAATTGTTTATACATTGTGTGGTTGAGTTGTTGATGTTGATTTGGGTTTTCGGTCGACTCGTTTGATCGATAGGAATTCCAAAACACTTGAATAGAGCAAACTAACACACAACTTTGTTTTTAAAATTTAATAATTTTGTATGATAATATTATATATATAAGTAAAATTTTCTAAAATTAAATATTTTAATGAATTGGTTAATAGAAATAATAATATTTGATTTTCATTTATTGTTTTGTAAATCATTGACTATTGCATAATACAGATAAATGAATATAAACATGGTTTATAAATTAATTTAAAATTTAAAAGAATTTAAATTAAGAATTTGAGAATTTAATTTTCGATGGTTTCAAACTTTGATTTTAAGTAGGGTCACCTGACGGATCGAAAGTAGGGTGGTGCTTGTATGAAACGCCACATGGCCAAAACAAATATACTATTTTTATCACAATGTTGTGATAGTAGTTACGAAGTGTTGTAACTGTGAGTAATTTATCACTATAAAAAAAATATACTATTTTAAACGTTCCTAGTCAAGATGCATCGAGACTGGATATCGATGTATCTATTGGGACTAGAGTACATAATGGTCTCTAAATGTTGGACGGTGTGTTACTCATGACTGCTGGGGGCAACTATGAGTTACATACTAATAGCATTGGATAGCTTTGGAATTACTGATTCGATAGTTTTCTATTGGTTAATATCACTAAGGTGACCATGGTTTTAAATCTCCTATATATCATCTGAGATCCCCTCCAAGATTTTCTTTTCACACTTAAACTGGAAGAGAAATCAAATCTCATCCATATTTCCCTCAACACTCAACTCATCCAAGATATTCAAATCTCGCCAGAAATATAGGTCAAAATCTCAATCCGAGATCTCACCCGAAATTATACATTTTTATTATTTTGCATAATATTTTTATTTTCATATAGATTCAAAAGGAACTACTAAATCCAACTGTAGTTTACCAACTTATTGAACATATTCTTTGCTTTTTATATTGACGAGTCACAACAGAAGACTTCACTCCTTTATTATGTTCAAATAAGAGGATATTATTCAATCACTACCAAATAAATTAAACTAATCAAACTATTACTTATATAAAAATAATTTTTTCCTATGCAAATCAAGTATGTTACAATTTTTATTTTTATTGAGAAACTTATAGTTGTTAAATAAATCTTTGAAACAATAATTTTAGACACATAAGTTACTCAAAGATATTCTCGAGATGCAATTTAAGACGCGAGATATACAATCGCTACATCTCATCCAAGATCTCCTCCGATACAAGATAACTTATGTAAAATTTCCAAGACGAAACATGACTGAAATTCGAGGTTTAAAACCTTGCTAAGGTCAAACAGAAAATTTCGATGTGACTATTTTACACAGTTCTCTCAATTTGAGAATACCATGTATCTTCAGTATGAAGCTCTACTTTGATTATAGCCAAATCATAACACGACATCCTTCGAGTGACTGTAGTTGGGTTAAGTGGAAGTATTGAAGTGAAGCACTATTCAAGAGTAGATTCATCCCCTTAATTATATGGGATTAGTATCACGGTTAACTCAAGCCGGCTCAAAGTCATAGTCTCTTTCCAGAGCATTTCAGTTAATAATAATTATTATTTTGAACCAAGGACTTTGTGTTTGGACTGTAAAATTGAATATGAATGATATTGGAATTTATACCATTATAAAGTTCCATAAGTTCAAAGTGATATAGTTTTGACGAAGAGAATTTGTGTAAATAAAAATCACAACCGGATAACGCTTAACAAAGTGAAATTGGATTTTTACTGAAACTAATTAAGTGGTAAATTTAGCCAAAATGTCACACCACCTACTAAGTGACATGTGAATGTAAATATTTGAATAGTTTTGTATTAATCAATGACTAAATTTACGCCCGACGAGTCACACAACAAAATGATGAATTTTTTTGAACAAACGATTTAATTATTTTAAAATAATTAAGTTAACTAATATTTATGAATAATAACTATAAAATTTTGATTATGATTTGAGGAATAAATATTATTAATATATTTATAATCGTTATAAATATATTAATCGATATACGATATCGATAAGCGATTAAATAGAATTTAATTAAATAATATTTTCTTTGCGCTTAAATGGATTTTTGGCTCATTATGATGGGAGAAATTTTTGACATCAAAATGACATGGGGGCAGCTCAAAATAAGGTTTAAACGATAAATTTTGGATGGCTCGGATGAAGGAAGAATTAGTATGGGATGAGATCCATTTTTTCCCCTTCTATCCACTATACATGCAGACCTAAACTAATTTGATTATGACTTTTGACTGGCATCTCCATCACATCTTGCTAGCTAAAATCACACCACTAGTGCTCCATTATATCAAGATCAAATCAACTCAAAGTCGATTACTATTCGGTAGTCAAAGGTCAAAGGTTTGATGACTAGCAATCTGCCAAATCAGAAAAGGTTTCAATATGGAGAGTTCATCTTTTCAAAGTATTCTTCAAGGCTTTGGTTCTTAGATATGTTTTATTAAATTATAGTTCATAATCTTATGAATAATGATTTGTCATGTGTGTGTATATACATCATATTGTTAGTTAGGTGACGATTCTGATATGAATTAATGTTGTCACAAATTGGTTTGGTTATACGTTTATATATACTTATAAAATAAAATAAAACAAAACCAAATTTTCATATTAGATCAGTACAGCGACATAATATTTAAACTAATTGATATTGTATTAAATTATATGTATATTATTTAATTGCATATATGGTTTATATTTAATTACTATATTAGTTAAAATTGATCATATAATTTTGAGTATGTAAATCTATGTAATAGTAATTTTTGAAAGAGGATACTTCATTAAAACCTTACTGGGAAAAACCCAATGGGACAAATCTTAGTGAAGGAAAAAAAGAGTACAATGACATATCTTATTTTCACATTTCTTCAAATGAAGTTTGATACTTCTTGATCCAACTAATGCCTCATTAAAACCTTACTAAGAAATACCCCATGGAAGAATCTTAGTGAAGGAAAAAAAGAGTACAATATAATATGAGATATTTCAATAATTTATAGAATCAAATAGGGTTTGATACTTCTGGATCAATATAATACTTCATTAAAAACCTTACAAAGGAAAACCCGACGGAAAAAACCTTAGTTAAGGATAAAAATACAATTTAACTTAAATAACATATTTGAGATGTTATTTCTTGAAAAGACGTTTGATTCGTCTAGATCAAGACAATGCCTCGTTAAAACCTTAGAAAGAAAAAGCCAGTGGGAAAAATCTTAAATAAGAGAAAAGAGTACATTGTAACTTATTTTCAAATGTTATTGGGGAGTTGATACTTCTGGATCAAGATAACGCCTCATTAAAACTTACTAATAAAAACCCAATGGGAAAAATCTTAGTTAAGGAAAAAGAGTGCATTATAAAATACTTAAGGTTGCTCCGCCTGATTTAAAATTTTCCTCTGAATTCATATTCATCTTTCGATAACTCAAATTGGTTATAGATACTTCTGGATTTATAAATACGAATCTCATTAATAATACAATTTATTAATAATTTCTTTCGATACAATCAAATTTTCTAAGATTGTTTCTTCCAAATATGGTTTGCTTTTTATGCATTTTGTATGCTACTTTTATGAAAAACACTTCATATGCCTTCATTTTTGTGCTTCAAATTAGTTTTGCGCATTACAACTATACATCTTTCATGAATATTAAAATTTTCATTACAACATTATGAGAAAGCAGGAAGTAATCTACTCATCTTGAAGTATATCAAGATTTTCGTTACAACAATACTTAGAAGAAATTTGTAGTCTACACTTCGTGTCTTTTGCATTCTTTATAACTACAAAAGTTATATATATTCTTTAGAAATTTGTATAATTTAATAAGTATTTGCTATAGCAACTATCACTTCAATGGATAATAAGAGTTTCATTACAACGATACTTAAAAATAGGACCTAATCTACTCATCATGAATTATATCAAGATTTTCATTACAACAATACTTAAAGGTAGGTTGTAATCTATGCTCCTTGTTCTTTGCCTTCTTTATAACCACCAAAGTTATTCATATTCTTCAGGAATTTGTATACTTTCATTATTTAATATGATTTAAACCATATTTATACCTTTGGGGTATATTAAGCATTTCAAGTACTTTTGCTACTTTGCGGACTACATGTCTATATTTCTCTATTAGTAAAGGATTCATGATGGCCAGTCATGTTTTCCCCTAATTAAAGATCCTTAATTTATATTTAAGAGGGAAAACACTTTTATTTATTCAATCTCACCAATCACAAACGATACAAAGATGTATATATATATGAGTTGTGGACAGTCCAGCAGACTAAAGCCCAAACGAAAAAACTAACCAGAGAATTAAAGTATGAAAATGCAACCTGAAAAGAAATACACTAATGAACATCTGCAACTAATGAACATTTGCAATAAGCTACTCGCAACACTCCCCCTCAAGTTGGTGCATGTAAATTCACCATGCATAACTTGCTTCTCAAATACTCCATTTTCTTTCCATCAATTGCCTTAGTAAACACATCAGCAGTTTGCTCCTTTGTTACAATATGCTTAGCACACACCAACCGTGCTGCATCTTCTCTCGAACAAAGTGGCAATCCACTTCAATATGTTTAGTTCTCTCATGAAAAACTGGATTCGAGGCAATATAAACAACAGCTTGATTGTCACAACCCAAAGTAATTGGCTTCTGAACTTCAAAACCAATTTCAGACATTAAGTGATCTACCCACATAATTTCACATACCGCTTTTGCCATAGCCCTGTATTCAGACTCTGCACTTGATCGAGCCACAACATTTTGTTTCTTACTCTTCCATGATATTAGATTCCCTCCTACAAACACACAATAACCTGTTGCAGATTTCCTGTCCACTCTGGAACCAGCCCAGTCTGCATCAGAGAAACACTCTATCTCTGTATGACCATGATTCAAATACATAAGACCATATCCAACAGTTCCTTTTAAATACCCTAATATTTGTTCAACAGCTTTCCATTGATGCACAGTTGGTGCATTCATATACCGACTCACTATGCTAACAGCATAAGCCAGATCAAGTCTGGTTACAGAGAGATAGTTTAACTTTCCAACTAACCTTCTATATCTTTCAGGCTCATTGAACACTTCTCCTTCCGCTGATATATCAATATTTGGTATCATTAGAACTTTGCATGGCTTCACTCCAAATTTTCCAGTCTCATTTAATAGATCCAAAATATACTTTCTTTGAGATAAAAATATTCCTTCCTTATTTCTGATAACCTCAACACCCAGAAAATACCTCAATTCTCCTAATTCTTTAGTATGAAAATGCTTATGAATAAACTGTTTTAGGGAGATGATTCCTGCTTCATCACTTCCTGTAATAACAATATCATCAACATAAATAACCAAAAAAAAAGATACCTGCACCAGATTTCTTATAGGATACTGAATGGTCAAACTTGCTCTTGATAATACCAAATGACTCCACAACATTGCTAAATTTTCCAAACCATGCCCTTGGACTCTGTTTTAGTCCATACAAGGTCTTGTTCAGCTTACACACCAACTCATCTTCAGCTTTAACCTTGAATCCAGGGGGTTGAAACATGTACATTTCTTCTTGTAAGTCACCATGTAAGAAAGCAGTTTTAATATCTAATTAATGCAGTCTCCAGTTGTACACAGTTGCCAGAGAAAGGAGTAATCTAATTGAAGTTAGCTTAGCCACTGGAGAAAATGTTTCCAAGTAATCTACCCCATATATTTGTGCATAACCCTTTGCCACAATTCTGGCTTTATACCTTGCAATAGTTCCATATGGATTGACCTTAACTGAATAAACCCATTTACACCCAATAGCTTTCTTATCTTGAGGTAATTTAACCAAATCCCATGTTTTGTTTGCTTTCAAAGCATTCATCTCTTCTACCATAGCATCATACCATTTAATATCAGATAAAGCTTCGGTGATATTCTTTGGTGTAGTCACACTATCAAGAGATTTGAGAAGTACACATGTTTGAGATGGTAAATGATCATATGCCACATATGATAATATAGGATATGTACATTGTCTTCTACCTTTCCTCAAAGCAATAGGGAGATTTAGTTCTTGATCAATAGTAGGAATTGGTTCATGGACTGGAATTTCTGATTGAGCAACAGTTGCTTCTTCTTGTGTATTATCATTCAAAGTGTATATAAGAAAATCATCGACTTCATCATTCTCCTGCTGAGTATTTTTTGATAAATTTTGCGAAGCTTGAAAGTAAGGTATGTCTTCATGAAATGTTACATCAACAGACACAAGATACTTTCCAAGACTTGGACAATAACATTTATATCCCTTTTGAACACGTGAATATCCCACAAATATACACTTAACAGACTTAAGATCAAGTTTGGACAAATTTGGCCTGACATCTCTAGCAAAACAAGTGCATCCAAATAATCTAGGTTTAACCGGGTACAACAATTTATCTGGAAACAAGAGTTTATATGGTATCTCACCATTTAGCACTGATGATGGCATTCTATTTATGAGGAAACAAGCAGTTGACACAGCATCAGCCCAAAAATATTTTGGCATATTTGTTTGGAACATTAAAGCTCTTGCTGTTTCCAGTAAGTGCCTGTTTTTACGTTCTGCAACACCATTTTGAGAAGCAGTATCTATACATGAAGTCTCATGAATTATACCTTTACCACTCATAAACTTCTGTAATAATTCAGATGTATACTCCTTAGCATTATCACTCCTCAGAGTTTTAATCACAGTATTAAATTGATTTTCAATTTCAGCATAAAATTTACAGAAAATAGAATATAATTCAGATCTACTCTACGTGAGAAATAACCATGTTGTGCGTGTATAATCATCCACAAACGTGACAAAGTATCTAAAACCAGGCTTAGAAATGATAGCAGATGGTTCCCATATATCAGAATGAACAAGCTCAAATATAGAATTACTTCTTCTATTTATTCTTGGATTTGAAGACAACCTATGATGTTTAGCATATTGACATGACTCACAATTTAGAACTTGTAGAGAATTATATTCAGGACATAATTTTTTGAAATTAAGTAAAGATGGATGACCTAATTAACAATGAACCTTGAGTGCTTCATCTTTACGTATACAGGCTACAGCAATAGATTGATCCTCCTCCAGCACATATAATCCATTTTGCTCATAACCTTTACCAATAATCCTCATGTTCTTTAATTCCTGGAATACACAATGATTGGGGTAAAAGGATATGCAACAATTCATCTTTCTGGTTAGCTGATTAACTGATAACAGATTAAAAGCTAGCTTTGGAGTATGTAAGACTGAGGTCAATGGCAATTGTGAAGTGAGATTAACAATCCCAGATCCATTTGTGTTTGCTACTGAGCGATAAGCTAATGTAATATATTGAGCACATTTATTCTCTTGAAATTCAGTGAATAAATGTGAGTTACCTGTCATGTGATCTGTTTGCCCCTGAATCAATTATCCACCTGTTGGATCTAGCCACTATTGACACAGAATTTGATGCATTCTTCAGCCCTTCTTTGTATTCAGTGAACTTCACATATTCCTCTGCATTGACTAACACAGAACCATCTTCAGTCTTCTTTACAACATTTGCAGTCTGATTTGGTGAACTTTGCCATTTATTATTACATGATCCATTATTTCCATTACTTTGTCTTTGTTTGGCAAGTTTCCAGCAATTTTGATATGTATGTCCAGTCTTTTTGCAATAAGAGCATGAGTTTGAAGACTTCATAACTCTATTTTCAGATCTAAACATTCCTCCAGAATTTCTTTGACTGATTAGAGCACTATTGTTAGATGCAGTAGGATTTTGATTACTTGAACTATCAGATCTCAAAATTCGACTAAATACTTCTTGTAAAGATTTAACATCAGATCCAGACAATACTTGTGCTTTAGCTGATTCAAATTCAGATGGAAGGCCTCCAACAAAACTTATAATAGCCATCTGCTCCCTTTGTTGTTGTTGAACTTTCACATCCGAACTTATAGGCAATAGCAGATTAAATTCTTCATATTTTTTTTTTTGAAATTCATGAAATAATTCATCAATGTCTGATCATGCTTCTCTACTCTATAAAATGACTTACATATATCATACATTCTGCTTAGATTTCCTTTTCCAGAATACAGAAATTCCAAATAATCCATCAGCTCTTTCACAAACTCACAATGATTAATCAAACTAATAATACTACTGTCAATAGTATTCCTAATTTGAAGAAATAGCCTAGCATCATCCCTAAGCCATACCTGATCCTCTTTAACATCTGAATCTTCTGCAGGTGAATCTTTCCGAAGATGATCATCCTTATCAATACTTCGAAGGTAGAGTCATATAGTCTTGCTCCAATCAAAATAATTTGATTCCCCCAATTTATGCTTAGTAATTTTCGATATTACAGGCATTACATCCATGATCGACTTACCTTCCGACATGTTAAGAATCGATCAGGAAATAGGAGGGAGAATAAACGAGGAATTATTTTGGATCGAGCTGCTCCGATACCATGTTACAAATTAAGAGGGAAAACACTTTTATTTATTCGATCTCACTAATCACAAACGATACAGAGATGTATGTATATATATATGAGCTGTGGATAGCCCAACAGACTAAAGCCCAAACAAAAAAACTAACCAGAGAATTAAAGTATGAAAATACAACCTGAAAAGAAATACACTAATGAACATTTGCAACTAATGAACACTTGCAATAAGCTACTCGCAACAACAACTTTATCATCTATGATTATTTCTTGTCAGTCCTAGACATGATTTAATGAGATCTCTTTAATTATCATGTTTTAGGTATCTAAATCACTTCTAGGGTAATTTGACAATCATGTCATTAGTCTCTTCAAGAGCATCCTTAAGTGTTTCTTCAAGAACACTCATCTCTTTTATTTAACATCTTTATTACTTGCTCCAGAAGTATTTCAAACTGACTTTTGTACCATATTTCAGATATGGTTTACACATTTTGATCCTTCAGGGATTCAAAGCTATATTGGAGAAAGTCTAACAGGGATATTATTGATAATTTATTCAAGTTAATCAATATTTTTCATCATTATAATGTTAATAAATATTTAACACTGATGATCAAAATGAACTTGTATCCCTTTATCCTCCCCCTCGATGTTGACAAACATTGTCACACTAAATAATAATCATCTTTGGATTCTCATTTTGCTACACTATCATATTGCTACTAGCAGATACACCATACATATTAATAATAGGAGGATAATTCTTTTATCAATTGATAAAATGCATTCAAGTGATATTTGTGAGCTTCTGGCTCATGTTTAAATATGAGATTCAATTATGCCAAATTTCGTGAAATATAATCTAGTTGAAATTGTACCCAATTTTTCTAAAATAAGCTTCTAGCTTTCAATTTTAGAAATAACGAAAAGATATTCTTTGACATTTTCGTTATAGTTCCAATATGGTAGCTATTCATTTATATATCTTCAAAACTGAACAAATTTCTTTTAAATTTTCTTGAGCATAATGTATTTTGAATTAAGATATATATACCATTTGGTAATACTATATGGGCTCTTCCGGACCCTTCAACTATATTAGCATATTTGCTATGGTTGAAATTTTTATCTAAAATATTTTCAGATAGTTCATAGAAAAACTTTTGGTTTTTCAAAATCATATGAGTAGTTGCACTATCTAGTAGGCATATATTATCACTCAAGTATTGATGGTCCATATCTTAAGAATTAAAGACAATATAATTAGTCAACTATTAAAATTTGTAAGCATAAATAAATGTTAGTACTTTTCAAAAATTTAAAATAGACTACTGATTAAAGCCAACATTATCGGTATATTATTTCAATTAGTTATGAAAGGAAAAACATACAAGCACCAACTTCCAACAGATTTATTGAACTAAAATAAAATAAAATCTACGTAGCAGACTTCCGGCTGCTACTATTGATCAATTCAACCATATCATTTATTATTGCACTTAGATTTTCATCATTAATTAAGTTTCCGACATCAACTTCGAAGAAATGATCTAACTTCAGGTTAGTATTACTAGACAATCCTTTCACATAATTTTAGTTTAGAATTAATTCTAAATATAGAGGAATTGTATTTCCTAACAGATTTAAAGACTTGAAACTTCAAGTTCAACCACTTATGTCTAGTGCTTAGAAGTGTGATCATATTTTGGTGGTCATAACGCTCCTTTGGGAGTTCCATGGTTAAAGATGATCTTTTTCAGTTAAATGTTTTATTTTAAGTTTGTCATGGATATGACATGTGACGCCCCACCTCTATACCCACTTTAGCCAAGAACACTAAAAGTTGTAGTGCTGTCAACTAGCACGGAGAATAAGGCAGTTGAGGAGCGACCATCCATGTGATTGCTTATCACATGGTGGCTATAAATAATCTTCGGAAACAAACATAGAAATAAGCATAACACAAATCAGTCACAGACATCCATATCACAAAAGCGGAAGAAGATATGAATATATAACTAACACATGAAAGTGTACATCAGAGTGGTGGTCAAAAAGATCCACAATAATACAAAAGAATAGCAACACGTGCTATACAAAAGAATACAACTATGAGTCTATATCTCAAGTGTATACAATAAAAACTGCTAATCTAAATAGCTAGCCAAAAGACAGAGTAGCAAATCCCGGGAAGAAGTCAAGCAGAAGCACCGGTAACATCTCGGTCTGACCCGAGTATTATTTAAGAAAATAATAAACGGATCAGTCTAGCTATAAATATCAGATGACATGGTATAAAATAAAAGATATGACATAAACATAAAATATCCATACTGACATACTACTATAAGTATGCAAATGATGATCAACAGAAGATCAATCAATAAGAGATAAATCGATATCACAAGAATTGTAACAACCCGCATATTTATCGGTTGTATATTTAAATATTTTATTTAAATATAACGTCGTTTGTTGGATTATAGTCCGAAAAGTTACTTTCTGCAAATGGTCGAATTGGGTCTCAAGACCACTTCCATTGAATTCAAAACGTCGTTTGTGATCTTTTTGAGTATAAGATTCGATATGTTTGGAGTAAGTTGAATTTTGCTACCTTTTCTATTGGGTTTTGGGTTTGGATTCCGCCCACTAGCAACTAAATACCCTAACTCAGCCCTCTCCTCTTCATTCACTCATTTCCACTCCTCAAACTCAAGCTCCAACTGAAAATGGTGGAAAGGAAAGAGAATTAGAAACTCCAAGCCCTAGTTCCTTTTGCTAGCTCAAATTCTTGATCCAAAATCAAAGAGAAGCCATTGGTAAGCCTCCTTTTCATCTTCTCTGTCTCTTTCTCTCTTCAATCTCAGAGATTCCTAAACCTAAACTTAGGAAAATACTTGTTTTGATCTTAGATTGAAGCTAGTAGAGTTGAAGTAGAGTTTGGTTGGTCTTCTCCTTGTTATTGAGCTCCTTCTTCTTTGTTTTGGGTTAAAGGTGAGTTTTGAACTCACATCTACTTCTCTTGATATCATTGATGTTGGGTATGAATTCCTAACAAGTATGCATGTGTCATTGCTTTGGATTTGAAAAGGATTGACATTCTTTTGATAGGGCAGGAAGTGCTGAACAACAGGTTCGACCGGCCGAACTCAGGGTCCGGTCGACCGACCTGCTACCTGGGCACTTCCCTGCCTCTGTTTTGGAAGTGCAGAAATTTGGGCTCCGGTCAACCGACCCAGAGGTCCGGTCGACCGACCTGTTGCCCCGAGCACCTCTCTGTTTCTGGCCCGGTCAACTGACCTAGGAGGTCCGGTCGACCGACCTGCTCTTGTTTTGCCTGTTCTGCCTATTTTTGCATATTTTGATTGGTTTTTCCAAATTTTATCAATTCAAGTTGCTTTTAGTAGTTGTTATTGCATCTTTGACTTTGATAACTTATTCTTGACTTCATCCACGGGTTTTTATAAAATAATCCCTCTAAATCGCATTAAAAGCTCGTTTTCTCCGATTTATAAATTCTATTTAAAACGCACACACAATTTCGCACTTCGAGCGGAGTGGAAGGGAGATTAAATGGTTAGGTAAAACACGGACCATGAATCCATGCGTTTGTCTTGCCGATTAATCCCCGACCTATTCGATTGATCGTTTTGGCCTTTTGGTCTGGTTTACCGATGAGATGAGGTGAACTTTGTACTGCTTTGAGTGTGAAATTAACTAACGGATAGTAAACCGTTTAGTGCGAACGGGTGGTTATGGGACTCACGTTACCACTTTTCGGATTCCTTTCTGGGAGTTTGTGACACATGTTGCCTTTGGGATAGTGTCTTCGGACTGTCTCCTTCTGGCTTGTTGCCTTTAATATCACTTTTGGAGTTGGTCCTTTGCCCCGGCTCGAGAGATATTTGGGGTTGTGGGTTACCTTTAGTATTGCTTTCGGAGTGGTTTTTCTTTACCATCGCTCGAGAGATACCGGAGTGGTTTCTTCACCACCGCTCGAGAGATATTGGAGTGGTTTCTTCACCACCGCTAATGAGATATTTGGTTTTGTTGTAGTTGGTAATTGTTATTCGCCCTTTTGGCTTGTTTTGGGATATTGATATCCTTTGTTTAATCGAGTTGCCAATGATATGAGGCTTGTTTTGTTATGATTCATCTTATGTTAGATGATTGAGTTATCTCCTTTAGAGATAACTGTTATACTATATGATCTTGCAGGTGCATTATCGTTCAGTTTATCTAACTGATTTGTTTAGCTAGACTAACCCGTGTATTTTATACTCGGGTCAGACCGAGTTGTTTCAGGTTAGGTGCTTTTGGACTTAGCCTCTTTTGCTTCCGCATGGACTATTCCGCAAGTTTCTTTTGTCTTAGCTTTTTGTGTATTCCTTATCCGTTGTAACTCTGATATGTATTCTTGTGAACTCGTCTGTATACTGTGGTTTGTTATACCACTTGACATGTATTATTTTGTATACTCTGTTTTGTATCAGTACATGTGTATATGACGATCTACGGTTCTATGATGTATATTGCATTTGAGTTGTTATATTCTGTTCTGATAGATCCTCTCGCCACCTATGGTTTTGTTTTAAGTATTCATTGGATATGTCGATCTGCTAGGTAGGGCAATGGTCGATATATTCAATAGATAGTTAAAGCAAGGCTATAGATGGTCGCTCCTATCCAGCCTTATTCTCCGTGTTAGTTGACGACATTACCCAGTAGTGTCCTTGGCTAGCGTGGGTATAGAGGTGGGGTGTCACAGTTTGGTATCAGAGCGAGGTTCAGAACAAAATACGATAAACACAAAATAGATGCACATATCCCGGTACATCAAAGTGTATAAGTGATACAGATCTTTGAATCATCGTGCCTCTATATTTCTTTTGTGTCTTGGTGGTAGATAGAATGTGGGAATACGTCTAGGAATGCATTTAAATTCCGTAGTATTCCATATTAAATCATCTACCTTGTGAATAATCTTGTTCTTATCTTAACTTTCAGCGTACGGCTGGAAGAGGCAGGGGACGACGTTCGGATGTTGGGCAATCCAGTGGCTCACATCCGGATGGCGTTTATATGTCTGCCGATCAGTTTATGGAGTTGTTTAGGAGCATTCAGCCTCCAGCTCCTACTCGTGTATCTCCACCTCGCTAGTCTACCTTTGCACACCTGTGCAGTGATTTTTCTCACCTTGGGGGAAAGTCGTTTAAAGGCTCCGAGTCTGTTCTTGAGGTCCAAGCTTGGCTTCGCACGTGCGAGCATATTTTCTCTCGCATGGATCTTTCTGATCATGATAGGGTTCTTGTAATTTCTAGCTTATTACAAGAGCGTGCTCTTGATTGGTATGAGCTTCTTGTAGCCGAAATTGATGAGTCTACTCTTTCTTGGACTCAGTTTCGGGGACGATTCGAACTCAAGTTCATTCCTGAATCTGAAAAAGTTTTATTGACCCGTCGCTTCCTTGAGTTGAAGCAAGGGAAGTCTTCTGTTTCTGAGTATGTTGCATCATTCGAGGCTTTATCTAAGTATGGTCCTGAATTCATTAGCACTTCTTATAAGAAGAATCTGAAGTTTGTCTCTGGTCTTAAGAAATATCTTAAGAAGTCTTTGTTGCTCCAGCTTAAGCTTTCTTTTGAGGAGTTGGTAGATTCTGCACTTCATCTTGAAACCGTCGAGAAGGAGTGTGATAGTGGTGATGATGTTGAGGTTCGCAAGAACCCCAACAAAAAGCAGTCTCCATTGGATAAGCGGGAATTTTTCCCTTCCAAGAAGAAAAAGCCCGTTGAATCTGATTCTCAGTCTCAGTCTACTGGAACACCTTCCATTCGGAAGTGTTTCAATTGTAGTTCTCCTGATCATATGATTCGAGATTGTCCTAAGCCTCTCTTCTGCCGCTATTGCAAGAAGGAAGGCCATCGTAGTTCCACTTGTCCCATTGCTCCGAACAATTCTCCATCTGGCAAGTTAAATGTAACAGGTGCTTCTGGAGGTTCTTCTCAGGGATAAGGTATGTCTCCATCTATTTTGGTAGGTTTCTACTTTTCTTTGTGATTCGATTTCCAATTTGATGGAATCATTTTATTTCTTTAATCCCTTATAATAAGGAAAGTGTTGTTTCTCTCATTTTTATACTTTGAGAATTTTCTGGTATTTTGGTTCTTGTCTTAGGATTATCACCTAAGCAATCCTTTGAGTGGTATTAAGGTCTTTGCAGCTCGACCTTGCCACCGATTTTGATTTGGCTATGATTTGCGGAAGTTAGCACTCCACTTACCGCATTCCGCGCTCATTGTGATTCTTATGAATGATTTATTATGTCATTCAATTCGTTTAGCTCATTTCATCCATTTTATGAATCGAGTATTTTGTGAATATCTCGATGATTCCATTTTAGTATTTATTGGTTTTAGATGGAAATTAGCAATTTAAAATTTTTGCAAACCTTTTTCATAAGATTTATTTATAAGTATAAATGGGAATTTTGTTCTTAAAACAAACAAAGAGAATTTTTAAAAAGTTTTTAGAAATATGTTTATCATATAGAAGATTGTTTTGTGATTGTATTGCCCATTAAGTGCTTTAAGAATTCTGGTCGATGCACTTGATCAACATTATCGATAGGAATCTCCTAAACGCTTTGATGAGACAATCAGACACGATGAATTGATTTGAAATAAGAAAAATTTTCTAGAAAAATAATTACATAAAGATAATTGTGAATTTTTAAGTTTTAGCTTTTCGGGAAAGTTGATTATTTAAAAGAACCCTTTTCCGATACTCTCATTCTTTTTATTCCCGAAGGGGGATCGTGTTGCCAATGCATTTAGTTGTAAGCAACAAGTGATTGTTTCTTTGTTGATGTCCGAATGGAATGATATTTTTACCAAGTTCATCGGTCTTTTTGTTGTATTTTATTTTGTTGAGCTTTGTTTCATTTGACGTATTGTTGCACCACGTCGGTGTTCCGAATTATTTTAAGCTTAGGAATCCATAGAATTCTCTGAGCAAACAAGTTAGGGCTTATCCTTTCGTGCACGTTATGGTGAACTTCTTATTCTGTTATTCTTATGAGTTGATATGTTTTTGGGTTGTTACTCTTTATTTTCTTCTTAAGAATTGCGAGGGCGCAACTTCTTTAAGGAGGGGAGTCTGTAACAACCCGCATACTTATCGGTTGTATATTTAAATATTTTATTTAAATATAACGTCGTTTGTCGGATTATAGTCCGAAAAGTTACTTTCTGCAAACGGTCGAATTGGGTCTCAAGACCACTTCCATTGAATTCAAAACGTCGTTTGTGATCTTTTTGAGTATAAGATTCGATATGTTGGGAGTAAGTTGAATTTTGCTACTTTTTCTATTGGGTTTTGGGTTTGGGTTCAGCCCACTAGCAACTAAATACCCTAACTCGGCCCTCTCCTCTTCATTCACTCATTTCCACTCCTCAAACTCAAGCTCCAACTGAAAATGGTGGAAAGGAAAGGGAATTAGAAACTCCAAGCCCTAGTTCCTCTTGCTAGCTCAAATTCTTGCTCCAAAATCAAAGAGAAGCCATTGGTAAGCCTCCTCTTCATCTTCTCTGTCTCTTTGTCTCTTCAATCTCAGAGATTCTTAAACCTAAACTCAGGAAAATACTTGTTTTGATCTTAGATTGAAGCTAGTAGAGTTGAAGTAGAGTTTGGTTGGTCTTCTCCTTGTTATTGAGCTCCTTCTTTGTTTTGGGTTAACGGTGAGTTTTGGACTCACATCTACTTCTCTTGATATCATTGATGTTGGGTATGAATTCCTAACAAGTATGCATGTGTCATTGCTTTGGATATGAAAAGGATTGACGTTCTTTTGATAGGGCAGGAAGTGCTGAACAACAGGTTCGGCCGACCGAACTCAGGGTCCGGTCTACCGACCTGCTACATGGGCACTTCCCCGCCTCTGTTTTGGAAGTGTAGAAATTTGGGCTCCGGTCACCGACCCAGAGGTCCGGTCGACCGACCTGATGCCCCGAGCACCTCTCTGTTTCTGGCCCGGTCAATCGACCCAGGAGGTCCGGTCGACCGACCTGCTCCTGTTTTGCCTGTTTTGCCTATTTTGATTGGTTTTTTCAAATTTTATCAATTCAAGTTGCTTTTAGTAGTTGTTATTGCATCTTTGACTTTGATAACTTATTCTTGACTTCATCCACGGGTTTTTATAAAATAATCCCTCTAAATCGCATTAAAAGCTCGTTTTCTCCGATTTATAAATTCCATTTAAAACGCACACACAATTTCACACTTCGAGCGGAGTGGAAGGGAGATTAAATGGTTAGGTAAAACACGGACCATGAATCCATGCGTTTGTCTTGCCGATTAATCCCCGACCTATTCGATTGATCGTTTTGGCCTTTTGGTCTGGTTTACCGATGAGATGAGGTGAACTTTGTACTGCTTTGAGTGTGAAATTAACTAACGGATAGTAAACCGTTTAGTGCGAACGGGTGGTTATGGGACTCACGTTACCACTTTTCGGATTCCTTTCTGGGAGTTTGTCACATGTTGCCTTTGGGATAGTGTCTTTGGACTGTCTCCTTCTGGCTTGTTGCCTTTAATATCACTTTTGGAGTTGGTCCTTTGCCCCGGCTCGAGAGGTATTTGGGGTTGTGGGTTACCTTTAGTATTGCTTTCGGAGTGGTTTTTCTTTACCATCGCTCGAGAGATACCGGAGTGGTTTCTTCACCACCGCTCGAGAGATATTGGAGTGGTTTCTTCACCACCGCTCATGAGATATTTGGGTTTGTTGTAGTTGGTAATTGTTATTCACCTTTTTGGCTTGTTTTAGGATATTGATATCCTTTGTTTAATTGAGTTGCCAATGGTATGAGGCTTGTTCTATTATGATTCATCTTATGTTAGATGATTGAGTTATCTCCTTTTAGAGATAATTGTTATACTATATGATCTTGCAGGTGCATTATCGTTCAGTTTATCTAACTGATTTGTTTAGCTAGACTAACCCGTGTATTTTATACTCGGGTCAGACCGAGTTGTTTCAGGTTAGGTTCTTTTGGACTTAGCCTCTTTTGCTTCCGCATGGACTATTCCGCAAGTTTCTTTTGTCTTAGCTTTTTATGTAGTCCTTATCCGTTGTAACTCTGATATGTATTCTTGTGAACTCGTCTGTATATTATGGTTTGTTATACCACTTAACATGTATTATTTTGTATACTCTATTATGTATCAGTATATGTGTATATGATGATCTACGGTTCTATGATGTATATTGCATTTGAGTTGTTATATTCTGTTCTGATGGATCCTCTCGCCACCTATGGTTTTGTTTTAAGTATTCATTGGATATGTCGATCTACTAGGTAGGGCAATGGTCGATGTGTTCAATAGATAGTTAAAGCAAGGCTATAGATGGTCGCTCCTATCCAGCCTTATTCTCCGTGTTAGTTGACGGCATTACCCAGTAGTGTCCTTGGCTAGCGTGGGTATAGAGGTGGGGCGTCACAAGAATCTTCTCAAAGATCCAAAGAGGGCATCATACCCTAAACTTGTACTCATAACAAGTCAATGACATAAATTCCAGAAATCAACACAAGAAATCCAGAAATCACAGAAAAAGGGAAAGAGGCCTATCACATGACGGTCCGAAGATCATGGGGAGCTACCCCATATGGGTGAGTCGGAATCACCCAGATGAGGTCTAGGCTAACCAAAAAGCATAAAGGTACGTGTGAGTGGAATCACACAAATGATGTCTAGCCTAACCTCGCAACAAAAAGGTATGTGTGAGTGGAATCACACAAATGGTATCTAGACTAACCTTGCGGACAAAGAGATATGTGTGAGTCGGAATCACACCAATGAGGTCTAGTCTAACCTTGCAAACAAAGAGACATCGCACAATTGCTAGTCTAAATCATAAAATGATCGTCATGATCAACGGGAAGTGTCAATTACACTAAGCTAGTAAATATAAAAGTCTAGCTTCGTGTCCCATAACCACTTGCTTAACTTAAATATTTACGAACAAACCGTAAATCTTCACTAATAAAATTGTCACTAGAGGTTCAATCAAACAAGTCCAAGAATTAACCGACGAAGCAAACGCAAGCGTTTCATACCACTTGTTTTATTAAGCCGTTTAATTAGATTTCTCATCCGAGTGAGGTAAAGGTTTGTATATACTAATAGATTGGAAAACGGGTTAAGAAAAGAGCTTTGTTATTAAACATAGAGTTGAAATCCTTTTATTGAAAGAGTTTTGATATTTACTACTAGTTTTAAAACCTTTATATTTTAAAGTGACAAATCACATAAGTGATTGTAGAAACAATCAATCACAAAGATCACATTCGAAGATGTGATAAAAATACAAGGAAATCAGCTCAACAAGTTATGTTGAATGTTTTTCAGATAAGATCCCCTACGGAGGGGAGGTCCGGGGGGTGGCAACCCCCCAAGGTGGGGGTGCGGGGGCAACGCCCCTGCTACGAGGTTCGACCTGGCCGGTCAGGTCGCGGGGGTCCAGGGGGCAGCGCCCCCGGCGGGGTGCGGGGCAGCGCCCCGTCCAAAACGGTACGACCTAGTGATTAAAGGGGAACGACCAAGTGGTCCAGCGACCTAAAGGATAAAGGTCATGCGACCTAAAATGGGTTCGCGACCTAACACTCAAACGACCTAAAAAAAATAAGGGGTCGAGCGACCTATAAGAAGCAGCGACCTAAATAGAATCGAGGTCCAACGACCTACGGGTTAGGTCATGCGAGTTAAGGAGGTCAACGACCTAACAGAGACACACGACTTAATAAAGGAATGCGACCTAAAGGCATGCGACCTAGCGACCTAAGCAGGAAACGTGACCTATGAGGGACAAGCGATTTAAGTGGGTCAACGACCTACGGAATATAGGTCACGCGACCTAACGGTTTACAAGGTCTGCGACCTAACTGGAAACGTGGTCTAGCGACCTAGTGGTTTAAAGAAGATGGGTCACGCGACCTAAGGAGATAAGGCCTAGCGACCTACGAGCTAAAGGTTCAACGGCCTAACAGGATGTAGGTCCAACGACCTAACAGGTAAGAAGATCACACGACCTAAAATGCCATAGGACCTAACGACCTAAGGTCGACCTAGCGACCTAAAGCCATACGACCTAACGACCTAAGGTCATACGACCTAGCGACCTAAAGCCATACGACCTAGCGACCCCAGGTCCGTACGACCTAGCTCCGAAGACGTTAGAAATGGTCAGAACGACCTACGACCTAAGGTCCATACGACTTACGAGCTAAGGCCCATTCGACCTAAAGCCCAACGACCTAGCGACCTAAAACCAAACGACCTACGACCTAATTCCGAGTGCCGAGCGACGTAACGTTGTAGGCCATTTTAAGGTCGGAAACGAGCTATTTTGAGGCCGAGACTTTTCCACGCGAACGACCTAGCATAGGCAGAACGACCTAAGTGCGGTTTTTTCACCAAAAGCACTAAAATTTGGGGTTTTTCGCCAATCCAAGCCAAACCAAATGCAAATGTACATGCAAACATGATAGGGATTCATTCCCAACAGTCCAATATAGTTATAAGCTAGAATTGTGAGATAAAAATCTCACCTTTGCACCAAATTTATGAAGAAAAGCTTGAAAGCAATGGAGAAGTAATCACAAGCTTGAATCCAATATCTTTTTCTTGAATTTGGAATTGAATGTTGGATTTGCAAGAGAATTTGAGCTTGGAATATTAATTTCCCCTTCCACTCACCATTAATGCTAAAGCTTGGTTGTTAGAAAATTTATGAAGAGTGAGGAGAAGGAGAGAAGTGGGTTTGAGTTATAGTGGCTAATCTAACCCAAAGCCCAAAGCGGGAAAAGTAAGTGAAATTCCACTAACTCCAAACCTATCAATGTTTATACTTAAAAAATTATAAACGGCATTTCAAACTCAATGGAAGTGGTCTCGAGTCCGAGTTTGACCATTTGCAAAAAGTAGCTTTTCGGACCAATATCCGATTAACGACAAAATATTTAAATATAAAATCGATAAATATGCGGGTTGTTACAGACTCCCCTCCTTAAAGAAATTGCATCCTCGCAATATAAGATGGAATAAAAAGTAACAACCATAAAAGCATATTAACACAAAAGAAATTTGAAATAGGAAGTTCACCTCAAAGAGCAGGAGTAAGCAAGTCCGGATGTGTTCGCTCGATGAATTCTCTGAATTCCCAAGAGCAATCCTTAGGATTTGAGTGTTTGACCTCCGAAGCAATAATTCGAATAGGATGTTGCTCGTAAGCTAAATTCGGCGAAACTTCAATTTCTTCCACAACACCAGGCTCAAGAATAGAATCGGAATCTCGAAGGCATTTCCGTAACTGAGAGACATGAAACACGTCATGCATAGTAGAAAAATGAGGCGGTAATGCAAGGCGATAAGCCACAGAACCAATACATTCAGTGATAGGAAATGGCCCAATATATCGGGGTGCTAACTTTCCCGATCGACTGAAACGTACAACACCTTTCATAGGTGAAACACGAATAAAAACAGAACCTCCCACAGAAAATTCTAACTTCCTTCTTCGATTATCGGCATAGGATTTTTGTCTACACTGGGCTTCTTTCATCCTATGTCGAATAAGTTCAATCTTCTCTGTGGAATCACGAATAAAGTCTGGACCTAAAACCAGCTTCTCACCGTCCTCAAGCCAACAAGAAGGAGATCGGCATGGCCTTCCATAGAGTGCCTCGAAAGGTGCCATACCAATACTAGATTGGAAGCTATTATTATAGGAAAATTAAATAAGTGAAATATGATCTTCCCAACTTCCACCAAAATCGAGCACACAAGCACGAAGAAGATCTTCAGGAGTTTGATTCACACGCTCGGTTTGTCCATCGAACTGGGGGTGATAAGCAGTGCTAAAATTAAGCTTCGTTCCTAAAGCTTTTTGAAGACTCTTCCAAAATCCACTAGTAAACAATGGATCTCGATCGCTAACAATAGAAGTAGGAACTCCATGCAATTTAACAATTTCTTTGATAAAGAGTTTGGCCAAAAGAGGAACGGTTCGATTAGACCGAACGGGAATAAAATGGGAGGATTTAGTAAGTCTATCAACGATCATCCATAAGCTATCATGACCCGAACGAGAACGGGGAAGGCCATCTATAAAATCCATGGAAATTTGGTCCCACTTCCAGGTTGGAATTTCTAAATGTTGCAATAACCCACCAGGCCTTTGATGTTCGGCCTTGACAAGTTGGCAAGTCATGCAACACTTAACAAAGTTAGCAATATCAGATTTCATTCCCTCCCAATAATAAAGTCACTTCATATCAGTGTACATTTTACTACTACCGGGATGAATGGTGAATATAAAATGTTGGGAATCTTCTAAAATATCTTTACGAAGCTCACCAATATTTGGTACGATAAGTCTACCAAATTTTTGAATGCCGCCATGAGAATCAATATCAAAGTCTTTCAATCCTTCAATATCAATTTTATCCTTAACATTTTGGCCAAGAAGAGCCAATTCAGGGTCTAGCCCTTGAGCTATAAGGATGCGGTCTAAAAGAGAAGGATGGGCCTCAAGGCTACATAAAACAAGTGATGAGCATAAATTGGATACGCGCTCTCAAATCTCACAAGTGGATATAATCTCGAGATCGTTCCATTCGGATATCATCATAGAAACAACAGCTTATTGTTTACGGCTAAGAGCATCAGCGGCACGATTACCCTTACCGGGGGTATAAAGGATATCAAGATCATAAGGTGCAAGGAACTCGAGCCAACGCTGTTGACGTAAATTAAGTTCCTTTTGAGAAAATAAATATTTCAAAGACTTATGATCCGTGTAAAGAATAAATTTCTCTCCCAATAGATAATGACGCCAAATTCGAAGGGCGAAAACAATAGCCACGAGTTCTAAATCATGTGTGGCATATCTAGTCTCGGCCGGCTTCAATTGCCTAGAAGCATAAGCAATAACACGTTCTTTTTGCATAAGAACGGCACCCAAACCAACGTGATTAGCATCAGTATAAACAACAAAATCTTGATTCCCTTCGGGAATAACAAGAATAGGAGCATCGGAAAGGAGTTCTTTCAATTTCTGAAAAGAGGCTTCACATTTGTCCGACCAAATGTATTTAACTCCCTTCTTAGTCAAGCCAGTAAGAGGCATGGCAATCTTAGAAAAGTCTTTAATAAAACGACGGTAATAACCCACCAATCCGAGAAAGCTACGGATTTCAGTCACACTCTCAGGTCTTTTCCAATCTTGAATCGCTTCAATCTTTGAAGGATCTACGGAAATTCCGGATTCGGAAATAATATGACCGAGAAACTTCACACGAGATTGCCAAAAGTGGCATTTAGAAAATTTCGCCTTTAATTGATTACTCCTAAGAGTTTCCAATACAATCCGAAGATGCTTTTCATGCTCCTCCTCGGTTTTAGAATAGACAAGGATATCATCAATGAAGATGAGAACAAACCGATCGAGGAAAGCCTTGAAAACTCGATTCATGAGGTCAACGAAATAAGCTGTAGCATTCGTTAACCCAAATGGCATAACAAGCCATTCATAAGATCCATATCGAGTACGAAATGATGTCAAAGGAATGTTATCCTCTGCGATACGAAGCTGATGGAAACCGGTAGCCAAGTCCAATTGTGAAAAGACCCTAGCACCACTAAGCTGATCGAATAGATCATCAATCCGAGGTAAAGGATATTTATTTTTAATAGTAAGATCGTTAAACTTGCGATAATCAACGCAGAGCTTAAGAGTACCATCAGATTTCTTTACGAAAATAGCCGAAGCTCCCCAAGGCGAGGAACTAGAGCGAACAAATTGCTTCGTCTCCAATTCGGATAATCGTTTGCGTATCTCTTCATTTTCCTTATTGGACATGCGATAAGAAGGACGAGTAATAGGTTGAGCTTCAGAGGTAAGATTAATTCTGAACTCAATTGCTCGCTTAGGTGGTAAACCTAAAACGAGCTCGAATATGTCAGAAAATTCACGGACAACGTGAATTCGAGAAATGACGTCTTCCTCCTCCTCATCATCATCGTCTCGAGGATTTAAAGAATATAAAGATGCAGTCAACGCAGAATCCGAATCTTTAAGAATAATAGAAATCTGATTTACAGATTGTGGATATCGGAGATAAATAGTCCGCTCAGGACATAGGATATGAGCTTCATAACGATTAAGCCAATCCATTCCCAAAATCATTCCAAAGCCTAAGTAACGCATAACATGCAAATCGGCTAGGAAAGAAAAATCGTATAAAATAATCTCCACATCTTTACAAAGCAAACTAAGAGTTGCGGATCCACCAACAGGATTCGCAATTTTTAAAGAAGTCATTAATGCAGTAACACTTAAGGAAAAAGTGACTACCAATTCCTTTGATATAAAAGAATGGGATGCTCCCGTATCAAAGAGAACTCTAATAGGTTGACCATGAAATAAAATAATACCATCAAGAATGGAGTGAGAAATACCTTGGCCTCGAGATGTGTTGCCAAGGGCTTGAGCCACATTCAACCTTCCTTCCTTCTTACCTTCACGTTTGAGGCATTGATGTATGTAATGATCTGGGCTCTTACAATAGCGACAAGATTTGGGCTTAGAGCACTTATTCGCAAAATGATCCCCAGATCCACAGTTGAAGCATCTCGCACCACTAGGAGAAGGAGACTTTGCCGCAAGGGTTGCTTGCTTGCCCTTTTTGTTGGGATAAGGGCCTTTGAATTTACTGGGCCTCTTTTTGTTGTTGAAGTTGGGTTTGGAAGCTACTACTTCAACATTACTTTCTTTATCAGCCTCTTCCAAACGAAGAGCGATATCTATAAGTTGGTCGAAAGGAACTTCTAGTTTCAGGAGTAGTGGCTTCTTAAGATTCTTATTTAAGCCATAGACGAACCTCTGGTTCTTTTTCAGTGGAGTATTTATATATTCGACCCCATATTTGGAAATGGATTCGAATGATGCAACGTAGTCCGCCACAGAAGACCGACCTTGAACAAGGTCAATGAATCTCCGAGCCAAAGTTACTTTTTCAGCCTTGGGCATGAATTTCGATTCGAAGCGTTCCCGGAAGTGCTCCCAGGAGAGATCCGCTCCATCAATTTCTGAGATTAACAGCTCATACCAATCCAATGCTCTTTCTTGGAGCATACTGGAAGCCACCTGGACTCGATGGAGGTCAGTGAGGTTCATGCGAGAGAAGATTCTATCGCACGTTCTGAGCCAAGCTTGGACCTCGATGATAGTTTCAGTGCCTTTAAATTGCTTCCCACCCAAGTTGGTGTAATCATTGACAAACGTGCAAACCCATATTTAGAGTGAGTAGGTTCCGGATTAGAACCAGCTGCTTGAGAATTCGTGACAAGGTCAAGGAGTTGCTGGGTAGTCATAAAAACTCCATCTTGGGGAGTTGCAGTAGATTGACCGGCACGTAGACGTCCAGGTCTAACCATTTTTCTTCCTTAAGAAAGAAGGAGAAGAAAAAGGTTATTCACTAAAAGATATATCAAGCAATCTTGATAAGTGAAACAAGGAATCATAATAAAAATAGGATGAATCGGTACGAAGACTCGAATTAATCCTAAGGTACGACTCCTAAGCAGGACTTAGGACGATGATCCTTGTTAAGTTATTCTACATTGTTCCGAAGTTTGGCTCTGATACCAAGCTGTGACGCCCCACCTCTATACCCACTCTAGCCAAGAACACTAAAAATTGTAGTGCTGTCAACTAGCACAGAGAATAAGGCCGTTGAGGAGCGATCATCCATGTGATTGCTTATCACACGGTGGCTATAAATAATCTTCGGAAACAAACATAGAAATAAGCATAACACAAATCAGTCACAGACATCCATATCACAAAAGCGGAAGAAGATATGAATATATAACTAACACATGAAAGTGTACATCAGAGTGGTGGTCAAAAAGATCCACAATAATACAAAAGAATAACAACACGTGTTATACAAAAGAATACAACTATGAGTCTATATCTCAAGTGTATATAACAAAAACTGCTAATCTAAATAGCTAGCCAAAAGACAGAGTAGCAAATCCCGGGAAGAAGTCAAGCAGAAGCACCTGTAACACTCGGTCTGACCCGAGTATTATTTAAGAAAATAATAAACGGATCATTCTAGTTATAAATATCAGATGACATGGTATAAAATAAAAGATATGGCATAAACATAAAATATCCATACTGACATACTACTATAAGTATGCAAATGATGATCAACAGAAGATCAATCAATAAGAGATAAATCGATATCACAAGAATCTTCTCAAAGATCCAAAGAGGGCATCATACGCTAAACTTGTACTCATAACAAGTCAATGACATAAATTTCAGAAATCAACACAAGAAATCCAGAAATCACAGAAAAAGGGAAAGAGGCCTATCACATGACGGTCCGAAGACCATGGGGAGCTACACCATATGGGTGAGTCGGAATCACCCAGATGAGGTCTAGGCTAACCAAAAAGCATAAAGGTATGTGTGAGTGGAATCACACAAATGATGTCTAGCCTAACCTCGCAACAAAAAGGTATGTGTGAGTGGAATCACACAAATGGTATCTAGACTAACCTTGCGGACAAAGAGATATGTGTGAGTCGGAATCACACCAATGAGGTCTAGTCTAACCTTGTAAACAAAGAGACATCGCACAATTGCTAGTCTAAATCATAAAATGATCGTCATGATCAACGGAAAGTGTCAATTACACTAAGCTAGTAAATATAAAAGTCTAGATTCGTGTCCCATAACCACTTGCTTAACTTAAATATTTACGAACAAACTGTAAATCTTCACTAATAAAATTGTCACTAGAGGTTCAATCGAACAAGTCCAAGAATTTACCGACGAAGCAAACACAAGCGTTTCATACCACTTGTTTTATTAAGCCGTTTAATTAGATTTCTCATTCGAGTGAGGTAAATGTTTGTATATACTAATAGATTGGAAAACGGGTTAAGAAAAGAGCTTTGTTATTAAAAATAGAGTTGAAATCCTTTTATTGAAAGAGTTTTGATATTTACTACTAGTTTTGAAACCTTTATATTTTAAAGTGACAAATCACAGAAGCGATTGTAGAAACAATCAATCACAAAGATCACATTCGAAGATGTGATAAAAATCCAAGAAAATCAGCTCAACAAGTTATGTTGAATGTTTTTCAGATAAGATCCCCTACGGATGGGAGGTCCGGGGGGGTGGCAACTCCCCAAGGTGGGGGTGCGGGGGCAACGCCCCTGCTACGAGGTTCGACCTGCCCGGTCAGGTCGTGGGGGTCCAGGGGGCAGCGCCCCCGGCGGGGTGCGGGGCAGCGCCCCCGGTGGGGTGCGGGGCAACGCCCCGTCCAAAACGGTACGACCTAGTGATTAAAGGGGCACGACCAAGTGGTCCAGCGACCTAAAGGATAAAGGCCATGCGACCTAAAATGGGTTCGCGACCTAACACTCAAACGACCTAAAGAAAACAAGGGACCGAGCGACCTATAAGAAACAGCGACCTAAATAGAATCGAGGTCCAACGAACTACGGGTTAGGTC